>JAWWEU010000163.1:7348491-7383952 GCA_035583155.1 Acropternis orthonyx | reverse complement strand
GTGCACCAGTGCCCTACTGATGTGTTTTAGGGCAGCTCATTTGTTTTTACATAATCAAGCCAAAACTCAGGGAGCTCCCTGGGCTGGGGGAAGATGGTTGTAGTGAGGGGAAAGCAGGTCTGTAAAGGTGCAGCCACATTACAGAGACACCGATTTGCTGCGATTTCCCTTTCTCTGTCAATAACAGATCCATACTTTCATGTTTTTCAGCAGGTAGCTCCACTTAATTTTTTTTTTTAATTGTTCTTACTGCAGTCCAGATTTTACATGAAAATCGAATGTACATTTTCCATCAGTTCTGCTGAACTGATGAAGTTGGAGTTTCTCCTTTTTGTTTTTGAATGAGACCAGAGCACTGCCTCTCCAAAGACTGTGTGCTTTGTCCTGTCCAGTTTCCACTTGTTGTTCTGCCTTTGTGCATGGTGCCTTTCACATTTTGGAAGTTGCTTTAGATGCAAATAAATCTATTTTTGACTCCTCACTCAGGGTTTTAGAAGTTACTAGAAAACTCAAAGTAACATGACAGAACTGAGCCTTTGCTGCTGAGTCATATAATTGGTTTTAGGGATTTTGCTTTTCTCATTTTCTTCTTTTATTAACAGATGTTCTCTTCCATTTTAAAGGGGCTCAAAATGTTAATTGTTTAAAGTACCAAGTCTGATCATTCTTTATCCTCTCTCTATTTTGCTACTTTTTCTTTCTGCAAGATCACCAACCAGTACTCAGCACATTTAATTCACATAGCAGACCTCAGCTACAGATAGACTGCTTCCTTTCACACAACAAGGTGGGATTTAAAGACTGGAAGTAAGCAGGAAACACTGGACTTTAAATATAGATTCAGACACGAAAACAGCTTTCCTGGATTGGAAAGTTTACAAGGAGCAGCTGGGCTGCAAGAACTGGCCTTGTCCATGCTCTTAGCATGAGTCAAACAGGAGGATATTGATTTAATTTTGTCTGTAAGACGAAAAGATGAGCAAAGTCCACCTGTTTGGTATTTCCAGTGGCCCAAACCATGCACGCAAACCACAGGCACAGCTCATCCTGGGCATGGCAACTTTCTTCATTAGTGGTCCCATTTTGCTGCCCTTGAGCCCCACAGTCATTGACTCGGATGGAACATTTTGAATGGGCTGTAGGGCACAATGTCTGAGTTGTGTTTTATTATTAGATACACACTTGTGCTTGAGCTTCCTGTAGGTTTCTAGGCAGGTGAGCACTTTCAAGCTGAAACCAAATGAGGCACTGTCAAAGATCATCTGGAGGGTCCTGGCTCCAAAATGTGCCTCCAGCCACAAGCCCCAGGATACTTTGCCTAACTTAGAGCAACAGGCAGATATCAGCTCTTTAAAAGGGAAAATATCTTCCCCTTCTCTCCTCAGTTACAATTTCCAGACCCATTCACAAGGGCCAGAGCACAGCAAAGGAGAGGCCCCAGGGTAGCAGTTACAGACATCAGCTTCTTCCTACTCTCAAGGGGGTTTCCCTAAGTATTCAGAAGTTGCATGAAGAAATGGTTTTGGCCATTGAGAACTGCTGAAAGTATCCCACTGATCCAGCAGCAGCAACGATGGTTTGCCCCCGCGGCCTTCCTCGCTCCTCCTCACATCTCTCACACACTGTTAGAAACTGAAGGGGATTTCTTACCCCTGTGGGCCTGTTTCTGATTCTCAGATAAAGGTTTGTCAAGACTTTCATGGAAAACACCAGAAAAATTCAACATCCTGTCAGAGCTGGGGCACAGATTGACTGAGGAGATGATGCACAGCCCTGGGGCTGCCTCAGGGAAGGGTTTCTTGTGCCCTCATTCTCGTTTCTATCCCTGTTGCAGCTCCAGCAAAGAGCTCTGGATAAACATGATGTGGGCCTTTAATAATGCACAGCTTACAGCAAGCAAGACAGCAACCTTGTGTGCCTTTGCCTTCTCAAATGGTGCTTCTCCTCTGTTTCCTCCATCACGGTGAGGGGCAGAGGCAGGTTTAGCACTTCCCTGCCTGGTAGCAGGATGGCTTGGTGATGGAGAGGGGGGACAAGCACAAAGGCTCAACAGCCCTTGCTGGGCACAGCCAGAGTGAGGTCAGGGATTATATGACAAGGGGAGTCCTGGGGAGGTGGCACAGAAAGGCTTGGACCTGTCACTTGCTGGTCTGTCAGTAATTCACCACTCTTGTTTCAGTGTAAACAGATTCAAGTGTGTGATGTGCTGGCTACTTGTCACCTTAGGAGGCTACTCCATGCAGCAATGATGCCAAGGGCTCCCTTCAGTGGTCTGAAGGACTGGTGCCACCTGAGGGATGATTTGAGGGCACCTGAGACCTCCTCAAGGCAGATGTGGCACAGGGCCCAAGGACACCCACCCAGCTGAAGGCATAGCTGAATGCCCCACGGGCATCCCAAATGGCACCACATACCCGTGTTTAAGCAGCTGTCTTGCAGGCATCTGCCCCTCTGGACTGTAATATGGGAGAACAGCTGCCAAAAATAACATTTTCTACCTTAACATCATTCCACAGTCATGTTGGGTTACAAATTACAGATCCAAGGGCCGACTTTGCCTGTCACAATTCCCAGAAAGAGCTTTCAGCTGGGCCAATTAAGACTCAGTCTGGTTACTTCCTGCAAGTTACTTCTTTTAGGATTTCAGCAATGGGCCTGGCTGCCAAGTGACATTTCTGAGCACTTTGGTCTAAGCTGAGGCAGTCTCTGATGATTCAAGCCACGCTGTGAAGACATGAGCAGCAATCCCTTCAAAGACACAACCCTCCTTTCCTCTGAAATGTTGTTGGCAGTTTGTTCCTTTCTGAAGGAAAACAGCAAGAACTACAATATGATATATAATTTATTGCTATTGATTTCTGGATACCTTATTCCTGAGCAAATCCTATCTCTTGAAGTGTTTTATTAGCTGGAATAATGTTCACCATTAACAAAATCTACCTGTTGAATTGTGGGGTTTTTCCTACTTAGTTAAACTCCAAATGAATTTCACTTTTAACTTTCCTGATATTCACTTGCTCAGTACAAATAAGTGGGATGTATGTCCTGTCAACTGTTTCCAGCTGCTGTAATATAAACATGCAGCTTCTTTGCAGCAGGGACCAACTCACTTCTGTAAGGGTGGGAGATATTCATAAGAGGATATGCCTGAGTGACTAAAAGCCAAATGCCTTCAGCGGCTGTCCCTAATCACCAGCACCACACTTGGTCAGCACAGGGCTGGGAAAGAGGCAGGTAATAAAGAAAAATAGACTTAACCAAGACACGTGGCCCAAGTTCAGGCCTTCCTCAAGCAAAGATTTCTCTTCATGCGTCATTTACCATATTGCCTTTTCGAATAAGTGGGAAAGACCAATGAAACTGTTTAGAGAAAAACCCAGAGGCAGAGCAGGAGTTATTAGAATGCCATGGGCTGCCCACTGCTTGTACCTGCACCTAGGTCAGCCCATGCCACAGGTATCAAATGCTGGAGTCACTGCTTGGGATTTCTTGGATGGTGTTTTACATGTTTGTAGAGAAGGGAGTTCAGTGACAACTTTTCCAAATTCTGGAGGTGATCAGATGTGAACTTTGAACCTATTTCGTAGTTGAGAAAGGGCACAATAATATACTGGTTTATATATAATTCTGCATAGTCCACTTTTTCTAACTCAGTCAGCTACAGAATCTCTCTTCATCATTACTGCAGCCCAAAAAAACCCTCATGTTAAATCTTCCCCCATCAGTTTCCTCTGTCACATTTACACCAGCCTACACGTTATTGTCTTTAATTTTGCTGGGCAGGACTTCATCATGTCTTACATGGTCCTACACACTGTTCTCATAATATCCTCTAATTTTATTTCACACCATTTATTTTGTATTTCCAGGCAGTTCCCATTTCTCTTAGTCCTGTTTCACATTATTCTCCTGACCTGACTATATGATCTTCCTATTTTTCACATGATCACATTTCACTTTCTGCTTTCCCCAGTTCTGATGTTTTTTAATTTATTTTGCTGGCAATGTTTTGATGTCTATTAACCAATTAATTCTTGCTGTCACAACCTACTATTAACACGAGTTAGGTGACTATGTACCTTTGAGAACTTGAGCCTGAATTTTCACCAGATTTAAAGGGGAAACAAGCTCAGGGCTGACCTGCCAGTTTGGGAGCCCTGGTGTCTTCAAAGGGTGCTTGGGCTGGACCAGACAGTAGACATTTGCAGTATCTCATGTGAGGAAAAGAATGAAAAGAGGAAACTTACAAAGTTTATTACAACAGTAATGATATCAGAGTAGGGATGTGTTGCCTTATTCCAGATTTATAGCTGGGATCTGTGAATGTCCCAGGGCTCAGCATGCAATCCCAAAGACACTCTATTTGCATGTACTCCACGCTCAATAAATAAAAAATGGAAGTGTCAGAGAAGCATTTTAAAACACTCTGTTATTAAGCAGTTACCAGCAGATCTTGTGCTTTTTGGTCATTAGTCTCCTACAAGCTCTCCCTGTATGTTGTGACAAACTGTAAATGTTTGAGCTTTAGTGCCAGACTGAGAACCAAAGAAAAAGGAAAATAAAAGGAGAGGGGGAAAGTTATCTTTAAATCTGTGTATCTTAAGATAAAATCCTGCCTGCAGACAGACCCAGCATGGCAGAAGGAGAGATGACTAAGCCCCGTTTCCTTCTGTGAACAGCCACTTTGCTGACAGCCTCAGACATGCAGCCCTACACACCAAGGGACACTGATAATCCATAAAATTTGAGCCTGTATCAATGATACACTGAGCTTCCCCATCCTTCACTCCAGTTCCAGGTTGACGTAATTCGTAAAGGGCAGGTTCTGTAGTTAGCAAACAGAAACAGAAACAAAGCCGATCAACAAGAAAAGGTCAGGTTTTTAGCCATCCACTCTTTTTTCTACAGATTCAGGACCTGGGAGGTGACTAAAGCAATACAGGATTGTGGAATGAAAGAAAGCATGAAAATATTCATTCCCTCTGAGATGTAAAGCATGCAAAGGGAAGAGTGAGACCTGCAGGGTCTCTGAGCTGGGCCCTCTTTCACACCTCCATCTCCTTTGCAAGTTGTCTGTGCCCTCTCCAGCCCAGCCAGCTCGTACCTCTGATTGGGATACACGACTACCATTCCTGCAGCACATCCCTTCTTCCCCAAAAGCCCATATGAGTAAGCAGACAACCAAATCTTACTTTCTCTTCCCTGACACAGCAAGGTTGAAGCTTAACATCCCCTTTCACCAAAGCTGCCAACTTGGGGGAAAAAAAGCAGGTGGCCCAGAGGCAGGTCCCTGTCCTCCCCATGGTCATCTGCCTTCTGAAGCTGTTCACCCCCAGGACCTCCCCTCTAGTTTGCTGTCCCTTTTTCTGCTCATTTCTCCCTTACCAGGATCCTCTGATTTCACTTCTGGCCATCACACAGGATCATGTCAACTATACAACCCAGGGCTATATAATGTATTTAACCACTACAGCCAGCTCCCTTCCTTTTCACCATTTAGAACATAACTTTAATTTTTCTTTTCAGCAAAAGGCAAAGCACTGCCATGCAATGACTTCTTTATAGTTCTCCTGCCCCTGCAAAGGCAAAAGTAAAAATTTTTTTTACTTTCCTAAAGCAGGACTCTTCCTGCTTCATTATGTTGGCACTGACCCACTACCAGGGCCTTACACACTGCACAATGTGAAAGAAAGAAAGAACAGGAATTCCACAGTCAGATGAAATAAAATTATTTGTGCTGTAAGACACTTCAGCTACTAGGTAATTAATCTGAGTTATTTTTCTGTTTAGACTGGAATAGAAGGACAAGTCCTGCCTCAGTGAGAGCTGAGTGTTTCTGTACCTCAGAGTTTTTGTCCGTGCTGGTGGATATTTCAGTGCTAAGTACCACGCTGACACCTACACATAAGCCTGTGTCTCTCACTTTCCCATCAGCCTCTGCCAGGTTTGGTGACTTGGATGAGATCTTGCTCTTTACCCAGTGCCTTGAAACCATAAACCCAAAAGTCGAGGTGCCAACAGGGAGCTGGGTGAGCAGAAAGAAACCTGTCCCTAAGCACTTGCCAGCAGTCCCTCTGCTGCCATGTCACATCTCAGGGAGTTTCCATCAACCAACACCTTCATGGCCTTCTCCTCCAGGAATGGGACTGTGGCTGCCAGCTCTGCCCCAAGGAAAAGATGTCCACCTTAGCAAGCTAAGCTCCTTTTTGCAAGCACACCTGGGTAAACATGAGCCAAGTCCTGTCCCTAAAACAGCTAAGCCCTGGGCTTTGCAGGGCATGTACTCACCAGGTAGGCAAGGAAGGTCACAGAGAAAGAAAACTCCAAATCACCATTTCCCCAGAATGAGAAAATAAACATTGTCCTTCATTTAAGCAATGCCAGGAGCCAGTTTCCAAGGAGGAGCTGCACAGAGGACTGCAGGATCCACAGCCTGCAGCGAGTGGCACGTGAGGGTAAGGGGGAAAGGGGGCAGTTGTGTCTCATACAGGTCTTCAAACTCATTTTTGTCATGTGTCAGTAGAGCGTCCTACCACATGCAAAATTGCCTGTGCCCTCATGACCATTTTCCTGATTTACCATTGGGTCATCCCAGAAAAAGCACCATCACAGATGAAGCTGTGAGTTTGAAATTTGCTGTCTTAGGCTTTTTGATTATTATTCTGTTTCCTCTGTGAGAGATGAGCTGCACTCCCAACTCCTTGTTCTTTATTTGCAGGTGATTTTTACTTAACTGCGCTATTGATCCCAAGATGGATAGGAAGCCCAACAGCTTAAGGCCTGTCTCCAGAGGTGTGAAAGCTTCATTAGATTTATGAAATGCTCCAGGATACACTGAGCCTCTGCAGTCCATCTAGCAAAAAGGCTTTACATTTTATTCATGTGTCCACAATTTGTATTTCTGGTTGAATTATTATGTTTTATTATCATGATTTAGACTCAAGGTTTCTCCTCTAGCTCAACTGCATGTGAAATGCAGTCAATTAATAGATGGGGAGAAGAGCAGTCAAGCCCCAATAAGTCTCAGATACCCCATTTCTCAACCTCATTCTAATGTTATCATCTGCCCTTCACATCTTTTCTCTTAGGAAGGACAGATTTGGCTTTTTCCTCCAAGGGAATTAATTAGGCTTCAGGATCTCCCATTGTTTTTGCCTGGGATAAACAAAAACATCCTTAGAAATGGTCAGATAAGATTAAGGAACAATGACCTATAGGTTAAAATTTTGGCTGGGTTGGAGTCAATTTTCATCACATTCACACACAGGGCTGTGGTTTCGAATTTTTATGGAAGCAGTGTTATTAACTGAGGGCTGCTCTCAAAGATCTCCTTATCACTGAGCAGTGCTTAAACAGTGCCAAAGCCTTTTCTGGTCCACATCTTGCCCCACCAACAAGAAGGCTGGGGGTGCACAAGATGCTGGGAGGGAACACAGCCAGGACAGCTGACCCCAGCTGACCACAGGGACATCCCAGATTGTGTGGCATCATCATCAGCATACAGAGCTGGGGAAGAAGGAAGAAGAGGAGAACATTTAAAGTAATGGCATTTGTCTTCTCAAGTCACCTATATGTGTGATGGAGTCCAGCCTTCCTGAAGTTGACTGAACACCTGCCTGCCTTGGGAAGTGGTGAATTAATTCCTTGGTTTGAATTTCTTGAGTGCACAGCTTTTGCTTTACCCTTTGAACCGTCGTTCTCTCAGCCTAGCAGTTTTCTCACTTCCACTCTGCTGATCCTCTCCCTCATCCCACCACGTGGGAGTGAGCAAGTGGCTGTGTGGGGCTGAGTTGCCATCTGGGGTTAAACCACAACAAGATTCAAACAAAACCTGGCACCACCTTCAAGCAGCAGCAATGTTCAGCTGGAGCATCACCCGGCAGTGGGGACAGAGCTGCGAGGCAGCACATTGCACACCAGCTTCGTGGCTAAAGGGCTCATGGGCACCAAAGGGACCACTTTGGACTGGTATTTTTTAATAAGTTCCCTCACCACAGGTCATGGGGAGTTAGTGGCAAATCCCTGACATTTGTAGAGGAGACTAATTCAGAGGCCGAGAATCCAGAGAGGATAATGAAATTAGACAGGTGTTATCTAAATGAGAAAAGAAAAAGGCCACCATGTGTATATATAGGAAATACCATCCCAAATGTGGAATTTTTATTTGGAAAGAAAATTAAACTTGGAGAGCAACAGAACAGACAATAAGTAAGGTGAGTGTAAGCAGAAGCTGGTAGATGTCACCAAAACGTGACTGTGAGTCGGGCCTGTTCTCTGCCATAGCTGCAGGCTTTGCTGCCCCACAAGGAATAGAGGCAGACCGTGCTAACATTGGATGGGTACACTGACAGGATTGGTGAGGAGCATGGCAAGGACTGTTGAGGAGCAGGAAGGAGACATGACAGCAACACACATGAGGATTTTGCAAAATAGGAACATCCAAAGGAATGCGAGCAGGTTTCAATATAGATGTGTGTAGAGAGAACATAAAACAGCCAGCTGGGAGAGCAGGAAAACCACCCTAAAAGACAGATCAAATTGTCTGTGAAGCCATACAGCTTCCAAGAGGCAGGAACGCTTCACCCCTTTTGGACCAGCACGAGGTGTCTTCACACAGGCACTGGTACCCAGGCACAGCCACAGCAGCCTCCTCCAGGCTGCCCAGGGATAACCTCCCACCCCCCAAGGCAATGCTGCTCTAGCAGTTTCCTACTTATCTCAAGATAAAACAGAAACATTCCTGCTTGCCCTTCTCTGCAGTTTTGGGTGAAGCCTCAGAAAAACCCTTATAGAAATGACATCTTTTTAGGCATTTCTAACGTTCATCCATACCAAGAAAACATGCTTGTCTTCACATGAAATAGTGACTGTTTTCACCATTGCGTTTCTGTTTGGATTTTCATTGCATTTTCTACTTGCAAAAACCCTCAGACACGGGTATTTTTCTTAAGCATAGCTTCAGCAATGAAAATGGCAGTAGTAACAAAAACAGAGCTTTAAAAGACCCTTTATATCTTCTTCAATTTTCCTAATTTCTGCCCTTTAAGCATCAAAGCTTTTTCTTTCTTGTTTTTTCAAGGCAGTATTTTTCAGGTAATAATATACTTCTGGTACATTTTTAAGGAGGCATTTCACAGGCAATATCCCCTGGTCACAAGCAGTATATCCGTTTTATACAGGCATAGTTTTGGAGCCAAACCCCTTGTTCTCCCTTAGAGTCTCTTTGCTCAATAATGGTGATTCACTGACCTGAGGCCAGGATGCTTTGTTAGGTGGGGAGTTCCTCCAGCTCCTCAGAAAGCACTATCAGATGTGAAAAGTGTTGCTGTAATTAAAACCCCTTTGCTGTAAAACAATTGCACTAGGCAGCCCTGTGCTAAAACCGACCACTTTCAGCTGCCAGGCTCCAGGACAGTCCTGGCTGACCTTTACAGAGCTTTTCTGCTCTGCCATTAATTTTCACGGGTTCCTCAGATGGGCACTTCAGAGAGTCTTCACTCGCTTTCCACGGCTGCAGTTCCAGGGTTATGGCATTCTCGGACACAGCAGCCAAAGACCCATGCAGGCTTACTTTATGCAATGGCTATTTTTATGCATCCTTTTAATCACATATTTGGCTGCTGCAATCATCTTGATGAATGAATGTGAGCAGCACCCCTCTGTGTTCAATGCCTGGGTCCTTCATTTCGTATCTGCATCCCACCATTCCCCCTCTAATATAGGGACAGAGGTATAGGGTATCTTGTCAGAATCTAATTTATTATTTCTAAGCATTACTAGAATTCATTCCTCTTGAACTGGAGTCTGAAACAGCAAATTATTTTCCTGTAAGGTAGGCTACTTTAATGATTAAACCTGTGACCATGTTGCTAATTTAAATATACTAGTTTTAAAAGCTATTGAAAAAGATCCACATCCCTTCAAGACCGTTTTTGAAGACCCTGCTTTATTTAAAAGCATAGCCCTCCTAAGAAAAACTCTGAATGAGACCACTAAACATATTTTTAAGCTGTCCAAGTGTTATTTAGGCTGAGTTACCAATGTCTGTGCATTACAGCTAATCAGGGCGAACACTTCAGTGACAAAGGGAGGCCAGCCAGGTAAAGGTCTTGCTTTGGAAAATCACATCGCAAGTAGCAACTGCTGCCCCAGAAGAGCTCCCAGTATTTACAGCCCCACAAGATGCATAATGGGATGTAATCTTGTGCACTTTCTGAAGTTCAAAGTACAGCTGTGGTGCATCCCCGTTCTACAAACAACTGTGTCAAACATTACAGAGCTTTCCTTTGGGGACTAGTGAAAATTATACACACAGGGACTAGAAATCTATTAAGCCATTCAGCAGGTAATAATTCCTACCAAATCAGGCAGTGATGTTTAGCTGCTTATTAGCTGTATTAGATACCTGCAGACAGAAGGCATACACCACCGTTCTGTGGCACAGCATTATCCTTTGATTTGTTTCAGGCCACTTGTATTTGTCACCCACCCCCTGAGGAAGCCAGAGCCACCACCTGACATCGGTTAGCTGGAGGCTCCTCTGTAAATTGATCCCTGTGAATTACAGCAGTACAAGCTGTGGGCTGAATTACACCCAGCTGTCTACAGGGTTGTTTTAAGAGAAGATTGTACTTTCAACTCAGGTGAGCCAAGGAAGGGATGAGCAGGTTTTGCTGCTGCAGCACGTCATACCCTGAAGGCTTTGTGGTCTCCCCCAAAACAGTGCTGCACAAGAACACACACAGACCAATGGCCCAAGCAGTATTAATATTTGCATCGAAAGTCAGACTTAACAGATAAAATAGTCCATGCTCCTGTAAGATAAAAGTAGAGAGAAGATGCATCAACAGGCAAAAAAGGGTAAAAATTAGATTTTTGTAAATTATGTGGCTTCTTAACCAATTATTGATTAGTAATCTTGGAGAGCAATCTAATTTAAATTTCTACTTACTGTTATTATATTATAGCCACCAAGACCAACAACAGCCAGTCCCTCCCCTCCTTTTCTCCTGATTGCTTTTACTCTTTCACTGTGGAGCTGCTTGTCTGAAACCTAGGCCTTAACCCCTGGAACTAAGGGCCCCACCCTGCAGGGCTACATCCCCACTCGTGTATAGAGCTCAGGCACCTTACTGCCATGAGTGACCTCCTCCTCTATGGCCTGACTTAAAAACCACACCAGATCTTAATTACCACATTATTTATGTGTAATACCTAAAAAATCATAGTAGAGGGACACCATATAGAAAAACATTATGCAGCAACTCCCTGAAGAGTTGTGCTCATCATGTGAAGACCTGACTGTTAAGTGCTCTTTTCCATCACATCTGAATTTTTTAATTTAAAGGGGCAGATTTAGAGTTATTGTAGACACTTCTGTCTGAAGCCTAATCTACATGACAGCTTCATGGTGTCTGATCCTGCCATGAATGAGTAAAATGGCCTTTCAATATTGCCTGTACACCTCAATATAAAGACAACATTGAAAAGTCGGATGTGTTTACCTAGTTAACATGCATCTTTTACATGTTCACTTAAGCAGGCACACTGTGTCAGTGGCAAGCCAAAGCTGTTAAGACAAACACAAGTACTATAGAAAACTTCATTCAGTTTTTATATCTTTGTGGATATCTCTTATTTTATATTATCCTGCTCCTTTTTTATTCCCTGTGTGAAGTGGAGCACCATTCCCCTGCTGAAATGCTGACACTTGAGTTATAATTTCACTGCAGCATGAAAACCCCAAGAAGACAGCCTTGTATCCTGCTGCTAAAGTGCTGGGTGAGGGGTGGAAGGTGATGGAAGTCACCATGCTGGGCTGGTGGTGCTACAGTGCTGTCCAAAACCTCAAGGCTTGTGGTTTGAAACAAGGAACCTCCCAATCATTCAGCCCCTGCTTTCTGCTTCCTCAGCAGGTATTGACTGTTTATCAGGTGTTGGAAAAGTGCCTTTCTTGACCTACCGTTCCAGTCACTGAAAGCAGCCTCTGTATCATTATTACCTTCCCCTTTATGTCTGGACATTTGTCCTGCCTCAGGGAATTCTCAGTCCCTCTCTCTCCTCCTCTGCCAGTCAAACACACCCAAAAATGAAATGCAGGAAGTTATCCCCGTGCTGAGCAAGGGGAAAAAAACCAAACCAAAGAGTCCTTGATGTGAATCAGGGCCTAAAGGCAAAGAGAGACAATCCTGAGGCTCCCTTCCACTCCGCCAAAAGGGAGAGACTGTCTCTGTGTAAGCCAGCTGCCTACAGAGCCTCCAGCTCCCAGCGTGTGCTGCTGCCCCTCCAACCAAACACAACCTGAGAGCTCAGCCCAGCATCCTCCAAGTCCTTTGAAGTTTGCACAGACATGGCCTTTGGAAAGCTGTGTGGCAGACACCACAGGGACAAGCCCTGCTCCCAAAGAAGGAAATTCCATGATTTCAATCATTATACATTAAAAAAAAAAAAAAAAAGTTTGTGTGAAGGAATAAAACAAATCCTGCATTTTCATTAATTCCCCTGAATTCTTCCAAATATAGAAAAAATAGAATTATTTTTCCTCAGGGACAGGAGAGCAAAGCAGTAGAGTGACTTTCATGTCACACCTCACAGCAGCAGGTTGGCAGGGGTCACACGTGGGAGGAGACTCAGGGGACTCAGTGCAGCCATACATCCCACGGTCCTGTGGCAGCAGCACCTCCTCCACCTGGATCAGGGCTGAGGCAGCTGCCAGCACTGCCCAGCAGGGAGAGGAAAACCCTGCAGATGGGATCAGACAGGCGCGAGTGCTTTCTGCCAGCAAAATTTCAGGTCTCCAGTATGCTTCGAATGAAACTTTTAACAGCAATTTTTTTTTTCAGGTCAATATCCCCTCAGTTTTTTTATTTAAGCTACTCCAACTTGCTTGAGTTTCTAAAGACCAAGAACTCTGTGAGAATTAATAAATTACTGCACAGCTATTTATTTAGCAAACATTGCACTCCAGAGGACCAGCAGGCTGCATACCCAGCAGAAAGCATGTAGGTGCTTACCAAACCTGGCAGAGGAGATGCCTGGCTGGGCTAAGGAGTGGGTGAGTAAAGCTGCCACTTCTTCCTAGTCTGGCCCTGGGTGCTCACCTGCAATAATCTACAACATTTGGCCCTGTGCAATCCCTCTCTCCAACTTCTTAACCTTACTCAGACTGCTGGGGCCAAAGAGATTTCTCATTTAAAGGACAATTAACCTTCCAGGTGAAAGCCAGGGGTCCAGGCTGCACAGAGGTGTTGCTGCTGGGAAAAGTGTGGAAACCCCAGTGGCAGGGCTGTCAATTCACATCCCACTTCACTGTGTAGCAACCTCTCTGTCTACACAAGATCTAGATATATTTTATAAGTCCCTCTAACACACCATTTTAGCACATGTTTAAACTTTTAGGGCATTGGAAAATAGCGTGTTGTTTGGTTTCTCTGCCTCTCAGAGGCTGGAAAAGTCACTGCTGCATTTCCCATTAGAGTTGGAGTGGGTCACAGCATGTGGCTCTGACAGCCATTACCTGGAGAAAGTATTTAACTAGCCCTGCTAGCCAGTGGGTTTTTCAGCTGGGAGAGGAGGTGGGTGGCAGGCATGAAGAGGAAGGCCCTATCCAGTCAGCACTCCTGGCCCATAACCATGGTCTGGACCTCACCACAAGTGACATAGATTGGCCCAGGCCCCAGCACAGTGTCTGGTACCATTCCCACATCAACCCCACCCCATTCATTAGGGGAGTTATGGACAGACTGTAAAAAAAAATAAAAAAAGAAACACACAAAGGCAGTTGCAGAGCACTACAAAATGAGACATTGACCCCACAGGTCAAGGAGCATTGTCCCCTGTTGTCCCTTTGATCATTAGTTCTGATCTATTTAGCTCTGTAGGGCACAGGGGATAAATGAGAAACCCCTTCCCTGCGTCCAGCAGAAGGAGGGAGAGTGAGAGACTGCACGTATTTAACAGCAGTATTTGTGCCAGCAGAGAGCTGCCATCGATGCAGTTTCTCAACACAGAGGCCTTTGCCACATCCATGCAGCAAGGAGCTGACTATCAGGTGACTGAGCCCACCGGAGAAACCCCTGTGGGAGCCCCAGGATTCCCAACATCACCTGGGAAAACACCACAGGCTGTGCTGTGGTTTGTACCTCCCCTTCACCTGCTCCATAAGCTGTGCTCAGCCCCTCTGGCTCAGCTCCCAGTGCATTAGGCACCCTCTCCACTTCAGAGACAGGTCTATGTTCATGTGACAGATTTCAGCAGCTGCCAGGGCGCTGCAGGGCGAGCAGGTGTAAAGGGTATGGAAGGACCAAGAGTTGGATATGATTGCACAAATGAAGCAAAATCATCCTCCCCCTCAGGGTACTTCACAGCTGAGGAAAGGTGTACCCTTGCTGTTTTGGACCTCACTGTCAGCTTGCAGTTTGGCAAATAAACCATGTTTGACATTTTGTAGGTCAGATGAGTTAATGGAGGTGAAAGAGGAGCAGAAGGTTGTCAGGGCAAAACTTTGATGAAATTTAGGTGCATTAGGCAACAATTAGAGGCCTTCTATAAATACTCAGAGGTCTGTAAAATACAAGAGGCACACACAGCTGCTCCTCAGTGCAGGACCACTTGCAGGGCTGAGCACTGTGATTACACCAAAACAGCCTGGTGGATCAGCTCCCCGGAAAGAGGGCTGCAGGGTGCAGACTGTCTTGGCATGTGCGTCCCTTAATGTTGCATTTCTCATTGAGCAAGTCCTAATGTATTTTGGTATGTATTTCATCCCAGTTCTGTGTGACTGCAGCCAGGTGAGCTCATCTGTGCAGGGGCCACCAGCACCAGATCCCTGGCCATGTCTCCTCACTGCACCCACCAGGAGCATAAGGCTTTGCAACAGCTACACTGTCAAGAGAACAGAACAACTTTCTAAAGTGATGGCCAAGGAGATACCTATTTATCCCACTTAGAATGTTCTTTCCAGGAAAAGTAATTAATCTGTCTTAGGCAGGCACAGTTTGGACATGCTTAAGCCAGACCAGGCTGTTTGCATTTGGGGGAGGCTCAGCCCCTTCCTTGCTGCCCACCTGCCCCAGGTCTGAGCTGCCCACCCTGCTTGCAGGATGAGTGTGTAGGTGGGCTGGCTGCCACTTTCCATCCCACAGGAGGCTTTCTGAAACCTCTAGAAACATAGGAATTTTCACAGCTGCCACACAAAGCTTCTCAGGCTTGCAGAGAAGGTGTTTAGTCAGAGACACGAGAAAAGTAGAAATTATAGGTTCCTCAGGGCTGTTCATCAGCCTGAATTAACCAACATGAGGTCCAGGAGTGCCCTAAGCTCAGGCCATGGCTGCACTGGGGAAGGATGCTGGCAGAAAATTAGATCAAGCACAAAAAAAACCCAAAAAACCAAAACCAAACAAACAAACAAAAGAAAAACTCAAACAAAATCCTTCCTGATGAAAACATCGTGACAGCAAACTTCTGCAAAAAAAAATTCCTCTTCCACAAACTAACTCTCAGGTAACAGCATGTTTTTCTCAGAAACTCCTGACGAGCCACACTGACAGCAGTGCTGAGACATCAGTGCAGTATCACCACAGCAGGGTAAGATTGTCATTATCTGCACTTTGTGGATGACAAACACAACAGGCAGCTTGTTACAACAAATCTCTATCCAGGCCGTGATAGACCAGAGCCCTGCCTGGCATTATCTCTGCTTGTGGGTGCATCGGGTCTTACAAGACATCAGCAATGGTCACAGCATCCCTGTGCCGTCTTCTGTGCACTCCTTACAACCAGGTGCAAGGAAAGGTTGAATTAATTCAGAAGTGAATTGCAATGAGAGAACATAAACCTCCTCATAGTTATCTTCTGAAGTGGCTTCATATAATGCATGTGACATCTCCCCACTCACTGATTCCCCTCCAGTGCACCTCTGATGCTCCCTGTGCTCAGGGACTCGGTCCTGCTCAGCACCCATAGGCAATCTCACACCACTTTTCATTGGGAGCAACTTGCAGGCAGCTGAGAACCTACATCTGCAGGGAGACACTGATTCATTGGCTCCAATAAATCTTCCTCATCTTCCTCACTTTGATGTGACTTGAAGGTGCCAGCCTTTCCATGAAGGTTTGCCATCAGATACTTTCAGATGCTTTTTTTTTTTCAGGGAGGTTGTGCTAAAAGGTTTTCCAGGCTGCAGCAATGCTGGATTTCTTGTGGGAAGGTGCCATCCTGTGGCTAAGTGTGAAAGTGTGAAACCCTGCCAGCACACTCGCACCAGGCAAAATCTCCTCAGGTAACTATAGAGATGTTTAAGTGCAGCCGTGTCAAAAAGGACAATCACCCCCTCCCATCGCCACGGTGGGTCAATGCAAATCTGCATTAGAACAGAATCTTCCATTTTCCTTATTTTGTGGCTCCCTCAGGAGTTTTACCAGAGGGTTCATATTTGTTATTTATTATCCTTTGGGGCATAACTTTTATTATTTTTTACCACTAGCAGGGTCTGGCTAAATCCCAGAGTTCAGAAGTTGAAGAAAACAATAAAACCAACCCAAAACTAAACTCTGCCTTGCTGAATGGAGGGTTTCAGGGGTTTCATTCCGCAGTCGAGGCCAGAGCACAGGCAGCAGGTGCAGGTTGAGCTCCCCCTGTCCACGTGTTTCACACCTCAAGCAGAGGAGTGACCACAGCAGTGAGTGGAGTCCCCGCCCTGCATTGTTAATGCTCTTGCACTCGTGGGTTTTTAGATTCTGCCCTGTGGGGGAATTTGAGTCCCCAAGGATCTGCCCAGGTTTATCCATCCCTGTGGGCAGTGCCAAGCCGAGGCCCCCAAAGGCAGCAAGCAGAGCAGGGAGCTGCTCACCCCAACCAGCCAGGGAAGGACAGAAGGAACAGGTGGTGTCCTTGAGTCAGTAAAAACCACCCAGTTCAAGAACAAGGGGCATACGAGCTTGGGATGTGAATCATGAGGTGTAAACTCCTAGGACTAGTCACGCAAAAAAACAGGACCAGGGAGAAAATTTTCCATATAGTTGAGTAGCCAGGGCATTTAGCTGGGTGCTCCAGTTAAAGTAAAATTTATTAAAAAGTTGGAACAACTTCAACAAGATGTTAAAAGAGATTTATTGTGGATGCTCACAAAGCAAGTTGTTTCTGGGCTTTGTCTTTCGAACAATACACCTTTCCTGAGCCTTCTTTTAATTAATGAAGGGGGGGGGGGGAGGGAAACACCAAACACTTGTCTCAGCCACATCAATGTTATATGTTCCATATCAAGCACTACATCTTCAGCTCCTACAAACTAATTGGTGTTGTATTCTCTGGACCTCACTCCAGCAGTAAATCCATTTACACTGAAAACACAACTTTGGCAAAAAATCCCACTCTGTGGGCTACTGTGAATCAGAGCAGATGAAGCAGCTTTCCAAACCATTGTGGTAAAACAGAAAACACAGAAAGCATCTTGAATCTTCATCCCAAACATGACACACAGATCTCCCTCTAGTCTGGCTTCAGGAAAGATGCAGAAAGGTGTTATCCAGTTGGAATAACACCTGGGACAAAACAGCTATGAGTAACACACACTACAATTACCAGAAAATGCATACTGTCTATATAATATGGGAAAAACCAGCAGGGGTAGTGAGAGCAAAATTCCAGAAACTGCCATCCATGTGCTGGTATGGAGGTTCCCAAAGGAGCAATAAACTCCAACCCACAGGGCATCACTTCTCCTGGGGGCGAGGCAGAGCTGCAGCCAACACAGGTCAGGCTATGCCTTTCCTTTAGCAACTAAGTTTGTGATAAAAATGTTAAGAGAGGAAAAAGCTGCAGTATCCACATGGGAGCTGGGATCTCTGTGCTGTTTAATACCGGACACGCTCAAGTTTATACTAGAACAGGAGTGACTGGCATTTGGAGCTGATTATTCCAGCTTTACTGCTGTGGGGGAATTAACAAACAAACAAACAAAAAAGCATAACAAAACAAAAACCACCTAATTGATGCTAACAATGTATTTCTCTTCATTTCACTGCCACAGAAGTTTGTCCTACGCACACAGGCCATGGTTATATCAGGCAGTCTTGCACAGCCCTACCCCACCAGCTGGCAGCAGGAGCACACCCAGCTCAGTGTGCCCGGCGGTCACCTCCAGGCAGCTTTTCAAGTAATAACTCATTCATCCCAACAATACCTCAATGTTTGGTCACAAATGGTTTCACAAAATGAAGAGATGAGCCTAAGCTGACTTGCCAGTGACATTTGATTTATTCCAACAAATTCCACAACAATACAAGCTTTTAAGCACACTGAGACAATTGAACCTGGAATCCTACCTTGTCTGATGGAGTAAAATAAAATTCCTGGAGGACAATCAAACAATCCAAGTTTGGGCAGGTCAGTCTTCAACTACTTTTAGTGCTCCTTGCAACTTTCTGTGCAAGGACAGCTCTGCTCCAAGTCACCTGGCACGCACCAGGACAACAAAAGTGTAAGTCTCCTTCCAAGAATTGTAGACTCAATTGGAATTGGTTGGAAAAGGCCTTTAAGACCACCTCATCTTTCAGCAGCTGGGGATAGATTGCTCCCGAGTCTTTTAAGATTTCCTTCTTGAAGGATGTCCAGCCTTCCTGAACTCCCTTGCCCTTGTCTCATCTACAGGCCACAAAGCTGCTCTGTGACATCATTCCCATTAAATCCTCCATTACACTATAAGCACAGTCACTTCATGGACTATTTAATATGAAACACCAGCACAGGGTTTTTGCTGTCTCACATTTCTACATATCTATTTTGTGTATTCAAAGCGCAATTTGTACATGGGTGTAAATCATAATTGCGTTCTTCACATAACCCAGTAACAAGCCTTTGAAGAAGGAAAACACAATTTCATTATAACTTTTTCTTTTTAGACACTTGCTTTTGCAATTAACCTTTTGGATGCTTCAAGACCAACCCAGCACAGAACAACAACAGGAGGTGCAAGTTTCAGGAGTGCAGTGGGTTTTTCTGAAACTGCCTGTGCTTCACCTTGCAGAGGGTGTGGTTTACACAATCCCTGGGATAATGTACCCACAGGCTGCTCAGCACCTCCACCTCACCTGCAGACTCAGATCCAGCCTTACAGGTGCAGAACACTGATGGGAACAGTTTCCACAGAGCTACTCTGTTATTCCCAGTGTACAAGACTGTAATTGAATATTATGTCTGGTGTGTTTAAGTATTTATGACTCTGTTATTAATAGGAGCTGCTCATAGGCTTTTTTCATTCCTTAATGCACCAGAAGTCAGCTGTGGCCGTTAAACCTCTCTGAAATGATCTCTACAGTATAAAAAAATCCCAGTATTGGAAAAAAACCTCCCACTTACTTCATTCTGTAAGAGACTTAAGATGATTTTAGATTACAGCTACAAGAAATTACCTTCTGTGTAAGGGTATTTCTGCTTTCCCCTCCTTTCTCTTCTACACAAATGACTAAGAGAAGTTTAAAGCAGCTTCCTTGGAGCCTCAGGAAGATGAGCACATACTAGAACAAGCATAATAAAAGATTAAGCTCCTACATCCCTGATTTTGTAACTCACATGCAGGTAGCTAGATAAAATTGTACACCTCTCACCTGAGCAAGTCAGGCAACACGTGGGCTGCTCCTCAGCACCTGGGGCACGTGTCACCTCTTCAAAGAGCTGAGGTCCATCAGAGGGACAACACAGACAACACAGTTTCTTTTCCAAGAAGGCAATTTCTAGTTCTGTGCACAAGATCAAGAGTTTGGTGCTGAAGGTGCCGAAAACTACACTGTCCTGGGCTGCTTCACCATTTTAATTCATTTTTATTTTGGCAGCAGGGATTCCTCAACTCAGGAAACAACTCCCAGCCTTACTCCTGAACATATGGCATTCATGATGAAAACCCTGGCAGTACCCACACTTCCCCCATTGAGCACAGCTGGAATGCAAACCCACCTTATTCTACACTTGGCAGCAGCTCCTGCTCTCAGCCTGACTGTGCCCACGTCACGTTTCCTCCCATCAAAAAGCTCACATGAGTTGGCTCCATCCCTTGCCACACCAGCCACTTGCTAACGCGGTTATGGCTGTGCCAGACCCACAGTCCAGCTCTGGAGGGCTCCCCAGCTCTAGGCAGGGCACTTCTGTAAAATCCCAGCCTAACAGACCTGCCTGGAACAGCACTGTCCCCTCCTGGTGCAGCCTCTGTCCCTGTTCCTCACCTCTCCTGCAAGAGCCCAGCTGAATCACAGTCCATGAGAACAGCCCACCTCCTTCTTACCCACCACAGCCAAAACCAGCCAAATTCTGAATGTTTGGATGCCACCACTCTAATCCAGACAGCTCGTTACAGAGCAGATCCACCCAATGGCATCTGCAGTACTTACAGCCTGTAAAGTCTCTGCAGAAAACCAGATTTGCTTTAAGGGTCTCACTCAGAGCACCTCCCAGAGCCTCCCTACATCAGCCAGGACCACTCCCTCAGCTCCTGCACCCCAGCTCCCACCCCTCAGGCTCCCTGCATAACCAGCTCAATTCTGCTGGAGCCTCTTCATCAGCTGTCTCAGCTCATCCAATACACAGCAACAGAGGACTGAATGTGATAGGAAAAGGAAACAGAAAACCACACCTGATCTGTATTCCAAAAGATCCTATGATTACATCCAGGGCCACCTGCCTACAGCTTTCAGCTAATACACACCAGGCCTGTCCTCCAGCTAAGAGTGTACCTACACATTTTCTGTGCATCTTTGTATGTAATCCTAGTGACCCTACATAGAGCTGTGTGTGACAGAAACAGGTATTCACTCCTTTTCTTTGTATTTCCTCACTGTTACATATCTGTTTGTTGGGAATTTGAGCTTTTCAAGTGAATTTTAAAGACTACTTTCCAGAGAGGAAAAAAAAAACAAACTTGCCTTATCTTCAGGCCACTGCAGTGTATCAAAAAATCCAGTCCTAGAGCATGATACAGTTGCAGATCCAGGCTTAAAGTAACTTCTTTATTTCACATGTATTTGCCTATTGGTCTTTCTTACCACATAAATCAGTCAATAGTTGTGACTCAAATAGTGACTTTTTGAAAAACTCTAAAAACCTGTACCACTGATAGGGAGATGTTAATAAAACAGTTTTGTAATACATTTAACAATTTTCTGTTTGCAATAAGTTCTGTTTGATTCCAGCATGGAAAGTTTGACAATGCTTGCTGTAAAAACATGTTCCCATATTTATCCTTATTTTGGAGTCACATTTACCAAGCTTTGAAGCAACCAGAAACTCTGGCAATTGTTAAGCTTCTCCGAAAAAATCTGAGGCATCTTTGCAACTCAGGAGAACCCAGATCTCCCTCTTGTGGTGTTCTATGTAAACAGCCTTAACTACAACTGTGAGCTCAGAATAGTCTAAAGAATTGTCTTCCATCAAATATCAACAGAAATTGTAATTCCATTCACTATATAAAGCGTTCTTCCTAGAAAGAATGAGAAGGAGATTGTTTTCACTTTATTTTTATCTACATGGTATTTTCTTGCAGAAAAACCACAGAGATTGAAAACGCAGTGCTGACTCCTGTATGCCACCACCTGAAAGGAAGTGGTGGGGAAAAAAAGTTACAGAACAAAGTAGATGAACAAACCTAACAGTGGAGGAGCCATTAGGTTTCTATAGGCAAGTGCTATCTAGCTGTACACACAAACTGCAGTTCTAAAATGCTCACACTTCAGTTACACAAAGCACATGACAATCTCTACCTCACAGACCAATCTTACTCCTCAAAAGCCACAGTGGATATGCAGGAACCCAGGCTCAGAACTTCCCACGTCATGAGATTAACAAGTCTGACACCAACATAAAAAGAAATTTTGTGCCTTTATTGGAATGGTGTTAGGCTTTAAATACACCAATTTTGATAACCTGATTATTTGGTTTAATTAGAAATGACACTACAGAACTGCAATACTGGTCCAACAGTCTTGTCTTTACTCTTTTTTTTCTTTTTTTTTTTTTTAAAGCAAGAGATAGTATGAAAATGCACCAAGTAATCAGAAAGCACTAGCAGGCATCGGTTAATCCAAGATACTAGCTTCTTAGTTCCAAAAGCACTCGCATTGTATGGAACCCAGGATTGAGACTGGTCATGATTTGCAAGAGCTAGTTGCATGAGTCATGACTTTTTCCTCCTTTTTTTTTTTTTCTTAATTTACTTTCAAGTTGGTCACTGGTAAAATTTTTCCTCAAATATTACAGTTTCTTTAATTCATATTTTTTCCTCAAAGTATAAAAAAGTATGAAATATAAACAAGCTCCTGCATTGCACCCATGAAAGGGTACAACGGAAGCATTAGAGAGCTGACTATCTACACACCATCAAATCCCATCAGATCTTGGATAATTCATTAATATACAAAATATCAGGGCACAGAAAGAACTAAAATCCACTTTTTTGTTTTGTTACGCACAGGTTCAAATAATCAATCTAAAGAAAAAATGTGATCGTTTTGGCTTTCCACTACATCCGCATGTTGAGACACTTATTAAAATAATCCTGCTTAATTGTGTTTGGTCTTTTTCTTATTGTCAAGTCATGTTTGTTATCTTAATACCAGCCATCAGACAAACAAGTAATCAGAAAGACTTTTCCTCCTCCCCACTTCCCTATCCCTGACCCCTCCAGGGTCAGCTTTAAGACATGACTCCAAACACAGGGTTGTGACGACAGATGCTAGGGCCAATCTCTTCATAATCTTTTTTGGTATGGCATACTTGGTAGAATTCAGGCTGTAAAGGGAAGGGGAAAAGAAGTTAGTCTGTGGTACATACACCTTATTGTAACAATATTAACTTTTATGTAGCCAATGGAGAAGAACAAAATACAGATACCATATACATCACCCACGGCTAAACACCAATGCAGACAATGTACTCTGCCACAAAACTAAAATGCACTATTTAACAGCTCAAAACTTTAACTGGGCTTTCATTTGCTGTTTCAAATCTCTAAAGTTTAACACGAAAACTTCAGAGGGGGCAGGGAGGGTGTATTTGCTACCTGAGGCCTATCAGAAAGCCCCCAACCATGTTTAATATAAAATGAAGGAGAGATGAGAACTCCAAAAGCTTAATCAGAATGGCCAAGACACACTCAGCTTTACAGGTAACTTACTGTGGAAGCCAGCATCGATCCTCCAAACCAAACTGCATATCTCTGCATATGGTGTGTGATGACTTGTACATCAATGGGCTTAGGCTACAAAACAGAAGAGGGGGGGGGGAAAGGAACATTTTAGAAGTCACTTTTGCTGGTAAAAACTAGATTTATTTTCAGAGGAGTGTATATATCAAGCTTACTTTTCACAAATTAGGGGTTTTTTTAATGTTGTGTATGTAAATTTACAATTCTAGCTTCAGATTTTCACTTGTACAACTCGGGTTAAGAAACAGCTGTTGCTTATACATTCACCAGTTACCTACTTTATCAGACATAAAGAGATCCTTGCATTCATACCAATTTTTTTCACACTCTATTTTCTGCTGAATTTCTTTGACTATTCATTTATGCAGTTATAAGCATATATCCATACTACCTAGCCCTTTCAAAAAAAACACACCTTAGAAAGCTGATTTTTAAATTTCACGTTATTATTCTAACAAACCATCAGTTGCAGATTCAAAATGTATCTAGGACCAATGCAGTCATAGTTGTGCTTTCTAAACTAAAACCCTCATTCCCTTTCCCTCCATATCCACATAAGCCTTCATTCCTTACTTGTGCTTATTGAAAATGGCATGGTAGGTAACAGTGTCAGATTTTGTTTCAGAACAACCTGCTGCAATCTGAAACAGTATCTAAAAGCGGTCTGTAATACATTTGCAAAATTCAAGCCGGCGATTGCCTGCCACTCCGAGGAACAATGACATCAGATTTCCTTATTCATGTCCTGCTTTATTACTAAGTGGCACATCTCTAGTAAGGAGAACTGGAATAAACAAGGTATAACCAAAATTTCAGAGTTTTCTAGTTTACATGGCATATAATGAAGATGACTGGGGTTTTAAAAAATTGTTTTAGCTCATCTAGCTAGATTACTACTGAAAACTAAGTGAGGAAAACACTTCAATTTTGCTTTAAAAGAAAAGCAAACTTTTTTTTTTTATCTCCTGGTATCAGAATCAACAGAAAAAGGCAAAAGTTAGATGACAGGTCCGAAGTGGAAAGTACATGAATTAAGAGTCATGCATTTTAGGGAAAACATGAAGTCACTTATAGGATCATAAAAGGTAACTTAGGTGGAAAGGAACCTCGGAATTTTAGGTGGGCAGGGACCTCAGAATGTCTCTAGTTTGGCCTCCTGCTCAAAGCACAGTCAGCTCTGAGGTCAGAGGAAGAGAAGCTGAACCTCAAAAACCTCCACAGATGGAGGCTGCACAACCGCTCTGGGAAGCCTGTTCCAACTCCCTGTTTCCTCACAATGGAAAAGTTCTTCCTTTTGTCCAGGTAGAATCTCTTGTTTCTATTTATCTGTTGCCTCTCATGCACCCACCACTCAGCACTGTTGAGGGCCTGGTCCCAATTTATCAATAATCTTCCCACATGCTATTAAGAGTCCCAAAGCCTACCCTTCTCTAAACAAGGCTCCCTCAGCCTTTCTTCACAGGACACTTGCTCCTGACTATCTTGGGGGCTCAACAATGAGTTCACTTCATCTCTGTAAGTTCAAGAGTGATGATCTGTAACTAATCAACAAGCAGTAAGCAACAAGAAAGATGGGGAGTCACCAACTGCCAATACAGAACAGGTACAATACAAATACAAATGCCTGAAAAGCTTCTGTAAGAACTTTGAATGAAGATAAAGACATTTCAACAAATTACATCATTACTGCAGTATGTTATACGCACGTTTTCCAGGTAACAGGGGAGAGATGTTTGTTAAATTGCACCATGAACTAACCTTCAGTCTGCCACCACTAAGTTCTTCACTAAGTTTCAGTCTGGCATCAACAGTCCTTTTCAAGTCTCGCTGTAAACGGCGACCGAAGTCCCTGAACATGGTTGAGCCTCCAGAGAGGACAATATTCTGTTTTGAGTAACAAAAATTGTTAATCACTTCTGAAAGAGCGTTTGGTGTGTGTTTTGTAGAGTTTCAAATTTGTTTTTCAACACAAAGCACAATTAACCTAAAACGAGTATTAAAAAAATTTATTATAGCTACTGACCTTATATAGAGGACGTCTAACATCAATGGGACAATTCTGAATAACTTCATCTACTACTTCTGAGATTGGTTGCGTAAAGTCGGGATTAGCAAACTACAGTCAAGAATAAAATTAAGACACATCAATGTGGAGTACCACATATTGCAAAGGAAAGCAAGCAAAGAGAAAAACACAAAAAGAACCATTCTACCATGACAGATGTCATGAAAACTAATAGAAATAGTTATGTTAGATACTTTTGTTGCCAATTTTAAGTGTTTTATGTATCGACCTGAATTTATCTAAAGATTAGTAGCAATCAAGAATCAAAGCCATGTTGACTTACAAAAATAGCTTGTACCTATTCATCAATAAGAAGAAATGTAAGTCAGGATAACAACTTCTTTACAGGTTTGCAAATACAATTTATATGCTATCACCCAAAATACACCTGAAAGACAAAGCATAGACAATTCAAACCAACTTACCTCAGGATGGAAGAAAATCTCTGGCCCCAGGAATCTCTCATAGCCAACATCAATGGTGAACTCTTTCTTTGAGATAGCATTAATTCCAGTATACTGTTTAATCCACTTTGTACCATCTGTGTCATACTTGTTAAATTCTTTTACTAAGTCAGGGCAAACATAACTAAAGCGTTCCTGAAAATTGAATATGTACAGTTAGAAGTATCTAAAGTATAGCAGAGAACACGGAATGACATTTCTTTAAAGTTCAAATTGCTACAGTTTTAGAATAAGTATTAAATTGGCAGATAAAGAATAGGCCTCCAAACAGCTGAACTGACATTTACTGTACACAGGTAGGTAATGGCTCTGCTAGCACAGATCACTTCTGTGCAGCACTGAAAGCTCTTGCTGAGCTAAATTACTTTTCTGCTGCTTTTCCGCTGAATTTCTATGATTGTGAGAAATTAATTTCAAAGTACTTAGAAAAACTGCTATAGAAACAAAGTTTAAAAGTACTTTAAGCTGAATATCTTTCAGAAGAGCCTTGTACTACAAAGAACAACATATCAACATTCAGAAAAAGAGTAATTACAGCTCTTTTTTACATTACACATCCCACCAAGAGCAATTCCTATGGAATATTACAATAGTAACAGTAACAAGGATAATAACAGTAATAATGGAGGGGAGGAGAAAGGGGAGACTACAAAGAGAAGAGTGAAATCCTAGGCCAAACTGAGTATAACTCAACTGCACACCTTAAGTTTAAGCTACTTCACATTTAGACATTTTTATATTATTTAGAAACAGAGTGTCATTACTCAGAAGCATAATGACTTTGAGATACTATCGTATTTTTGAAATAGATATCAGGCTCTGATCTAATACAACTTTAAGGTCTGCAATGTTTACATTACCTTCACTGCCTTAGCTGTTTCCAAGGATTGTTCAGGAGGAATTCCTACTTCTCGCTCCCTCAGCAACTGCTGAATGAAGTATGTTATATCTCGCCCTGCAATTGGAATGTGTTTGATACAGCTGCCAATCACATATCCTTCAGCCTGGAAATAAAATTAATAGGGAGAAAGACACTGATAAGAACTCCTTTCAACACAGCTCAGGAGGGAGAGAGAAAGACGTGGAGTCTAAACTCCCATTCACTACCTGTGATGGTGAGGCTGAAGCCCCTTAAGACTGGCTCATTTAATTACCACTTATCCAATTCTTCACAGTATAGCCTTATTTTACTTTGCATTGCATTGGTTCACAATTCTTACAAGGTTAGGAGGAACAGAAAGGTCACTAGAGTATGTAAGGCAGACAAATGGCTATACTCACTATTCCTTGGCCTTTATTTTCTCTTCAAAATGAGGTTACTCTTACCAAAAAGGTCAAGGAACCTTTTCTCATGAAATATTATTTTAGAATAAATGATGTGGCCCTGCAGTCACAGCCACTGATGTAAGACGTTACAATCCACATGAACCAAAATTAATTTTCTGAAAGCAGGGAGAAAATGCATCATTTCAGCACAGTAATTGAGACTGCTTAGAACATCACACTGGCCCATACTCATCCATCAGCCTACCCTTGCAAGTTACACTCACACTGGGGACCACTATCAAGGTATTAAAATTATCTGTTCTAAACACAGACACCAAGTTTTTAAGACTGGCCTTCAATCTTACCAGACATGTTGTACCTAACCAGATGAATCCAGGTATCACGCTGATACTAAATGCTTACATTTTCCTATATACACACACCCCCTACATTCATACAAAAATTTCTTACTAACATAGAAAATAATAAAGTCATAAAAACATGTACCACTATCACTAACTTCACTAAAGAGATATGTGTTTGCTAATTCATCTTTATCTATTTTATAGCAGACGTGCTAGACACCTGTTGACAATTTGTTCCATATGTTTAAAAATTTCAGAAATCAAGCAAACGGCATTCTGCAAAGGAGCTTAATATTTCAAGTGAGATGGAATATCTACTCTTATTTCAACTGAAAAAAAAAAAAAAAAAAAAAAAAAAAAAAAAAAAAAAAAAAAACCAACCCAAAAAAAGAAAAACACAATGTAGAAAAACAGAGTAGATTTTCCACATTAAGAGTAAATGGCACCATCAGTGAAGAGTCAGCACTTACCCTGTAATGGTCAATTCAACAAACACATGTCTAAGTGCCAAACCACAAGCCCTTACAATTCTGTAAACTCAGTTAATTGCTTCTTGTCAGGTTGAGATCATGCTTATATTTATGACTGACTTAAACTTCCACATTAAAAATAACTTAGACAACTTCTGTTACTTAAAATTTTACAGATGAGTTGTAGGCTGAAACACAAATATTTTTAAGTACATATTGAAAAACAAACAATATAACAGCAACTGTACATTGCCTTGTGTCCAGCTATTCTGGGTACAAGCTCTACTCTGCTCCACTGAAATAATTTAAAATCTGGTCTCATTTAACAGAATCTACCTATCATCTCCACTTCACTTTCTTGATGGAGATTTACTGCAGTAAGCCAAAATCTTTCAAATCTTCCACTGAAAATTATTTTCCATTTATGAAAAGTTTGCAGGGTTTTATTGACTGGCAGTTTACAAGTTCCAACTTGTAACTATGTTTTACTGGAATTTACTGTTTCCAGATGAAAACGTAACACTTTAATATAACACACTGAAAGCAAATGCTGCTGTCAGACCTTCTTCTGCTTTATGTTTTCCCACTATCTATAAAGTCCCAAATCTTTGTTCGCAAAGTCAAGCCATGATGATCTAGAAAGCAGACTACTTCATTCCCACTGAAATGGCATTGGACTTGTATTCCCTATGCAAAACAAAGGAAAAAATTGCACCATAAAATATTACTTTTTATTTATTTATTTATTTTTATGTACGGTATTGTCACTGCCGACTTACTAGTTTTATGTTTTATTAAATAACAAGCTGACTGAAGGAGCCAGGTGTTTTCACCATGGAGAACAGAAGGCTCAGGGTAGGACCTTACCACAGGTTTCCAGTACGAAACGGATGGGGATTCTCTTCACACTGAGAGAATAAAGAGCAGTGGGTACAAGTTGCATGGAGAGGGGTTTCATCTTGGTATAAGAAAGACATTTTTTACAGTGAGAACAATCACTGGGACATTCTCCCCAGGGATGTGGTGGAGTCCCCATCATTGCAGGTGTTCAAGACAAAATGGGACAAAGTGCTAGATGATCTCATCCAGACTTGCCTTCCCATGAAAGGTTGGACCACATGATCCTTTGAGGTCCCTTCTAACCTGGGCTGTTCTATGATTCTGTGAATCTGTCTACTTACCCCTTAAATCACAGTTTGCATGCCTTCCTTGCATGACTAGTTCACAGCACTGGTAGGTGAGGTATGCAAATGATCCTTACATTTTTCTGGACAGAATAGAATATACTCTTAAAATACGTGCTCCAAGATCTACTTTATGTTGTTCTTACAGGTATGTGGCTGATATCAGAGTCACACAGATATGATAACTTTCAGTGCAAACTGAGGCATTATTTATTTCCACATTACAAAACTTCATAGCTTCATAAGAGCTTTGCAACAGGACCCTACAGGGGAATTTTAAAAGACAGTCAGGTAAAACCCTGACACATCTGGTGGACAGAAGATACTGGAAATACAAATTATGGTGACAACAGATCAAAGAAATTTAGGGCTTTTCCACAGGAAATTCTACATTGTCTTCTTTAGAACTGGAACAAAAAGCCACACACTTAAAGATTTTATAAAACAGAACATTTTCAGAAGTTTTGTCATGTGAATAGCTCTTGTTCACCATCTGTCAGGTTCTCTGCTATCTGGCAATTCTGAGCATTACCCAAAGAAACCATTGAGGGCTATTTGCTATCTGAGGATTTGCATTCAGCCAGCTCCAGATAGCTGACTTTGGACTAGGACCAATACACATAAGACATTTTTGTTATTGTGGATAGTTCTTTTCCATCCATGTAATCTGAGAGGATAAAAACCAGCTTAGGTTAAATTATTGTGGTGTTCTGGTTACATATGTTAGTAGTTTGTGGTTTTGCTTAATTTTAATTGAATATGAACATAAGAAACCAGGGAACAGGGGTTTCCATTTAATATAAGGGTTTTTCTCTTATCAATTTTGCAACAACCAGGTAACCTGAATAGCACGCTGTGCCACTACTGCAGTTCTGGTTTGACAAATAAAGGTTAAGCTTCCATATGAAATAAACACAGAATGACAATCTTTCAAATTCAAATACAGATTGGTGAGTATTTTGTAGCTGACAATTGAGAAATATGGTACCACACAAGTCTCTGACAACCTCCACATTATCTTCAGGAAGCAAACTTATGACACTGTTTAAAGTTACATAAAATTAGAAGTATTTAGTGTTCTCTTTCATGTAACATATCAATATGTTGTGAACTGGCTACTTCAAAATATCAAATTATGTACTGATTTTGACTTGAGGAGCGAGGAACTATTTTAAACATGTTGATTTTACTTTTTGCTGGAATCCCACAATGATAATACTTTGATTTCTATATGACAGAGAAAACACATTTTTAAAATAAAAATAACCCACCAAAAAAAAAAAAAACAAAAACAAAAACAAATTAAAACATAAATTCCATTCCCAAAAGTCTGAAACAGACTGAGGGCGGGAAAAGTTATTTTTTATCATTCTTTAAAGAAGGAAGATTATCTTTCCCCTACCTAAAAAAACCTAGGAACTTTCACAGAATATTTTTAATTTTACCATTCAGACTTCTCTACCAGAAATAATTCCTTTATGGAAAATTTCTGATTAGGTTAAAAAGTTCCCATAGATCAGAGATCAGATATACACCAAACTGTGTTTCCTGCTGGCCACACAAGAACCTATGGCAGATTTCAAACTCAAAGCTTTACTTCCACATCCCAGCCCAGCTTATCAAGCCATGAACTGTTCTTCCTAAGTAACTGATCACCTAACTGATTTTATTTGCATTTCACTTTCCATTTAAGACACTATAGAAATGTCCAAGCTTAACATTCTGTAACAATACAAGAATGTATTTTATTAGTTTTATTTATTTTTCATATATTGAAAAAATCTTCAAGAAAACAGCATGTATTTAATGAACTGTTTAGCATGACACTGAGTAATTTACTCACAGACTCAAACTTAAATGCATTCTCTACTAAGTAAAGCAACTATCATTATCATTCTTGTCTGTCCTGGTACCTGCTCCAATAATTGGATACTCAAGGTATCTAAGGCACAATGATGTCTGTTTTGCTAAAGAAATTATGCTGGTCAAATGCTGCCTGGCCAACCCCACTAAAACAGAAAACAAAATCAGGTCCAATAATTTAAAAAAAACAAACTAGAATTTGCAGACATGAAAACAAAATAAATTACCTGGGTCTTCTATAGATAAGTTCTTCGTTAACCATTGAACAATGTCTGAACCTAGGAACAAAACAACAGGTATTTTTAGGTTAGTGAGTTTTCTCTTCCTGTTCTTCAGATCCCTGAGGCAATTCATATTGTTATTCCATGGAAGAGATCTACATTTTTTGCTCAGTTTGTCTCGGAAAAAAAACGTTGACCATTCTATTTTATTTTAGCTTTTTTTAAGCTTTGTTTTAGCAGAGAATCATAGCATACATTCTTTCTTTAGGCTAAGACTTATAAAAAGTAACAGAAGTGGATTAAATGTATGAAAATAGTCTACATTTTAAAAATTACACTACTGCAAAATTTATGTAGCAAAACAAACACTTTATAAAGCTAATACTAAGTTTTACTCTCCTTAAAAATTATTTCCCAGTTAAAGCATATTCAGTTACCTACATGCGTACTACCAATGTATCAAACTCCACCTCACAGCTAACCTCTTGGCAGAATGCATTTTTCCCTTTGTACTTAAGCCCTTTCCTCACTACTCCACTCTCTCTTCTTCTGTATCCCTTCATTTACTGCCTATCCATTTCTTTCTGTCCAATTTTCTGCCTTGTTTTAAGGTCCCGTGCTATTGCTCACTTCTTAACACCTTTGATACCAGATTTCTTGCTGCTTTTCACACTGAGTACCCTTCCAGCCTCACCGCCTAATTCCTAACTCATCTGCTCCTCTTGGGCATGCACTTCTATCACACTTTGCACTTTATGTCACAAGCCTTGTTTTTCAGATTGAAAGCTACAGTTGACCTTCACCCACTGGGAACATGAATTACAAAATAAATTATGAAGCTATGCTGCAGATTTAAAAAAAAAAAACCAAAAAAACAAAAAAAAACCACCTACATTAATGATTTAACAACTTTAAATAATCAAACTGTCTTAAAGGGAAAATGTAGTGAAACACCGATGGGGTATTACATGCATTTTCTTCGTGTTTCATGATGCCTTCACTTAAGGCAAGCAATGTAATAGAGAGAAATCTTACATAATATTTCCTTACAGAACCAATATTTAAAATGCTTATCCATTTCCCAGCAAACATAATAACAAAATCCTTTTTATAAACCTTAAATTTAAAACAATATAAAAAAACTATACAACTCACACAAATGTAAACCAAATCAAAAAAATAAAATCTCTGGAATGTACAATAATACATAACATTAGAATGTTGAGCATATTTCCCCTGTCACTCCTTAGATTCTGATTTCTTTCTGTACTACACTAGTTCATAACTTCCTTTGGTTTTCTTAAGGCAATTAAAATAACATTTTTAAAAGGCACTTCAGAGAAGAAAAAAAAAATTTACTTCTTAATTTTAAAGAATATAGTTCTGTAGCCTTTTTTTTTATTGCACATAGTGAATAGCTTTATCATGTATTTTGCAAAACCTCACTGATATCATAAATTTCTATGTGTATGCATTACTAAATTGATTACACAGTAATGAAAATTTGTAGAGACTTTCCAACCATCTACATGGCTTTCTTTCTTAAAGGAGGCAATTTACCTTTGCATGGTGTTGGAGTTGTCTGAAATGTTTCAGGCAGATATTCCTACCTCAAAATATTCGATTTGTATGCATTTTTATAAATAAAATTTCAGTTCCCTATTTCTACATATGAACTTTACATGGCTGATACTGAAGGAAGAATTTTAGCTTAGTATAAGACAAAACTTCATAGACTTAATGACTCAGTTTCAAGCATAGCTATATTTTTATGTCAGCTGACTGGAGAAGTTAGTCAGCCCTAAATATTTTCCTAAATCTTCAAAGATCAGAAAAACAGACCTACAATTTTGAATACTGACTCTCAACTTTATCTTCCGTCAAACTTCTCAGGTACCATATGGGAAGAAATCTTCTATTCTCTTTATCTCACCTTCAAACCTTTCTTTTTTGCCACTCTTTTTTGCCCCTCTTGAAAACTCTCCTACGATGACATGCCACATTCCTGAGTCCTCAGCTCCTGGCATCACATTTGCATGCATGGTCTACACGTCAGAAATCTCACCTCCATATGTTACACAGTCTTTTGCGTTATTATAACTAACAGTGGGAATTGGGGTTTCTTAATAATTGCACCATCTGATTCTCATTCCAGATGCATGACTTTAATGATGGCAGCCCAGTGTGAAGGGTCTTCAAGTGAAACAAAGTTGCAAGTCATTTGTCATATCACTAGTGAGAAATTTATCAGTTCATATTTTTTGGGGAGATCTTGGGGACAACTCTAGTCCTAAAACAATAACAAAGGTATTATCTTGTAGAGCTGGTTTTTTAGCTACTACTTTTAATGTCTAATCAACAAGATTGTTTCTTTCAATCATTCCCGTGCCCTTTTCTAAGATTTATTACTCATGGAAACGTATTTCTAAAAGCAAAACCATTACTCTAATTTCTTATTTCAGGAAAAAAAAACAAGCCATCAAAACAGGTGAAAACAGAAAAGCAATATTTCTTGTGAGTCCGTTGAAAAAACATGGTGACCAGTAAATTCATGTACTTTTTCATATGCTACACTTCATATCTATAGGAATTATGATCCAAGACTATAAACTTCATTATTTGTAAACAAGGACTAATACTTACAGGATGAAAAGTCTTTAACTTTCAAACCTGAACACGTCTTATCACCGAGAATCCAGCAAAAAGACAAGCTAGTCAGATGATATAAATTTCACAGAAGCCACTACCTCAGTATTGGACTCTTCTGTAAAGGAAAACTTCAGCAATCCAAAATAGAAAATATTTGCTGTGTCAGATACTCAGTTGTTGTACACTGTTTAACGTGTGATAACAAAGTCCTATTTTCAAAGCAGATTCTCAAGGTATGTTCTCTAGGTCTCCCTGACTCCCTTCCCATAAGCGGCTACAAGGTGACCTGGCTATTAGACCTGTAAGGTGCAGAAGACTGAAGTCAAATTGCCAACAGAATTTCGAAATCCCAAGGAACCTTTAATTTTCCTGCCAATTTTTAAAGCAAATCCACTGGACAAGGCAAAGGGATAACTTGTAATAATAAATTCAAGCAAGCACTAGCAGAAAACATTTGAAAAAGGGGTTTTTTTAGACACAGAGATTGAAAGGCAACAGTGACATTCCTTAAATGCCAGCACCTATCCAGATAAAGGCAAAAAAATTCACAAGATCTTGCTCAAGTCCAAAAATAAGACAGACTTTCAACTTCTTTAAAGAAATAGGCAAAAACATGTCTACATTCATACACAAACAAAAAGGACTCAAGCATGTTCTTCGTAAAATGTACTTGCGGAAAACTTCACAAGTGATTAATTTTAAATGAAGTGGTCCAAAAATAGCAGCTGCTGAAGCCAGCACAGTGTCTTAAGAAAATATTTTTGAGGAAAGCATGCTCTCTGAAATCTGAAATGCTAATTTCTAAGTCAAAGTTATACAGGCCAGGGCAATGCTAAGGCTAGTTTTTAAGAACAAATACAGTATTTTAAACAAGTCCTTATAGATTACGTCTCCAGAAGGTGTTGATTCTGATCTGATCTATAGAAAAATTCACAGGAATTACAGATCCAATTTTTGCTATGCAAAGATGCAATGAGCCACGTAAACCTTGATCTGACAAAAAAAAAAAAAAAAAAGATAGTAGTACTGCAAATTCAAAATGCTCTACCTTTTTCAAAATTCAAAAACATATTTAGCTGAAGAAAATAAATTTGCAAGAAACTATATTTTAATAATCTGAATCACAAGCCATGAGACCACTGAGAAACTTAACTCAATGATTTGTTTTGTAAAGAGGTGGGTTCAACCTTGCAAAAACCCAGTCTTTTACTGTTAATATCTTGGTTTAGTAAATAAAACCTATTCTTCTGCTTACTTTTAGAGCTCAGAATGATGCAAAGAGAAATTGACACAGTAAGCTCCCCTGTGTTACTGATACCAAGAGAGAAGATTTTGCTGTTGACAATCAAGACTCTTGCCATCTGAACTCTGAAGAGCAGCGTAACCATTGTGATGTTTGCCCTGTGCTGTGAAAGCTGGGCAGCTGGGCCTGTTGATTGCATGCATGATTCCTGAAAAGCAGCAGCAGGTCATCCGGGTGCTTCCCTGAGGGAGCCTCTTAGTCAGCTGGCTCACCTTCAGCACTTCACAACCACCCAGCCGTGAGAACCTGGAGAATTTTTTTGCAGGGCAGCTCACAGTATGGAAAACTTAATAACATGACTCCAGAAAGTATCAGTGTCTAAATTTCAGACAACAAGACTATTAGTAAAGAAATAGTACTGCATTTCTACAGCTCCTCTCCCTATATATATAATATATATAGGTGTTGAAGATGGAGGTTAAA
>JAWWEU010000163.1:7255103-7348391 GCA_035583155.1 Acropternis orthonyx | reverse complement strand
AAAAAAAAAAAAAAAAAAAAAAAAAAAAAAAAAAAAAAAAAAGAAAAAAAAAACCAAGCCACAAATCAGGAAAAGTTCAACTCTTTCAAACAGTAATTTGAACAACAAAGTATAATTTTAAAAGTTTACCTATGGAAGGTCTGAAGTGTCAGTTGTTTCCTAAGTCTTATTAAAAATATTCCATCTTGGATGAACAGTCTGAACAAAGATTTAGTCACTACATTAATTAGAAATTTCTACATGACAGCACATTTGATCATCACCAATGCTACTATTTGTTATAACAAAGAATTTTTAAAAATTGATGTTACTGTGGCATGATAAAGCTTTGTATAGACTTTTGTCTTTAAAAATTGCAACCTGACCTCATTTTGAAAATACAAATGCATCTGGTAGGTAGATATGAATTTAACTCCAAGGAAAGATGGACAGAGAGACCTATAACCAGACACTTCAAATGAAGAACACTGTTAAATATTCCAATTATAAAACTTAAAATATGTAGCTTTACAAAAGCAACTCCACACCTGCAGTAAAAACAATAATTTGACAGAGAAGAAACTGCAGCTCTAAGTGTTCAATATTGAACAAAACATCACACGATCGTACAAGATTTTGCTTTTAGCAACTTGATGTATTGGAACAGATATTCAACATTAATTAACCTTAAGGGCTGCTTTTTTCAGTCAGGCAGGAACTTTTTGCTTGTATGGCTGCTGCACTGACAGCATATGACACAACACTGGGAGAAAAACTGCAAACAATACTACATCTGCCCTCAAATACTTCCTATTATTTCTATTTTATATATAAATTGACTGAGTTAAACGAGGAAAAAAAAAGTTTCCAGACTTTTGGAACTGAGCATATTCACTCTTACCAGCAAAGCAAATTCAAGATGTGCTAAAGCAATTTCATCCACCACTTAGCATGGCCTTGACAAATCACCTTTTAAAGTAAGTCACTGAAAGACAATATGCCTTTGCAAATTCAGGGTGCAGAGAAGTTCAAGAGTTTCTGCACTACAAAATAAACCAAAACTCACACCCACAATCCTGGAAATTATCCGGTATTTTTGAAGTTTCCTAGCTATAGTTTAGTCTGCGTAGGTGTAAACTTCGGAGAACTTACAGGACACACTGTTCTCTAAAGTTAAACTGTTTCTGTAGTTTTGAAGTGTGCTTACCACAGGAATAACGTGAGTGACACCATCACCACTGTCTATAACTGTGCCAGTCAGTGTTCGTTCTCCTACTTGTCTTGACGTCCAAGATGCAGCTAAGGCAAGGACAGCCTTGGAAAAAAAAAACACACACCAAAGCCAAATCTTAGTAAAACCACTTTATTGCAGATCCCACTTTACACCAACCCTCCCAAGAACACCCAGACTGACACTCCCCTGGCAATTTACAGCATGGAAACTGATTCAATAATAAATGTGTTTACATAACAGCGTAGAAAAAAAGAGGCTCCAGAAATACAGTTTTTGACTCCTGCCTAATGCTTTTTTAGCCATCCTCCAACATCTTTTTTGTTACTTCATAGAGAGATGTATTTAATTCTTGTATTAATACAATTATTATGATGTGATGTGTTTGGGGTTTTTTTATGATGTTACAGATATTATACTCTTTAGAAGCCTTATAGAGGAAACAGAAGAAGAGTACCCAGCTAACTGACCACAGAATCAATGCATATCAAACATGATGTGGCGGAACTGCTAATCAGAAATACATAAAAGTATTTCAAACACCACTTACTTACACAGTTTTCACAGTGAAATTAGTTTTATCCCAAGGAGAAATACTGCAGCTCAACAGCCCCGCCCTTACCTGAACAGCAATATATAGCCCTGGAACGTTGAAAGACTCAAACATGATTTCAGCAGTATATTCTCTATTTTCTGGAGTATTTAATGGAGGCTCAGTCTGTGAGACAAAAAAAAAAAAAAAAAAAAAAGCCAAGTTTTTACTTACATTCAAACCAAACACTCAACTTGTTAAAAAAACAACCACCAAATCGCAAGTTTTAAAAGATGACTCATTCCACAACAATAGGATGTAAAAACAGTAATGTGCAAAGCTTAAGAGTTTATGCAAATTGCATTAAAGGAAAGAAAAACAGAAGTGCAATAAAAACATTACTGTAATTACTGCTTAGGAATTTCTATTGCAGGCCCCCTTTGTGAGTTGCTTAGCTCATTACAACTTTTCATTTCACTTGAAAGAGTCAAGGACTGTCAATCAAACTATGTCAAAAGATGCAGTTTAGCACACTTAAAGAATGACAATTTTTAAAATTTCTCAGTGAAAAGAGCTGTTTCCCTTCAGAAGGCAATGACTGTAAAGCAAGCTGATATGCTCAGCTGTAGAAATGTGCTCAACTGAGAGAAGCTGGCGACAACATACAAATACGCCACGATAGTGTGCTACAGCGTTCATTGAAATATCAAACCTATTTCTTATTAAGTCTCTACTTTGAAATTCAGAGTATTTTGGATAGTGCTACAGAATATTTGAGAAAAAAAATCATCACTCTTCCTAACCATGTAATAGTAGGGTAAGAAGAGGAGGGAGTCAGACTCTTAATAAAGGTGTTGGAACAAGGAGCCATGGAGACAAACTGCAGTGTGGGAAACCCTAGGGAGGCATTAGGAGGAAAAAAGGTAACATGAGGGTGGATCAAATACTGGAAAAGGGACCCAAGGTTGCTATGGCATCTTGATCCTTGGAGATACTCACAGCTTGGCTTGACACTGCCTTGAGCAACTGGCCCTAACCATACCTCCTTCAAGCAAATGGTTGCCCTTAACTGGAATGGCCAACAACTCTAATTCCAAACTTGCTCTATAAATGCCACACTAAACAAAACTGCCTACTTCAGTGGCCTTAAATAAAATGCTATGGAATAGCAAATACTTCAGGATAACATTGACCTTAATTTAAATCTAATCTGCCCAAATCAAACCTTCCAATTTCAGAGGAAAAAAAAAATCAAAAATTCACTCTCTAGATAATTAATCCAGACGGCAGCACTGTAAAAACCAAGTAATTGCAACTATGTAAAGTCAAAACACACAAATACTTTTTTGCCTCAAAAATGTAAACTTGAGATCATTTAATTCAGTGGAGAAGTAAAAGAAAAAAAATTCTGAATCAGACATAATTTAGAGGGAAACAAGCAAAGAAAAATGTTTGCTGTTCAGACACACTGACATTTTCAAAAAATTAAAGAACCTGGATGGGCTAAGCCAGGTCAAGAAAGTTCCAGATAATTTATTTACTTCAGTTTTCACAATATGCATTTATATTCAAGAATTTACCTAAATCAGCATATTCTTAGTAGTCATATGCAATTTCTTATGTAGAACATAATTTTACCTACCAAAAGAAAATAATGATCCTCAGGTTCTGCCCTTAGATACTTGAAGATTACTTGCTCCATAAACCTCTCCATCAAGTCCCAGTCTTCAACTATACCATGGCGGATAGGCCACTGTTGCAGAAAAATATCAAATTACAACTGGAAACAGTAATCAACTACAGTATGATCTACACATTGCTTTAGGTTTCCCTTATTCTGATGTGACACCTGTGCAAAATTCTGATTCCACCCTTGAACAGCACAGACAACACACTGCATTTTTCTCAGTACACAGAATGGTGGTACTGGGATAAACCAAAGGTTCCCCCAGCCCAGCATGCCAGCTCTGGTGCTGCTGACAGGAAGTTGCCAAAGAATATGCAAGAATGCAGTATTTCTGCTTAACACCCTCCCAGCCTCCCTTCACCTAAAAAGAAAAAAAAATATGTGTATATATATATTTTCACACACTGTCTTGCAAATTCCCCACAGGCTCCTGAAGGTCAACAAAATGAATATCAAAGTTTATTTTCCATTTAAGCAGAATTAATAAGAAAATATTTAAGTCACCCAAACACCATTCTTAAAATGATGTTTACTGTACAAGTGATGATTTTCTAAATAGTACTGGAAAATTATTTCAAACATTTCTCTTAATACCTTGGTTGCATAAGTTGGTTTTTCTATTGCTTCGTCCCCAATAAAGAAGTCTAAATCATCAACACCTTTCAAAACCCTCCTTTGTGCTTGATCGACCACTTTTGCCGACTCTTTGATAGCAATACCTTTAACAGAGAACACAAACAGTATTGCAGATCATATACCCTGCACTGAGAAAGAAAACCAACATTGAAAAACAGACACACTAATTGCATTCATCCTTTGTTTCAAGCATAAGCACAGAAAAGCTAAATAAAACAGAAATAATTTGAATTCCAAACACAAATGAACATAATTTATAAAGTTAACACAATTCAGACCTAAATACAAATTCCAGTGTTAGACACCAACATGCAATCAGGGAGATAAAATACAAAAGGAATCCCTACAATAGGGTATACCTGCAGATCTCACTTTATTCAACAAGTGTGCTAATTTTCTGCACACTCACATTATTATTGTTGTTGTTGTTATTCCTTAAAAAAGAATGTCATTATAGAAGTTTCATGAAAAGCAAGAAAGAAAACCTATTGCCTTATATAAATGGATGCTTTATTTCACTTGCACCAGTTTGATTTCTGGATGTATTATGAAAGTGAGATATGGCACTGGAAAGGGACTGAATAGGAACTAAAGCAAAAAAACACATACAGAAGGAGGCAGGAAGGAAGAAGCAAGAGAAAACATAAGGCATACAGAGAAATAAAATTGGACAGAAATAGAAGTAGCATTCTTAAAAAGGACAGGCATTTGTATGACCACATAATGCACCTTTAAATGCTTTAAAACAAATTTTCATTAAGTCTATGCTTAATTTCTCTCTAAATCCTACTCCTATCTTATTATTAAGATGGAAAATTTTGTTTAAGACAGACTATAAATCTCTCTGTTCCTTCAAGGAATAATTGGCAAGGGTTAAGAGCTTCTTTCTTGACAATTTATTCCTTCCAGGATAACAAATGGAAGTTTTTATCAGAGAAATGCTGGCTAAGGCTAAACACAGGATCTTGGAATGAGGGATGAGCGATTAGATACCACTGGAACACAGATGTTTCTCTCCCTCTTCTTTTGCATCACCCCTGGCTACCAGGGTTACAGCACCAGTAATAGCTGCTGTAATTTTTTAAGTCTTACTAATTGCCTTTAAACACAATCCTTTACACAAATTAGGAAATTAGTGTATATATATATACATACACATATGAGAAGTACTAATATCAGCCTCAACTAGCCCAAAGCCTTTTCAATGGCAGAAGAATTTTTCTAATTCTCACCTTCAGTAAGAAGTGATATTTGCTAACAAAAAATTTTAAAAAGGCATGAAATGAGCTGCTGCAGCCTCAAGGCCAGGCAGGGCAGCACAGCTACAGGATTTGGAGAACAGCTTGCTTGGGGTCAAAGCACCGTGAGTTCACCAATGCTCCCCCATCCTTGTCCTTTCTCTTCCCAGAGGTAGCAACAAAAGCTCTCTGAGCTGTGCAGCCAGAGAAATTAAGCTGAATGTTGTGAAAGACTGAACAGGATGACACAGGAGTCATTATTTTGAGCTCTTGAGGAAGAAAATTGAATCATACTGCAACTTCTGTAGCTGCTTACAGGAGAGCAGAGAGGAAGCAGAAGGCTGGAGGAAGCCAAACAACATGGGGTGGGGAGAGAGGAAGCAGAAGCTAAAATTGGGGTGAAAATGTCACAAGGCCAGGGCTTGCTGCAAGTGAAAAGAAGAATCTTGACAAATATTTTTCAGATCATCAATTACAGAGCTCACACATCTGGGGAAATTATCCTGTCCAGATGTTTGTTATGTTCAAGAATTTTCAGTCTGTTACAAGCCTAAAACAAGATGAGAGGTCTCAGTATTTTGCTGCCCTTGAGCCCAGTCTGTTCAGTCCCGAATTTGAAAGGCAGAAATTAGAAGCAAACAATCTGAATCAAGAATCATATCCTGAAAATACAAACAGGGAAATAAATCTTGCTAAAACCAGAGCTGAGCTACTACAGTGTCTGAGGATGGGCAGCATACCAGGGGTACCCAGTACAGTTGCCTTTGGTTTGCTTGAAGAGTTTTTAGGAAAGAGAAAATACTGGCATCAATTCAATTTTTGTGCTGAAACACTACTCAAGCCAGGGCTTTTTTGTTTAAAGGTAAAGAAAAGGCCATCAACTATCAGAGATAAACTAAAAAGGATGACAAATCAAGGGAACTACTTGGTGGCGGAAAGAAGCTGATTCCTGCTTTAACATGCAGCAGGAAAAACCTGATTAAGTGAATAAAAGTCAAGCAAAATTAATGATCTAAGATGTAAAAAGCAGCCAGGGAAGAAAGCAGTGGACCCAAGTCTCTAAAAAATTCAGCCAATATATTCTCATTTACTTCACTTTTCATGCAAGCATTTATCATCCCTACAGAAGCAAATTCAGATTTGAATCAAGAACACAAAAGAAGGAGATAAAATTTTTTTAATAGCAGGAGTGAATAAGATAAGCTGCAAGTGAACAAGGCAGAAGGAATGCTGCTCAAACCTGTTTAACAGCAAACATTCATTTTAGACAATCAAACTGATAAAAAGCAACTGCCACTGTTGGAAGTCAAAGGAGAAACCAAACCATTTTTCCACTGGGGATAATATTAAGGAAATTAAAGACTCCGAAGTGCTTTGAAGGGATCCACAATTTTTGGTAACATTTTACTTTGAAAGTAGGTACTGCTATACTCCAGAGAAATGAAAATAATGTGGATTACACCAGTGCTATTTTATTTCATTCGAGGCAGAGGATTAACACAAATTCATGTGGTTAGTGTAATTACCTAACTTGGATTGCAGCACAAATGAGAAAAATACCTTTTTTATCAACAGAATTGTAGTCAGGGACCATTACAGCTCTAAGAGCATCTAAATTGAGCATCCTTTTTTAAATACACCATACTATATCAAAAAGCTGTCAGAAAGCCTCATTTCCCCCCTTTCTCTTCTACTGTAATAGCATTCCTGTTGTACAAATTTCTCTGCTTAACGATCTAACACATCATTTCATTCCCAAATTTATTTAAAATATCATGATATTTTTTTCTCCATTTTTGGAACAAGAAAGCGATTTTAGAATTGAATAAACCAAATCTGAAGATGCAGAAGAAGTATGTAAACCCTATTTATCTGAAATTAAATAACCATTTTCCCATTTACAATTTAACAACTGTTAAGAAGTTTAAAGAGCAATGTAAGGGTGTTTACAACAGTTCAGTAAATTTTTTATATCTAATGTTGAAACTAATTTTTGTGTGAAATGAAAAACTGCAGTGTGTTTTATATGCCACTGAGATAAACTGAATGAAGTTAATTTAGAAAATCAAGCCAACTAAGAACTACATATTAAAAGCCACAGTAGAAGACATCGAAAGGATTCTCTTAATGCATTCTCCTGTTCTCATATAAGTAAATGAATTAGTCTTAGCTTTCCATGAAAATTACTTTTTGAAGTATGTTTCCTAGAAAAATTAAAAGAGAGCCAGAACTACCAAGTTCTATTTTACAGTGACTGTGCTCAACTAGTATTAGTTCCAGCTCTCTTCCTGTTGTATTTACAATGAAAACTGGGTGTGCTAATTATTCCTTTTTTACCAGGATGTAATATGTGATTACTTTGGCAGGATGAACAATGACAAACTGCCAAGTGGTGTAGGAGGTCAAAAGGTGAAGCATTTCTAAAGGAAGCTGAGTGAATTCCTCTCTCTAGAGTAGAACAGTATCACTTTAAGTGAGAGATACAGTTCAGAAGACAGGGAGTGAACAAGCAAGCTGTTCCACAGAGGGGGGGAAATGGCAATGTTTTCTTGGTCTGTTTGCAAGACATAGTGAATTAACGTCACTGTAATACCGACAAACACATGAAAGTACAACATTTTAAACCCTAAAAATACTAAACCAATCAACTGAAGTTTTACCAGATAAATCACTAACAGGGGAAGAATCTTCTAAAAAGTAAATACAGCCATGCTACTGGATTTTAACATGACTTCAATTTCCAACCAATTAACTTCACTTCAAGTTTTAGTATCCTTTTTTAATTAACGCATCTTTCTAAACTGAGCGTCCACAGCAAAACACAGCAGAGCCATGCTACTACTCCGTGACATCTCTTGGATGTCTTTTCAAGCTGCTCATTATTTTGTTTTTTTCACACAGCATGTTATAGAAACTCCAAGAGTTAACTTCAGCATTCATATCCAAGTAACAAATACTTACATGAAGGGATAATGAACTGGGGTTCAGTATTACCCGCATATCCGAGCTTTGTATACCTGGTGAAGGGGAAAAAAAAAAATTAGGTTATAACATTTAATAACACAAACAGCAAGGATACCTCCCTTTTGAATGAACAGGCCTCTCTTCCCATATCAAAAAAACCCACTGACTTCTTTTAAAAACAAACAAAAGGAATCCCAAACAAACTAATAAGTGTTCTTCAAAATGTAAAACAATGTTCCCTACCACAGATCAAGCATCACTGCCAACTTCTACTGCAGTAAAATTTTACTAAAGACTACGAAGTATGTAGTTCAATTGATCACTGCCTAGGAGTATAACTTTGTCAGAGCAGTTCCTCGCTGCTCAGCAGTTAGCATTTCTACAGGAACATTTTCATGTCACAAATATTAGCGGCCGACGTGTTTTGTAACTACCAGCTATAGGGGGATAAAGCCCCCCTGCATGGACTGCCAGCTGGGCATGTGGCAGGGCTGGCCATCATCATGTCACATCTATTTGCCAAGACCTGCTACTGTAGGTGGCAAGTACTGACAGCTGATAACGACAAGTAGTAGCAAAAGACATTCCATTTAACAAATGGAAAAGTGTTAAAATGTGTCTAAGAAGACCAAAGAAAGCAAGAGAAAAATAGCCACGTGCCTTCACCCACCCAATTTCCAGAATGTGTTATGTATATATCCATCATCCTCACTGCCATGATACAAGAAAACTGAAGAAATTAACAAAGTATCCACGAAGAGCAACTACAAAACTCAGGGTACCAAAACTATCCAGCTGCTAAGATGTTGTTACTAAAGAGTTAACAGCAGCATAAGCAAATTCTAAAACAAGCAGACCAAAGTGTACTGCTCTATATTAGGAGTCAGAGCCTACCCACGTTTTTAACAAACACAGACATGGCAAAGTTCTCACTTTCTGTGTACAATCAGCGGCACTAAATTAGCACCATCAGCAAATGCACAGAACGCTGTAGTAGCACCTCTACAGCTTCCAGCACTCTGACATAAACCCTGGAATATCATAGGAGATATAAGCCATGACTAACTTTCACAAGCCATAAATTCATGGCAATAACACAGCAAAATGCCTGGTAACAAATACAGCAGGAGGTTGGGTTTCACGGGCTAGAAGAGGTGTGCTGCTGCAGTAGGTTCTGCTGGGATGCTGCTCATGCAGCCGTGAGCAGCTTGTGCAGGTATCCACTGACACCCACACAATTTCCATCATTAATTGCACCCATCAGTGCTGGGCCAAGACACACATCCTCAGAATGGAGGTGTATTTCTCTCCAAATAACAAAATGATTAACAAAGGGCCTCATCTGACACAAAAAATGCTTTGTGAGAGATTTATCTTTGAAGCTGATCTTGTGTGTAACACACTGTAACAGCTGGAAGTAACCACGCACAAAAGCCTGGCTTCCTATGATCAACAGGAAGGCTTACTGAGAAAGAAAACTTCACAGGTAAAAGAAAATAATTAATGGGGGGGGGAACCCACACCCAAAACATAAATACCAGAAAGAACTTCACACCTCATGAAGACATGAGCACTAGGCACTATATGTGCCTCAACTCAGGACAGGCAATTCGGATTTTGCACACAAGTTTGTTTTTTTAACTATTTTCTTAAATATCTAGTTCCCGAAATAAATATTAAGAATTCCACAAACTCATGCTTCAAAGCTATCATGAAGAGTAAAACTGATCACTATTATCTAGAGGGTTTTAAGAAGCTTTTAGTGCTGCAATTACTAAGCAAATACTGACTCACTCCCACTACCTTCCCCTGCAAACCAGAACTGTGGTATGTAGATTTTAAAGCTCAATCTATACAAGAACTTTGGAGCCTGAAGACTACATAAACCTACAACTAGATTAGAATTGCCTTAAAAAGCAAAAATTTAAAACTGTTTGATTATTAAACTCACTATTTCAAAGAAAGCAAAAGCTAAACTCTTGCAGGTAAGAGGCAGCTTAGTTGCTTGTGGGTGGGAGTCTGCCCAGCACACACACAGCCAGCAGACTGAAAGAAAAACAGTCACATGAAAGGTGCATTTTACAGAAAAAGACTCTATGCAGACACAAAAATCAGCATATACAAAAATACTATGCTCTACTCAGCAAGAAGGGTACTGACTCAGGAGAAAAAAAAAGTTGTGCATTTTCAGGCTTCCAAAAAAAGAAAAAGGGGGGGAAAAAAACCTGCATAACTTCTGGTCTCTTAATATTAAAGCATTATATCAGCAAGTCTCCAGTGTAGTGTCCAATGCAACATTTCACATCTCTAATGTGCCAAGACTTCCTTGTCATGCTTCCTTCTGCATCCAAAAGGCCACGAGCGGTTGCCCAGGGTCAGGGAAGGACCTGCTGCTCCCTCGGGCTCCTCAGGCACGTCCAGTCTGGAGCAGTGCATGCAGACTGGGAACTCTGGGCTCTGAACAGTGGCACAATAAACATTAAGCTTGATTTTCACAACTAAACATACGAAGAAATACTCTTGAGTCAAAATGGAGTCTAAAAATGTGATACGTGAGACCAAAAGGTAAGCTAAAACTGAGTAACAGTTTTAATTAACCTTCAGTTTTCAAAATGCACAATCTGGTAACAGTGGGGTTTAACTTCTGCAAAGATGAGGCTCTATTCAGACTGATCAGATCTATTCTATCACTGTTACTTGAAGTAAATATTTAAATCACACAAAAGAAGATACCATATGCAATCCAGGTTCCACAAAGTACAGTTTCCACAGGCAGCTCATACATGGCAACGTGTGTCTGACTAATGTATGATTCACAGGGGAACAAGGCACACCCCATCTTCTTCAGAGCAGCAATCACTGCCAGTACCGAAAAAAATCCTGATACTTAAGATACCATAAGGCAGTACCAATACTGGATCACAGTTTTCCAGTAAATCCTGGCTTGTCTTGCTTGCTACACAGCACTGAAGAGTGGCAGGAGGAACTTCCACAGAGACAGGCAGGCAGATGTCATTTAAGGAGACACAGATTCAGCTTTGCCACACTGAATTTGGGGCACTCTGCAGTAAGAGTGCAAGGCACTGTACAGATGAGTATAAAGGTATAAGCAGATTTCTATTAAAATCTGTAACACAGAATTGATTTACCAAATCCCAAAGGTGAAAACCTGAATCTAACCTTGATTGTTCAGATGTTTTCTTTTATTTCTCCACATTCAGCTATCTGGGGGGTATTTCTGTAGGCCTATCATTTCAATTAAAAAAAAAAAAAAGAAAAAAAACCATAACCAAAAAAAACCACCTAAAAAAAACAAGGCAAAAAAATTGTTGGATAATCACAACCTTCAGATGATCTGCTATAGAGTATTCAAGAACAGTCCAAAAAGTCTCTCTCTATATATATATGTGTCTGTATACAGAAAACATACATATACACGCCCCCTCTCACACTATCTATCAATATACATATACATGGTGCTGATATTGCCCAGTGACTTCCCTGCAATACCTTCTCAGAAAAGGCAACAGGGTCTCACACCACCCTCTGGCCTACAGAGATGTAATGATGTGACAAACACAAGATTTTTCATAAGGGACATTCACAGCACAAACAGGTTGGAGGTAGCAACTAAGGAAGGTTCCTTCTAAGTTAACTCCACTAACCCATATCTCAGCCATTAGTGGAGAAACATCTCTAGCATCACATGAACCTCAAACTCACACCCAGAAACTGCACCACAGCTTTGTGCTGATCTGCCCAGGAGCTCTCTGGAAGGACAGCCAAAGGCCTTTCCAGCAGCGTTCTCCACTGCACTAATGGGATTTCTTGTATGTGCTCTCTCACCTAGAACAGATGTTTCCGAGGCCACGACATCAAAGCAATGTCACTTGAAGGTTACTTTCGTATTAGTCACACAATTTTAAAGCCAAAAGAAAACAGCATTGAGGGTGAAAACTTCTAATGAAGATATAATCAGCAGAAACTCCTTCTGCAAACCACAGACTGACCACGTGCCTTTGCTCCACTTCTTTCCAGTCCGCAACAGACGTAATTCTGTATACACTCTTCCAAGTTATACACCCCAGCTCTAGCACAACTGCAGTTGTAACAAAGCAGTGAGGAACAGGGGGACAACTGCTTCCTAGGTGATTAATTTGTTAGCTCCTCCGAGAAGTACAATAGAACTGGGGGTTCAACAGGAGTTGTGTGTCACTTTAGTGACAGCTTCATACAAAGACATCAATTAGCCAAACACAGCAGAGAAGGGCACTCGAGGACAAGTGTTACCTGACCTTCAATTCCTGTAGAGCAAATTCAGGTTATAGCCTACCCCTCTGCCACTCCTAATGACCTGGACTAAAAGCAATTTCATACACAGGGCACCTTTTTAAATGCACACAAGAATAAGACATTCTTTCACTGCTGGACCCACTAGAAAGATGAAAAAGAAACAAAACAAAAATAAACAAATAAAAAAACCAAAACACTTTTCTGTGGAAAGGGAGGAGTACTGCAAATGGCAGTAACAAACCTGAAACACTCAGGAAGGAAAGTCAAGACTAGGGTAAAATCAAAATGGTCTCTTTTTTCCAGTTTACCTTCAAGATACATAAAGTTAAAAAAACAAGTATATATATCAGGATGGTTTTTTTCAGAGGGCTTTTTTTTTTCTCGTTCATCAAATTTCTTTCTTCATGATGGCTCTGAATTACTGTCCACCATCTGAGCCACAACCCTTCGGTGCAAGCTCTCACTCAACCTGCAACACATCCTTTGCGTGTATCTCATCCTGCATGATGCAATGGCCTTCCCAAGCACACAAACCTCTACAGCACACTTGTGTAAGTTCTAAAATTCTACTTTGGTGTGTAACACAGCCTCCACACCAAGCCAAGCAAGGTTTCTTTAACTAAACATGGCTGAGGTCCTATGCAAAACCTCTCCAAGTGGTCTTGCTCCAAGTAAGTTGAAGATTCAATGAGGGGATTGGGCTTTACGCAGAGTTAAATGCATTTATTCATAAACGTAAGCTAATACTGCCTTCTTTCAAGGTGTCACACTTGCTCAGGTAGCAGAAGATCTGTACTCCACATCCTCTTCCATGCAAATGGGTTTAGAGCCAATCTCCCATTTCCCATGAGAGCCTCTTGACGTTCCCTTATGAACTCTCCTGAGGCAGGAGTGCTTTGCATTTCTTTCCTGAAACCATGTGGAAAAGACACCAAGAAAGGAGGGCCAAGGACAGAAAGCAAGACAATTGCAACACACACCACGAAGCACACATTCATTGCTGGCTAAATTACTTTAACTCTAGAAGAATTGCAATTAAGTAAGCAGGTTATAGAAGGCACTAAAGGAAAGCTCAGAGTGGGGAGATTCTAAGGAGGACATACATGTGGTAATATACTCAAAAGGGCATGAAATAAGTCATGTGGTAAAAACTCAAAGTTTTTAAACAGAATGGAAAGGGATTCTGGTTTTCAATACCAGCCCTTTACAGATAGTCTGTTCATCAAAGACTTCATCAAAAAGGGCTTAACATCCTTCCCTGTTTTAATTGGAAGAATTCTATACAGACAGAAATTATAAAATAGATATCATGTTTTTACTGTCTGATGTCTTCTGGTAACAGCTGATTTAAAAAGAAGTGGAAAACTTGTCAAACATGGATGAATCCCTAGTCTTCATACACAGAGCCTCACGTGACTGAAAAGTCTGAACAAGCGTTTTTCTTTCATATTTGTTGCTTTTCTATCACCCTTCTTGTACACCAGATGAGACTAAAAAGCCTAGGAAGTGTTTACTTTTCAAATCCCTGCAAAGAGAAATAATGAGAAAATTACAGTGAAAGACGAAAGCCATCTTGCCCAGCTCTAGTATCAGGTGCAAACTGGTTAAGCAGCAGCAGATCAGAAGTCCCTGAAGAACTAATTATATTAGGAAAATGGGACTTGTATTAATAAATTAGTTTACTATCTCTTTTCAAATGTCCTTGATAAAACACAAGACAGTGAAAGATTTTTAAACTGGTCATGCTTTTCATATTTTATATCTCTACCTAATATATATTACCTTTTACACATTACTAGTTTGCATTTTTAAATAACAACTGCTTCTGTCAAATTTTAAAATATTTCTGATGAAGTGTTTCAAGTAATCAATACTGAAAGCCAGAGAATTAGCTCTATAAATGGAAAAACTACACAAGATTAGAAGTGCTCTCAGATGAAGAATCTTGTTAAACTGTAGATGAGACACATGAAGGGATGGTAAAAGTGAGTATAGTGTTTCAGCAACATAGAGGACCCCCAGACAGCAGAGATGTTACAGATCTGGTAGTCTACGACCTTGGCCATGGTCTTAACTTGAATTACTGTGTGCGACTGAAACTATTACTTCCCAATATTTCCCCTGAAAAATATCAGTCCACTCGAGCAAGAACTTCCACCTTGACAAATAGTTCTTCGCCACACACCTAAACTGTCACAGTAAAACAAACCAGAAGCAGATTGGTGTGCAATTTAATAAGCAAGCTCAAAAGCAGCTCGAAAGAGAAGTGCTTCTACCAAACATTTACTTCCTAAATACAAAAACCACACACCTTTAAAATACACTAACTTACCTTTTAAATTATCTGTATTTTTGTATAGAGATTTACCCAGTACTTCTTTTTATGAACAGCTACAACTCAAAGCACAGACACGACTGTAATGCTTGTCAGCAAAATCCAGCTGAAGTGGGTAGTGAAAGTCACAAAGACACAGCCACAGGGGGCCAGACCAGAGCCCTCCGGGTGCATGACCAAGAGGAACATGGGGCAAAAGCAGCCTGTGCTACACAGCATTCGGAACAAATGCACATGCAATGCAGTTAAGAGTCACCAGGTGACAGTTTTCACACCAGTCTGGAGAACAGAGGAAGGTACTGCATTATGCTGCTTTTGATTTTGCTAACATTTGAATGGAGTAGAAGACAAACAATTTTCAAATTTGTTCTATGTTTATTTGCATCACAACTTTAAAAAAAAAACAAACAAACAAAAAAAAACCCACAGCAGTGGTAACTTGACTCTTGAGAAGTTCCTTTCTCTGAAAAGTAAACAGGAAGATAAGATGTATTTATTACCAAAAGACTCTGGCTTATGGCAGAGCCATGAAAAGTGTACTTGAAACCAGCCCATATTTAACTGTTCTCAACTAACAAAATCCAAGTTATGGCATTCTGATGATACTACAGTCTAAGTTTGTAGTCTTTGTCAATTCTACTTATACTTGTAAATCCCATTTCTAATAGTTAATGCTGGTACACCCTAACACATAAAACTATAGCTCTCCTTTGACTACGCTTTCCTCAAAGTAAGAAGAGCAAGCAGCTTTGGATATTATCTCTGTATAATGAGAGTAGAGTAGTTTGTGTTGGCAAAAGCAGAATACTCTGTTTCTACTTATGCTTCCTTTGAGACTTACAGACTAATTCATTTTAACTACTGCCTTAACTGTTCCTCTGTGTTACACCACGCCCACACAATACTCACCTATACTGGTAGTTGTTTTAACAAATTTATATTTCATTTTTTGCAAGTTTTCTGAACATTTTGCACAGCCTGCCTACTCTATGCAGGAGAAGTAATGAGGAAAGAATGCCCCAAAAGTTTGGAAGTCTTACATGACTAATTACTTAATAGTGTAAGTTACTTATAATAAGGGGGGAGATTTATTTGGCAACTTTATACATCATTTGCCCAAAATAAACTGAACACCAGGAGCTGGGACTCAATGATACTTGTGGGTTCCCCTTAACTATATTCTGTAACTGTACAGACATTTATCAGGAAATAAAAAACCAAGAGAATAAATTAGTTATACATACTTTTCAACAGATAAAGCAAGGAGGTATCAATTGAATGAACAAATACATAAATTGCAAGTAAACTAGATCTTGCACTTGAAGAAATTAGATAGGTAAAATCTAAGTCTTATGATGCAGAAAGAGCCTTAGCTGATATAAACCTGACTTGACTTGGGAGTTTTTCCAAGCAAATGCAATACAGTGGCTAAAACTGTAATGTTATTCCACATTAAAAAAATAGTTGAGCTTCTGCGCTTGCTATTTTGCTGTTTGCCCAGTTTCAGCACTTGAGAGCTCCAGCTCTGAACCAGCAGTCACTGCTATCACCCCAATCACACCAATCTGAGCAGAGGGTAAGATGAAACCAACTGGACTGGGAGAGCGGGGACTGGAGACCAGGAGCACGGAGCAAGCACTGCAGGACTGTCCCAACACACTTCCAAAGGGCTTCTCTGTACACCAGTTACCTACTGGAATGCTGAAGTTGTAACCAAGTGTTTTCCATCAAGAACAGGCCTGCACTAAAACACCAGATTACATATTTATCATGTGACACCATGCTTCTAATAAAAGGCGGCTTCCAATTAGAAACAGTTGGCTTGTAGAAAAAAAATGCCCCACTAAGCTTCGGACAAAAAAACCACCACTGGATCTTGTTTAATATAAAAAGCAGTACTCACTTAACAGGATCACAGAGATTCTGGAGTCTGACTGTAAATGTGCAAGCAGTCATACTGGGAAAGCTCTTGCAGATGGTAAGCACTGTGCTATATCTAAGGTAAGTCACAACAAAATAGTAATACTGAAAAATTGGATAAGAGATACTGCATTAAGAATTGAAATTTGGTATTCATTCACTGATAGCAGGGTACAATCAAAATAAAGTATCAACAGACGACCTCCTGTCTGCATCTTGCTCTCCACAGACTGAGCATGCCAAAACACATCCTGTGCACAGCTGCAAACATTTGCAATGACCACAAGAGAATAATAAAAAGGAAACCCCAGGAAAAATAAAAAACATAAATTTGTCTAGAGTTTTTCCGTCTAGTCTTAAAAATGCAAACTCATGATCAGAACAAAAAAAAAAAAAAGTGGACTCATATTATACTCTACACTAAGTCAGTGGATAAAGTAATGACTTTTTCAATTTTGGATACCACCCTTCTTAACCAAATAAACAAAATCCAGGAATACATCACTACTGGCACTTGGAAAGGATTAATGTTTCATTTTGATAGTTAAAGTAATCCTGCTATGGACACTAACAAGTTTGCAATCCAATTGGTATTTTTAAGCATCTACCCAAAGATGACTTTTGTTAGATTGGTACATCTAAATGTATTTTAGTTCAGTGACCAAAACCAAAAATTAAAAATTAAAGCAATAGAGATTCTTTTTCCTACACAGAGCACAAAAGAACTTGGAATTTCCTTGGGGACAAACCAAAGTATGTCTTTAGTTATTTTACCTTTCAACTTAACATTCTCTACTTAAAGTTTTTTAATTTTGGAAAAACATTCATTTTAGTTTTTTTAAAAAGTTTGTTTGAAATTTTGAAAGCCTTTTAGCATTTCCCAAAGAAAGTCTGCAATGATGAAACTAAATGTGGAAGTGTTATGTTGAAACTTTCAACTGCAGGAACTAAAAGACCAATTGTAAAGTTTCTTACTTGCGACTATAAAATCATACAGGGTATGAATTACTACTTGGGAACTTCTGCAGTATTTCCAAGCTCCTAAAAAAATGTATTTTCAACTAATTTAGACAAGTAAATGTCCATGGCACTCATGCAAACAACATACTTTCTGGGGAGAAAGTCCAAGCCAGGTACTAAACACACCAAGGAACAAGAACAGAACCTGCCCTGTCCCAGGCACACCTACAACCCCGCCCTCCCTCAAACCTTTCCCCCCAACCAGGAGCTCTGTAGCACATGGAAGGAGGTTCATTTACCATTAACTTTACAGATCTAGCCCATGGATGCAAGTGGGTTTTTGCTCTACCCTGAAATGCCGTCACCCTTTTACTCTGTATCAAGTGTAAGTGGGACACGGGAAAAGAAAAGCAGAAACCAGAAGGTTTTTGTACCTTGAATGGCTTCTGAAATGCACTCAGGTAAGATATAAACTGTGATGGAACCACAAAAAAAAAAAGGGGGTGGGGGGGGAGGTCTGTATAGAAATATATATGTATATTCCTAACTCAATTCCTACTATTCCTAATTATATTACATACTCTGAGCATTCAGTGTTGCAACATGAACTGTGATGTATTAGAATCATTTAAGAGAACAGCACAAGTCATCATCAGTCTTTACAATGTCTTTGCAATCTTTTTTTAACCACAGCTCTTAATCTAGCACAGCTCCTTTTTCCATGTTAAGGATGAGGCATTTTCCCCTCCCTCCCTAACCACTTCAGCTACTGGCAAGTAAAAGACACTCTTAAAATCCTGGAAGAGTATTTTTTCCATATGCCATTAAGGAAGTATTTTGTCCATGCTATCCACGTTGAAGAATTACTTCTGGGATGACACAACACACAGAAAGTCACCCCAAAAAAGAACATTTTCATGAAGACTGGAACCCACAGAAGGTCATGACAAGATATCCAGTTTCAGTAGTAACTGCAAAAATACGACAGTGGTGAAATCTTTATACTAAACAGAAGCCATGCCTTGAAAAACCTGTGGAAATAACCCATGTCTGGAACATCAGGAAAGAAAAGTAATTTCAAAGTCCAGTGTAAGGTACTAAAAAAAGTTGCAGAACACACAAAATGAAGGCTGTAACTTCCCCCTACCTTGCTTTTATAGCACTGGAATTCATCTCTCATAAGTCTTTGCTGTCTATTGAAGATTATTGGCTTTCATGGATCTTGTTCTCATTTACACTGTCAGGTGAAAATCCAGACACGAAGCAGAAAGATATAATCCTGTCATAACTTCTCACATTAGAGGAACTCAATCCATCCTTTGCTCTATTCAGGACCATGAATCTATAGAGGTGTTGCATGAAAATTAACTAGAGCAGTAGGGCGTGTAGACAAGTGCCCCGAAGCAAAGGTCACTCCACTGCACTCCACCTGAGCACCAGCCAGCCTCCCCTTCTCTGAGGTTCCATTTGCCCAAAAGTGTATTCCTTCAAAACCAGTTACAGAGACCAAACAGCCAAGAAACCCTGAGAGAGATATGATTCATTCCAAAGAACAGCATTCAATTTCACATCAAGAAATCCTGGACATTCCAAGAAGTCTCTGTTCCCTTGACTCTCAGCTCGGAGGGAATCCAGACTGCCATGAGGTGGCAAGGGAATCTTGCGCTCCCATCACAAACAGGAAGTCTTTCTCCAGCCAACCCCAAAACCTTTGATTTTCCCCTAGTATTCAAGCAAGAAGTTAAAAAACCACACTCATTTTTGTAACCTGTGTACAGGAAGTGAAAACAGGGCCTAGCTTGGTATATGAGAAGAGGCAGAAGAAAGCAAGATCCATGACAACAGGTTGGGGTTTTTTCACACAATCACATAACCAACTTACTCAAGAGAAGAATAACCAATATACATGACCCTCTCAACAAAAGACTCTTGGGTACATTAAAAAAAAATGGTCACAGCGATACTCCAATATCAAAGGGATCCACTTGACAGCCACCGAAAAATGGTACACAAGCCTGGCAGAAAGTTCAGGTAAAGAAAATAAAAGTAATTTTCTTCAAATCCCTTTCACTGCTAAAATTAAGTTCTCATTTTGAAACTGCAGTAGTTACGCAGCCACTTACTTCAGCTCAGCTGAAGAGCCATTAATTTGAACACTTGCAATTATCTGCCATCCCGAATGAGCTAATTCAGTGTTATACAAGTTATACTAAAGGAAAAAAGTGCATTCACACAGAAAGACACAGTTAAAATCTACTTGTCAACCTAATCAAGCTAAATTCTAAAGTGGCGTAGGAAGAGCTTTTAATCATGACTCGCAGGCAGTGCTGTGTTTGCCTGTACAACAGGCAGCAAGAACTATTCAAATACCCAAAAGGCACAGAGCAAAAGAGTGCAGCCTACTGTGATTAAAAAATGAGTAAGAGCCTTTTCCCTTCTTTGGTGTGTCGCTCATATACTTTATGGAAATAACTCCATCTTAATTTTCTGTTGCATATTTTTTATTTTAAAATGCATGTAACCATTCCATACACCAAGTATGAAGTAAGTCTCAGGCATAGCACACCTACTAACTTAGGGAAAACCACTGTTTGAAGGATATGAAGGGAACAGCACACAGCTGCTACTTGCACAGTTCATTGCTCATGGACAGGGTGCCCATCTTTTGTGGAAAGAAGGGAAAGAAAAGGAGCTCTCAGCAGCCAAGTAAAGTCAAATTCAGCATTAACATGGACAAATACTTTCTAACAATAAGGTCCACAACATTGTTCTATAGATTACCCAACAAAACTACAGTATATTTAGAATTAAACCAGATAAGGCTATTGATTAGAGAAATAAATAATATTGGTTTAAACAGTTATGTTAAACTAAGGGGCTCTTCAGATTTTTCATTTCATGTCTGTAAGTCTACTGTATAATTAAGAGGACACTGCTTCAGACAAGCAGCTTTTTAAAACCACAATTAAGTATTTACCTCCTCTTACTAAGTATCAATTACCTTATTTTCTAGGTATCAAGTTTGCTTAAGCAAAGAATGCAAATGCCAAGGTAACAAATGTAACACTGGCAGAATTTTTGCTGCACCCATAATGTGCTTGCCATGTCACTGATCACCCATATCCTGGCTCCAGCTGTATGACATCTATGTAGATGACACTTAAAAAGTTTGACTAACCTGTTAAAACTTCAAACAACAGCAATCACATGATCTCCCCAAACTCTTCTGGGTTTTGGTCTCTTCATGCTTTGTGAAAGGGGTTCTTATCATTTGTTAAATCTGTGCAGGCTGATGCTGAAAAGCACAACTCTGCTATCTTTCTCATTCCTCTGTCTTATATGGCAAAAATGCACATACACATAAAAAAACCCCAAACTAAACACTCAGACCAACAAACTGAATCTGTAGCTACAGGCACAAGACAGGTAAGAAGACACCCTTAATATCTCTTCTACATCTGCCCTTTTGATGAGTAAGGTAAATTCTCCTTGGATTGTAAATTAATTATCAATCTCTCCCTCTAGAAAAAGCCTACTTATTGGAAAACCAGTGCACATTTAAAGTCTTACTTGTTCTAAACAAGACAGTTCCTTTTACCCTTTCTGTCTTTTTTATTTTCAAACCCTCTTTTCCTGTTTCCAGCGGCTATCTTTCATTTGTCTGCTTTCTTTCTTTTTGGCAGACAGGACAGTACCCTGGGTGAGACCTCAGCTGACCTGCACTGAGCACAGGGCTGACATAAATTATGTGTTGTATTCTCACTTATACACACAAAATGACATGGACCGGGAGGACTGCACCAATTAAAAAAAAAAGAAGCTAAGAGCATGATTATGCTATCACATCCCACTGCACTACTACCTACCTGTTCCTTATTTATCTCAACTATCAGATCTTTCCTTTTTAAATTCACCACTGTATACCTTTGTCTACTGAACTCAATGAATTCAAACCACTCCAATGCTCTGTAATGATTCTAATGCTACAAATCTTTGTCCCCAGTTTCCCAAAGCAGAACTTCAAGGATGAACAACCTTGGACTAGGAACTGCACCTGAAACAAAAGGCCTGGAGAGCAGAATAGGTTGGATTATGTTAAAAAATACAAAAATACTGGTGGTCAATACAACAGCATCTTAGAGTATTTTTTGAAGACTTGGAGGGAAATAAATAAAACGAGAGCAAGACTTAACTGCCATCATATTCAAGAACATTACAGAGCATGCCTTGTGCACTGAAGTTGATTAATGGCATACTACACACAGATCTTCCCCAGTATCATTTGTTTTAACACACATGTCCCTTGGTACACCTCTCACATGCAGAAGACAGTCATTTCTTACACAGCTCTTCTGTGCTTGCACGCTGCTCCTGCAGGGCATCACTGAAAGCTGTAAGTGAATCTCTGCTCCAGTGGTCACAACCTGTATTTTGCAAATCTATAAAGGCACTACCCGCAATACAGAAGCCTGTGGGATGGGAAAAAGGCTCTGGTGTGATATGTTACAGATCTTTTGCTTTGAAAGATAAAGAGCAATATAGATGATAAACTCGCATATACTTCCATTACACTCAGCTACACGCTCTCATTCCTGCTGTGCTGACTTTCCCTCGTCTCGCAAAATTCAAGGTTTTAGCTCTTCTTTAACTACAGGTATGACTTCTTCATACAACTGTTAAACATGCAGACATTAGAGCCAGACATAGATATACCCGCTCTTCTTAAAGACCAGTTTATTAACGTCCTACACCAAACGGATTTTCTTTGGGGGAAGATGCGCATAGGCTTTCAAAAGAAGTTGCCAGGATTTCAGAAGAACACACCCTTTCAGGTAAGTATTATAGATAACTGTATCTACAGCGCATCCACTGAAAATTCTTTATTTTTAGCAAGACGAATGAGAAGCGAAACCAAAAAAAAAAAAAAAAAAAAAAGAAAAAAGAGTTAAAGAAGCAGCATGCCATCAGCGGCACCTAAGGAGCCTCGAAAACACACCCGTGCTCTCCCTTCCAACGAAAGCCTGATGCACGGTGCCTGGATGATACATTTCCTCTCCCAAACCCACCCCGCAGCCGGGAGGTCGCGGCGCGGTTCTCCCTTCCCGAGCGCTCCCGGGAGCGGCTCCCCGCGGGCACCTCCACCCCGGAGCATCCCCCGGGGCACCCCCCCGGCCCCGGCCCCGAATCCCCCCCGCCGCCCGGGCAGCCGCCGAGCCGAAAGGAGCCTTTCCAGAGCGGATTCGGTTCAGGTTTGACACTCGAAACTGCCTTATAAGGTATAAAAGCCCGAAAGCAGGAAGAGGCTTTGACAAAACTAAGGAAGTTCCTCTGCGCCTGCTCGATGGAGGGGGAGGGGTTTTTTTTTTTTCCCCTTTCACAGAGAGAGAAGTAACACAGAATAAATGACATTACCCGCACATTAAAAAATGAATAAAGAAATAAACCCACAAAAGCCCACCCCCCCACCCTCCGCTCCCCAGGCGGCGCCGGGCAGGGCAGCGAGTCCCCCTTATCCAGCGCATCCCGGCGGGTCGGGGCGCCGCGGGAGCCCCGGCCCCGGTGCCCATCCCTATCCCCAACCCCATCCCCATACCACGGGGTGGGACCGGCGAGGGAAGCTCCGAGCGGAGGGAGCGGGGCCGCGCCGGGACAGGGCGAGGGGCAGGGAAGGGAAAGCGGTTGGATGGCCCCCCCAGCTCACCCCACCCCACCCCAGCCCAGCCCGGCTCGGCTCGGCCCCCCCCAACCCGGCCGGCTCCCCGGCCCGGCAGCGCGACCCCCGCCGCCATCTGCAGCGGCAGCCGGGCGGCCCCGCCCCGGGCGGCCCCGAGCTGTCAGCGGCTCACCCCGTGCCGCAGTCCACCACGCAGGCCGGCAGGCGCCCTGCCATGCTGGTCGGTAGCAGCGGTGCTGCGGGCGGGCGGGCGGCCCTGGCGCTCCGGCGGGGCTCGGCGGCTCCCGGGGACTTCCGCAGGGCGGGCGCTGCCTCCGCCCCCGCCCGCTGCGAGCCCGGCCGGCCCAAGATGGCTGAGCCGCCCCGCCCCGCCCCGCCCGCCTGACGTGCAGTGGCGCGGCCGGAGGGACGGGCCTGAGGGAAGCAGGGCGGGGTGTGGTGCTGCTGAATCACAGACCGGCACCGAGACACGGCTGCGAGCCCCCGGGGAGCCACCCGTGACCCAACACCGCCGTGTAAGCCGAGCGCCGCGCCCGGCCTTTCTTTAAGCACCAGCACCTCCTTGAGCAGCCCGTTCCAATGGCAGGATGGTCAGGGACCTCTGGGGACCACCCAGCCCACCGCCCTGCCAAGGAGCAGGGAGCACAGGAACGCATCCCAGGTGGGTTTGGAATGTCTCCAGAGAGGGAGACTCCACGCCTTCCTCGTGCAGCTGTTCCAGCGCTCTGCCACCCTCAGTGTAAAGGAGTTCTTCCTCGTGTTGAGGTGAAACTCCTTGTGTTTTAGTTTATGGCCATTGCTACTCGTCCTCCTCCTGGCTGGGCACCACAGAAAAGGGTCTGGCACCATTCTCCTGGCATTCACATTTGGGATATTTCTACGTACTGATGAGATCCCCACTCAGTCTCCTCTTCTCCAAACTGAACAGACTCAGCTCCCACAGTCTCTCCTCCTATGAGAGGTGCTCCAGACCCCTCATCATCTTTGTAGCCCTCCACTAGACTCTCTCCAGTAGTTCCTCGTCTTTCTCGTACTGAGGAGCACAGAACTGGACATAGTATTCCAATGTCTAATCACTGTGAAGTTCTTGCAAATGTCCAACCTAAACCTCCCGTGGCACAGCTTAACACTATGTTCTCCTCTCCTGTCATTAGCCTGGGAGAAGAGCCCGATGCCCACCTGGCTACAATCTCCTTTCAGGGAGTTGTAGCGAGTGATAAGGTCACCTGAACCTTCTCTTCTCCAGACTAAACACCCCCAGCTCCCTCACCCACTCCACATAGGACTTGTGCTCCAGACCCTTCACCAGCTTCACTGCCCTTCTCTTAAAACCTGAGGGGATATGGGGCAAGGGGCTGTGTGGAGTGAGGAGAGGACGGGTTCCTGCAGGTCCTGCTGCTGTGGGACTGAAAACCCTCCCCAGAAACAGTGTCACTGAGATGCTGGTGCAGGAGGCCATAGACTCCTTAAGGACAGTGGCCAGACAGGAGCTGGGCTGGGGAATGCAACACCTCCTGGAGAGGGGACCACGTACCTAGCCCAGCCTCCCTGGGAACCTGATTCCCCTCAGCTGTATTCAAAGGAAACGCTCAACCCCTTTCACCCATAAGCCTCCACAGGAGTGCTAAACCCCCTCTTTATGCTCCTCATCCTTTCAAATCCTGCAGCCTGAGGCAGGGTGGTCTGAAGAACTGCCAGTCCCACCAAGCAAGCAGCTTTTCCCAGACTGCCACCAGCCTGCTCTGCTGTCCACCAACATGTGCCAGTGTCATTCCCTCTGTGCCATGCTCCCACATAACTCAAGCAAACCACTGCAGCCCTGCCACTATCAGCCATCCCAGCACATGCACTGGTGGGATCAGTGGTGTCCATCACTTCTTGGGTTTACCCACAGGCCCCCAGCCACCTTCTGAAGGATTTTTGGTCCCAAAGTGGGCAAGGGAGAATGCACTGTTGAGGTCTGGTGTTCAAGTGGAAAAAATGCAACCTGTATTCTTCTCTTTCACTCTCTTTCCACCTTCCACAACCCTTCAGTCTTTGAAGATCAGAGTGCTGTGCCTACAAAGTCTGAACCAGTCCTTACCCCATGGTGTACTGTAGCCACACGCTGATTGTTTTGTTTCTTTTCCAAGTGTTTTACTGTTTTAATAGTTCTGATATTGGGCCTTTTGGATATTTTCAATTCTTTGCTTGCTGCTACTGCCTTGGCAATGCGAGGATGTGAGCTTCATGCCACCATCCGATGTCATGCTGGGGACAAAATTGGTAGTCCATCAAAAGGAGTAATTGGCATTGATGGGGCTCAGCGGGCACTAATGGACCTTAATGGCTCTAATCAGCCTCACCAGGAGCCTCCACCCCACAGTTCCTGGCTGAGAGAAGAGGAGACCCATTTAAGCTCAGCCCTGGGCCCTCAGTTTTTGTCTGAGCTATGCTGTAGGTCTGTGCTCTTCTAGTCTTCCTTGCTGGCTTGATCTTAGACTTGCCTTGAGCCTTTGGGCCCCCCTGGTTAAGACCGCTGGCCGCAGTCCTGGTCTGCAGAGTGATATCTTGGCCTCACCTCCGACCTGTGTAGCTGGAGGGGGCCTTGTGGCCCTTAGAGAGCCACTAGCCCTCCAAGTATCCTCACCGTGGTCTTGCTCCCTTCTTCAAGCATTGGTTCTCCTCATTTAGTTTAAGTTATCTCTAATTAATAGGCTCTCTGCCTTAGCTCACTAGAGGGATAGACAAGAGTCAGTGCCAGTGCAAAGGAAGGACTAGGTACATGCCCTTCAGCATGAGAGGAGGGAGCAAAACCATCCCTTTTTGCAGAATGAGCCAGGCAGTTTGGTTGGGAAGTTCAAGTCACCATCTGGCTTCTGTGGGCTGCCAGACCTTCCTGAGGAACACAAGCAAGGAAAGATGATATTGAGAATATTAACGTTTTTATTTTAATGTCAAAGCAAATTACGAATAGAACATTATGAGACATTTTGCAGATAATGAAAGGGACTTCTGCAGGATATTGTGTGGCTTGTGAGCTATGCTGTGTTAGAATATTAAAGATGAATATCTCTAAAAGCTTTTCAGAGAAAGTGCAAATAGCCCTATTTTCATGTACATGCCTCTGTGTATAGGTAAATATTTATCTAGTAAATACAGTTAGTATATAAAGCAACATGTCGACTTTTCACTTTCCTCTTCGTTTTATTACCTGATAATAGTTAAGGTTATACATGCAGCAGGTTCAACTGCTGCATCTGGCAGATGGAGTCCTGGAATGAGAGAGCAAGTTAGTGCTCCAGCTGCAGGAGTTCAAGTATCCCCCCCAGAGGAGCATGAGGCAAGGGCCAAAAACCTGAGGCAGGCAGAAAGGATGGAGCTGGCAGGTTCTATCCTGGATGTACAGCTCAAGGAGCCAGCACAGAGGGGATCAGCATCACCGAGTTAGTTTGGCCAGCTGTAGTGAGATTTAAAGAGTAATCATTGGTGTCCCATAGCTGGCTGGTCTTTAATACTTAATATTTCCAAATAATGCTCCTGATTAGACTAGCTCAGCCTTAACAGTAAAGCCAAAAGACAGACAGTAGAACTATTGGCTATAAAAGCATGTTGATGACCTTTTGCTAACAGAAGTGTGATTTCGCTATAAAACATTAAATCACACCCAAAGCACTTCCTGTAATGCACTCTACAGAAAATATCCCATAGCTGTATTTATTTTTTCCTCCTTGTGTGCATGTTTTTTTTCTGTGAAATGGTAGGACACTGAGCAAAAAAAAAAAAAAAAAAACTACAATTCATATGGAAAGTGAAACAACTCTGTTAAGCAACTCCATTGTGATCTCTTGCTATCACTTTCTGTTCTTTCTGAATCTGCATGAAGAATGACATTGAAAAAGAGCAGTGCTGGTGCTTTTTGTTTTACGGAATTACAGTGGAATTTACATTTGAGGACTAAAAAGCATAGGATTTCTCTCAATATCAAGGTGCCAAGTCAATCACAGTTTTGCAAGGAAAGGAGTTGAGAGACTGAACTCCCTGGCCATGAGATGTCATGTTTCATTTTCTTAGTCTTGCCAGATGCAGTCCTTCAGGTGACTGTGGACTCAGGCACCAGTCCAATAAAATAAAGGGGCAGGATTTCTCTTTAAGCAGTATCATCTCACACTGTTGAGCCATAAACACAAATTTGACATATCACTTACTCATCAAAATTCAAATAGATCCATCTAAATTTCAATAGTGCTTCCTGTATAGACTCTTGCAGTTTTGTGCATTGGCATTTAGATTGTCTTGGTGGATATTTTTAGCATACAAGTCTTGTGCTTAAATTACAAAATTGAGCTTACAAAGCTAAAGTTCAACTAGATCCAGCAGGGTTGGAGTGCTGACTGGTATATTTCAAAACTTTCTTGCATGGAAATGTATTCCAACCCTTCTTTATTTCTTCAGTACAGAAGCAGTAGGAAAAGCCTACGGTCTGTTTTCATGGTGCAATTCTCAGAATCTTTTCATCCTTATTTGGCCAGAAGTCAGTTCCAAACTTATGCAAAGTTTTTCACTGTTTCAGGGTGTACCAGAAATCAAATTTTTAATGTGTAGAGGCAATGTCTGAGTATGTTCTCAATCCTACCAATGGAATGGGAGTGAGTAAAACCCTAAATTGCCTTTATCTGGTTGCCATCCCTGGAAGCGTTCAAAAGGCATGTGGATGTGGCACTTGGGGACATGGTTTAGTGGTAGCACGGTGGTGCTGAACTAGTGGTTGGACTCGATGATCTTAGAGGTCTTTTCCAACCGTTATGATTTCTGTGAAATCACACACAGCACACATAATCCAGCAATAGCAAATTCTGTGATGCATCAGGTCCAGCTTTTATAAGCACAGTTGGTTTGCAGGTGATCTTTTCCTAAATATCCATGATAACAGAAGTAATTACCATTGGAGAGCATCCTCCTTCTGTTGCCTTCTGCCTCCAAGCAGTTTACAATGTAAACACAAAACAAGGGAATGCAGATGAATACAGATGAATACAAATGGATCAGGAATGAGAGCATAAAAGTTAGAAGGGAAGTATTTCTATTAGGCAACAGGTAAACAGAAGCAGACTAAATTTGATTAGGATGGAGGGAATTTGCAGACAAATTTTCTCAATTTTTGTACAAAATCTTGGAGCTCCAAAGTTTTCCAAGACACAGGTATAATTTACTAGCTCTGGCAATACTAAGTATTATAATTTTCATAGCCTGAAGAAGCGAAAAGCATTACAAATCCCTTGCTAAGCTATGTGGGAAGCTTTTCAGTATCCTGCTCATTCTGGATCGTTTTCATGCAGTTAATGGCCTGCCCTTGAGCGTGCAGAAAGAGCAACACTGTGAATCCATATATAGATTCAGGCCTGGGAATCACAGTAAAGTGCAAGGAACAAGGAAAAAAAAAAAACAACAAAGAAGTAAAAGTTGCAGGGGTGAAAGGATTTTGGAATGCCCAGGAGGGCTGGGAATCTGATCTTGCCCAAGTCAGCATGTTGCCATTTAGATTTGCATAAACTGAATTTAAAAGGCCTGTTAATATGCAGTACGTCACACTAAACAGCCCTTAAGCCCAGGTAAAGCTGACAATAAAAGCCAGAGAAACAGCCAAGAGAAATCAGGTCTAGGTTGTCCATTAAACAATATTCCTTTATCATAAGTATTTATTATAAAGTACATTGCTTAATCAGTTATCCATCACATTCTGAGTATTTTAATATAAATAAGTTTTCCCATAGTTGATGGGATACTACAGAGGGCTAAACAAAAAACACCGTTTTATCTACCCAGATATAAGATGTGTGTAGACTTCTTCCAGGAAGGGCCACAAGCAAAATTGCAGTGTTAGTGGTTGATTTTGGCATAGCTATAGCAACAGCCATATGGGAGGCATGTAATTTCATGGAGCTGCACATGGTGAAGTCATGGCAAATTACCAGGAACTCATTTGATGTGGCTGCTTTCCAGGAGTTCTGACTTAGATCAACTAAAACCATTAACTTTCAAAATATAATTAGTCTAACCATATTTTTCTTCTACATAACATATGGGGAAAAAACCCAACTATAATTCTTTGTACACTGAAACAAGGTGTGTAAGGAGAGAGAGAAAGTTATAAACCGGGGCTTGTTTATGTCCTTGGACTATTATATGATAACACCACTTATAGCCTGCTATATTTGATGGGAATAACAGCAAAACATGTGTCAAAAGATAAACCTAGAAACAGAATTTGACTGAAAATATGATGTCTTAAGGAGTAATTTGGTGTTCTGGGCTGAGTCAAAATCTGCAAAAGTACTGCAGTCAAGGGAAACACTGCATTCCTATTTACAGCTTGCTTTTCTATTCGAACTTGGCTATCTTTATGCTGCCATTCTATGCTTTCTCATATCAAAAACATCTTGCTCCTTTTTAAAGCTTCTGTAAGTGCATTAGCAGAATAATGACAGCAGAATTTTTACAACAGCAAAGCAAGATACAAACCTCTGCCCTTGAGTTGTATCTACACTGTACAGGCTCTACTTGGTCACACCTGGGATCTAAATGAGAGTAGTAGATAGTTGGGCCACAAGCAGAAAATGCTTTTGCACGTAATAAAACTGCTACTGCGTGTTCTCAGTTGTACCTATTTACTTTCTTGGCTAGAACAAATGTCTATTGCTACCCTTTGCATATGACTTACACATTTCAACAGAACTGAAAAACTAAATCAATCACAGCTGTACATACCTGACCTGTGTTAGTGGTTGTACTTTAGGCATCAATGTCCATGTTCACCATGTCATGAACCATTAACATGAGTAAAACCCATGACAACTTGCAAACTTATGTATATTCACCATTTTTAACTTAGTGATTTTTGGGTTTTTTTATTCAAAGGTGTCATCCATGTGGTAAATCAAACCAGTATGTCACCAGTGTGCAGTTTAGCAGCTGTTGCCGGTATCTGTAACCAATGAGTTTTCCAGCAGAGCACAGGTCACCATGGTAAAACCAAGCCTTAAAACAGGGGCAGGTATAAGAGCAAGAAAAGTGCCAGATCTTTGGTGCTTGGAAGAGAGGATCAAGATGATCCAAGTGGGTCATTTCACAAAAGAAGTAGCATGAAGGGTCATAGAGCGTGCAGTGGCACCATGGATTCTTTTAGCTATCCAACCATTTGAAACTGCAAGCAATTGAATGTGTGGCAGGTAAACAAAGGAGTTTCTGTTCTGAGACACTTGTCCAGCTTTTAACAGATGTTTACCAACTTTTGAGAGGGTTTGGCTGCCAGTGTTTGACCTCTCATGCTAAATGACTTTTCATAAGAGGATTGTTTAGAAACACTCATATTACGTGTGTTTGGGGTTCTCCTTGGTTTGTGACTTTTGAAAAAAAAAATATAATCTCTTCAGTTGATCCAAACTTTGATTCCTGAGATTAGCTTTCAGAAGACAATAGATGTTATAGTTATTATATCACAACTGTGGTCACTGTGCCATTTTACTTTTACTGTACGTACTTCAAGACAATGCTGAAGGGAACTAGGAGGAGAATCTGAAACTCACAGAGAAAGGTCTCCTTCTGTGGATTCAGCAGGGTGCTGCTTGAAAATGGTACCAGCCTTTCCAGTCAGCTGGATGTTTGAGCACCCACAGTTCCATTGTAGAAGCGTGCATAAGCACTCCCTAATTGTCTCTAGACAAAGTGAGACATAACTAAAAATATCCCTCCTGATGGGTTAAATAATTTGGCTCTCTTCTTTCTAGCAGGATAGGCAATGTTCTCTCTCACAGAATAAGGAATGTTCTCTCCAGCAGAGCTGCGGGAAGGCAATGAACAGCTCGTGCAGTATCTTTTTCAATTATCACAGCTATCTGGAGTCCAAGTTTCTCATTAAGATGCATGATTTATTTAGAAACAATAACCAATACTAGTCAAGTTATTCAACAGTGGAACACTTTAAAAATACTGTGTTCTTTGATAAATATGTAACTCTATTTCTAGTGACAATGCTGTGTGCATAAAAATTGGAAACAATTTAAAAACACTATTTCTGAGTGCTGAATAGCTTCATACTGGGTTTATTCAACCCCTTTGGTAATATATAGAGAAAGAAACCATTAAGTCATTTCTGTAATGCTGGGGTTTCTTGTTTGTCCCACTGTAACACTGTAGGAAGTTTTCCTGAAAAAATACCTTAATGGATCACCAAAATGTGTGAAAGCTGATTTGCAATTCTACAGTGCTGTGTCAGGCACTGTAAGGATTACATGGATGTTTTTGAAGAAGACCACAGCCAATTTTTAATGATGTGGCCTTCACGTGTCCAGAATCACTAATATATCAGACTAACATAAACATTGTATCCAAGCGTGTAACTCACTCTACTGCTTTGAAAAACAGTACTAAATGCAAACACTGTGGTAAATTGTGCTAATTAATGTGTAAGTTAGGCAAAATCTTATAGACAAACAGATTACATGAATTATGTTACTGTGACAATAGGGGCATTAAAATCCCTATTTGGAGAATTACACACCTTTTCAAATTATTGTGCCATCCTAACAAGTCAATCAACTTGCCCTTTAAGGACAATATGTCTAAAAGTAATGCACTGGTAAAGCCCTGAATCAGTAGCTCTGTCTGTGCATTTTCTCATCTGATAAAATTTCATTTTTAGGTGCATTTTAAGAGCATCTGCATTGAAAAGGCCAGAGATACACATTAAAATTACAAGATGTGAAAAACGAAACTTTCCCTCCTGTATTTCCCTGCAGAGTGGCTTCCAGTTTAATCCATTTGAGTGCTCTCTATACAGGACCTGTATATGCACAGTAGGTCTCCCTTGCCAATGCTGTAAGAATCAATATGGGACGTTCATTCCTTTGCTTTTGGCCCTTCTTAGGAGAATACCTGCCTTATCTGGAACATTATGCATGCCCAGCAAGGGATCAGTTAACTATTACCATATTGGGCAATACTTCAATTCCCTTTGAATAGCACCTTATGTTGCAATGAACCTCACTGAATCATTGTGATTATTCACACAGGAATGTGCAAAAGCACAAGTATAAAAATCTGTTCTGTGTTCTGAACATACAGGGCTCAGATTACATGCAATTCCAGCTGATTAGCCTTGTGCTGGGAAAACTGCCTGACTCGACCTTTAGAAAAGTTGCTTTAATGGGGATACTCGATGTGAGTAAAAAACACATTCCACTCTGTTAAGGCCTGTTTGGTTTTTTGGGTCACATCTCTAGGCAGTGCAGGTATTCATGTTCACACATGTCAGCTCTGGTGATCAAATGACTCTCTAGTTGTCAGCCTGTGTGAAGGTTACATGTGCAGTCCCCTCCTGCATATGATTTTTCTCAATGGCATGGTAATTCTATAATTCAGAACACTTCTGAAAGGTTTACTTTCCATTTACTTTTTGGTTTGCTTGAATGGGCTTCCAAATGGTTTTTGAAATTGTCATTTTTTAACAAATTATGATCACAACTCATCTACTGAAAATAATTGAGTGATATCAATTTAGTAATTTTCAGTCTGGGAAATCCCATTGCCAATTAAGATTCCTGTTTTCTTTCTTATTATAAATCAGCAGAGTAAAGAGACTGAAATAAGTGATGACAAGTTCCCCAAACGAGTTGTTTTACTAGTCTGTAATTTTACTACTAGCTAATATTTGCAAGTAATGTTCAATAGGAAGCGGAAAAAGCTCTGAATTTCCATTAATTTTCTACAGCTATTAAAAGTAACAGTTGATAAAAAGTACATTACAAAAATATTTGTGGTTTTTGCTTCTATTACATCTGCAGTGTAACATTTTCTCTGTACGTACTGTTACTTTTCATAGTAATCAGCATAAATGTTATTCAAAATAAAACATTTTTAAGCACTGACGTTTCTTAGAGCCTTGGCATCAGGTAAAACAGTTAAGTAAACATCTGTGTAACAGGTTCAGCAAGCATCAAAAATACAAAAATACAAAAAGGACTGAAAACAAAATGGAAATTGTAACTAAAACACTCTAACTGTATTTCATATACTCATATGAATGTTTTCATTTCGGCATCTCAAGAATCGGATTGGGAGGAGGGGAAGGCAGTGAGGACACGAGCAATAGAATTGTTGCCTTGGTCACAAATGGCTTCATGCAGAGCAGGACTTAGGATGTGAGGACATCTCAAGGGCAGTTGAGGACAAATATAAGACACGTTAACACTCAAATAATGCAAAGAAAGTGAAGTGGAACAAGGATTACAAGTTATGTGACAAGATTATTAACCAGTGGCCTAAAACCAACCGAAGCAAAACACTTTCATTTACCACACATGACTCTACCTAAATAAATCCTCAACAGCTCATGCTTTGTGATATAACTGGGTTCACAGAAGGGATTAGCCAAATCCATAGGTCCATCAAGAGCTATTAAATACAGTGCCTGAATTAGACTTCCAGATAAGGATGCTGTTAACCATTTATTTCTAAAAACTATAAGGATGTGCCATGGAAACAACTACTCCCTTGTTCCCAAAACCATTTTTCCCAGGGATCCATTATGAATCATCCCAGAGACATGATGATTCTGAGCTAGATGGACTTTTGATCTAATCCAACAGAACAGGGGAAAACTCTGCTGACACGCATCCTACACCAAGTCTAGTCCTGAACACTCAGACTACATCCTTTCCCTAAGGAGGACAGAACTTCATCCAAACTGACTGTGTCAGTTTAAATTTTAATACAGGTTCTTCTGCTGCTTCGCCTTGTTCATCAACATGAATACTTTGTTCATCAAAGATGGGTTCCAAATCCTTTTGAAAGAAGCATTTATCTAAAATAAGTTGATTCAGCTCCTCTGTAGAGACCTATTATGAGACCTACAGAGTATAAAATTAAATCAGCTGTTATGTTCTTGTAAGTAGAACATATATGAGCAGAAACTAAATTCAAATTTTCTTGATTTAGCAGGTCTGTAAAAAATAGCAGATATTTTATCTTATGAAAATTTTATAGTGCTGCTGAGAAGTAAATGTAATTTTGCTTTGCCTATGGAAGTGCTTTTTATATAACTTAAAATATTCACAGCAAGAAAAATAAATATGCAGTATGTGTATATTTGCAAGATACATATGGTTTTATTACATGTATTTACTGAAATCTAATTCCTAAAAGAGGAACAGTAAAAAAAAAAAAAAAAAGGAAATAATTCTTATAATAGTTTCTTTCAGAGAAGACACAGGATCATCATGTGAACTTTTACAATAGGAAGTAAATTACTTAAGAGCTAAAAATATAGAAGTCCTAAGTACAAACTTCTGGGCTCCTGACAATGTTGACTGTTTTTCTTCAAATGCCTCAGGAACCACAGGATAAGTGCCTCATCCTGTGATGGAGAGAAGCTTGGCACTTCACCTAAAGGACAGCAGTTCTCTTCTGTTTGCCTGCTCCAGTCAAAATGTTTAAAAACAAAACATTAACAAGGTGGATTAAACTCCGTCGCCAGGTTGAGATGAGAACGGCGTAGCCTCCTAAAGAAGAACACTCATACAGGAGAGGACACATGGCATTACATCCAGAAAGCTGGTTTTAATTCAGTTGAGATTTCATATGCTTTCCACTGTCAAAGGAAACTAAAAGAAGAAATCTGTATATCATAGATATTTTGCCATCCCTAGAACCAGCTACCCCCACTCACTGTGGGACAACACTTTCCAGGGGCAGCAAACCAAGCCGAGCTTTCTTATGCTTGTTCTCAAAGGAGAATTCCCTTTTTCCAAAGTTTTTCTATCAACACCTGCTCAGGTAAGACACAAAAGCCTGAGAATCCATTTTCCCTGTTGCCTTATTTATTCTTCCTGTTCACAAGAGCACATGCAGTGTTTTATCTTCATATATATAAATTATGCATAATATTTTTCAATACATTATTTAGTAAAGGCACTATTAGCTGTAAGGAAGTATTACGTGTAGTTTCTCTGTCAGAGTACTGTAGTCATAACTCTTTGGTTGTCTTCTCAGGTTTCATCACTTATTAACTTACTGACCTTGGATAAGCCATGTGAGTTTACTGAGCTTCAGTATAAATACTTATAGGAAAGATCTGCAAGACCCAAGAAAATTAGATGCTGTGAGATGCACACACATTTTTGCAATTACAGATTGTGTAATTATCAGCTCCTCCAAATGCCACAGAATGCAGCATTTCAAGAGTGGTGCTATTTTTCTGCAGCTTTGTCTAAGAAATTCATTTTACCTAACATTTCTTTCCAAAGCTGTAAAGTCAAAATTTCATATAAAAGCACCATATTGCACATGTTAGTCATTTTGGCTTAAAGGCAGAAGTTAATGAGGACAGAAGCACAACAAATCAATACAGTATCATTTATAATGCATACTCAGAGTACATAAAAAAAGGACAGTTTGAACCAAGAGAGTTATTCACTACATTTCCTTGTGTCATTTATGCTATAAATGCTTCAGGGTAGGGATTGTATCTTACTACTTTTAACAACCAGTTTTATGAGGCATCAAGCTTTTTAAATGACTCTTAGGGCTACTATACGCAAATCAAAATACAGCTATATTAAGAAATTAAACCTCACATAAAAAGTCCAAACCAGTTTCAGACTAAAAGTGCTTAAAAGTTTTTTCTTTTCTTCTTAAGAAGTAACTTTTGTTTATATATAGGAAATAAATCAAGCCCAACAGTAACACTCACCCAGACAGATGATAAGACGTTTTATGAGAGAGAATGGATTTTTTTCAATCACTACCTTGTACAGAGTGAAATATCATGTTTGATTTCAACAGTTTGTAAGTGTGAATAGCACTTAAGTAACTTCACAGGCATACTATAAGTATCCCATCATTACAATTAAACATCATTGGCCTTTCTACTCATGTGTATACATTGCTTACTATTATTTCCTAGCAGTTTTTACTGTAAAATTCCCCAAATATATCAAATTTTGAAAAAAAAAAAAGCTGTATTTTTGTTAGCAGGTGAATACTGAGTAATCTGCAACACATGACACACACCATTTGTTGTCTTTAGGTTGATATTATGAACTCAGTTCTTAAACACTAATCAACACTGACTACAATGAGGTAACGTGGACTACAAAACCAACAAGATCAGAACCTGATTATGCAATTTCATCTAAGCCTATGATAGTTCATTTTATTCACTATTTTTGGTGGATTTTAAGTTTGTCTAGTAAGTCACTAACTTATGCATCTCAAATTTAAGGGAACGGTGCTTTAATATAGTTTATAAATCTACATAATTTCACTGTTTTTAAACTATCAAAAGTGTGTTAGCAAAGCAGACATTTTGAGAATATAATTAGTTGACACTGCTTCCCAGTCCTGTGAGATTTAGTATCACAGACTGTAAAGATTATGGTAACCATGAAACAGATTCCACCATCTCACTGCATTTTAGGACATTTCTCAAGGTCTTGCACACTTCGGTTTTTCTTTCTTCCCTTTTTTTTTTTGACAGACTAGTTTCAAGCTCCCTCCCACTTCTCCATCTCTAGTTCTTCAGTCCGTGCTCTCTTCCTCTGCCTTCTTTTTTTTTTTTTTTTTTGGTTTGGTTTTTGGTTTTTTGGGGGTTTTTTTTGACCTGCTTATGTCAGTGCTTTGGAAAAACCTGTCTAAATCCTAGATTTAGGATCTATCCGGAGGGAGTTCTCCTCCATCAGAGCTGTTCTGCCCCTTCCCCCGTCAGAGGTGGTCCCTCTCGATGGAACAGCCAGCTCTGCTCCCAGGAGCCGAGGCAGAACTGCCCGGGAGCCGCAGGGGATGGAGACAGCGGCATAATTCCCACCCTGTGGCTCTTCCCGCTGTGCCCCGTTCCCGCCGGGAGAGGACCCGGAGCCCAGCCCAGCGCGGTATTCCCGGGGTTCCCCCCGGAGCGGGGCTTCCAAGCGGGACACGAAGCGAAGCTGCTCCCGGCAGTGTCGGGCGGTGCTGGCACCGGGACCTCAGCCTGGACGGACAGACGGGATGGGAACGAGAATGGGCAAAGGGATTGGGATGGGAGTGGGGACGGAGAGAGAGATGGGGATGAAGACTGGGACAGAGATAGGGGTGGGCTTGCAGATGGGACGGGGATGGGACGGGGATGCCACCGACAAAGGGGATAAGGACGGGGATACAAATAGAGATAGGGATGGGGATGGGAAGGGGGACGGGGATAGGGAGGGAATGGGGATAGGCATGGGAATGGGGACGGGAATGATGATGGGAATGAGGATAGAGATGGGGAGTGGGACAGGCATGGGAGCGGGAATAGGGATGGGAACGGGGACAGGGCTGGGGACGGGGACAGGAATGGGAGCGGGGATAGGAATGGGATCACGGCCGGGAATGGGATCGCGGACGGGCCCGCCCCCGCCGCTCCCATCACGGCTCTCCGCTGCGGGCGGCAGGGCAGGGACGGCGAGCTGCTGGCCGAGAGGCTCGATGGGGCCGGCCGGGGGGCGGGGCGGGCTGGGCGGGGCGGTCGCTCGCGGGCTCGGGGATGGATTGCGAATGTCCGTGGCGGGCGGGCGGTGCCGGCGGAGGGAGCGCGGGGGGCGGCGGGGCCGGCGCGGCCGCCTCAGGTACGGGCCGGGACACACCGGGATGGGCCGGGACACACCGGGGTGGGTGGGCCGGGCGGGGGGCCCCGCAGGGACAGGGGGAGCTTCGCCCCTTCCTGTGGGAGGGGGGGGCGTGTGAGTGACCCCGCCCCGCGGCCCCGTCCGTGACAGCGGCGCGGGGAAGGCGCTCTCCGCCCTCGGCGCGGGATGCAGGGTCTGTGTGTGTGCGGAGGCCCCGCTGTGCCCCCGGGTAGCCAGGGACTGGACCGGAGGGCATAGTTTTAAGTTGCTCCCGGGGAGGTTTAAGTTGTACATGTGGAAGAAGTTGTTCACAGAAGGAGTGATTAGACATCGGAATGGGCTGCCCGGGGAGGTGCTGGAGTCACCGTCCCTGGAGGTGTTTAAGGATATGACATTCGGTGCCCTGCTCTAGTTGACATGGTGGGGTTTGGTCACAGGTGGGACTCCATGGTCTCAGAGGTCTTTTCCAGCCTAGTTGGTTCTGTGATTCTGAGCTGGCACCGCTGTCCTGCCTTGCCTGCAGTGTGTGTGTGGGGTCCGTGCACCCCCCTGCCTGGGCTGCAGCTCCCTTTGCTCCGGCAGCCTCCAGTGTTTTAGGTGCAAATGCAGGATATTTCATCTTTCCTCTTCCGAGATCCCAAGGGCTTGAGCCATACTTCTTTTTCCTCAGGCCTCCACTTTCCTCTAAGTGCATTAAGGAGACTTACTCATTTCCTTTCTTTTCCCTAAAGATAGCTGTTGGCAGGAAGGAAGGCGGAGACCCCTATTCACTCTCAGTGTGGTGATTTTGCCTATATCTGCTGTGCCTGGAAGGCTGAGCTTTCAGCTGCCAGAGTGTCCCGTTGAAAGCTGCTGTGCTGGTTCTTATTGGATACGTGGCTGTATATCCTGTGACAAAGCACGATATGTTTAGTCCTTGCACTAGACAAGATTAGATCTGGAGCATGTGAAATTGATGTCATTTGTAATCCTTAGCTGATGTTAAATATATAGCTACTGGTGGCTGGAGATTGTTCTGTATGTAGTAATGCCTTGGCAGCTTGACATGAAGTTTGTTCTTCTAATGTTCGTGGACGAGCATAAGAAGGAGGTCACTGTCAGTTCCACTTGTCAACTTTCAATCTGCAGACCTGAAACTTGGGTGTTTCTAGCTCGGTGCAGAGTTGTTCATGTCCGACAGAGTCACAGGCTTGAGGGGTGATGTGTGAACGAACTGAGAACTGTATGTTTACATACTCTGGTAGCTGGTAAAGACACATTAAATATGCAACACATTAATACTCGGTGTTACTAGTTCTATATGAGAAAATTAGTTTGAAGCGTTGTTTCATGAATTTTGGGTAGGAAAATTGAATTTCAAGTGTTCTTTTTGTTCCTTGGATACCAGGGATCCAACTGTGCATGACAGTTTGATAGTATCTGCCAGATTCCTAAGACACTTCTTTATGTTAGGCTAAATTATCTTATTTTGGTAATAAAAATAACATGCGTTCAGTGCAAACTTTGGTGTTGTATAACTTTTTATTTAGCTAGGAACAGTGATCTCTACTTGCAGTACTCAATACTGGCATGGAAAACTTGGCTTTTTTTTTTTTTTTTGGTCCTTTGCTTCACTGTATTTTACAGATCCTACAGGAAACTTTCTGTGAGTAAAAGTGACAAGGCTGTGGTGAATGTAATGGTCACGTTGCGCAAGGTTTGCCTTTCCATCTCTCCTGGAGATCCTTGCCTTTGTTCTCGTCTTGTGATACCTGTTGGGAGTGGAGGTCAGGGCTGTGTAGATTAACATTGATTTAATGTATATTTCCTCTAGGTGTAAAATCAGTTTACTTTCAGCTTTTTTTCTGGTTAAAGTGAAAGCAGTGTTTCTATCTTATCTCAAAAGTAATCGAATATAAAACGAGTCACCTGATGACAGTACATGTTAAAGGGGGGAGGAGGTTGTATCCCAGAACTTGTGTTATTGGAGCAGCCGGTATAACTGGAAAAACTAAAACTGTTTCTTCGGTGTGCATGCCTTGTCTTGGTATGTTGTCTTTCAAACTGTACATGAAATAATCTTGAGTAAATACAAGGAAGAATTTCAAGTTGACTTGCTTGCACCATGGTTTTTGACTGAGCTGCTGTTCTGGATCTCTTGTCATTCTTCTGTACTCTTTGGTGGTTTTTTGTTTGGGTTTTTTTGTGGGGGCAGAAGGGGCTGTGTTTTCTTCATAGCACGGCCAGATGCAATATTTCTGTTTTGCAATTATTTGGCAGTTCTTTGGCTTATAGTGTTCTCTTCCCTAATTGTCAGTGCAGTAGAAGTTACTTCATGTTTTGTGAGTTTCATGCGATTTTTCTCTTTTTGGGTGGAACTTTTAATGTGGAAAAGTGATAATCTGCACAAAGAAACACTTAATGCTGTCAACATAGGATTGCATATAAAGTGTCAATGGTGCAGTTACACATTCTGCCCTCAGACGTTGCTTGTTGCATATTTGGAAGAGCAGAGTTGGACAGGCTGCTGAGCCTGTTGATTTTAGTGCAATCACCTGTGTGAACATACCTTGTAGCAAGACCGGTTTTCTTATTTTTTTGGTACCATAAATTAAAGCAGTGACTCTGTTTACATGATCTAGGATACTGCAACATTTTAAAACCAAAGTACAGTGTCATGACAAGAAATGTTAAGTATATTTTTAATTTTTTTTCCCCCAGAAGATCTTCATGTAGCTGGCTTAAAAATGGTTCTACAAGATGACAGCACCAAGTCTAAGACTGTTGAAATGGTAATAAATAAACTTTAAAAAGGCTTTAAAAGTTCTCCTATTTCCTGAAAATAATAATGATATTAAGAAATGCATTTTAAATGAATTTTCCTTTAAATGTCAAATTTCAGCTGGTATGTTTAAAGTTACAGCATGTGGAAAGCATATGTATTTCCTAATAATAGAAACAAAAGGCAGACATATGCTGAAGTTTCTGCTATATTTAATAGAGTAGAATATGCCATTTGCTTTTAAACCATCATTTCTATTTCAGCCTATATGTCTTCTGGTGGGTTAAAATTATCATAACCTTTTGGACATTTGCAAGGGTAAAGCCATGTTCTTAGGGAGAAGTGTCTTGAACAGTTCTTAGTTTAGGTCTCAGATGTTATCTCAGTATTTTAAACTTTTATCCTTATCCTGAAACGAGTTAATTATTGATAATAGGCATTGAACAGGGTCCTGTGTGATCAGCTCCAGTCAGGAGAACAGCCCACAGCAGATCATGCATGCTGATAAAGGATAAGGTAGATGTCATGCATAATAACTGAATTTAGGTGCAAGTTCTGCACCTGGTCACTTGAATACAACTAAAAAGTTGATTAAGTAGGGACCAGAAGTAAGCAACCTAACAGTATCTTTCTCTTAGTGATCTTTCTGTTAGTGTGCATGGAGGGGAAAGATTTTAAGCATCTTTTTTGCTATTTATTTTTGTTATTGTTATATTCAGTTCTTTTGGCTGCCTAAATTGGTCATGCTCAAACTGTTTGAGCTTTGTATGAATAAAAGTCTTCTTAATCTCTAATTGGGTTGATAGTGTTAGAAATAAAATGTGACTAACAGCTACTCTTTGTCACTCATTAGTGTAGTGTGTAACTCCTGTCGTTTCAGGATATCCCTAAAACAGAGCTTAGCATGATTTCACATTAATAATAATAAAAAACCAAAAATCCAGCACTTCCAGGCACTGAAACTTAAGACTTTATTATTCTTGGTTGTCAGTTACAGTTTGGTTGTGCTTGGAGTATACTCAGCAACATCTGGATTTGCAAATAGTTGCAGATTAGATGGACTTCCAGTTGGTCTAGTATAACATTTTTCTAATGTCCCTTATGTATAATGTTTCTTTCCCTATTATAAGGCTTTCTATTGAATGTGTTTATAGGGTCCAAGGTGAAAAATTTTAAAAGTTTTAGGTAGGGTGGTATTTTGTTTTAATACAGTAATGATGCTGTATCCTGTTAAGGAAAGATACAGCATTCCACAAGACATAACATGGAGGTGCCTTATCTTTCTAGATTATTTTAAGGCCAAAAAACCTATACACTCTTTCACTACCTTCCTCACTCTAATGTTCAGATTCTTTGCTTAGGGATGTAGACTTAAGAATAGAGCCTTTCTCTGCACAGCTTAAAAGATCAGAGCTTAACTTCATCAGGTTCTTGTTTCTCCTGTGAATCTCTTATAGTCAATTAATAAGGAAGGGATCATATTCTTTGAAATATCAAAAGTAGTAAAGGATCCTGTTCTCTTGTAATTCAGTGCTGTCCTGATAGCATTTTTGATGAAGAACCATTCTTAAGGTTCTAGACTTGTATGTCCCCAACACTTAGGACTTGAGCTGCAGCAGACAGTTATGGAACTCAACATTTTAGGCAGTGTTTTGCAAAGATAAGTGCAATATACACATACACACAATGTTTCAAATTTTATTACTTTTTTTTTTCTTTTTAGGAGACTGTCTTCACTTTGACATGATGTGTGAAGTTTGTTAGCATTTTTTCTTTCTTTTTTACAGTTATTGTGAAAGGTATGTATGAGAAAAGTAAGTCTTGTTTTTTCTGTTCACTTCTGTCAGAGCATATTGCCCTCAGTGTACAGAAGCCAAACATAAAGAAATGTGTGGAGATGTACTTCATTGAAAGTTCATGAGTACTGGTAATTTGTTAATAAGTAGGATAATGTGTCAGTCTAAAACTTCTTGAAACAGTAGTTTCTATCTGTCTTTGCATTTTGTGTGATGTTTTACAGGGTTTTAATTCTATCCTAAAACTTAGTATATCAGTTTCAATAGGGTTCTGTTTTCTGCTGAACATTCAGGGATTTAGTATTGAAGGTGTATTGTGCTGCACAATGAGAACTTTATACTCACCCTTTCTTGTTAAGCTTTTTGTCTTGTTATGGAAGAATCAAGCAAAGGCCTATATTAGGCACACAGAAATGTTAAACAGACATTTTGTAGTCAGATGAGAAAGCAATAGCTGCTCTTAGTGTAACATACAAAAAATTTAAACTTCAAGACATAATTACGGGCTCTTTATTTAGAATTTTAGAATCTGCTTATCATAGGTACAAAAGAAATAGTGCAGTGTGTAGTTAGACTGTGAATAACTTTATATGTAACCTCTTACCTAAGAACTACTGGATGTTTTGTCTTCCTTCAGTTCCTTCCTGCTGGGGGATCTTAAAGCAAGGGATTTGTACACGGCTAATGAGGACAAGCTTAGTACAATATTAAGCAACTACAGGCAGTGCACAATATCTTTGCATGATCTCTTTTCACAGTGTGTATGTGCTGTATGCTTTGAAGCAATCTGTGGTAAGAACAGAAGAGCTGTAGATGTGAGCATCTGATGGAGAGATGTCCAGTTTATCAGGCTACTGCTGCATCTCCCCCTCCTGCTTGCAGCACGTAACTGGTGGGAGGCAGGAGTGGTTTCCATTTCTACTGTACCTTAACACTGTTCATGAGTTATGCTGTAGCCTGACATGGAATGAGATTTCTTCCTTCCAGCTCATTTGAACTCTTTTATGCCCAGCTTCCATTTTTGCTGCGTATTATGCAAACACATGATCAATTTTTAGGCTGTATATAATATAACTTAATATAATGGCTCATAGGCTATTAGTCATAATAAAATGAAGGCAAAGTTTGTAGAGTATAATATGTAGTATCTATTAGACCAATTAAAAAAAAAACTGAAAAAAACCTTTATAAGCTTTCAAGCATGAAAACCTTCCTGTTAGCTTGCTCAGGTTTAAGATAATACACCTATTTATTCTCTCTTTAAGAACAAATGTTTTCTCCTTTTTTCCATATCAAGTAAAAACTGTAAGCCCTTGCTGAGTCTTTCATAACTTCTGCTTTCTTTTGTCAATCCCACCATTTTATCAGAAAAACAGAGTAATTATCCAGAACTGATGCCCACACATGGAATATATCAGCATAGATCTAGTGGTATAATTATACTTCAGGAACTCTGCAAGTTCATTTTTATTTGGAAAGAAGCCCTTTGAGAAATGGAGGAAAAAGTGTCAAGATTTGAACATAGCAGAGACTGTAGGAGAGGCATGAGTCAAACCAGGAAACAATGCCGTTATCTCCAGTGCACTTGTGTGTATCTGGACATTTAAATCATTAATCTGAGGAACAGGCTACTCTGGAAAAAAGAAGTGGAGCTTCCTTACTGAAGACATTATGACACTGTCTTTTTCATAAATAATTTGTAAATAATGAAAAGACAGTAAATACTTGTATGATGACACATATGGAAAAACCAGTTTAATTCAAATTCACTAAACTGTATTAGCAAAGTAAATCATCTCTGTTTAGTGAGAAATTCAGGGGTTGCTCTGTAAGGGTGACTTAAGTTTCCATTTCTTTAGCAATTCTCTGAAAGATAGTGAGTGTTTGAACTAGCAGTGATATATAGCAAAGTATGCAACATAATCTGTAGCTGCTCTTAATAAATTGGTTCTTAAAATATATACATAAATAAGTTAGTGTTTGCCATAGAAATACCATATATATTTATTACTGACATTCATTAAACAGTTGTAAAAGATTGTCCTATAAGTAGTCCAATGAATGACACATTAGTCTCTGTCACTTGTATTTGGAGCTTTTTAGTAATAAAACTGAAGTTTTTCCTAAATTTAGGCCTTTCAATGGGCAGTTGTAAAGCTGTGTCACAAATCTGAATTCTCTTCTGGTAGCATGAACGGATTTTTGACAGATTTTCACTAGAACTGGTTCGTGCCTGTATTTCATAAATTACCAACTAGCTATCTAATTTTTTTGAGTTGAAGTGCATATGTAATCTACTTTTTTTTTTTTTTTTTTTTGAATCACTTCATGCTTTGAGGGTTCATAATTTACCCAAATGTCCAGCTATGACTTTGGAAATGTCTGTTGAATGCTTAAGTGTAAACATATTTCTCACTATCTTTAACAGAACTGTATTTTACACAACATGTCAAACTAATTTCTACTGTCAGGCATCTGAATTTACCAAAATGTAGTGGTTTCAAATTTTGCAGAACTTGTAGCATAGAATTTCCAAAAAGGCATTGGAAGTTTTACCTACTTTTGCTTACTTCAGTGCTGGAGCAGTTGGTAAATTCTCGAAAAGTCAAGATTTACCTTCTAATTGCCCCAATGAAGATTTGATCTGTCCATGATCTGCTTTTTCACAAGCACAAGCACGTGTGTCCTTGCATATCAGGCCCTTCTCATGTATATGAAACACTTGCCCCACTGGTTATGTGGTTTTTGTGTCACTGTTTGTAATCTTTTGGGTTTTATTCCTTTATTGATCTTCCCCAGATTACAAATGGTGTGGGTTTTTATCATGAACCGAATGAGCTCCCAGAGCAGTTCATCCGCTCAGCGTCGGCGATTGGCTCTAGGGATTGTCATCCTCCTCCTTGTTGATGTGATATGGGTTGCCTCTTCGGAACTCACTTCTGTAAGTACTGCTCCACACATCTTGAAAGGAAAATAAAAGCCTATTGAAGAGAAAAATGCAGCAGAAACATGGTCACTCAAATCTTCAGTGAGTGATGTTGTGTGATGTTTAACCACCTTTTCAGTATGGGGAAGGTCATATCTTTTGGGTTAGTGAGCCAGCTGGAATCCACTAAGAGTCACAAATAAGCTCAGCCTGGGGACTGTGCTTTCAAGACAGAAGTGTAACTGATGACTTTAAAATTGAACAGCATAAGCTCATAGCTATGTACTGTAATTAGGGAGTTTGTTTTGTTTATTGCCATTTTGATTAAAATAATGCCCATAGGTTTGCCAAAAAGTATTACATGAGGTGTAACATGACAGGCTGGGTGATACGGTGGATTGTAGTTCAGAACATACAGAAGTCCAGGAGGAAAAAACTCGGGTCATGGAGTTTAAGCCTTGTAATTGCATCTAGTTCATATACTCACCACGTTGAAACTGATACTTCATGTCAAGTTTTAGGACTTAAAACAGAGCTTTGGCAATGGAAATTGAGTTTTTAATGAATTCTGGTTAAATTCGCGTTTTTGATCTGTGGTTAAATTATTACATTCTATATCAGTTTTGAAACAGCATATACAAATATTGGTGCTTAACATGTTGTTATATTGAAACATTTTTTCAATGAGCTGATGGAGTCACTGAAATTTTACTTAGTCTTCGCTAATGTTTGATTACTGTGTTATTGCTTATAAAAGTGTTTTTAATTTTAAAAAAATTATATGTAAATGTATTTTCAGTCCTGTGTGAGTTCAGTGGCATATAAATGTGTTACTTGGTTAGATACAAGTAATCAATAATTTTTCTCTGGTGGCATTGTATCTTACCAAATAGCTCAGTGCCTTCTTGTTGGCATTGGAAATAGCTTGGGAGGGGTACCCTCAGGACAGGTAGGGCCGCTTGTGTCTTTTAGCCATCCCTGCCAATACTCACAGTGCCGTCATTTTGGGAACCAAACTGTTCTGAACTGTGTTCTTACACCTGTTCATTTTTTTTTGTGAATTCTCACCTATTTGGTAATTCTGGATACTGCAATTATTTTCTTTCCACAGTATGTTTTTACAAAGTACAACAAACCTTTTTTCAGTACATTTGCAAAAACATCCATGTTTGTTCTATACCTCTTGGGATTTATTGTTTGGAAACCATGGAGGCAACAGTGTACTCGTGGGTTTCGTGGAAGGCATGCAGCTTTTGTAAGTATTACAATTCTATAAATGTGATACTTGTTTAAGTTTGTAAAGATGAAAACCCCTTAAAATAGGAACTAGAGAAGAGCAAAGTTTACATATTTGTTTCAGAATAGTAACCATAAACTGAATCATGGCACAGGAAGACAGGGCAGTCATAGCTGCCTTGTGAAAGGAATGGAAAAAGCAATATGAGATGTGTCAGGAGTCATAAGAAATGCTATACTTGGCCAGACCATTGGCCCATCTGGCCTGGTGTTTAATTGTGGACAGTTGGAGAAGATATTTCCTTTTAAGAAGAGCTTATGAGCCTGACCACTCTTGGCTGTTGGTTCTGTTTTACTTCCCCTCCAACCGTAACCGATGGAATCAGAATTTGGACTCTGTAGTTGATTTTTAGTACTGACTCTTTTTTGTCTCTGGCACAATTATGAACTTTTTGCTAAGAGCTTTTTGAGGGGTTTAAAGTTATATTTAGTAAGGGTGATAGAATTATGTTGTTGTTAATACTGTTTTTTTATAGCCTTTTTGCATGAGTGACCTTGTGTTGCCCATTATAAAGATAGGCATAGTTTATGCTAGAGTCTAAAATTATTGTTATATGACTGAAATACATATTTTATGGGTTTTTTGCAAGGAAATTGAGAGATGCTGGGAAGAGCATTTGTTCTGTGCCAGTGTTTCAGAATTCTGAACAGCAGGACTCAGGAAGCAGCAAGGCATTTGGCCTGATACTAATCTTGCATTAAAAGGACAGAAAATGTGATCCAAGAACATGCTGTTAATCAACATGTTGTTATAGAAATGATCTTGTGTGAAAGGAACTGACTTCAGATCTTATGGATATATTAGACTTCACTGATAGTAACAGTTGAAGGCATAACATTTAAAGCGTTACATGATTTTTAGCAAAATTATCTTTATTTTAAAAAAGACAGAACAAACAAAAAACCCAGAAAAATAAACATTTGGGGGTTTTGTTTGTTTATTTTTGGTGGTTTTTTTTTTTTTTTAAATCTTGAGTTAAACACATAGAACATTTAGAGTTGGCTGATATCTTGATATAATTTTTGCTAGATCAGCCTTTAATGCCAGGTGTCTGTGCATAGTATGGCACATGTTAGACTTGATGTTGTTGAGGCTCTTCATAAGAAATTGGGGAAATAAAGAGAACTTACAGTTCGTTTATGGGCAGTGCTGGCAAAGTAGGGTGATGAAAATGCTAAAGAATGATTAGTTGTGCAGAGCAATTATACTGACCAAATTTATTAATCTGAGCAGATGAGTAGAATAATAAGAGTAAGCTGTTGCCTAATGTGAACGGTAGTGGTTACATTGACCAGCTGAGTCTTGAGCACTGCTCTGTGTAAGAAAGAGACAATATGAGCTCATATGAACTGAGCAGCAGTGAGTAAGAGTGCTCAGCCTGTCACATGCTGTGTGTGGCACTCATGACACTGCTACTGGAATCTCATTATTTTTCCTTTCTAATCCTATAAAAAGTAATTTTAAAAATTATCTGTGGGAAATAGCCATTACTTTGATGTTAGCCTATTTCAAAAGAATAGTGCAGACAGGACTGGAATGTGCAGTTAGAAGATTCCCTCCCCCCACCAAGAAGTGTAGTTAAATATTCAACTGAATAATTGTTGTAAGTGCCTTTAAAATGTCTTGTGTTTATTAATCTGGAGCAAATATACATTTATAGGGTTTTATTTCAATAATGATTACTTGGGTAAACACTCACACCTTACATTTAAGTCCTCTTCCACATTAGAGGCTTTGTTTAATAGATTTGCTACCAGCATGGTAGAAGAGCAAGCTGCAGGTCAGGGAACAGGGGCTTGGTAAGGTGCAGAAAGGAAGAGGAAAAGTGGTACTTGACCCCATCTTAATTTTAAGTGTTATTAAAACTAAGGCAGAGTTCCACATTTTTATGCAAAGGAACTCTGCCTCAATAAAATGAAGAAAGAAGCAGCTTGTTGTTAATTCAGGCACAGTAATCTAGTGAAGTGTGTCTTGCTAAGGCTAAACTTTCCAGGTTTTGGCTTTCTAACAGCCTCGTCCTGCATTGATACCTGGGTATTTGATTTCAGACAGGTTCTCCAAGAGGTACAAGGAAATACTGAAATTATTTACTGAACTTGTAAGCCCTCTTGCTATTGGGGAGCAGGGCTGAAGGGAGAGAAGGAAATGTGACAGAATTATGGCAAAATAATAAAAAAACTCTTCAGGAATTTCAGCTATTAATAACTCTACCTTGATAGTTTATTAAAGTTCTGTAATTAGTTTGCAGATGCCGAAGGTTATTTCACTGCTTGTACAACAGATAACACTGTAAACAGTTCTCTGGTAAGTACCTTAATTTTTGAAAGTCAATGTTTTACAATAACATGACACCCCTAACCTGAATTAGTGTTTTTAAAATATGATGGTCTTAAATGTTACCGTTTTTGGCAAAGGGGATTGGTAACTGATATGCTTATATGTTACCAATAAGTGCTGCAAATGAGGACATGGCTTATTATAAGAAATACAAGTTCTCAGCTCAATAAAACACTTTTGAATGTTTCTGTAGCAGTTTGTCAAAGAAATACTCTGTTGTACAAAGGAAACCTTTAAATATTCAGCTCAGTACCTGCCAAAGCCACATGTGAGGAGCTGGTGGTAAAGCCAAGCAGTTTTCAAGTCTAAAATATACAACAGAATCATTCAGTTAGTGGAGTATTTTGTATACTATGATCCTCCATTGCATTTTGAGAGAGAAACAGACTGCCTTCTTCCTTCCAGTGGATGGAGTGGCTGCTGTTCACTGATTCACCGTGAGCCCTGGTGATGTGCTGATAAGCTGCACTGCCAGGCAGCATTTTTGTGGTGATTTTCATCATCCAGAAATGACAGTTTGTTATGCTTCTGTTGATCACAGATTACTGCTTAACCAGTGTACCTAAAGCACAGGCCACATGCAGAAATGTATCCAAAACACAAAACTTAAAGTTTGCACCATCTCTGTTACAGAGCCAGTGGAGGCAGTTGAGCTGAAGAGAGATTTTTTCAGACATAATCTTCATTTAAATTTTTTGAGGTTTTTTCCAGCTTTCTCTATCTACATTTAAGAATAAAATCTTCTTAGTCTGCCCTGTTTGTTAAGATCAGCTGACTCTAGAATCTTGGAGAATTTTGCATTAATTTAGACATCCACCATAACTCTGGTTCTGAAAAAAGAGCCTAATGAAAATGCAACTACCATTACTTCACTCTTACAGTTTATTAATTCAATCTAAACAAGCAGCTTAAAACTTGTCTTGCTAGCAGAAATTTTAATTGCTTAAGATACTTCCAAGTGCCTTATGTATTAGAGTTCCTTTCCCAAAGTTTCTTTGAGATTTAGTTCTAGTTCATGAGTTTTTAGGATCATGAGAGGAAAATGAGTACATAGTAATTTTTGTATATATAGTCTGTGTTTTCGAGTTTATGTTCCCATTTTATAATTTGGACAGAAGCTATAGTTCTAATAAACATCTGTGATATTGATGAGTTATTTTGTAGTTCTAAATAAGTAGGTTTGAATTTACTAGGCATAATTTTTGTGTTGATGAGTGAAGTGCACAGTTCTTTTTGAATATTGCATTTTACCAACATGTGTAAATACATGATATAGATTATGCATGCACATTTTTGACAAGTTTATCCACTCTGTGCAAAAACACTTTAAGTTTGGTTCTCTTACTATTCACCAAGCTTTTCTTTATTTAGTTTTCAAATTCGCTAAATTAGTTCTACTGCTTGTAATTTAAATATCCCACTTAACTGTATTTTTACTTATACCGATTCATTGCAGAGTGAACCTTTATATGTTCCTGTAAAGTTTCATGACTTGCCAACTGAAAAAAATGGCAGTAATAATAGTGATGCAGAGAAAAGTGAGTAAAGACTTTTGGAATGCTGAAATGTTAGTTCTTTGGTGAAAGAAGTGCTTTCCTCTTTATTTAGTAACTCCTGTCACATTGCAGGACTTGCTTCCCCCTCCCCATCCTTTTTTTTGGTCTTTCCTTAAATCTCTTATTGCATGAATTGCGGTCTCATATTTACTTTCAGGTAGAGAAAACATAGGCCTGTGGTTCAGTTTGCCTTTCTTGGTCACTACAGATCCAGCCTATGTTTATCTCAAGGGACCAACTGGGTTCAGTACTTGTGATTCTTTCCTTCTGGGCTTGTATGACCAGCAGCAGTGAGTCAGCCTCTGGAAAAGCAAGCTGTTGTCCTTTTTAGAGCAGGAGCAAAGCAGTCAAAGTAAGAATTTTAATAGTCTATGTGCATTCTGATTTTATTTAAGCCTCACTATCTTGTGATAGTATCTGAAACAGGCCTAATTGTCCCAGACAATTGTAGAAAGTTGGCTGTCAGAGCATCCAGTTACCCAATTCTCAGCAAGAGAGTCCCTGCTTATAAAAGGGAAAGTCTCTTTTTTTTAATTTTTAGATGGTGTAAAGAACCCTTTGGTAGGCTCTGCAGTCCTGACAACTTCAGAGTTGTTTGATCCATAGCTTTTCCCTTTACATTTTTTGGGAAATTAGGTATTGTTTCCTATTGAATTAGGCTAATACTCACATGTAGTCTGCAGTACAATGTTTTCTTTACACAGGGAACTAGTGATACTTACAATGCCCTGATGAATAAAACCTGATCCTGGTTTACAAGATTAGTTAGAGGGTGGATTTCAAAGAGCAAGTGACTGTGATCTCTGCTAAGCTTTGAGGTCTGTTGGGCTCTCATCCTCTGAATGAAATAGTGTCCTTGCAGTTAGGTATAGTTGTGTGCAGGTTTTGGCTGTTTGGCTATTAAGCAATTAAGGAAAGTCTTATATGTAATATTCTATCAATATAGAATATTTCCTATCTAAAAATTTGTTGTTACCTTTTGTTGATTTTTTTGACAGGGATTTGACAGGATTTTTTTGATGGTGCTTTTCAGTGAGGTTTTCATGGGTGGACAACTGGACTGAAAACAGTAATTGTGCTTTGTCTTATTAGTGGTCTTTCAAATAGCAAAATACTAGTTTAATAAATAATAATTACATGTCTTCTATTTGGATTAAAACTACTTGTTTTAGCAGTATTGTAATGAATGCTGTGTTAGAATATTATAACTTTATTTGCATATTGTGTTGGCTCAAAAAGTTTAATGATAATATGAAGCTTTTTTCTTCCTTTTTTCCTTCTCAAGCTCCCAAAAAGCCTCGTGTAAGGTTCAGTAATATTATGGAGATCCGACAGCTCCCGTCAAGCCATGCATTGGAAGCAAAGTTGTCTCGCATGTCATATCCAACAGTTAAGGAACAGGAATCAATACTAAAAACTGTAGGAAAACTCACTGCAACTCAAGTAGCAAAAATTAGCTTTTTCTTTTGCTTTGTGGTATGTGCTCCATTCTTTCAGAAAACTTAAGTATAGATGTAATTAAAACCTGTATAGTACTAGTGAAAAAGTATTGCGGTGACTTGTATTCTTTAAGCCTTGTTTTATAAATGTGTAAGAAGTAAAACTTTCCTCATGCTGGACATGAAGATGCAAGATTTCCTTATGAACCTGTTGTTTGAGCTGGTGTTTCTGCATCACGCCTCAGTTCTGGGGGAGAGAGAAAGATAACAGTGGCATGATTTTTTGAGACAGTAAAAATGTAGAGAGCAGATCAGTGACACCTTTTCCAGAAGAAGCTTCACTGATGCTGCCAAATAGGATCTAGGTATTGTGGACCCACCACAGCTTTTTCTCAGAAAGTAGTGCTCTTTAAACATCATAATTATCATCATCATCAATAATAATAATACTGATGCATGGACCAGAAAATGGTGGTGTAATTTTTTCTAGGGTAGAGTTTTCATGTTCAAAACAAATCCTATTTATGCTTTTCATGCTGTTACTGGCATGTATATGTACTCCTTCTTGACTGCGTGAATATTTTCACATTAGACTAGAGAGTTGTTACTTCCCTTAGAACATATCTGAGATCTTATTAATGAGATCTCAATCAAAAAATGAGAAAGCACTTGCCATTTTATTCCTTTATGGAGGAATTAACAAATAATTTGTAGGTTTTGAATGTATGCAGTGCTTGCTTTTTACAGTAGAGATGTGTGCAGGGTTTTAAGTACTCTAGAAAAACTTCCATTAGGCTGACTAATGTCCCATGCATTCCTGAAATTTCTTTGCATCCCTTGTACAGTTATTATCTGGAAGCAGTTCCAAAACAAGTTAAAAGTACCTTTAGTTACTACGGAATAGCTATTATAATGTCATTTTAATTATTTTTAGGTTCTGAAGTGTGTTATTTTATTATTAAACACATACTTGCATGTGGTTGGTTTGGGCCAGTTCTGCCCCTTTTATAGACGGTAGAAATCTCTTTAAGGTAAAAATTGTTTTCTCATTTTATTTTTGGATAAGCAGTTGGGGTTTTTTTGCTTTAAGTAGGATTTTATTGCACTGAGAAACTTAAGTTCTGTTGTTGCTACTCATAACAAAATTATTTTTCTTTTTCCCCAGTGGTTCTTGGCAAATTTTTCTTACCAAGAAGCACTGTCAGATACCCAAGTTGCCATAGTCAATATCTTGTCTTCAACCTCTGGTAAGTTTTATTTGCACCACCAGATGTGCCTCTAAGGCTGTTTATAACAAAAATATGTTTTCCTACGATGAACTCGTGTAGTGTTTTACCTATGGTTTTGACTTAAAGGCATCAAATATGTGCATTAAAAAAATTCACAGTGTATTTGCAGAGGTTTAGGCTGCCTTCATGATTCCCATGCTCTTTGAGTTCACATGTGTGTACTTCTGCAGTTATGTCTGTGTATTAAAAAGATGCATTGGGAGTGTAATAGCTTTGAAGGAAAGGTGGTATAACTGTTTGTCGAAATAGATTCAGAGCAAAATTTTCTTGCTAATGATTATTTTTTAAAAAGTGAGTTTAGGAGTGAAGAACTTAAACCACCTAAATATTATGCATATCATTTCCTTTACAGGTTTTATTCAAGGCTCTAATACAAGTTTTAAAGTATTTAAACTGACAGTTCATATTTGGAGAATTAACTTTTTTTGTATTATAAAATTGGTTTTAAAAACAGAATTATATGATTTTCCACTGACTTTTCTGGTTTATTGCAGTTTATTTCCTTAATATGGCTAGTCTTTCTCAAAGCTGAGCATGTATTTTCTCATCTGAGGATCATATCACAAGGTGTTAGTTTTCATAATAGTTCTGATTAAAGTTAAGGATGTGAAGATGAAAATGTCTTCAGTTTTCTGAACAAACTGGTGGCAAAACTTGATTTTATAAACTTTTCTTAATTTCTCTTGCAGGGCTTTTTACACTGATCTTAGCTGCAGTCTTTCCCAGTAACAGTGGAGATCGGTTTACCCTGTCCAAATTATTAGCTGTTATTTTAAGGTAAGATAGTGGGATGGAACATTTGGTCAAAAACTCTCTGATACACAGAGGACACACCTGTACCTACTATACCTTTGGTATCTGGGACAATAAATTACACATGTCACTTTCTTAAAAATGCTCATTTCACAAATAAAATGAACAAGTGAATTAAATCTTTTTAAATACTTCATATCATGAACAATTACCAAATCTCATTCTCCTGTAGGAAATTAATCATGTTTCTGTTGGAAATAGGTGAACTTATTTTCTTTTAGTTTAATTATTTTATTTTTGTGTAGATGGGGAAGAAGGAGGTGGTTTGACATTCAGTGCTGTCATCCTGTTCCATTAAATGCCTGCTGCATTGTTCTAGGAAGCTGAAAGTGGGGTGTGTTGGTTTGGTTGGTTTTAGCTTAGGATCAGGCCTTAGCAAGAGAGAACTCCTTTTGGCTTTCCAGAAGTGAATTTTAGTTAAATAAAAGTGCATAAAGATTTTTTTTATATTTTTTATGTTTTTCCTTATATTTTTTTTCTGTGTTTGTAAAAAAGTTCCTGGGTTTAAGTAGCATTTTGCATTTCTTCTCTTTTGCTAGCATTGGTGGTGTGGTACTTGTTAACCTTTCTGGATCTGAAAAATCTGCTGGAAAAGATACAATAGGTATTTACTTATGGTTTTTAATCCTGGAACATGCAGTGATGAGTACTATATTTTGACAGTACTAAGCAGTCATATAGCAAGCTCCATATTTCTTACTTATGTAACCTTTTACAATCTGGCTTTTTAGTTTGAACTTCTGAAACTTGTCATTTATGATAATTTTCCACCCTGTGTATATAGCTTAATTGGGAAAGTATTTACATTTTTGAGCTTTCTACATTTTCCCACACTTTTCATGTACTAAGGGATTCTGTAATAAGCAGTTTCTTAGTGATGGTTTTAAAATAGGTGTGTGTTCAGGAGAGTTGATCCCAGTGTGCATAACATGTTTGGCATGTCTTTAAGGGAATGTTCTTTTCATCTTTCCAGGGTCCCTTTGGTCTCTTGTAGGAGCAATGCTGTATGCTGTGTACATAGTAATGATAAAAAGGAAGGTAGATAGAGAAGATAAACTTGACATACCAATGTTCTTTGGTAAGAATAAAAATACCTCTATTGAAAGTTTTAATTCATTGTGTGATTAAATTGTTTGCTTTCAGGTAACTCTATGTCAGTGGTAAAGGGGCTTTAGAAAAGTCAAGGAAGTAGAGAAAGCCTGTTATTCCCATGGCTATAAGTACTTTAGAGACTGGTTGTGTGAATTTTTTCTTGTTTACAGCCTTAACACTGAGAGGTAACACTACCCGTGGGAATACAGACAGCCCCTTTGACATAATGAAATTATTTTATTGTCAATTTCAAACCTTTAAATATCTGATGCAATTTTTGTTTGTGGATTTCAGGTAAAGGTTCCTATGTTGGTTTCATTTGAAAGATTTAAAATACTGCTTCATTGCTCCTGTTTTGTATGCATGTTGTCAGGGTTTAGCTGAGGTTTTGGTTATGTGGAAGGATATTTTTTGTGATTTACCTAAAACTGTTCTTTTGCTCAGGTTTTGTAGGGCTGTTTAATCTGTTGCTGCTGTGGCCAGGGTTCTTCCTGCTTCACTATACCGGGTTTGAAGCATTTGAGTTTCCCAATAAACTGATATGGATGTGCATTGTCATTAATGGCCTTATTGGAACAGTTCTGTCAGAGTTCCTCTGGCTGTGGTATGTACTACATACATTGAATATATTTCACATGAATTATCTTACCTGTGTTCTCAAATGTTGAGGTGGCAGACTGTCGGGGTAGGTGGTTTTGCTTTTTAAAATTTTTTTTTTCCTGTCCATCTATGCAGCTTAAGTTACAGGGTGTCATCCATCATGTCACAGTATCCTGTTAAAAAGCCACAGCTGACTTTCAAAAGCAGGCAATATGGTCTTGTAGTATTTATTAAAATCCTGTGTGCATAGCTCATTCTAGAGCTGACATTTTAAGACAAAAAGACTTCGTGGTACAGAGTTGCAGTAGCAATCGGAGAGCATGAATTTCTCTTGTAACAGTTCTGTGACAATACTGCAACAAAAGATGTAGGTGGAGTTCCATGAAAACCTTTCTGTTTTGTTTGGGCCTGTGGGGTTTATTTTTTTGGTTATTTAGGAAATCTAATCATGAGATTTCTTTGTTTATTGGCAAACTCTTACACCAGTCCTAGTTATAAATGCATTGCAGCATATGCTCCTTTGTAATTGAACTTGTTTATTGATGGAATATTTTGATGATGTTAATGCCATCCTATAAGATTAGACTGTAGCTCAGTATCAGTTAGTAAAAAGGTTAAGTACAATTTTAACATAGGCAAAATAACAAACATTGGCTCTTATCCCAAAGTCAAGTACTTGGATAGGGTTAAGTACATGGGTGTGCACAGACTTTTTAATACATGTTCTATTTGTGTAATTACTCAGAATGATAATCCAGTCAGTCAAAGAGCTAGCTTAGTTTCCAGTTCTTTTTTCCTGGAGTTTTGAACTGGGACTAAGTTCAGAGTTTGTGCTGACATCCTCCTTTTACCTGTGCAGTGTGCCACTAGTATGGTCATCTTCACTTTCTTTGGTAGTAAATAATGCCATTTAACCTACTTGCTTACTCCACCCAACCACATACTGCCAACTAAACAATGTAGGGATAGATGTGACTCCTAGTTTTGGGTTTTTTTTTAACCTGCTGACAAGGATTTTTTGGGACTGTGCCATTTATTCATTTAAAGTTTTCTGGTGGACTGGTTGGTTCCAATTTGGAAGCAGACAGTGCAGAGATACAGGAATATTCTCTTGTGGTATAGAGAAACATGGTATAGAAACAAAATGCAGATTTTTCTAGATGAATTTAAAGCATGTTAAGTAGGGAATTTTCCATAATCTCAAAAGGTTTATATGGAAATTAAACCTCACCCCTGAAGACACCAATTGTCTAGTTAAGAATTTTAAGCAGTTTCACAGATTTATGGTGAAGTGTGGGTGTGTGAGTTTTAATTTTTGATTATTAAAACAATGACTGTTAAGCTTGATCAAAGGTCTTTCTCATTTGATGTATTACTTTGTCTTTTAAATAAGAGGGGTTTATTATTATTATTTATTATCATTATTATTTTATAACTGTTACTATTTCATTGTCTTTCAGGGGCTGCTTTCTTACCTCATCACTGATTGGCACACTTGCTCTAAGCCTTACAATACCTCTGTCCATAATAGCTGACATGTGCATGCAAAAGGTAATGTACTACTACACTTTGAGCATTATTTACAGAGTTTCTTCAGCTTAAATGGTAGTATTACCTTAATGATGTATACAATGAGCAGCATTTTACTTCTGTCACTTGTTAATGCTTGCTGAACTGCATTGTGATTAATAATCTTATTGACAGTTACCGTAATTTTGCACTTGAGTGTGTGTACTTGCACAGAATTGATTAAAGTGCAGCTTGTATGAAAAGTACCCAAAGTCATCAGCAGTGCCTGGTCAAATGCATGGCCTTGAACAGGCACTTTTCAGAATTAAAGAACAAATACAAGCAAGTACAGCACACCTTAAATTCTTACCTTTCCAGTTACAGAATTGCATGAACTGCTTATCTTGAAAATGCTCAATTAGGGACGAACGTAAAAACCTGCAGGTTTACCTCAAAGGAATGATGCAGCTACAAGAAGTTCTTTATGGAGATGATAAATCTTTATGTGAGTTAGGGAGCAGTTCAGTCATATAATAGTTCAGCTAAAAATGATAGCAATAAAAATGGGCAAAACTGACCAAATATAGAACTAACTGTACAATACTACTGAAATTTTGAGTGGACTGGTGGCCTTGCTGTGCCAGCTGGTGCTTGCTTACACTGCTTTGATTCTCATGACTCTTATAGCAAATGCAATTATTGTTTATTTTTAAGCCCTGTGCAAATAAAAATGTGAAAGTATGGGAAGAGAAAATTACTGACTGTGCCTGGAACATGGCTTAGGTTGAGTATTCTTTGAGTAGGCTCTTCCCCAGAGCAAGTGGGGTTTGTGCATTGTCTGTGGTGGTTCAATTTGTGACTTGATTTCAGTCATTATATTTGAGATTTTTCTTTTAAGGCTTGTACTTAGTTTTTTGTTACAAGAAATTAGACAAGTCTTGCGCTTGGAATGGTTCCAGCCAAAAACTTAGGTTTGCATGTGAGCTAATGCTGGTAGCAAAAAATAAGATTTTTGTATGTAGATATGTGTGTATCAGTTCATATTTTAGGTATGTTTTAGATATATACACATTGTGGGTGTGCAAATACATTTTTAGAGATGTGTGTATATATATAGTTATAGCGATGGATGAGTGTTTTAGGTTGTCTTCTGAAATGATTTATCTAAACTTTCTTCTGGGATACACTGAAAATGGCGTATGCTATTCTAATTCTCAGTAAACAACTTAATCTCTAAGCTATTTATTCTGAGTAAACAGAGTCCAGATCTTGTAAAATTAATTTATTCTTCATGTATTCATGCAATATCAGAGCATTTCAAATTGCACAAACGTCCTTAAGGTTCTGTTGGATGACTTTCAGTTGATGTTGGTAACACAAGTGCAAATTACATTTTTAATTAATTTTTGTAGTTTATTGCCGTTAGAGTTGCTCCAATTTTTATTTATATTATTGGTATTTATAAACTAAAAAGGCCCGCAAGTGTAGCTAACTACCAGTCTAACTTCGTGTACACGTTACATTTGCTCTTTTCCTATTTCTTGTCTTAAAACTTCACATTCCTGTGTTGTCTCAGTTTATTTGCTGGTGACACCTGTCATGATCTGAACCTTCTTGCTTCTTCCCCTTCATCAACAATTCTTTTTGTTTGCCACCAGGTGGTTCCTTCTGGGTTCCCTCTGGAGTTTGTGGTCCATGTGCTTTTGCTGCCTTCTGTTCCTTCTCATTTTTCTTTCTCTGTTTCCAAAGGCTGCTTTGCTTTCCTTTGGGCGGTTACAGAGCCTGGCTGGTTTTAGGCAGCTGGTTGGCAGCTCCTTTTCTTACTTTTTGTTTCTTTTCCTGTTCATATCTGCACTCTGCATACTGTTCTTCCTTCTTCCCCTGGCTGTTATGTACTTATTTTCCAAGCTTCTACTTTCCTGTTTGATACTTTATCTTGGGGCTGCTGCTTGTTTATTTGAGGGTATGTAAATCCTTAGCACCTCCTGGTACTGACCTGTTCAGCATGAGGTCACTGGGGAGGCATTAAATCTTGTCTTTGACAGCAGGCCAAACTTCCTGCTGTATCTTCTCCTGCTGCTGGAGGTAAATTACTAGTATGAGAAGCACAAATGAGTGACTGTAAATGCAAACTCCTGTAGAGTTTGAGGTTTTTTGCACAGGTGTATTTGTGCAAGTCTGTCTCTGTTATACAAACATCAAAATATCTGAAGCCAAGCCCTACAGTTGCTGAAGTCTCAGGTGTCCAAGTTGGGCTGATAGAAATTTAGGCTTCCAGCTTTAAGATTCCACTTTTTGCCTCTGACCAGCCACCTCTTTACTTAAAAGGAGCCTACACAAGAATGCCACTGGCATGGCTAATAATTAAAAGGTTGAAATAGTAATATATGCAGTCTTAGTATCACTGACAAATGGCATGGTCGTTATACAATATGCGTAATTGCTGACTTCCTGGATGTTATTCTGTAAAAATCTGACATAAATCTGAATCTTAAGGAATTACAACCAAGTTTTTGATGACTAATTAAATATTCCTTTTGGTAATTTACGCATTTCTGAAATTCTGTTAGAAATCAGTAAGGAAACATACAGCTTAATAATTGCAGATTTTTGAGGCTGACCATCAATGCCAGGTACCAAATTTTCTCCAAATTCTTCAATTTTGGATATTTTCTCCACACGGGGGTGCTGTGCCCACAGTTTATGGCTTTGTCATCCTGAAAGGTGGTCCAAGGCTGGTTCCTATTTGTGCCCTTGGTTTGGAATCATAGAACCATGGAAGATTTGTGTTGGAAGGGACCTTACAGATAATTTTGTTCCAACCCCCCCTGCTATGGGCAGGGACACCCTCAACTAGACCAGGTTCCTCCAAGCCCCATCCAGCCTGGCCGTGAACACTTCCAGGGATGGAGCATCCACAGCTTCTCTGGGCAACCTTTGCCAGTGCTCGCCATGCTCTAACCTCCCATAATTTTAAGTTTTAAACAGTGTCAGATGATCACTTCTGGGTGTAGTAGTAGATAGACACAAATAGCAGTATAGGTACAAGTAGAATTTAGTTTAAATTGGGCAAATCATGTGCCCTGCCTTTCTTTTAAGTTAAAAGAGAATGATAGTAAATCTCCAGTACCAGAGTCTTTTTAAGTGCATTGAATTCAGCAGTTATCAGTCAGTGACAGTATATTTATAGTGATAGAGAGATGCAAAACTCTTTCAGGTGAGATTTTATTCAGAATTTCTGGACTGTCTAGGGGACTTTCTCTTTGCTACCAGAGAGACAGCTAAAAACTTAAAAATGGGATAGTTTGGAAATAGGAGCCTTCATTCACCTCACAATGCAAATAGTATGATCCATTGTACCGAAAGGATCAGTGGAAAAAGGTTATGCAGTTATTAGAAGTAGCAATGGCTATAGAAATTGTACCAAATAACTCAAACTGCATCTCAAACTTACAGTAGTAATTGTTCAAAATATGCAGCATGTCAATTTTGGTTTTTTTGTAAATATTGAGTTAATTATGTTTGTGTTTTAATTCCAGGTGCAGTTTTCCTGGTTATTTTTTGCAGGGGCAGTACCTGTATTTTTTTCTTTTTTTATTGCAACTCTCTTATGTCACTATAACAACTGGGATCCAGTGATGGTGGGAATCAGACGAATTTTTGCCTTTTTTTGTAGAAAACATCGAATTCAGAGGTAGGGCAGTCACAAAATATAATCCTATCTCTTCTTCAGCTTTTCCATTATTCTATATTCTTTTACAAGCCATGATACCTTATACTATATTTTCACCTGATTTTATACTCAGGTGTACTGATTTCTTAATAGTGGTAGTTTCAAATCCATTTATTAACCTCTGTAATGATCAGAAAATGGAAAGGTGTGAAGTCTTTGCCTTTTAAAAGAGGTTTCCTAGTGGCTGTCAAAGTTTTTCCCCTTAATGCCTCGATGAAAATTGCTGTACACAGAACATGCAGTGAAAATTGTGCAAACTTGAGGGTACTTGATGAACTTAAGGGGTCTTTGCATGTTTTTAATGGCTGCAGTTCAAACAACTAGTGTACTTAGTAACTACATTGGCTTCATATCAACCAATTTAATATTACTGTATAACTTTAAATAAATAATTTTGTTTCTTTTAAGAATGCCAGAAGAAAGTGAGCAATGTGAAAGCCTCATTCCTATGCATAGTGTTTCACAAGATGGAGACAGTTGCTGTTCATAGGCAAAAGGTACGCTTAATAAACCTCAAACGATACACAGAAAGGTAAGGATTGGTCTCCACCGTAGCATTTGTCTTATGCAAGGACACATTTTTAAAGAGCATAATCTTGTTAATCTTGGTCTGTATTGATGGACAGAATTTTAAAGTTTATCTTCAAAATTATGATTATTAGTCATTGCCAAGCATTATTTTCACGTTGTTACAGTTCTTGGCTAATGGCTTTGAAATCAGAAGTAGTTTTTTTGCCTAGGAATATTAAAATGTTCATATAAAGCTGGACAGGAGTCAATAAACCAGAAGAGGCATGCAACTTCTTGATATGGATGATGTGTAAAGAGAGCTGAAGTAATTATTTCACTCTCTTTAATGCTGTTTGAGTCTCAGTTTGGGCTACTGCAGTTCATGACAAACACCAGTCATTTAAGGAATTTTTGAGAACATCACCAGACTTTATCATTATTTCCAGAAAATGGAAAGAAACTCTTGTGTTTGTGGTTGACAAGAATTAAATTGTTAAATGTCATTAAATATTAGGGTAAATATTTCTCATGATAAGCATAGGGAAACTAGACTTGAACAGCTGAAGAGTTTGCAAAATATCCCTCTTTAGAGGGGGTTACACAAACCTCTAAAAGGAACATGGTTTGCCAGTACTGTCTTGGAGCATTAAGAGAGACATAGTTTAGGACTCTCTAGGCCTGTGCTTCAGGGCTTAGTTTTCAAATAGTGCACACAGAATTATGTAAGAAGTATATTTTTATTGTCCAATGCTGCTGAAATGTAATACTGAAAGTAAAAACATTCTAACCAAAACAGTAATTGTGATGTCTGAAGCTTGAGACACGGAGTTATTTCCTTTATTAGTAAGATGGAAAGAAACGCACATGGTGATTCCTTTTTTGTAATCCTGAATTATGCGCGCCTGATAATTTTTTCTTTTTCTTCTTCTTAGTTTAAAAATGGAATGATGCCCAGCAAAGAGACAATCTTCTGGAAAAGTCCCTAAGGAATCATGTTTCAGTGCCTATTCTGAATTTGTAGTAAAAATAAGAGGTTTCAGTTCTTTTGAAACTTTAACCTTTTCCTCTTTCTTGCTTTCATCTGATTTTATAAATGAACACATTTACTCTATGCCTATCACCATAGGGAGTCTTAGTCCATCTGAGCAACCAACCTGCCTTATAACACTTGAGCTGGTGAAGTTACTTGACAAAATCAAGAAAGCAAATGCTGTTAAGTGATTTCTTTCTTCTTTTAACTCATGATTTTGTTAAATGCTGGACAATATTATTTTTAAAAGATACTTTCAAGTGAGTTATGTAAATAAGTTTGCAGGTCATCAAATCTTACAAGGCTTTCAGATGAAAAGCTAAATAGATATGTTACCTGTAGTAGGTACAAATTAAATTTTTTATGTTGTATGAACTATTTGCATATTAATAGGGAAAAATAATTTATTAAGTGCATTCTTATAATTATTGAGGCAGGATCTTTGTACTGTCCTGGAACACTACATACATGTTGTCTTAGGCCATTTTGAGAAGCCTTGTAATGGCAGTGGGTGCCCATGTTTAAAAATCTTGTTGCCCAACAATCTGGAATGCTCAAAACGTCAGTGAATGGGAAAATAGTTCTATTTACAGTACATTTGGGTGTGAATTCTCAAAATCGATGTTTGTTTTAAGCAGATGGATTCTGTAACCCATTCTTATTCCCAGTTATCTCACAGACATGTGAAAACTGTCACATGTGTAGCTGCCAAGTTGTGAAAGAGGTCAAATTAATGGAGAAGCTTTTCAGTCAGTGGGTTGGCACTACAGTAATCTGCTGAACAATCTAAAAGGTAAAGGTATTTGCATTGATTTTTCTTTTCCCTCAGTTGTATAAATAAAATTATTCTAAACCTGATAATTTTCCTTATAACCTACGTCTTTCCACTGCAGTGCTTCTATCCTCTTGAATTCTGAGAAGCTATTATAATTTTATTCAGGAATATTTGAAATTAATGAGTGCCATTTTCCAAATTCTGCCCTATAAGACACTTAGATCAAAGTTAATTTTGGCTTTCGATAGATTTTATTTTTATATAATGAATGTAGGATGAATTTTGAGCCAACAGTATTCTCTTCCACGTAACAAGATTATTAATAATGTAGGGTATTTCTACTGTCCTTCCACAGAAGTACAGAAGGATGACATAACAGAAATGCCTTTTCACATTTTGGCAGTCAGTGATGGTCCTTCCAAAATAAATTTTGATCTTTTGTGTGATGAAACAGCTATATGAGATAGAATGCAGGAAGGCAACGTGCATAGCTCTGTATTAATAGAAAAATTCTATCCAGCAGCTAGAGAATTTAATGTAAGAACCTGTGCACAGCAAAGGAAGAAAAAATGAACCTGGGTGCTATTCTGTTCAAGGAGTTCACCTTTATCACATTTTTCCTTCCCATTTTTAATACTGGATTGCACTGTTTTGGTCATTTGAGGCATCTCTTTAAGATGAGATAGTAAGTCCTTGTTTGGACACTGAAATAGGAATTTAAAAAACCTCCAAACCAACCAAACCAAAATCACAAACCCAAAACAGACAAGGAAGTTTATTAAAATCATGTAGGCATTTTGAAAAATTTCACATTTAAATTTCCAAACCCCACAAGGGGAGAGGTTGAAATGCAGTATGTTGAACTAATTTTGCTGTGGTAGAATTTTCAGGGATTTTTTGTTAAGTGGAATTTCCTTAGTTTTTGATTGACTGGGGTTGGTTGTTTGGTTTTTTTGGTTGTCTTTTTTTAAGTTACGACAAACTAGAGGATGTTAGCATCAACTTTTTTCCAAGAAATAATGTTAATGCCTCCTTATAATAAAAGGGTAATGTCTGTTTCCAATGAGTTAAATATTTCAATGAGATCTTGCTGAATATGTAATACCAGGCATTAACTCCAAATTCAAATCAGTTAGGAATTGTGGCATCAGTGAACTAAGCCTGAGAAAACTGAGTTGGCTTTCAGATGGGCAATGACAGTACTTTTAACAAAATTTTCTGGTTCTGTTCTTTGAAATTTGCCATCCTTACAGAATGGTAGCTGTGATGTAAAATGGGCAATTGCTGTTCGTACTTGCCCTTACATTCATGGATAAAGTGAAAGATCATCACAGTCTCCCATGTGTATGGGAGTCATGTATGTGCTGTTAACTTGCATTATTCATTAATTTGAAGGGTTAATAAGTGCTAGGAGAATAATCTTCTGTCTCTGACCCCAGAAATGTTGACAAATGTTCAGTAACCTCAAAATAGGGCCTTCCCACTGGTTTTGGTTTTAACAAAAATTAAGATATTAAATATTTTTATCTCATGGCGCTAAGTAGCTTAACCAGTGTTTTTGCATTAAATTACAGTTCTTTAAAGAGTAAGAACAAAGCAAACTGTCCTTCCTGAAAGGATTTTTAAACAGTGGTGCCCCTGTAGTTACAAGAAACTTGTTACAGTTTTAATTTCGGAAGCTATGACATATAACATTGTTCCTGCATTTAATAGAATGTGATGAAGTTTTTTCTATAAAATCTTGTGATTTTTAGTACAATAATATTTTATAAATATGCTGTAAATGTAAATTGCATAGCTCTCTAATGGGTGCTTGGTAAATGCACAAGAGATTTAGCTTTGATTCTCAGGTACCTCTGATGAAACGGAGACATGCTGGGTTTTTCTTCCTCATGACACAACTGGAATGTGAAGGACCTCTCTCATCAATGCTTTAACTCTCTGTGCTGGTGTAAATTGTCATTGTTTTAACTGTTTCAATTTGGGAATGTCTTTATTCTGACATGTTTCCTGTAGGAACAACATATGCTTTAAAAAAAAATAACAGGTTTTTTTTGACAAGCATTTCTTTGATTGTCAATAGATGCTTAAGGAACAGTGATTTCCCGTGCCTACACAAGATGGAAAATGAATACCACGTGTTTCTCTGTCAAACAGTTGAACTAATTCCTGTAATCCTTCGAGACAACCAACAGTTTCTCTGTGTGTGCGATTGAGGTTTTGGAGCTGTTTGGGTTTTATATATGAAGGAAATTATGATAATTTGCCAAATGCTACAGAGCATGCCTTTGCTTTTAGGGCTTGCATAGTTTGATGCACAGCGTGCTGCAGAGCAGAATAAAGGAGAAAAAGAATTTCAGCTTCTCTGGCCACTCTGTGTTAGGTTCCAGCCATGCTGAAAATGTGTTCCCTACAAGGGACTGCTGTAGATGTAATGCTGATTCAGCAAAGGCCTGAGGTAGATGCCACATCAGTACTCAGCAATTACTTACAAAGTCTGGGGCACATGAATGCTGCTGAAGGCACCTGATGTTTCCATTTCCCAGTGTTCACTGCATCCCACTCGTTGGCTTTTGGCCTCTGGAAATCGCTGTAAAGCACTACCAGGGGCTGTCCTATGTGACTGGCCTGGCTTGCCATGGAGTTGGGCTGGAGTGGATTACACACAAACTCAGAAGCAGGGAGGCTGAGTGCTCCTGTGTATCTCAGTGTGGCATATTTAGTATCTTGGTGCTGAAGATTTTGTGGAAATCAGGGGTGTTGTTTGAACTGTGGAGCTGCAGCTGATACTTGACCCGCCGTGCTGGTCTGTGCGTGGCATGCCTCCTCGGAATGTACTAGCAAAAACAGGAGAGCCTGCAAATCACTTCCCTTGGTGTGTGCTGCTGTAATTGTCATTCCTTTCACAACACTCAGTTGTGCCTAGGTACTGCTATTCACAGCTACGATGGCTTTAAATAAGGTGGCAAAACAATTTCTTTGTGATTCTTGGTCCATTTCTCATAATGTTGAATGTTATCGTTCCTATTCCCTCCTGAAAGATCCTCCTGTCTTAGGGAAATTAAGTTGCTGAGCTGAACTAAACTATCAGGGGAGGGGGAAAACCAGTTAAATTTTGTTTATAGGGTGAGTTTATAGACAATTTTCGTATGAAAACAGGCCTCGGCAAGGCAGAGTGTTTGTAAATGAAGTTCAGTGGCATGCTCAAAAATCAAGAAAAAACTAATGTTAATATCATAATGTTGAGTTACATGGTACTTTAATCAGCTTTCTTTATTTGGGATAAGCTTTGAGTTAGTTACCATTTCTAATATGGATGTCATGTGTAGTGCCTGCAATTTAATAGTTATAACTCCAGTAGCATTTCTGTACTCATTCATAAATGGTTGTTATGCATTTTCCCCCTATCTCATCCATGATTTTATTAATGGTATATTTTGTTTTACATGGTTATAGCGGGGCATGATTTCTCAGGGAAATACGGATGATACCATACGTTGTGAGAGCTGATAACTAATTCCTGCTTTTAAAATGGCTACAAACATTTCCAGGTTTCGCTACAAACATTTCACGTCATGTAACTTTCATGTTGAACTTCCTCACACTTACCAGGTAAATCATGATGAGAATGTTAAGAGCATTTAAAGGTGTCAATAAAATACCGCCCAACACTTTGTTACCTTTTGGAGAAACATCCACTCTAAGCTGATGTTGCAATGTGTCTGTGCTTTTTTTACTATGTTGTCCTCTGCACCATATAAATGAATAGTTACTCTGCTCATTTTGAAGCTGCACTTCTGGCATGACAATGACATTAACTTTCAGGGCTAGGCAATGCTCTAATAATACATAATCTGATTCTGGGGTAGATCACCAGTATAAATCTCTAACATAAATATATTCATTTATATAATTAAATTTTTACAAAGTCTGTTCACTTTGGGGATTTTTTTTGTTTGTTTTTCCGGTAAAGTTACTTTGTCTAGACTGGGATTTGATCCAAAGCCCAAGAGAGTCATAGACAGCATTAATAAAGTAAAACTTTATTGAAAAGGAACTCTGCAGTCAGGTTGACCTTTATGCCTTTGCAGTATTTCTGTCTGCAGTGTATATTTGGAGTGGTTTGCTTTAAGACCTCCGTAATATATATGGAGGGATTTTACTGCTGGTAAAAATGGTAAACATACTACTGTAACTGGTCACAAAAGATAATGTTCCATGTAGCCAGCAAGCAGTCTAATTATTTAGAAGGTGAATGTGTCTTGCTACATGACTGTTGTTTAAAATCAGCAGTGTGAGGAATGTTAACCTCTACACTCTGTTGTATACTTCTAAGTGAAATTTTTTTGTCCATAGTGAGAATGTGTGATCATAGTCATCAGCCTTGAGCATCACCTTCCTCTTGATGATTTCTGCTTTGACATTTCCATTTACATGCCCTATTGCATTCGTTGCAAAGTGAATTTCCTCTCTAGGTAAAGCCAGTGTAATTAGATTTTGACTACCCAAGTTCTCTGTGGTGTTAGAAATCTAACATAGAACATAAATCTGACAAATAAATGTGACTCCTCAGATATCTGTGTTCTCACTCTCCTCTGAGGTGATGTGTTGCATTGTTATGTTACATCAGGTATTAGGAGGTAACCAGACCTTTTCTGGATAGGCCTGCCATGATGTGGAACACATCTAGAATTTCATCTGGCTTTCACTTCGTGCTTTTAAAAAACATAAAAGACTTTTCTCTGAGGATTTTTGTAGAAAGCAGCTGTTTAGTTCTATAAGTGCAGGGTCCTTTAACTGCATCTCACTTGATAAAGTTGCATCCAATGTTCTTCTAGTAATAAACTTCTGACTGTTTTTTCAAGGAAGGTGCACAAATTTTCTTAATGTTCCACAGAAGAAATATGACTGACTACTGGAACGGCCTCAGAAATTCAGGGCTATTTCTATAGTTCTTCAAATATGTCCCTAATTTTTTTCCACAATCTTTTTAAAGAAACCCCAAACAAAACCCCATACTTACCAAATTGAAGGAATTAGCCATTTAGCATAAAACTAATTTTATAATATGCAAATTGGAAAGAAAGACTCTTAGTAGGAAGCATATGGGATCAGCTGTAAAATCATTGGGGTAATTTCCTGCGCCCAATTCCGTATAAGAAGTGCTTAGGGAATAGTTTAGTGGCTTGATCTCTGGTTGATCTTGATCTGATATAAAAAGTAGGTATTTTAAATAATCCTTTCATATTGAAGCTAAATGCTTAAATTAAGAAGTACCATCCAGTGCAGTTACAAAGGAATGCTCTGTTAAGTCATGAGGCTGTTCACACAAAGCTGTATGGAAAGCATAGCCAGTTGTTGGAGTTGACACTATCTGAATGGAATTAGAGAAATGTAACAAGTATGAGATGCAACCTCAGCATTGTACAGCTGAAGGGGTCTTGTAATGATTTAAAATTTGTGTAAGGTCTCTTTGGAGTAGATATTAGTAAAACAAAATTGCTTATGAACCTTGATTTATAAAACTCCTGAGACTCGTGTGCATTAAAAGATGCTCAAAACCAGTAGTAGTTTTGATGTTTGTTTTGGCATTACATTTTGCACTAAGTTTCAGGAAATTCTCAATGACACTTTTAAAGCAGAAGCTGCTTTAACTGAAGAACTTTGACCTGAGGAAAACTTTTGTTTGCCTGAAATCTGTACAGTTTCTTGATAATTCAGATGTTCTGAGAGCACAGCAAGTTCCAGGTATTTATCTTCTATGAAACATCTTTATGCATCATCTTTTAACCATTTTCCTTAGTGAGACCAGAACGGGAATTACTGATGTATATTGCATTTGCACTTAAAAACCTTATTTCAGAGTGTGTTAAACCTTGATCTATTTTTGATAAAAAGGAAATGTAGCATTTTAATCTAATTTCCATTTAATGGTAAGGATATTCATGCAGAGAAAAACATATAATCGAGGTTTGATGCAGTGATTTTTAAGCCAAGAAAACAGCAGGATGTCAGTGGTAAATCTGAAATGAAGATGCATGTCTGTTCAGAAACTCTGGTTTCTTCCTGCCTTCTTTATACCCAACTGGTGTCTCCATTATTCCAGGATATAATACAGGTGAAGCAAGGACCACAACTTCACCCTTTGTTCCTTAAAAGTGAACAGTGGCTTTTTTTCTGGAGTGTCTTTGTCCTGTCACTTCATTTTCTGAGGGGAGGTCAGTTAAATGAGAAATATAGAATAAGTATTTTTAATTAAAATCAGATTTAAGCTATTAATTATTTTGAAATCCTCTATATTAATAGAGATCTAATTAATGGAAATTAAAGTCCTATATTGCAGATACTGAACAGTGCTTATATATTTTTAACAAAACCGGTATATATATGAATATTTGAAACACGTGAAGTCAAAAATTGGAAGATTGTTCTTGTGTTTATAGATTTATAAATTGAAATTCTTAATACCCAGTACCAAAATCCTATAAAAGGGCTAATGAAAAGGAAATGTAATGTATTGTGATTAACAACCTGTGTAATACAATCATTGTGTGTGATGTTTTTTGTTCTGTATTATATTTATTATATGTAAAGAATAAAGATTTATAAATCTTATTTTCTTAATCGGAAGTGGTATTTGACTGGGGGTGCTTAATGTATTTTATATCATCAGTTAAGAAAAAATGAATGGTCACTAAGGGGGGGCTTAAAAGTGAGTTTGGGGATGTGTCATTTTACCTGAAGTCAACCAGGATGCCGAAGGTTGTAATTTGGTCTTGGGTTGGTCTGTGTGCTGGTTTTGGCTGGGGTAGGGTTAATTTTCTTTCCAGTAGCTGGTGTGGGATTGTGTTTTGGATTTGTGCTGCCCACAGTGATGGCAGTAGGGATGTTTGTGTTATTGCTGAGCACGCCTTACACAGAGCCAAAGCCTTTTGTGCTTCTCATACTGCCACGCTGGCAAGAACTTTGTGGGTTCATGGGAGGCTGGGAGGAGACCCCAGCCAGGACAGGTGATCCCAACTGACCAAAGGGATATTCCACACCATATGACATCACGCTCAGTTTATAAAGCTGGGAGGGAAGAAGGAGGAAGAGCGGGATGTTTGAAGCGATGGCGTTTGGCTTCCCAAGTAACCATGCCATGTGACAGGGCCCTGCTCTCCTGGCGATGGCTGAACCCCCGCCTGCCCACGGGAGGCAGTGAATCCTTCCCTCGTGCTTTGTTTGCATGCATGGCTTTTGCTTTCCCCATAACCCATGAGTTTTCTGGCTTTTACCCTTCCAGTCCTCTCCCTGATCCGGCTGGTGGAGGAGTGAGTGAGTGGCTGCATGGGATTTGGTTGCTGGCTGGGGCTAAACCACAGCAATCTGCTAATTTAAGCAGTAAACCCTCAATTTTTAATCAATTTTAGCGTCTGCAGGTGGTTTTTCTTTGCGAATACCTGAATTATAAAGTGTGACCAGCAGGAGGAGCTACTGCAGTGCCCATCCCGCTATCCCAGCCCGCGCCTCCCGTGCGAGGAGTTATTATATAAGCGGTAAAAAGACAATTAACGTACCTGTTTATCATCCTTGATTCCTGGAGTTAACCAGGGCTAGATACTGACCTTTCTTCATGCAGCTGAACTTTCAGTGTCTTTAATAATTAAAATCTCGGGGATCATAGGCATTTATCTAAATACTAAATAGAAAAATGAGAGAAATCTGCCATAGGCTTTTCTGAGTTTTCTTGGCTACCTACAGCTGAATTATTTTTACTGAGACCATCAATATTACTGCACAGCTCTAGGAAAAAGCAGCTTTGTACAGTAAAACAAGGGAATACTCACTGCCATATCTAAAATACGCAAAAAATTCAATAGGATGTTACCAAATAGATAAATCTGAAGTTTTAGATCAGAGTTTCTTAGAAAAGTTGTAAGTATATGCATAAAAACATCATGCCAAATACAAATCACAATGTGGAGAAGCAAGAGTGTGTGTGAAACAAAGGGAGTTTAGGTAAGGACTAGGGATAGTGGAATGCAGGGAGGATTCCTGTCTGAGCCAACTTCACCTGCACAGATCCACTGGGAAGAGCCCTGGCTTCACCTGCCACTGCTCTGTCCTGGTGTATGAAATGAAAACTTGCAATGAGCAAGGGGGATGTAATCAAAAGTTATTTTATAGAAACTACTTGTGCAGCGCCTGCCCTGTCCTGTGAGTGTTGCAGGACCAGAACAACTATTAAAATAAAAGAATAATACGCCTGTGATTTTTTATTTTTTTTACAGCAGACTAATAAATTGTGGTAAGAAACCTGCTTGCTTAACTGCTTTGAAAAACATTTCTCCTTTAAAAAGGGTTTACATGCAACAATTTATTCTTGACACCAAACGGACAAGTGTCATGTGTTCCTTTTTTTTGCAACGTGGAAGGGTCTTTATTCTATCTTACTTGGCAAAAAACTTGGAGAGCCATTTAATGTAGTAAAATTCCTTAGTAAAGGCTCTGGTGCCCTTCAGTACTTAGAGTTTTAGAGGAATGTTTTAACTAATTAACATGGAGTTCATCTCATCATATTCCCTGACAAGCAGTAGGAATTCTGGGGCTCAAATTAAGAATTTGAAGCAACTTGGCCTAAAACGTTTCTATATCCTTGTAAAGGCAGTTTGGCAATAACAAGCCTGTTCTTTTTCTAGTGTCCTAACTAATGGCTGGAGTCCCAGTCATTGTGTGATCGCTCCCTTTTAAGTCATAGATATAATGTAAAATGTGGAATAATTTTTGGCAGGTTCTGCCCTTAAAACATAAAAACTTTAAATGTATCACTTTCTTTGGCTATGTCAGTACTTGCTGAGTTGTGCTTAACAGACAGCTGGCTGCAAAACATAGCCAGGACAGGCGGTCACAGAACCACGGGGAGCAGGATTTGCAGTGGAAGTTTGGAAAGATGTGTGGGGGTCCATGAGGAAAGCGGGGAGTTGGCAATGATGTGCCATCACTCACTAACCCCCAGTGTGGGGGATCTGCTGGGTAAGACTGAGGTAAGAAGCCGGTTTGGGGTTTGTTCTTTTGGTTCATGGGGATTTGATTGTTTGTTTTTCCTTATATAAAATGTGAATCAATGTATTGTTATTCTGTTAGGCTAGTAAGATCTAAACTCTCTTCTGTGAAATCTTGACACCTAGTACTTTTCTGTATACAAAGGGATAAGTCAGTGCAGGCTGGCTAGATTGCTTCCAATCTTTAGGATGTAATTTGTTGACACATTATTTTATTCTATTCTGTATACTCTTCAGTTTTAGGAGACACATTTCATACATGAAACTGCCACTTGCCAGAAGCTCAGTGTCACTTGCTAGAAGGTGAGGTTTAAAGCTTCTGAAAAGGATGATTTAAACCCTATTTTCAAACTTCTCTTTCTATCAACAGTATGTATGTGGGAGACATTCTTGGGTTTTATTTATATCTGCAACCCAAGTATATTCCATTTATATTGATTTTAAAAGACTTGGACAAGGCTTAAGGTTTCCAAAGAAAAAATGGTTTATTACCTCAATGTGAACTCTTCTTCCTTTCTTCCTCTCATTTTCACCCCTCTGCTCCCAGCCCCTATTTCAAGCTTATGTGAAAGAAAAGCCAGTTGTTCTAGTTTGTGGCTTTGCAAGCTTTCAGGATTTTTATTTTTTTTTTTTTTTTGGTAGTGTTACCTAATGTGTTTCAATTTGCTGTGACATGATGTTCATATCATAAAGATTCCTTAATTATCTAAATAGGCTTTTCTTTGTGGGAACCTTCCAGTGTTGGACCATTTACTAGGCTGCTTTAACTTCTAGGATCCTGCTGCTAATGATGATGATGGAAAACTCATGATTACACTGCAAGTGCGCATTTACACAATGCGAAGGAAGCTTCATAAACATAAAGGAACATTCTGTCTATCTGTAACAGTGTTCCCATTTAGAAAGAAGCTCATCTGCCAGTAGGATGTCCTTTTTTTCTCTTTGTAATCCCATTGGAAGAAAAAAATACATGAAATTAAAAAAACCATCAAGTTACAGACAAACAGGCAAGTGAGAGGTTTCTGACCATGTGGCATGTGGTTATCTCTGAGGAATGGGAGATGAGGAGGAAATCTGACACAAGGACCATGATGGAGTTTGGTCTCCTGCATACCTACCTTCCCCCAAGTCCTCCTTGCTCTTTTCACTAACTGAGAGGACATCATTAGTTCATAGTATAAATATTTTTAAATATTATGGATATGTGTTAGTAATTTAACAAATGTCTTTTATTAAAAACAGATTTTGACAGAAGTGCCAACACTGGCTTCTGCCTCCCCTCTTCACTGTTAGGTAAAAGCTGATACATCTCCATCTGTCACTCCTTTGCATGTGATGTTTTCCCCAGTGCTTAAAAATGAAGTTGGATTCATTACTCTCCATACAGGAATGTGTTGGCCATACTGAATTTCAAGTGTAGGAAGAGAAGCTCCTGAAAAAAATGTGTTCCTAGAATAGGGTAAAAGAGAGTCTCACCGAAATATTTTCCTCAAGGAAATGGTTATGGACTAAGCCAGCATCCCCTCTGAGATACAAAGGGGCAATCAGGACCAGCCTAACCTAGAGAAGAAAAAGAACAAAGTGATGATCTGGCAGGAGCTGATGGCGAGCCATGATAAGGGAATGAACAGCTCTTTGGAACTAGATGCGTAATGGATTTTCAGTAAATGAGGTATATCTGAGCTCCTGCAAAAGGAGTCAGCCTGAGATGAAATTATTCCTATCCTTGTCTGTTTCTTTTGTTCTTGAGGGTAGGGTAAGAGGTTAGGTTCTCAATAAAGCTTTGAGACAGAACAATTTTGTGAGAATCTCAACGGTTCTGTGAATAGTGAGTGAATAAACTTCAGATTCTCATGGTTTAAAAGTTTCAAAACACACAAAGAACTTAAATGGTAGAAGTCTTTCATTATTTTAAAAACACTAATTCACTTTTAGGGTCTAACTGATATAAAGGTTTGGTGACACACAGAGTCTGTCATGAAATAATCCTAATGTTGCCTTGGTGCTCTGCCAGAGTAATTCCTCAAAACACCTAGTTAATGCTTTTAATGATGTATCTCTGCTTTCTGGCTCTGCTCTGCCATTATACCTGCCAATCTACTTCCTCCCTTTGCAGATGATTTCCAAAACTGACACGTTGATGTGTCCCTTTATAAATTCTTCATTTCTCTTTTTTTTTTTTTCCTCCTTCTCACAGGCTTAAAAAAAAACGACTGTTCAATTCTAAATTGTTTGAAAAATTGGCAACACTCACCCTAGCAGTATAGCAAAGAGGCACGAGTACAGAGGAACCGAGAAGACTGGCTTTGCGTATTCCTCCTCACATACCAGACTCTTTAAATCTGAAGTGTATGTTGGCCTTGAAACGCGTCTTCAAGAGAGCTCCTTAACAAAGCTTCTTGTTCCGCGTAACAATATTTTGTTATGTTTAGAGAACACTATACTTTCTGCTTAGTTCGGTTTTCAGGAAAGGATAATAGTTTCAAGGTAAAGGTTGCTGAGTGTAAACTCAACACAAAATGGACTCTTAGAGAAACTCTACAGTCTTACAGTCAATTCTATAGTGTCCTTCTGAATTTGATCTGTTCCAAGGACCTGATCTTTTACGTGATGTTTTGAATGTTACGAGTAGACACAATACCACCTCTTCCCCTTCCTTATCATTACTGGTTATGCTTCAGGAAAGTTCCTTCACCTTTCAGTGATTTGGGTTTTCCCCTTCCTAAAAATTATGGTAGTGAATATAATTTTATTTGTTTATGAGGTGAAAACAAGAAATTGTTGGCATAGTTGCTGCAGGACTTGGGCAGAAAGCTGTGGTTCATATGTCCTTAAGAACACCTCAGCTCTTAAGGAAGAAATAACTACAGCTTTCAGCCCAGGCCCTGCAGCAATATTGCCATCTTGTCTCTCATATTCCCTTAAATCTCCCTAATTCCTTCTGCCCTGCCTGACCTGTGCTACTTGGGCAGTCAGTTTGCTTCCCAAAGTCCTTAATCAATCCTCACAAGAGATGCCAGCACTAAGAGAGCTGTGCTGTTGCCAGTGCTGGGCCAGGACCTTTAATAGAGATGTCACGAGAAAGACACCAGTGAAGATTAACTGCTATTTGTTAGATTTTTAAAGGAAGACTTTTAGCTGGTTTTTTAAAAAAGAGAGTAGGGATTCCTCCAAACAGCTAAAATACTTGTTTCTTCAGTGTAACAAATGACAGTTTACCTTGATTGCTGCTACTACAGAAGCTGTGCCTGTACCAGAGGGTCCAGAGCCACAGTAATGGAGGCAAGGAAATGCTGGAAACTGGCTGAGATTCCCAGTGCTTGAGGAACTGGCCTAGGAAGCCAAAAACCCACATGTGTAGGAGACCAGGAAAAGGAATAAGCCAAGAAGGAGAGAGAGAAATAGGGTGGCACATATCTGAAGTGAAGCTTTGGTAAGTCGTGTCCCTCTGGCCATCCCTAATTCTGCCCCTTAGGGTAATTGTCAGTAACTCTCAAAGCTGGAAGATCAAACATTTTCCATGTTTACCCATTCTATAAGTTATTAATTTTAAAGCAGTGAAATAATTTTTACGTTCTGTGTCCCCTTAGCCCAAACACACCCTGCAGCATCAAAACACCCAAGAGATGTCTCCATATTTATTTTTCTGTCTTAGAAAAATCTGCATATAGTAAAAAATATTTGGAAAACATCCTGCTAGCAATAATATTTCATCACTCTCCACCCACAATCTATTGAGACTGAATGTTTGCTTCCTCTGAGCCACCTTGCTGTCTCTAAACCTATTCATGGATCTCTAAAAATGCTCTTCCTGCATTCTGCAAATCACCAAGCTCAGGTTAGGTAGGAGAAATTCCTTTACTGGTAAACGGACTCTGCTGGTTAGTGGTACCCTGGTGTGTTTTTTGTCTGGTTTTTAATCATCTGATAGTCCCACAAACCTACTGGGTTTTTCTTTTCCCCCATCTTTGTATGCACCAAGTTACTCCTTGGAGATAGTCTGGCTTCCAAAAGTTGGGAGTCTGAAATGTGTGTCTTTTATGGAAGGGATAATTACTTACATGTAAATTGTAGCTCTCTGAAGATATATCTAAAAAATTACCCCTCACCCACATGCTCAGTCCCGCTGAGCTGAGATTTCTCTGTGCTTTATGGGCTTTAAATATAGGGTGTCCCTTTCCCCCTTCTTAATTTGCTGCTGTATTGGGAGCGTTTTTTTACCTTCCTTTGCAGACAAAACGGACTTTTGGAGAATTCAGGATAGCTGAAACATCTCAGCAGGTGTGGTGTGAAACTGGGCTTGCTGTGAACACTGACTTACAACTTTTTGCTCAGAGGCATCCCACTGAGTCTCTGTTCACGTGAACAAAATCCCACTTCTTCTAAGAACTTTACAAGCTGGATCAACCGGGAGTCAAAGGCACGGCCCCATTTATTTGAATGGAGCTGTGCTAATTTACATCAATAAAACCATCTGATTTTAATGGATAATTTGCAGTTAATCCCTACAAATGGGTAAATAATTATCTCTAAATATGGCCCTTAGGGTGCTTATTTTCTGGTAGTTTGATTTTGTAACTTTTCTGTAGACTTTTTTGGTAGCAAAATTTGTATGACTAGAAGGAAAAGATATACCTGAGGCTCGTTACAGTGAAAGTGAGAGAGTAGGAGCAAGAGAGATTTGTCTTGCTCCTTGCTGATTGCATGAGTCAGTGTGGATCATGTGAACTAATTCTTTATATTTAACGTGACTTCTTTGTTGTTCACCCCCCAAAAGTATAGCAGAGTTTTAAATTCTATCTTACAATTTCTAACCATATTACTGCTTTAGTTCTTCTCTGCATTGTACTTGGAATGGTGTTTTTTAATATTACTTCCCAAAATATTTTGGTTTTAGAATGATATTCATGTTAACATTGTTATTACTAATAGTAACTAAAATACATAACTTCTTGGGTTTAGTAATTTAATGGCTACATGCTGATTATGGATTTCTGGATGGGGTTTAACAAAACATGTCAGGAGAACAGAAGGGCAGACTGTCCTTGGCCCTTATTAATGTTGTTTTTCCTGAAGAAAGTTCTTATGTCACTAGTCTTGATCCTTTTGCAAAGGAAGTAGGTACTTGCTACTATTTTCTGTCTGCAGAACATCCTTTTAAGAATCAGTTACGTACACTGCAACAATTAGTTACTCTTAATGAACATCATCATTTTATTCACAGTTTCCTTTGCTGGTCATCTGTTCTTTGATTTCAAATCCAGGTCTGGCGAAAGTTCTTTGCCTGCAGTTGCTTGAGAGGAAGATTATACAACTAATTGAACTGCTTGGCTCTAGTTGATGGCCTGTAAATGTCTGTCTTGCTCAAGAAGCAGTTACATAAAATTTTCCAGGCTGGCAGCTGGTCTGGTATGCACAGTCAAGCTTTACTCACCCAGTACAATTATCATTTATTTAGCGATAGAAAGGTGAAGAGACCTTCTAGTGAAGTATGCATCAAGAATTAGGAAACTGATTCACTCTTCAGGTGTTCAGTTATCCACCAGAGACCATGTTATCAAATATACACTATATGAGTTGATCTATTTAAATAGTAATATCATATTATGCACAATTATTAAAATATCCAGAGAATTACAAGATAAAGTCAGGAAGCCAAGCCTGATAGCTGACACAATACCTGGTCTTCACCTCAAGATTCCTCCTTGGCTTTACATGGACAGTGAGAAAAGGAGAAAGAGGTATGTATTGCATTAATATGTCATCACACTGAATTGTGTCATTCAAATTCACTTCAGGGAACAGGTCCAGGTATGTAAGGTGCAAAAATGAAGTAATCACATGTAGTATTTACTGATGTTGAAAGATTTAAATGCATAGAATTTGAAATTCTACATGGCATAATAGAAATTAAGCAAAAACACTATGTCAAAGACAGACCCAAGTGGGTGTATTTGCACAGTTATTCCATACAGCCCTCAGCTGTTAAACCCTGTCATCCCTTCTAATCACTTCAGGCACTTAGTTCAGGGCAGTGCCTTGCTAAATTCACATAATCTTAGTCCCATGTTGATATCCTGGCTGATTTTTTATTGTGTCCTTGGAGATGGCAAGGCAGTGTGCACACAGCATCAAGCCAGCTGTGCCACACTGGGCATTCCAGAGAGTTTGGGAGGCAGGGTCCCCGTGGGTCAGCTCAGCCTCCCAGGTTCAGACACCGGAGGGAGATGAACGGCTGCAGGTCAGTGCCAGCCACCCGTGGGAGTGGAGAGGCTGCTGGTGGGGGTGCAGGGCTGCTGGTTTGGGTGCTGCCGAATTGAAGGGACACTTTGCTGTCCCCGTGCAAAGCCAAAGCAGGAGGTGCCTCTGTGGTGTAGGCTTGGCTTGGGCCAAGTACCTGCCCAGCTGCCCTCTTCCTTCCCCTCCTCAGCAGGGCCAGGGGGACAGAATATGAGGGAAAAGCTTGTGGGTCAGGGTAAGGACAGGAAGATCGCTGACCATTTAATCTCTTGGACAAAACTGACTCAGTTTAGGGAAAATTAATTAATGTGTTGCTCAGGGACTCTGAGCACCTCCTCGCCCACTCCCCAGCCTCGGGCACTCTCGGAGCTGTCTCTCACACCTGTCCCCTCACCCCTCACTGCCCTTTGGCCCTGTCTTAGTGCCACAGGTGTCACGGATGGGCTCAGCTGTGCTGGCTGGAACTGTGTCCGGCACAGAGGAGCCCCCACAGCCGGGGCCTGGACACGAACACCCAGGCAGCAGGATTTCTGGGTAGTGGTCTGGAGTTCGGTGCATTTCTGGAGGATTTTGGAGCCGCCAGCTGTGGAGAGGGAGCCCTGTCAGCTGTCCTTCAGCTTCCCAATGCCTGCAGGGCCAGGTAAGCACCGGGGCTCCTGTCATGGACCTCTAAGTGGGAGTGGGTGTGAGGAGTTCATAGGGCAGCGTGGAGAGAAGAGGCTGGCAAAGCCATTGGCTTGGTACCTGGCTCTGTTAGTTTATTCCTTCCCCATGAGGGAATGTTTTACCCTGTTTCTTTCCATAACCTTGTGCTTTGGTGGCCTTGTGGTCACAAACCGCTCACCCAGGGATCCCTGAGGGTATGGTGTTTTGCTGTTGTCTAAATGACATGAAGTGGTTTTCAGGGACCTGCCAAAATATGGTCTTGAAATCATAATCTTACTAACATATGCTCACATTGGTGCTGTTTCACACTGACCTGCTTATGTGGTCTCCACAGACTCTCTTTCACATTGGCTTGGGTTCATCTGGACATCACAGCATGCCCTCCACAGATGCCTGCTGAATTTGTTTTACCCCTGGCTTTAGCAGGATGCCACCCCACACAGCTCACATGCTGTGCTCCTCAACATGATTATGTAAATATGGTCCAAAAAACCCTACAGAGATTGCTAGTGTGGTTAAATGGCCTGTGTGTGTTTTCATGGTCTGGGAGCTGTATTCCTCCCACACCCCTGTGGTGCCTTGGGCTTGGAGCTGTTTCCTTGGCAGGTAGGAGTGTTCTTTGCAAAGCCTGAGAGCTCACTCCCAGCACCCGTTGCTGTGCTGGTGACAGCAATGGCTTTGCTGGGCTTGGTCAGGTTTGGTGGGCTGAGCTGAGCTTGGCCTTGTGCTGGAAAGATTTCAAAGCTCAGGCTGAAAGTTGCAGGCACTGAGGTTGCCTCTGTCCCTAAAGCCTGAATCTGGGTTTTGGGTTAAGCTGTGCATGGATGTAAAGATGAAAGGCATTCCCTGGATGAGGTATGCCCTGTCCACTCCCTCACCAGCAATCCAGCCTGAGGATCAAAGGGCAGAGGCAAATGGATGACAGACCTCTCTCTGTCCCATGCAGCTGCTCCTGCTCTCTGGCTGCCTTTCTGTAGCAGCAATAAAGTCTTCTTGTCTGCTGTGTTCTTTCATTTGAAATTTAATGGGCAAATGGGCATTGAATTTTAAAATTCAAAACCTTCCTCATCCTTTCTTGCAGGACATTGTGTTGTCTTGCAAGCCAGGCCTGAGGTGACTGAACGTGATAACATTTTGTAATTTCTGATTTAGTATACTCTGAGAGTGAAACAAACTTGATGGCTCCAGTGGAAGGAGTCCGTGATCCCTGGATCATGGTTTTCTGAGGAAGAAACTTTAGCTTCTTTGTCCGAACAGACCAATTTTTCACTTGAGTAAAAAGTTTTGAAGATATGAAAGGGGGAGCTAAAGAACCCCAAATATAAATTATTAAATACAAAATAATTGTTCAATAACATGCATCTTTGTGTAGTCCTTTTTACCAAGGAGGAGTGTCTGTCACATATCATGGTCTTTCACATAGTACTAGCAGTAGTACAAACTGCTCTTCTGCAGAAAAAAGGAAGTGAATTCAATGGCCAGAGTTGCTGTTTCTCCAAAAATTATCTTTCATGAAAAGTAAATAAAACAGACATACAGAACAGCAAAATAAAAGTTCCTTGTCTAGAGGTAATTCTTGCTTGCAGTCTGACAGCTGAAGAATTACAGTGACAGCAGATTGTCTTAGCCACTCAGGGACTGCAAGTTTGCATGAAAGCCGAGCTGCTTTAAATTGCAACTTTTAGAGCTTCTCTCCTGGCCCTCAGCTGAAAAAGTCACTGGCTTAGCAGCCTGAGACAGATTCTCTTTGGAGAAAATGGATAACAATCAGAAGAGTAGTTTACAGAAGGAAAAGGGTACCTATCAGGGAGAGGACACTATCAAGAATGAAAAATCTGCTTACCTGGAGGTTGTTCAAGCTGATGGAGATAGTATTTCAGATTATTTTATCTTTACTTCTGTGTCTGGTCAGGATTTCTTCAAATATCAGGTTGATGAGATCTGGGTAATGTCCCACTAACTCGGGAGCTCTTGAGGAGGATAAGTCAGGAGAAGCAGCCAATTATTTTGAGCTCTTCTTTGTATGTGTGCCTAACAAAAATCTGACATAGCTACCCCAAAGGGATTGGGAAATAACTAAGTACTAACTCTGGTTTTTTTTTTTAGGATCTATTTTTAATCTTGGCATATCATTTATTTCAATAATTTTCAAGTTCATTCTCCTTTTGTTTTCTACTCATGATCAGCACCTATTTTATATTTAATATCACACATATTTCTTGGTAATAATAGCAATATTTATTTGGTTAAATTTAGACCTAATAATATTTTTAGTAAACATTTGAAAACATTTATCATCCCTGGTAACTGACCCTTTATGAGGTGTTATCTGTGCAAGAGCAGTGTTGTTCAGGATCCCTTGAGCCCCAGTTGTGAAACTGTACAAAGAAAGAATTTATAGCCTTACTGAAGCCAGTGGGAAAACATCTTTTTCAACAATGGGGATAAAAGAACACTTTTTGGGGAAATGCTGGACATCCATAAATGTAAGTGCATATATTATGTCTTTTTTTGTACATCAACTTTAGATCTAAAATCTCTCTCCTAAAAGAGGCTACAATACCTGTTATGTTCTCATGGGATTTCTCCCTTTCCAGCTCCCATCACAGTGCCTTTTTTGGAATCCGTGTAAATTTCTGACTCCTAGAAGTACTTTTAATTTAAGACTTCGAAGTCTTAAATTTCTTACTCTTTATAATGTGTTCGGCAAAGGAGCCATATTCTGCTGACCTGTGTACTACTCCAAGTAATCATGGGGGCTAAATGCGTTGTCAAGAATCAAATAACAAACAAAAGCCTGCACTTAAATACTGTGGATTTCACGCAAATAAATGACCATGCACTATTCATTCTCATACAGTGTAAGCAGACCTTTGCTATATTTCTAAGACTTTTTTGCAAATTTTCATGATGGACATAATTATTCAGTACCTACTATGAGCCTCCAGGAGTGGAACTAGAAGCGTGTTTCCTAGAAATGAAACATGGAAGTGTTCTCTAAGCTATTTTAATGCTAATTCTTCTTCACTTTTTCAGAGCCTGAGCTTTAAACACCACAACTGTGAAAAGATCAGACCAAACTGAGAAATGTATTTTGGCCATAGAGATGGAATTGTGAATTGGCATTTAATTGTGGGAAGTGATTCTGTAGTAGGTCGTTTTAGATCGTTCAATTGGTGTGAGTCAGTGAGCTTTTATGGAAACAAAATTGCACAGTAGGCTTTAATTGTGCATAATTATTGCACTGCATGGTGCAGAGTACTATACTGTAGGCATTCAGCTGCATTCTGTTAAATTTTTTTTATTGAACTCTGTGAAGAATACCTGATGGTATTTGATATATGCTTGTTTAATCTGCTAATGTTATTTTGTTTTAGGGAAATGAAAATAATTATAATAGAATAATTTTTCCCTTCTCCCTGTGTCCTGCACCCCAGTTTCCAGACAACTAACTGTACTTTATGGGATACCTGTGGGCATCTGCTAAGTTTAACTGGAGTCTTATTTCTGATTTCAGCTGCAAGAATCTTACCAAAGGTCTTTGTGTTTAGGAGAGTAACTTTAAATAGTACAGGGTAAGACAGGGTTCAGGTTTTTCTACATCCATCCGTACATTCTAAAGGCTGAATGATACTTGGTAGACTTTCATCTTGTTACTTCAGTAATCTGTAGCTGTTTCCAATTTGATTATTTTCTTCCGTGAGTATTTCATGTCTGTTGGATCCGACTACTGTATGCAGCTAGAACACAGCTTCTGATTCAGGATTAGAAAACTTTTATTTCCTCTTCTATAAGTAAGTAAAACATTTTTATCACTATGGACCAAGTGATTTGTGAAATCCTGTTTTATTTTCTTATTTCTCCTGCTAAGCTTTCAAGTTGTCAGCACTGATCTGATTGTTTCCCATCTTTTCACCAATAATGGAACCCAGACTAGCACTCTCTTGCTCTCATGAATTCAGTATCACAGCTCTCAGTCATCAAAAGGGCTTTATGATGGTTTTGGGATGTGATATTTCTCTGGAAAAACAGCTTTGGGTTCAGGACTTGGGGTTTGGGGGAAAATGAAAAAGTAGTCTGAATCATTGTTACTGCCCTAGCACAAGATTCTGTAGTTTTCTTACCCTGTCAGGGATGAAAGTACTGTATAACAAAGAATAACACTGGCAGATCTTTTTCCTATCTTTATTGATGAACTTGCCATTGTTGTAATGTAGATAACAAACCTCACACTAGTCCTCTTTCTTGTTAGTATCTTCCAGCACAGTGACTTCTGTAGCTGACCTCAAAGAACAAAACCAGGAAGAATGAATTTTGATTGCAGCACTGCAAAGCCTTTTATTGTTCTTGTTTGTATGGTAAAAATGAAGTAGCAAGATGCTGCTTCATTTCTTTTTTAATAACTATTCTGTATTATTCCAAGACAGTCTCAAGAATTTTGTTACAGCTGGGGTTAAGCCAAGCAGGGTTTTTCCCCCTCTTCCAGACTATTTAGCTACACTTACATATCGTGGTCTATATAATTCAAAAAGAACACATGAAAACTTCTCTAACAGCTTTACAGCTCTTTTCATAAGAGTGTGTGCATTTGGGAACAATGCAGGATCATTGGCATCCCACCCTACTCTGAATTTTACCAGGAAGGAGAGCTTTTACATTTCTGTTTCACCACTTATGTCAATGGGAAGTAACTGTACAAACACTGTGTCCTGCGGTCCTACGGTGCTCTCAGCCCAGAGTGCAAAGAACAGACACCTCTGCAGGAGGGTGAGGGGTAACTGTTGGTGGGAACTTTGAAAGGAAACATTTAAACACATTTTAAGACCTTTCTCTTCTTTATAGGCACTAGCTGTTACTTGGGATCTGATCCTCAGTTAAATAACGTCATTTTACAACATGGCAGGTTTAAATCTTTGTTTACTTCAAAAGCCATTGCACTTCCAGACATAATCAAGTCTTTGATAATGTGCCACAGAACTGCATCAACTGTGATGATTCAGTCTGTTGTGGTTTTTGTTGTTGTTGTTGTTTAGTTTTGTTCTGGTTTTTGTTCGGTTGTTGTTGTTTTAAAGGTTGTTATTTTTTCTCTTCGTCTTTTTCCTTGCTTTAGTTTTTAAGGGAGAGGAGCAAGAATTAGCGACAGTAAAAAGGAAGAAATCCTTCCTGATTATCTTACCGCCTTAGAAGACAATTTGGATGTAGTCCCAAATTATACATCTGCCCCTCTAATGTACATCTGAAATTATATTAATACCAAATCAGACATCTGTGTGCTAGTGGTGTTCAGCTGCTTGTGAGTGTGCTGCTGCAGCTGCTGCATCTGCAGAGAACAGCCTGAGCTTCCTCCTGTGCGTAGCAAGGAATGGCAAGGGGAAGGAGCAGCCTTTGTGCCTGGGCTCACCACTCAGTTCAGAAAGCTCTGTTGGGCATTTCACTCTTCAGTTTTCACCCTGCTTTCTCTAACGCTTGTAATGTTCTGTAGCCCACATCTGGAGACAGGTTATGCTTCAGAATTACAAGAGGAATCAAAAAAAAAAAAAAAGAAATTCTCTCCATATGTTGTTAACTGGACAGATATCAGCACCGAGGTCCTGATGGGATGGGTGAGGGCAGTCTTTCCATGCAGGGTTGAAGCCTGAAATGGAGAAAATTGCAATGCCCCTGGCTGCACCAGTTGCTCAAGCACACTCCTCTGGCTGTTCTTATGGTTAAATTAATTATGTTAAACACGTGCAGCCTTCCTAAGAGAGCTGAAGGTTTTTTGCACCTCAGGTCAAGTTACACCTACCAGGGCACAATAATGAAAAGGTCAGGATAGAGACAAGGTTTACCATCTTTGTTTGTTCATATAAACTTATTTGTATTTTTGTATTTTGCTAATACTTCTAACTAGAAACTAGTCCCAGAGTGGAAAGACCCATTTCTATCTGACATCTTTTGTAAGATAGCTTCATTTACAATGTAGAATGACAACTGATATTCAATAGGTCCCTTCTTTCAGGTTCCTTTTCCAAGGACTTCATTTATTGGTTGCCAGGTAACCAAAGTCTTTGACTTTTAAATAATACTTCATAGAGGTACAAAAAGTGAGCTTTTTTGAGAGCTGAAATGGCAAGAACTGTCTGAAATGAGCAGTAGTATTAGCAGATGCCTACGGAGCTGACCACTCATATAGCCCCACACAGATGTGAAAGAAGACATTTGCTAAACTCTTCAGTGACTCTACAGGTCCAATTTCAAGCACAGACAGTGTGTATTTTCCTAGCTGGTTATTAAATCGAATCTGCATATTCTTACTTAAGGTCATATTGCTGTTCAATAGGTAAACAATATTCTTCATCTCCTCCAGGAAAATCAGAAAAACTGTTCCCAGTCTGCTTCTGCTTCTCCACTGAGCTGGCTATGGTTTCTGCAGTATGGGAGAGAGGGATAAAAAAGATAAGGGTAATTAAAATTCTTAGCATTAACATAACAAGCCAAATGTCTCTGGAGGACAGGGCCAGCTCTTCTTTCCTCCTTCTTCTACCTTAATCTCAAAAGAAGCTGAGTGCTGTGGAATACCCAGGATCACTCATGGAGCTGGAAGAAAGAGCTTAGTCATGGGCCTGCCAGTTTTTCAGCCATCTACAAGGCTATGGCTCAGTTACCTTTTAAGGAGTAGCTACCTTATTCTAACTATCTAATCCAGTATCACATGTGCTTGTTACTGTCCTAACTGGCATCAGTGAGAGGATGCAGTGATTTTAGCTGTAATCCCAGTCCTGACTGCTGGGCAGGAGAGCCCAGACTGGAGCCTGGGGAACAGGGTGGATCTCAAAAGTTGTTGGTGCTGCCGAAGGTGGAATTGACTTTCACAGCAGCTAAAGGAAGCTGTGCCAGTGTGGAGTCAGCCTCAACAGCAAGAAGCCTGTGCAGTGGGATTGCTTCAGCCCTCCTCCTGCCCCAGCTGGCTTTGTGGGCAATCTTGCACAACAGCAGCTTTTGGTCTGTATCCTGCTGCAGCAAGTCCAAGGGGCAGTTTGCCTGTCTCAGGTTCTTGCCTCTCTCTGATGTTTAGCAACAGGGCAGGAGATCCAGTGCAGCCCTGTTTGCAGAGAGCTGCCTTGAGGCCAGTACCTTGTGTCACACTTGCTGTTTGCCCCAGTGTGGCAAAGAATTCCAGTTCTTCCTTGCGTAGCTTTGAGTTTAAGCTCTCCACACAACCACATCCTTCATTTCCCTTTCAAGGCTGTGTTTTGAAAATTTTCTTTTTCACGCTATTTTTACTTTGGAGATACTTCTGAGGTCATTGTGAAATACCTTACTCAAACATTCAAGCCAAATCAATTCTATTTCCAGAGCTTCATCATGGCAGCAATGCATTAGAACAACTTAATAAAATGTTTATATCAATGTCTGAAGTTCACGGTAATCTGAGAGTGTGCAATGACATCTGTGGGATAAATTATACAGCTCAGCATTGAAACATGACCACAGTACAAAGTATATTGTTTGGAAATCTACTGCTGTACGTGAAATCCAGCTTTGCAATTTTTTCTTCAAGAATTTATGCTGACACTTTTTTATCATAAATAAGAGATACTTATAGGCCATGCTTTTGGGCATTCCAGAGTACTTCAGGATCAAAACTGGTGCTGAAAACACAGCCTGTGTTGCACTAAAACCAGCCAGACTTTTCCTAGTAGCGTGCTTGTGTTAGCTATTCTGATAAGGTAAAACTGATAGCACATTTATTATGTGTTTGGCTAAGTCTGTCCTGATGAAACGCTCTGAGATTGCAGCATAAAGACCGCAGGCTTATTTCAGCAGAACCCAAAAATCTTAATCCTTTATTGCTGCAAAAGCAAACAACTTGTCCTTATAAGCAGCCTCAAAGAGAACAGCAGAGCACAGAGGAGAATCCTTCCACACGGAGTTATGTGGTTCTTGGGTAACAGGTGCACTTGCACCTCAGTATATATTTATTTATACGTGTCAAACTAGGAATAGTTTGGTAACATAAAGTAGAAATTTGGCATTTGCAGCCTGCATTCCTCTGTTTGCACCCAGTAAAAAACTCCCAGATTCACACCTCCCAAAGTACCCAAAAGCCTACATCACAGCTAATACATCAGCTAAAATTGCAGATGGAAGTGATTCATCTTTTCCAGATACTCACTTCCTACTGTTAGTTCAGGAATAGTAAGGAGATGTGGGGGAACTGGAAAGTTCATTTCAACAGGTTTTTTCATTCATAATTCAGTTGGGGTTGGACCCAAACCTGTTGAAGAACTATCGCAGTTGATTGCAGTAGGATTGTAGTATCCAGCCCTTTACTATGCAGATAGAGAAAAGAAGAGCTCAGAATTTAAATACAGCCATGTGATGCAAAGGAATATTCCAGTCAAATCACAGCCCAATCCTTCAGGTACTACTCAAGTGTTAGGCTGTTTTCAGGTGAAGACAGTAAAATTGTCTGTAGTGGTTCAGAAGTGTTCAATGAAGTTTCTTGATTGATATCACAGAAGTTTAAATCAGCAGACTTGGATGTCTTGTACTTTACAAAACTGAAAAGAGGATATTTAAAAGGGCACCTCTGGCCTTGTGACACTGTTTCAAAATCATGAAATGTGGGGTAAAATAACTAATGTAATAACATTTTCCAAAGACTTAAAGAACCTGACATGAAGAAACTATACTCTTAGCTGTATGTCAGTCCTGGGCAAAATAATGGCAAAGTTAATAAGGGATATAAATGATAGAGATTTAAAGGGCAGAAATATAATAAATGCTAATCAGCACAGTTTTTCTCAAAAATATAGCTGATGCAGCAAACCTGATTTCGAATGAGATTATGAATTTGTTGATAATGGTGGTTGTGTAGATTTTGATAATATTTTCCTTATATTCCAATGAAAAATTCTGCCTTCTACAGCTTCAGTGAAATGTGCATTACAAATGAGCTAACAGATCTCAAAAATGAGATATCACTGGCAATTATTGCAGAACTCTTAAAGTGCTCTAGGGAGGTTGGTTTGGGGAACATTAAACAAAATGTGGCAGATAGACTGCTCAGCTAGGGCCAACCAAGGGCTGGAGCCGGGCATCCCCTCTGGGAATCAGGAAAACTTGGATGTATTTCAAACAATATCTGAAACTACTGAAGGTTTCCATCAATGATCCAGGTGCAAATACATGGATTGAAGTCTGGGGCAGTGGGGCAGCAGCAGGGCAGGCTATCTCGGTTTGCTCTGTAGATTACTTGATAATCTGACCCCACACACGAAATGCAATAGACACTTCTGCAGAAGTGAAAATTCCCTGGAAAATGTCAACTTTAAAGAAGGTTTAGGAGATTAATTGAAATTCAATTCAACTTGCCAGCGTGATGCTGTAGCAGAAAGCAGGAGGATGAGGATGAAAGAAGCACTAGCTGAGTAACAGCTTAAAAGCCTGAGAAGGTACCCCCCGGATGTACCATCCTGGTGACACCAAAGGTACTAATGATTTCTGATGGGAAACTCTGCCTTGAAAGATGTAAATAGCTGGACTCCATGTAGAAAACAAATAAATATTACTAGAGAGCCAGAGGTAGCACCTCTTCATAAGGAAGAAATAATCAGGAAGATCACACATAGGTGACAATACAGATGTGGCTGGAATAGACTATAAATACTTTTTCAAGGGCTGTTTAACTTAAATTTAGAGTCACAACAAGGCTGAGCATCTGGAGGCAGAAATCAAACAAGTAGAAATAACAACTCTACTCACATTTTTAAGGAAATTTTAAAAGAAATGATGATGCCTTCATCTCTTGAGGTCTTCAGGTTAAGAAGGGTAGAGATATCTTAGCCAAACAGAAGCTAATGTACATACTGCAGAGGGACTGGGTGACTGTCATGGGATCTGAATAGGCCGTTCACTTCTGATATTCAATGTAATGAACCCATGAAAGAAAAACCAAAGCTTTCATTGAAGGGAGTTAAATTCTGCCTAGGGAAGTTCTGCAGCACAATTCCAGGTTTTTGAAAATTGAACAAAGTTCTTGGTTCTGAATGCAAATCTTGCCTTACAGTGTTGCTGTTTGCACACATCACAGAATTCTTGAGCTATTTAATCCTCATTAGCAAAGCATTATTAATCCACAACACTGAAGGACAGAAGGTACAATTTAGAGAAATCCTTATGGGAAGGATCTCATAGGAGATAAAAGGAATTAAAGCATTTCCATGGACTAGTAACACAAACAATGGCATTTTAATGCAGTTATTTTATTAATGTTGCAAATTTAAAATTCTGCAGAAGAGTTTTGGTTTCCTATGGGTGCTATAAGGTTAGGGAATAATTTTTGGCTTTAACCTGTGTTATATCTAGCCTTGGTCTGTGGGATTCCCATCTTTTGTGCTCCTTAAGGCTTTTCAGTAGCATAATGTGTTAGAGAATCAGTGAACTGTTCAGCTCACTACCTTGGGATTATTTTCTTTTATACTCACTAGCAGTTTAACCTGTCAAAAACAATTATTAAGCAATTTGTAACATAGTAGAGATGTAAATGGTCTCGAGAAGCCTATGACTGGAAAAAAGAGCAATGACTTGTTAGAGCTTGTACATTTGTAGAAGTCCATATTAACTTGTTTCCCAGAGGTTAGAATACTTGAAAATATTTTGGAAGGATAGAATATTCAGAAATTATCCATCTGGATTTTTGACAACCTCTCTAAAGAGATAAACATTGCCATCTTGTGTGGGAGAAAGGGGGAAGGGCTTTATGTCCACTTGCTCGGGGAGAGAGAGAAACCTCTTTGTGCATCGGAGTTGCTTCCCACATTTCTGGTAGGGACTGTGGAGAGAAGCATTGCTCAGGGACACATCCCAAATTCCCTGGGAAGGATGTGCCTTCCCTCAGTTTGACAAGCTGGATCTGTCATTTCTCACAGCTTAGAAGTAAGAGATGCAATGCCTTGGAAACTGCAGTCTCCATGAGCGATGCTGCAAAGAGGGAATGAAACAATGGTGCTATACACACTCACAGAAAGGGTGCAGGCATGATACTGTATTCCAAAATGTTTCAGTGTGGGAGGCAAATCATCTCTGTCAATAACAGCAAAGTGAGCAACTAAAGCTTGTATTTTCAGTTAACAATAGAAAATGGCTGTTTTGACCATGTTTAGTCCTTCCTCAGCCCCTTCTCTCTGAATTCACCACACAGTGGTGATACACTTGTAAGGTACTTACATTTAATACTGACATTTATTTTTAGGGCAGCACTACATAACTTCCAGAGCAGCAGTCTCCAGTCTGGGGCTTCCTGCAGCCCCTGCAGTCAGGCTTGACCTCAGTGTTGGTAGCATGAGACTTTGCCATTTCAGGACCAAAAGAGGAGAGAGAGAAACTTCAGCATGCAGGAGTCTCTAACTGCAAGTCTGCTGAGCCTGGTCAAAATGGAAGAGCACAGTTGCCCTCTGGCATCCACTGAGTGTCAAATTTGTCTCTTGATTTGCTCACTTTTTGTTGTCTTTTCTTTTCCAAACTGTGCGTACATAAACCTCACCTAGGAAAGGAGGATGCTCATGAAACTGCACTATCCTACCCACTTCAAGTCTACTGTGTGAAAAAGTGCTCTTTGGCTCTCTAAGCATATTCTTGGGTACAGATCCTCTACACCAAGAATTTATTTTGGAGGTGGGTGCTGAAAATTGGAGGGTGGTCTCTTCTAAGTCCTGCACAGCCTCCAGAGCTGCAGTGCAGCTGCAGTGTCCCGGAGTCAGTCATCCAGCTGGGAGTGTCGTGTACAAGTCTCACACAGAGTTTGCAAATTGATTGTTATACTTAGCCCACAAGTAGAAAAAACCCAAGACCAACTCTAAAACTTGCAAACACACATAAAACATTTTCTAGGAGACCTTCCGGACTTATCCTTTTAGGATTTTAATTAATGTTTTGCAGTTCCAGGTTTCTTCTTTTCCTAGAGAGCCTTTGCTTCCTGTAGGTAGTACATAAGTCTGAGTTAAGGCTTCCTATTTTTATAAATTCCAGTTCCTTCTTTCTGGGGAGTGTATGGAAAGACTATCTTTCTAGGACAGTGTCTCCAGATAATTTCTATTCCTTATAAAATGTTTACTTCGAAGCAAACCAGTCAAAGTCCATCTTGGAAGAGTTATTGCCTTTGGCCTAGACCCAAGTCTTTTATTCATCTGAGTGGATGTCCTGTAAAACTAATGACTCCTGAGCAGTTTGTATTGCTTGCTGGTTTCTGCATGCAGTGATTCTTCCTCATGTCTCTTAAGTCAAAGAGAAGTTAATACTGGAAGCTACAGTAACAAGGAAAAGTCACCCAACAGTTGGGCAAAATAACATTCAAAAAACATATGGGATATATCAGCTGATCTATATAAAAGGACTGAATTTGTCTCACGTCCCTTTATGTGCTGTCTCCACACTGTATTTGTGCTAGAAGCCCTTTTTGTCAGCAGAGAGAAAAAGGTACTCCTGGAGTGGCAGGAATATTTTACATGTCTTCTTTAGGATGGCATCAATCAGGTTTTGGTTCCACTGAGGAAGATCTTCACTGCCAGCAGGCAGTCCTGGGGTGACAGTGTCAGATGTCAGAGCAGGCCTTGTGGCAGCAGGTTGGCATTTCCAGCTGTTCAAAGCATGTGTTTTCTTAGTAGGAACAGTATGCCATGGAACAAAGATAGAAACTATTGTCAAGAGGGGTGGGAATGAGGGGGAGAGGATTAGAGATTCAGAGAGAAAAGAGAAAAAAGGGATAACTAAAATATTTTCACATGAACTTTATATAATTCATGCTTCAAAAATTATATAAAAGCAGTTGGTTCTCTACAGACAAAGGAGTTGCTGTATTTTTCCAAAACAGAAGAGCTCTACTTACCTGGTATGTGAAGCTGTAACTATTTATTGATCACTGTATGTACTGATAGGTAGTCTTGTTGTACTTAAACAACCACTTGGACAGAATGTGGTACCACACAAACACAGGTGAAAGGACTCTTAAAAAAAACAAAAAAACATTTTGGGATCCATTTTCTATTTATTTCCCTGGTCAGTTTCAGGATTTGGATCTCTGGGGCAGTGACCAGCCATGTCCTATGTCATTGTTTAATAGAACAATTTCAGAAATAAAGGAAGTCACACAGATAAACTGAGCACAAGTGTATTCCCAAAACAAATGAGGAAACCCTCCCCCCACACGCACACTGTGCAGGGCCATTAGAAATAATCATGGCAAGCAATACAAACATTAAAGTATGTGCTCTAAATTTAGATCAGCTTACTTTCACATTTGTTTGTTTTATATTTTCCTTGCCTGACTTACATTTATCAATATAGTACTAAATTGCCAAATAGTGCCATTACACTGTTAATATTTGCCTCTGCATTTCAATGACAGCTACAATGCAGTGAAGAAAAAAAACAATCCTCCCATGCGTCAATCCCGAGCTGGTGGGGGAGTCAGCCACTGCCACAGAGGGAATGCCCTGCCCAGGGTAACCAGAGGGCAGGGGACACACAGAGCTGAGCTGTCTCACTGTGCCCACGGCGCCCTGACTTGAGGCACCGAGCCTTGTGAGAAGCTTTACTGCTTGTCATGTTCCAGCCAGGGTTTCCTTCCAGAGCTGCTCTGGATCTCCATGCCATCTCCCCTGTCCTCAGGCTGATTCAAGACTCTCCAGGCTCGCTTCCCCAGTTGCTGTTTTGGTTTTGACCTTGGCAAAATGCCAAGCCCTCCAGAGCCACGTGGAGTCTCCACAAAGGAGTGAGGGAAAAAAAACTTAAAAACTGAAAAACTTATATATATATATATATAT
>JAWWEU010000163.1:7220154-7255003 GCA_035583155.1 Acropternis orthonyx | reverse complement strand
CCACCCAGACCCACAGAAAAACACACCCCAAAAGATGTTTCCTGGGAAGAACACCCAGCAAAGAGAGGGAAAGAGCAGCCCCAAACAAAAGTATTTACTTCCCAAAGACCGAGAGTGATGTGGATATCTTGGCAAAGGAGCGGTGAGGCCTGTCGCTTAGAAAGCAGCAACAGCGTGTCCCCTCACATCACACCAGGGGAGGAAAAAGGGGAGGAGAACATGTCTCCACTGGTTTTATACTTAACCTGCTGTCATATGACACGAAATACCTAGTTGGTTACTTAAGTCAGGTGATACCTGTCCCTCTGAATCTACGGAGAACCCCATGGCCCAAAACTGAGGCTTGCTGAAGGACTATACTAGGCCTTAATCTGAGGTTTTTGGGGTTTATCAAACCCATCACAGTTGTCCACATGTCATTCCTTTTTCTGGTGTGCAGGGGACTTTGCTCAGACCCCTGTGTGCTGCTCAAGATGGTTGGCAGCACACCTGGAGCACACTAGGATGCAGCCTAAACCATTCCAGTCCAGATTGTCCTCCAAAGCTTTCTCAGATTTCCTTGGGTGATGTGTGCCTCTATTAAAAAGTATGTTGCATAGAAGAGCTTTACTAGACAGCTTTAAAATAGGGCATAAGGAACTGAGTATGCTCTTAAACAGGAGCTTTGAATTGTATTTAGCAGCCATTAACATCTATTTGGACAAGGTGGCAGCTTAGAAGCTACACAGAGAAAAATGATATTCCATTCAGTGTGACGGGGATTGTGCCCCAAGGCTCACAGTGGTGACTTCTTCAACCACATGTTGTGCTTTGGACAAAGGGGAGTCTGGTGGATATTTCAGAATATGTGTTCATTACAGTCAATTTGTGATTATTGAGACCTGGGCTTAGAGTATGTGTTCATTTTGGTTTTAAGTTACAGCTCCTTTGTCAGGCCTGGGATATGAATAAACTAATTTCCTTTGTGCCTCATTCCTAAGGGATGCAGAAAGGACCATCTGGTTTCAGGAGGAGACTTGCTTTACTTGCATTTCCCAGTGTGTCTAGCCAACTTCTCTCCACTTGTGGCCACAGTCAGTGGCCCCTTCTCAGCCTCCTAACACCTACTGCAGTGTCAAGGGACAGGGAAGTGCATCTACTTACTCCAAGAGTGGAAAATTAACCTTTTCACTTCCTTGCCAGGCAAAGTGCACTCACAGCAACCCACAGACCTCCTGGTTTACTTCAGACAGCGCTGTAATTGAGTGAAGGCTTTGAGCAGCTTTAATGTTTTTAATTTACCAAGGTGATCAGACAGCAGGTGGTGTATTGTTCAACAATTCTGGATATGACTGTGGACGATAATTATGTGTCTTGGTTCTGTAAATGAGTTTTAATTATTATGAGTTAACATCAGTTAAAAAGCACCAGAGCAACTGGTGAAGAGCTGTGTAAATGCATTTATTGTTCTGCAGTCTGTATGCTGCAGGTTGTGTGAGGAAGTTAGCAGGAATCCAGTGTATTGGTGAGGAGGCTCAGGTGTTGCACAGATTTTCAGCATCTTGGATAAACCATTTAGTCTCACTGTCCCCAGTTTCTTCTCATGTTGCTTGCCAATTTGTAAAATACACTGGAAATAGTGAAGTGCTTTGATCTATTTATCTAGATGGAATGATTTGAAGCAGAGATCTTTTTCACTGTATATCCTGGAAGTACATTTGAAATCCCTTCTCTATCTTCCAAATAAGCAAACCTGCACAATATGATATTCCAAGAGGATGCATTACAGCAGGTAACACTGCACATTGCTGAATAAAAGATGGCAGCTTTCCATGTGCCACCTTTGTAAGAGGTGCTCTAATTCCATTAGAATTCATTCTGGATGTTCAGGTTACACAGCGGATCCACTGCCCAGAATGCATAACCCAGTCCCTCGTGTTGCCAGAAGAAAAGGAGCCAAGCCATTAACAGCAGGATGGTTGTTAGACTGTTTTGCTCATAATCAAACTCTTAGGAAAATTAAGAAGAAATAAATTTCACAAATGACTTGTACTTATTTATATTAGTAATTATCATTATAATCTTCCAAAGAAGAAAAATGTAATTCAAGAATAGCTCATAAGAAAAATATGAAGGGATCTTAATGCTAAGGAAGAGGCTTGATAGATACCAGAAAACAGAAAGAAACCTTAAGTTACCTGAGTGCAGTCTTTAATTATTTAAATTTTTAATGAAAAATAATTTTAAAAGCTAACATGAGCTGTCTCAGGCAAATTGATTTCTTAAAACATTTAAAATCATTCGGACACTTCACTTTTGTCTTTGCTGCCTCTTCCTTTTATTCCCACAGCACTTTCCCCTCTGCCTGTGCAGATCAGGGGAGCTGCCTCTGCAGAACAGCAATCTCATTTTGTTTACCTTGTGTTTCAAAGAGAATTGAACAAGCCCAGGATTCGCTTTGTCTAAACAAATACTGGCAAGACAAAGGTATCACAGCTATTCTAGGGACAAGAGGTTTGTTGAGATGGAGAATGGTAAAGACTGGCAAGAAACAAAAAAAGTCAATGTGTTTTTATCTGAAAAAAAAAGTTAATCCTTTTTACAGCTTCATTTTCTTTGCTTTTGAGATAGCTCTCCTTTTTCATTTAGGTTTTAGAGTTTTGAAGCTAAGGGAAGCAAGAAACCGAGATATTTTCTTTGTTCCTGTCAAGTAGCTTGAACAGTTCGAGAACAGAAACCAGTCAGAACAGTGTGATTAGCATAGCCAATTAAGGTGGATTTGCATATTCACAACACAACCATCGAGAAATAATTCTGCAGAGATAACGCAAGTGTGGCAATGCCTGTTTGCCTATTGGAGCACTCTGGTATCTGTGCTGTTTGGTAATTGAGAAATAACCACAGAGGGGATTCTGCAGATTGGGCACCCCGAGCCAACCCCTGTGCCAGCACTGCACAGCTGGGGAGGAAAAGGCATTTGTGAGGAGGGAGCAGAACGATCCCCTGCACGCCAGAAAAGGTTAATCTAGAATCAATTTACCTAAATGCAACAGCATCTGTCAAATGAGTTTGTTTTTCCAAGATTCATTCCAGCTACAACTGGTGCTAAGTCCCAGTTTTGGGGGACCAACCTCATCAGGAGTTTGGGGGACCGGGTTTTTAATGAGGCAGCAGCTGGTCAAGGACTGAGTGCCTTGCAGCCCCTCCTGCCCTCAGCCCAGCCTGGCCCTCAGGATGCAAGGTAATGTGCTGCACAAGGCACGGAAGGGGAGCTTCGTACAGTGGCCTAAAGGATGGATGATAAAGCTCTCCTTTCTTCTGCCCCAAAAGGCCTTTCACCAGGGTGCTATCCAAGGACCAGGCAAGAAAGCAAATAGCCCTTCAGGAAACCTTGTACACTCTGTTGGATAACAAACCGGGGCGGGCGATCACAGCAGCTTTATTATCTCTGAAAGTGAAAAATCACCTTATATACTACAGCGACAACAATCTCTGCTCCATCTCAGTGCTTCTCTGGCTCCCACCACTTGTCATCTCTTCCCAACAACTGCATTCCTGCAGGCGTTTGGGAGGACGCAGCTCTATGAGCAAGTGGCTCGCAGAGCCAGGTGCACCCTGTGGCCCTGTGATCTGCATCTTCGGGAGGCTCTGTTTCCTTACCGAGGATGCTGACAAGAGATTGGCAGGATGTGGCATCCATGTGTGCTGACTTTAGAAAGAAGTACAGTGATTTCTATCCTTAATGCTCTTGCCTCCTCTTTGGTGCTGGCAGCTGAAGTCATGGTGTGCAATTGCAACAAACTGAGTCAGGAGGGACTCCCTGGTACAGCTCTCTCCCAGGTACAACTATACAGGCCACGTCCACTTTCAAAACTGCTAGGGGAAAGGCAACAACACAGAAATTATCTTATGGTATCCACTATTACAAGAGAACAAGGAAAACTTAAGGAAATCCCTAAAATGAGACCATTACACAAATCATAAGTTTATAAACTGCTGTCATATCCACCAGGGTAAAGACTGTGAGCCCTCAACATCCATGCCACAAAGAGCACATTTAGTTGTGGATAAATTTCTTCCTCTAGGAAGATACATTTTTCATAATCATCCATGATAGAGATTTTATACCTGTCCCCAGAATACTCATTCCTGGTTTATCCAGTCCAGTAACCTATGTAATATTTTTATATATTTAATGGTCTCAGGTATATGAGCATCCAACAATTGTCTCTTTCCTTCCTGTCCCCTTTGTGGCACCAGTTCTTTATTAGAAACTTAATAAACTGTGTATGTTCTAAAGATAATATTGAAAACACAAAACTGTGTTCTGCATTTTGTAATTGGTGTGGAAAAAAAGGGGAGATCTAATCCTATTGGGCCTTCTTTCTCTTTTGCTCTCTCTCCCTTTTCCCTTTTGATGGTAAGCAGCAAATTTTAATTAGCTTCATTTCCACAATTCAGTCATGCATATGTAATCTTTGTTCACACTTTTATAAAGTAAAATTAAGTGAAAGAAATGGGGTAATAATAGAAAGCTTGTCTGAGCAGAACAAATGTGAATTATCAAACATAAGGAAAGATGACTGGGACTACACAGCTTGAAGTTGTGCAAGGTTTGAGGTGATTTTTCTGAAACAGAAATGCATAAATAATACATAGAAACAGGTGCTGATTATCCTGTTTTGGGCATCTTTTGTTCATTATATACTCAGGCTGCTGAGGTACAGTGATAACCACTGAATGTGAGGAGACTGCTTAACCACAACTTCCTAATGTTTCTCTTTTATCATGAGCTGCAAGTGTCACATGGGCTTGTCTAGTTAAGAAAAATCACTTTGTGAACCCACTGTTCTTAGCCTTGGTGTTGGAGCAGATCACAGTACTGGGCCTCTCTCTATTATAGCTGCAAAAGCTGTACGGCGGTTTTGCATTGTAATGTAAAGGTTTCCTAATCCATATACACACCCTCTAATTAAATGTTTCCCGGGGTTACCTCGGGAGCCTTCAGTGCTATGGTTTGAAACTAAAACTAAAGAGCGCATTAAATTCATTCCCCCTGGGGTGAGACATAGGAGGGGGAAGTACATTTTCATCCCCTGCTACTCCAGATTATTTGAAAGAGTGAGCACGACTGGGATTACTGACTTCAGTATTTCTCTTATCTAACATGAGAAGATGGAAATTTGAAGGGAAACAACTGATGTGTCTAAATCTAGAGTTCAGCTTACTTCATAACTTCTGAGACGGCTCTTTGTTGATCAATCACTTATTTTAAGAAGCTACCTAGTTCAGCAGCAGCAACTGAAAAGCAGAACGTCCTGTTGATGTAAATCAGTCTGTGTCTGCACAGGCTCCGTAACCAACACTGCTGCTGCAGGCGCCAATGAAAAGTAGTGAAGCTTGCCATTAGCACACGTAGCAGTGAAGTCTGAAGCCCAGTTAATGTTAAACTCGTGAAGAGATACTTTTTCTTCAGTGCCCATTCACACATTCAGCCTCACCCCACCAAAACAACAGCTTTAGGGGAAACACCTCTTTTTGTCCCTCAGAAGGACCTCCTGCTACAGGAAGTGAATTTCAGACATGGGCAGCTCACCTGTTTTTTCTCTTCCCCCCCCCCCTCTAAACCTGCTGTTCTGCCTGTGACTAGGGAACCAGGGATAGCCAAGATTTAAGTTAATGGTTAACAGAGTAGCTATAATCACACAGAAACTCTGACTTCCTCCCCCCGGGGCTGGGACCAAAAGCTGCTTTGCTTGCAGAGGAAGAGGCAAGCATTGAAAGCAGAGCAGTTCACACCACGAAGGGCTGGAAAATAGCGGCTTCAGTCTGTAGAGAAAGGAGGAGGAAAATCCAAAAAGGACAAGATGCGTTTGCCATGTAAGGTAGGTAAGAGCTGAAACACTTTCCTGTTCGACTGACTGACTCAGAGGGTTGCTAACAAACCCCGCGGGTGTGGCTAGGTGACACACATTCCTGTACCTGACTGCTTGGACATGTGCGTTTCCCTGAGAGGGGCAAAGCCAGGAAGAATCTGTTTGCTGTGAATTTGAACATCAGGGAAGGCTGGAGGGCACTTCCTCCCTCCTCCCCTCCAGGAGCTGCTCATGGAAAGACAGACATCCTCTTCAAACTGTTCTCATCTCATTGACCACAGCAATGTCCCGGAGTTTGAGGTGGCTTTGTGGATCAAGATCACTTTGGCCTTATTCTACATCTGCATCTTTGTTGCGGGCATCTTGGGCAACAGCATCACCATCAAGGCCACCAGGATCCTGCAGAAGAAAGGCTACCTGCAGAAGGAGGTCACCGACCACATGGTGAGCCTGGCCTGCTCTGACCTGCTGGTCATCCTGCTGGGCATGCCCATTGAGTTCTTCAGTGCCATCTGGAGCCCCTTTTCTACCCCCAATGGCAACATAGCCTGCAAGCTCTACTGTTTTCTCTTTGAAGCCTGCAGTTATGCCACCGTGCTGCATGTTGCCACCCTCAGCTTCGAGAGATACATAGCTATCTGCCACCCCTTCAAGTTCAAGTCTCTCTCTGGACCCCGCACGGTGAAGCTGCTCATCGCCTTTGTCTGGGGGACATCTGTCATAGTGGCTCTGCCCCTGCTCTTTGCCATGGGCACAGAATATCCCCTGGAAATCACTGAGGGCTACCGAAGCACGATTGCCTGTGCCACACATCAGACCAGGCACTACCTTCCTGAGCTGAAGCACAACATGACCATCTGTACCAACCTCTCCTCCAAGTGGTCTCTCTTTAAAGCCAGCACCTTCAGCGCCTTTATTGTGTACATCATAGTGCTGGGATCTGTCGCCTTCATGTGCCACAGCATGATGAAAGCCCTGATGATCAACAAGGAAGGAACTGTGACAGTGAAGGGGGGACAGATGCGCCAGAAGAAGTACCTAAGAAAAAGTGAGAGCTCGGAGGGCAAGAGCTCCAGGAGACAGATCATACTTTTCCTGGGTAAGAACTCTGTCCTACTCTGCCTCCCCTCCTTCCCCTGCTCCCTTTCCAAATGGGAAGGAAGTCCAGAAGCCTACAATTTATCTCTCCAAGTTCCCCCAAATGGGGGATGTATGGTTGGAGACTGGTACAAAATGAGGGGTAAGCGATAGTTTTGGTTGCAATGATACACACTAAGAAACCTGATGTCTCTGTATGTTTTTGACACACTCTTTTTATCATTAGAACAGGTGGGAGGGAAGAAGAAGGAAAAATCCGTTTAGTGTTGGCTGTTGCTGTTGTCCGATTATCCTAAATGCAGCAATATGGGTGACAGGCTGCTGTGGCTTGACCTTCGGGGTAGCAATAGGCAACGGTTGCCTGGACATAAAGTAGCTCTATTTGAACGTTTTCCCATTACATTACAAATATGAGCATATTTAGTAAGTCTCCTGATGGGAGGGAAGACTGTCTTGCAAGATCTGAAGCTTGTCCCTCTCTGAAGCCATTTCCCTGTTAATTCAGGATGCTCCTTGGAGAGCTCTTAGTCTCAGCAGCTGTGGCTGTGTTGCACCTAAGCATTAAGGAAGCTGGGTTGGAGGGTTGATTTGGTCTCACAAATTGCGGTTGCCCTCTTTGAATTTTTTTCTCAGGTTTTATTTGAAGGCCTGTAACCTTGAAATTATGTTTGATTCTGATCTCTCTTGCCACATTTGTCAGACGAAAACTAATCAAGCTGTCATTTCGCCAACTTGGAATCTTTCCAGTCTGTGATCCATGTAGTCTCCACATTTGTTGATGTTCTTAGAGGTGCCCTTAATCATGCCCTGGCTGCATTACTACTAGTTCCTGTTTTGTAGGGTTGCTTAGTATGATACTGAATATAATAAATGAACCATCTAGAGTATGAACATGCAGTAGACCCAGTATTTCTGTGTTGCTTTTTGGTGCTCTGATTGATATTGAAGAGAGGGAATTGAAACCTGTGGGTCTGTCCGCTTCTACAACTGTAGGTAGATTAGCTTTTCTATTTTTCTCCCCTCTTTTTAAATTTATTCTGAGGATTCTCTGCTTCCTCCTCTAGTCCTGCTTTTACCATGGTCTATGGCTAGGATAGGAAGCTGCAGGGTGAGGAGCCCACGGTGCAACCAGCTCCTTTCCTGCTGCAGCTGTGTGAGAGTTTGGAACATGGTGAAAGCCTGTCGTTCAGACAGGGCATAGGACTTGGTTTTGGGAGAGGGTGGAGTTGCACAGTCTGCCAGCAGAGAGCACGACAAGGGCTTCAAATGGGAGATGTGACACTACAGAGCCCTTCCTCATGTTCAGAGTGTACAACTAATGAAGAAATCAATTCTTCTCACGAGGTGTCTGTTAGTCTGGGGGGAGAGGCTCTGTATGTGGGTGATTCCAAGGGCTCTCAGTATCCTCACTCCACTGACAGTACTGATTTTGGGGGGCAGAGCCATAGCAATGCAGCTAAATACACCTGTTGCACAAAGCAGAAAAAGAGATCTGCTCTTGAAGTGCTACTTGTGGGTTCCATAAATGTCTACTTGTAAATTACCATTACCACAGTTACACTAAAGCACAGCCTAAGATCTAAATCCTGGCCACGTTAAAGGGGGAAAGATAAATTGCCATGACTTTTCTTCCCCTACTTGATTAGGATTCTTGCTTGGTGAAGGTCTAGCACGGAATAAGCAGGTGTGCTGCTTGCAGAAGTGCTGGAAAGCTAAATGGAAGCAACTGGTTTGTCCTTTATCATGAGGGAATTTACCACCAGTGTCTGACACTTCCTCTGTACTCTCAGCTCTCTGGAGGCAGTAGATACTTCCATGAATTCCCCGAAATTATTTCAATGGCAAGACTTTAATACGAGTCTTGCTAATTTACTTGGCTTTGGGAATAAATTAATAAACTGGGGAGGAAGAAACTTTGGCCTGCCTTTCTGAGAACAATGCAAAGCAATTTAATTTGGAGATTTCATAATAGTGATGCTTTAGGGTAGTTTTAACCCAGAAGAAATGAACATATAAATTGTTTACAAATCGCTGAATTTAAATATTGTGATTTAGAAGTCCTCTTTGTTTTTCATTTAACAGATGGGTCAAATTAAAACAAATACTTGCACATCCCCAACATATTTCACTTTTAATGTGAAATGTAAATGACAGTATATAGCATCATGTCTTTGAACATCTAGCAGCAATAAAAACAATTTACCATTTTCCTCTAGTTGTTAAAAGTGATAAGTTCTATAAAATGGAGATTAAATTCATAAATCTCCTGACGATGGGAAAAAGCTAAGCAGAGTATGGCGCAGGCAGCAACTAATGCTTTTTTAGTGTCATGTTATTGTGTGGTACTTGAGAATATTCACGAAAATTAATTGTAAATGTGGAAAATGAAAGACCACTTGCCATAGGTAGAATTGATGCTTGCAGGATGGGCTCCAGGTGGGGTGACACCACTGCTGTGATGGAGGAGGAAGGTGCTTATGAGAACCCTTGGCTGATGGCTCTTTGATAAAATGCAAGCTTTTAACAGTATTTAAAACTTCCTCATGTCTGACCCACCCTGACTGGGATCAGTTTTGTCTTTGTGGCTATTTGATCTTGTCTTTCTCCTCTGGCCATAAAGGGTAGGGAAGTGACCACCTAAATGGTTGCAAGGTGCCACTGGGGATCTCTTGCTGCTCTATCACCTCAGCTGAGGGCTCACTTTGTGCTTCTGCTAAAAGACCTCACCATTTTGCATAAAGCAGCCTCAAGCTTACCACAGTAAAGGCACTGAAGTAGGAGTCCTTCAGTGTTGCTACATCCTCTTTCTTTCTAGACACTTCCAATTTGCTCTTTGGAGCAACACTCCTCGGTTTCCACAGCAGAGGGGTCCTGCTCCATGGGGCTGGCATTTGGGCAGCACTTTTCTGTCTCCTGACCATGATGAAACATCTGTCCATCCCGAGCTCTCCCATCCAGAAAAGAGAACTATCACACTAACCTGGCTGCTATGGAAGCATTGATGAAGGGGCATTAAAGAACTGCTACAGCAGTTGGCAGGAGCCAGAGCTGATGCTGGACCTACCTAACTGGAGACCCTGCTGGTACCATCATCAGCTCCCCTGTGAGTGAGGCCAAGTGAGGCAAATAATTCCCACTGCTCTCTCTTTCCCATCACTACAGAAGTGCAACTGTTCTGCTTTGGGACCATTTGATGCAGGATAAATTTTGCCTACATGCCTGGACAGCAAATATCCTGCAGCTTCTTAAATAAGCAGGCAAGGGAATTGCTTATCATAATCAATGTTTCCATCTGAGAAAGGCAGTGTTTGTTTGTGGGTTTTGTTTTCGTTTGGTTTTATTTTATTTTTTCTTTGTTCAAACACTTAAGTACGTCAAATACACTAAGTGTCAACCTTAAGGCAGTAGCAGTGGTGGTTTCATGTGATGTGGTGTGGTACAGTTAGCTTCAGGTCTGGTTTGCTCTACAGGGCAGTAGGAGCTAAAGGCTTTACTGAGACTCTGGTTAGTGCCACAGAAGGAAAGAGTCCCTGTCTCTAAATTAATAAATGAACAAACAGAAAGGTGGGCAAAAGGTAAGGGCTGGAAAGGAAGAAGTCAGTACTCCGACCAAGTCCACAAATGAAATAGAGAGTCACAAATGCATCTGCTGAATCTTGTGATAGTGCCCTGCCTGCTGGGCTGCCTGGCCATTCTCCTGCCACTATTTGGTGGCTATTGTTACAACAATACCAGGCTATTCTATAACAATATCAAGGCCACTGTAAACACCATGAGCAGCTGTACCTAGCCATAAGCTAAGTCTAGATAAAACTTTTAGCAATTAAAAAGATATCTTAGAACTTGAGGCACCATTTTCTTCCTATATACTAGTGCTGGCAGATGAATGTTTTGCTCAGAATAACAGTACTGTGTGTAGAAATAGCGTTTCCAAAGATCACTAAGGAAGTGTATTTTATAAGGCACTTGGCAAATGGGTTTTCAGGAGGCAAATTACTTCAAGCAGTTGTGAAAAATACATGGTTGTCATCTCGATATGACTCAGGCACAGTGTAACTTGACAACAGTAGGACTTCTGCTACAGGAAAATTAGATGCCTCTTCATAGGCTAGAATTTGGCTGGGGTTTTCCTTGCTGAAAAAAGTAAAGGATAGGGATAGAACTAAAATGGAAAGAACAACCTAATCGATTATATTCCAGAACACAGCTCCAGCCCATGTTCTTTAAACTCAGCTTCATTGACTCCCTTTGGTTCATTTCTTTAATCATTCCATGCAGCTGCCTTTCTTCAGGGACTTTGTTGGAGATGTGCCTGAAGATAAATACACTATACACTGGATATGATTTTAATCTCTGTTTTATATGTTGTTTCCATCCATATCTTTCCCTGAGCATGGCTTTGAATTACACAAGACAAGTAGGAGATTCAATGCACTAAAATGGGTAGCAGGGACTGAACAGGGAACATGAAACACTTAAACCAGCAGATCAAGGTCTGACCACTCAGCTGTATGGGGCATCCACCCTCTGTAACTAGTAAGTGGTTTTCTTTTAGGTGCTGCTTTCTGGAAAAGAGATAAAAGCAAAAGATTTACCTGCTGGTATTCAGTAAAATATGCTTTTCCCTCTTCTCTGCAAAAGTACTAACCTGGTGTCAGCTGCACAACTGATCAATGCTACTGAATGCTGGTAGCACAAAACTGAAGCTCAGCTATTCAACAGGTGACAATGGAAAGGCTGCATGGAGGGATGATGGCTTCTCAAGGCAATTGTTACAAACAACCTCCTCTGAAGATCTGGGGGACTTCCTATGGTTTGAAAAAAAACCCAAACCAACATAGCCACAGTGAGACTCAAAGAAAACTTCCAAAACCAAGACATCTGTATGTTCAGGTTTCCCACACTGTAATTTAAAAAGGAACATAATGAGAATCCAGCATAATTTCCCTCCCTATTGTACAGAAAGCAATTTATCTGCTTCTGCTTTTAACTGGACTCATGTAATAGAAGACTATGCTTTCGGCTTAAGCAGTCTTCCATCCCTCCTGTGCCGAGGGATGGCAAAACACTACCAAGAGAAATAGAATGGAAGAATAGGGACTAATTGAGGCCAGCACCCCCAAGGTATTTAAGACTTTTGTCGTTTTAATGGAAAAATCAATGCGTGATTACACTTTGCATTAGAGTACTTAAAATTGCTGCAACATGAAAAGTCTTCAGCTTTAAAAACAACCTAACCCTGCAAATACTGTAGTCAGAGGACTAAATTCACCACTAGTGTAATCCACATAATTCTCCATGTATTTTGGCATATATTGTCTCTGTGGACACAGGAATACTATCTGTGAGAGAAGCCCATGAGGACAATGAGTGCTATACTGGTGATTTGTTAAAGTCATGGCCATGCTTCTGACTTCTGCCTGATGCCTACAGGAAAACTGGCATTTCACCTGGTCTGGAGTGAGCTATAAGTGATGGTGTGCTGCTTCATTCTCTTAGTTCATCCTGTGGCACATGCAGCACAAGGATCTTTTCACTTCTTTGTACTTTACCATCTGTGCTGTCCAGAGACTAAGTGAACAGCTGAGATTTCTTAAGTAGTTCTGCCCTTCTGCCTCTGCCCAAAGTCTTCAAGCCTCATTAAAGACCATTACCCGTGTTGGCCTTAAACGTAATATTATTAATCTCTTTCTCTCTTATAAGCTGTAGATAATAAACCTAGTGGCCCTTGGTTCTTCTAGCACTCCTAGGTATGTGCTAAGAGAAGGAAGGAGGGATGTGCAGGCAACATCCTTCACTGTGGCAATGTGAGCCAAGAAACAAGCAGGGGACTGCAGCCTCTGGGGAGCTGAGGTCTGGCTGTGTCATCTCAGCTGCTGAAAAATACACCCTGTACCATGGCAAATCCTAATCCTCTCTAGGACATGTTTTCTGCCAAGTAGAAGCCTTGGAAATTGTGTCTTTCTCCAGAGTGGATAAGGAAGCAGGAAGATTTATTTCCATCCAAGCGGAGAAACACAGATGTTGCTACAGGTAGGAAATTGATTGAGGGAGATAGCTCTCAGACAGAATATAGCAACCCTGCAATAGGGAACCCCGTCCCATCAATTTTGGTCTACTGCCCTCATTCTTTGTTCTAGAGACTGTTGTCTTAAGCATTAATTTTCCAATTTCTCTCTGTTTTCTTGCTATCTCTTCTGAGTCAGACACCATCTCAAACGTAGGTTGCTCTTGCAACTCCCCAGTTTCAGTAGATAGGAGTCATTTGTGGCAAGTTCACAGATGATTTATTGGAATCTTCACCTGTGAAAATTAAGTGCATTATCTCATCCTCTATTGTTTCATATTCAAATTATACTACATTTTCAATAATTAAATCTTTTGTTTTCCTATCTGATGTTGGGACCATTATCTTTAAACAATGATGGCAAGCCTGTGAATTTTAATGGAAAAGAACTTTAATATCTGAGCATTTGTTAGTAATGTAAAGCTTTCAGTTTTGTTATTTAGTATCTTCATTAATGACACAGACAAAGGGGTTGGGTGCACCCTCAGCACATTTGCAGATGACACCAGGCTGAGTGGAGTGGTTGATGCTCCTGAAGGACTGGATGCCATCCAGAGGGATGTGGGCAAGCTTGAGAAATGGGCCCACAGGAACCTCGCAAGGTTTAATAAGGCCAAGTGCGAGATGCTGCGCCTGGGTCCGGGCAACCCCCGGTACCAATCCAGGCTGGGGGGTGAGCAGATTGAGAGCAGGGGAGAAGGGGAGAAGGGGGAGAAGGACATGGGGGTGCTGATGGATGAGAGGCTGGACGTGAGCTAACAGTGTGCCCCTGCAGCTCAGAAAGCCAATTGTACCCTGGGCTGCACCCAAAGCAGCGTGGGCAGCAAGGCAAGGAGGGAACTCTGCCCCTCTGCTCCGCTCTAGTGAGACCCACCTGCAGTGCTGCCTCCAGCTCTGGGGTCCCAGCACAGGAAGGTCATGGACCTGTTGGAGAGAGTCTGGAGGAGGTCACCAAGGGATTAGAGGGACGGAACACCTCTGCCATGAGGAAAGGCTGGGAGAATTGGGATTGTTCAGCCTGGAAAAGAGAAGGTTTCTGAGTGACCTGAAGTGCTTGAAGGATAGAGAGGGACTATTTCCCATGGCCTGGAGTGACCGGACAAGGGGGAATGGCTTCAGACTGAAAGGGAGTAGGTTTAGATTAGATATGAGGAAGAAATTATTCACTTTGAGAGTGGTGAGGCCTTGGAACAGGTTGCCCAGAGAAGCTGCGGCTGTCCCATCCCTGGAAGTGTACTAGAACAGTTTGGATGGGACTTGGAGAAACCTGGGCTAGTGGAAGTTGTCCCTGCCCATGGCAGGGAAATTTCAGCAAGATGAGTTTTATGGTCCCTTCTGATCCAAATAATTCTGTGATTATCCTACACAACTTCTGGGTTTCCTAAGGGCAACAGCTGTGTAAGGAACTGAGAACCAAGTAACTTCCAACCAACGTGTCAATGATTGTTCTTCCCTTTCATTGTTGTGAGTTCCTAAACCACTGAAGAAAAATAGTTAAGATTTCAACTTACATTTGGCACAATGTGCTGTAGCAGATTTTTAGCATTTTTTTGAGGGCATCATAAGCATGTTTATGTTGCTTAGGTGAGAAAGCAGTTATACTTCTGATCTCTGTTACGCATGGATGAGTAACATCAAGGTCAAAATATTACAGATTAAATGAGTCTGCCAAGAACCTTTTAATCATATAAATAGTGACTTACAAGGAAAGGTGAAACTGAGAAAGAGGTCTGGCACTGTTATGAGCTAACTTTTCCTTATTTCCCCTTAAGCCATTTTTTAAGCCTCTAGTTTTTGCATTTAAAGCACCATCATTTTTGTTCTTACGAAGTTTAAGAATGAGGAATTTAAGTTGAAAGTGCAGCTTACAGAGTTAGAGTTGGAGATCTCTCTGTCAGAAAGTGTATGCTTGTTACAGAAATGTGCAGAGAGTTCTGTGGTCACTCAAAAAATGCTTGACAACCACCTGCAAACAGGTGTACATATTTAATAATTACCAGGTAACTAAACTCTAATGATGAGTATAAAAAAACCCAGATACACATTAGGGAAGACAGCATTCCTTAGCTATCCATCCTTGTCCTCAGTATAAATGGCTTTCTTTTCCCATGTTTGATTAGGTAGCATCTGCACAGATATTCAAGAAGCTGCACTTCTCCATTCTCTAGCTGAACCCTGCAAAAGAGCTCAGCCCCTTTCAGAGGGTAGTGTAAATAATTTTGTCCCTGTTCATACAGCATTTCTGCAAATCCCCCTTGATTTGCTCCCCCAAATAATATTGCCAGCTTGCTTTTTGTTGAATGTAATGATTACCTTACACAGCTAAAAGAGAGACCACCTCATGCTCAGTCTTTTCTTTAGTGGTATGACTAGCATGGTGCTGCTGAAGGTGATTTTGACTTGAAGAAATATTAGGAGACTGTCTTGATTGCTCCTTCAAAACAAAATCCCTGGAGTTCAGTATATATGTATACCTTCTATTAAACTGTAATAACTGCAATTATTCTAGTCCTTTTTCCGTAAAGCATAAAATTTGAATTGTGGAACTCATTGTTGTGGAGGCCAAAAAGAAAAATAGGTTCCTAAAGAGATTGTATGTAAACTTGGAGGATAGTCCTGCCAGGAACAAGATATGTAGGTCCTCCCCAGCTGAATCTCTTAGTAATGCTTATGGATATCTATAGAAGTTCTTGAAACTGTTAAGAGTGAACCAACAATTAGAATTAAACTTCTAAGGTAACTAAAGATTGCAGTACGTCAGCAACAAGGTACACAGAGATTCAAAATCTTTCTTGTGGACACGACTTTGACATGAAAGGTTTTTCACCACTAGATAAGAACTAACATTGTATGGTGAAGGACAAACAAAAGTTAAAAGCAAGCATGCTGGTGCTTGCCCTTGCCCTTCAGACAGCAAAATTGCTAAAAGCCTCCTGACTTTCTGTCACAAGTCTATTCAACAGGCCTTTCTGATCAGTTGTAAGAAATGCGGGTCTGAAATGAATGAAATGGGTTGTGTCATATGTGTACTAAAGATGGTTTTTAAGGGATCTTTTTGTCTTGAAAGCCAAAAATACCTAAGCTCTAGTGCTAGTAATGATGACATCTGATAAAATGCGTAAAAGCATATGTTGGTTATTTGCAGACATATATATACACCTTTGAAAACCTTGGACAATGACTCTTGGAGGGTAACTTAGGTACTGAAGTTTAATCGTTTAAAATATATCTGGTTTTGAACTTCTTAAAAAAATGCCATGTCTGACTACCCATGCTGAGGTTGGAGGAAAAAGCTGCTAAGATGACTGGAGAATGGGGAGACAAACCTTTAAAAGAAGCTAAAACCAGGTTGTATTGTTTAATACAGCAAAATGAAGAGTACAGCTGGCTTTGAGTTATCCCAGTAAGTACACTGGGGCAGTGAGTGCCAAGGAATGAGGAAGATCTGGTTTGTACCCTGGTTTGAAAAATGGATTTGCAAAATGGATTCAGTAACAGCTGTATGCAGGGCAAGTCCAGGTACAACCAATCTGATCTCATTGTGCAATGAATTAAGCCTGGCAGTCTTGCTGTGCATGTTCAGACACTGCCCAGAGAGCCCAGCCTGTTTAGGTTAGGCCTTATGTCAAGGAATTTGCAATTGTCTGCAGTTGTAGGGCAAGGGCATTCCCTCCAGCATGCACAAATCTTCCTCTTCAGCTTAGAGATGTGAGTCTGAAAGTTGTAGTACCTTTGATTAACTCTGAATTTACAGAGCTTTAAATCTATGCTGAGTATGGATTTGCTATAAAAAAACCCCAAAACAAACCAGCAACAGAAGAGCAAAAAGAGAGTTCCCCTGAAACTGCTGTCTGCTGGTCTGGTGGGCACGAAGGGCCACCACCCCTCGGCTGGAGCAGTCTCTGTGCCTGTGGAGGTTTGTGAGCATAGACCTCTTCTCGCTTCCAGTGATTCTCTTGTGCCCTTTCTTAGAAGATTTTCCCTACCTAGTGCATTTGGAGGCAGCCTTGGGAGTTCATTGTTAAAAGTTAATGTCTGGAGATTGAAACTTTCCATTGGCTTGATTCCCTTCCCTTTTCCTACTCCTGCTCATACATGCATGCACTGAATTCTAAAAAACTTTTTGATAGCGACTTGAAATTCAAATGTCCCCTTTCTATTTGTCTTCTAGTCCAAGCCAACATTTAAATGCATTCTTTTCTATTATAAAGAACATATTGACAATTTAGGAAACATTGTCCTACAGTGCAAATGCTCTGATACTACAAAATATTGCCATATTCTCTGCATTGATCTAAATGATGGCATTGGCACAAGAACTAATGGGTCTATAGGGGCCAGGAATGAGTACAGACAGAAATGAGAAAATTTCTAATCATGAGAAGGACATGTTCAGGGACAGGCTTCCAAGCAGAGAGCTGGACCAAACTAGTTCAGTTTCTGGGATACAGAACACGATCATTTCTACAAGTCCATGATGTGGTTGCCTGTGCCAGAGTGGAGGCCCATCTCTGGCCATAAAGCCAAGGCTTCCCCTGGCTTGGAAGACAAAGGTTACTGCTCCTTGATGTGGCCTGTGTGACTCTGTATCCTCCTTTGGGAGGGTGCTCAACTTGCAGGAAAGGTCCAGAAAACTTTCACAAGCTGAATGCTTTCTGGGCAAACAGCTTTTGCCAAAAGGAAGCTTTGAGAAAGCTGGCCTGGGACCACACAGCTGGGTGCACATGCGGATCCCTGCCTGTCAGTGAAGGATCCATTTCATGACCTTTTGGTCTCTGAATCAAGGGTAAGGTGTCACCTGTGCTGCCCCTCCTCTTGCTGCTGCAGATCCCCTCTGCCAGCCTGCCCTGATGCCTCCTCCACAGCCCACGTGGCTGTCCCTGTCCCTGTGCCCCATGATAGCATTCAAAAGCCTGCCTCTGAGTCCCTATCTCCAACAGGGAATTGCTTTAACCTTATCAAATGGAGGTGAAATTTAAAATGACTTAATGTTTATTTGCTGACAGGCAGGAATGTCCTCTAAAATGACTGTCACAGCTCGAACACAATGCTATAGGACCAAATCATAACCTCTTGTTGGCCTTCAATGAAACAATGTTAAGTTTGGGAAGTGGGGATGTTATTTTGGCCTCCCTGGATATATGGGTGGCATTCTCATTTTGAAGTTTTATACAATGAAGCTATATTTGATATTTGCATAATTCAAATAGATGAAATCCTCAGATAGGCACAGAAGACTTGATTTCATTAACTTGGGATGCAGCCATCCCCATCTCTCATGCAAATGGCAAATACCTTTCCTGTAAGTATACTTTAAAGATTCATTTCTTTCTCTAATCAAGTGGTGAAATCCTACCCACAGGAAGAAGAATTGATTTCTTTTCCCTTCAGACTGGATATCATAGACCTATTTGGGTTAACTTCTGCCATGAAATGTAAGGTTAACCCTTCTGTGTGCTGCAAATCAGCTGCATGTGTTCCTGTTTGCTGCTCCAGCACACTGAAGATGTACGTGGTATAGTTGTCCTGCAGATGTAGCGGTCAGCTCAGGGGAAGCTCTACTTCTTGTCAGCAAGGATCTATTTCTCCTGAAAGCCTGACCTTGAGAGCTCGTTTTTAAATTTCCTCCTGGGCCCCAAACGCTATAATTGATTATGGTTGTTTTGGTTTTAGTCTTTAACAATCAAGGTGAAGAATTGCTCCCCAATTTGTTAAGATGTCAGGAGGAAGGCAGCTGCCCCACACTGCATGGACAGTGTCAAGGAGCCACAATGGGCTCTCACAAGCCTTCTGTGAAGCACTGATGTTTCTGGTTGGAAATGGAAATCAGAAATGCTCTGCTCTTGAGAACTGACACTGGTGCCAAGTACCTCCTGGGGCACGAGAGAGCTCCACTGCATTAATTCAATTTAATAGGCATCAGTGGAGAATTAAAGGTATCTGATGTTGGTCCAAGTAGTCTTAGGGAATAGTCCTTCACATTATGTAGTCTGAGCCCATGGCTGGGACTCCTGTCCATGGCAGTGCTTAGGTGAATTTTCCTCTCTCCTTTCTACTGAATTGTCTGCATATTTTTGTATGCTATTTCCTGGTTCACCTTCTTGGTAATAAAGCTCTGCATTTTATTTTCTGTCTTTCAAATATATCACTTTTCACTTGAAGTGTCTTATATTAGTTGAAGCTGATAGCCTGACCCCTTGGCCACTGTGCTTCATCAAAAGCAGGGTGCTTTGCTACATTCCAATGAAGAAATGCTTTAAAAACACCCCCCCCCCTCCCCCCCAATTAAACCAAAACAAACCAACCAGCCAAAAAACACAAATTAAAAACCACAAAGAAAAAAGGAAAATATATACTTTTCTTGGATGTCTGGGATGCTTAGTTTTCTGGTTTTCTTTGCCTTAGAACAAAAAGCAGTCACTGGGAAAGTTTTTTTCCTCACTCTGAAAGTGAGTTTGAGGTGTGTTCTCTGCCACTCTTGCCCACTAGCCTGGCCTGCAGACGAAAGCAGTAGGAGGTCAGCCTCATTGAACAGCTCAAGAAAAGCCAAGATGTCCTGGGTTTTCCTCTTGTATTAAAGGAAGATTTTATTCTTTAATTGTAACTGATTAGTAAGCCCTCCCTCAGTTGTATACACAGTGTGGTATTTGACCTCTAAGCCTCCTGGTGTGGGGATGCATGCTGAGTAGCAAGCACTGAGCTTGCCCTGGCGTTTGGGTTCCTACATCAGGTGTCAGCTGCCTTTCACAACTGGGTTTAAAATTCAGCACTGTGGTTCATGAGAGCACTGTGGTTCACAAAGGAAGCAGCCAAGTGAGAGACAGATACTCTGCCTCTGCTTTTCTGGGCATTCATGTGACACCAAAAACTGTGTCTTTTTCACATCAGGGAATGCTGAAACTGTCTATATCTAAATACACCCACAGACATGCTTATATAAACATACCTATATAGGAGTAGTGACTAATTATGAGTAGCCCTTCTCACCAATCCACTTGTGGTATCTCAAGGTTCGTTGCTCACACTGAGCAGCAGGGTGGGGTTTTGGTTTGTTCATATTAGTCCCTAAGCAGACTCAGCTCAAGGGGCCCCACCTCCCACCCCGAGCTGGAGAAGGACTTGTTCAGCAAAAGCCCCATGAGCCTGGAGAGAGGCAAATGCCCTGCTTGTCGGTGTGTGCTGCAGATCAATGCACCGAATTCAGTAGGAGCTAGAAGCATTTCAGACTTTCGGTGACGAAAATCTTGCTGACTGAACTCTACTTTCAAGTCATTTCAGGCCAGGAATAATTGCCATCTTTACATCACCATTTTCAAATTCTTTATCCCTTGAAGCAGCACTGACAAAGCCAAGCGTCCCTAAGGTTCAGGTCTTCTTTATTTAATTTTGCTACTATTTTAATATATCGATGGTTGTGATCATTTTTGCTCGGTGTGGTTTTGAGGAGAAAATTCTGAGGAGTGAAAAAAAGCTGTTTAAAGTGAAACATCTTGCTCTTGAATCCAAGGACTGATGTTCAATGGGAGGAATAGAAACAAAAATCTCATGATAACCTCTCTGCTTTCCTAAAATAGAAAACCTGCCTAGTTAATGAATATAAATGAATGTACATTCACTTCCTTTTTTTGAGGTTACTAAAGCTGATTAGCATTAGGTACCACAATTTGTTTAAAGCAGTTGAGTAATTATTCTTCTTCCTATCCCATGAACATACGACTTATTTATTACTAAAGGCTTGGGGTTTTTTTAAAGTGTATCCTTGAAATAACATTGGGGACATATCTTTGTCATCATCTGAGCTTTAAAATGAGGATTTTACAATAAATATTTCTGATATCCAGCAAAGAAGAAAAATTGGGCAATGCTATAGAAATTCAATAAAGTGTGATGCATCGTCCTACAGGAAAGGACCTAAAATCCTTAGGCGCGAAATAATGTATTGACAATCTGCGTTTTACACAAGTAGAATTCAATATTCAGCATAATTAAATTAGAAATTGATAGCTTCAGCAGAACAAAACAGCTTTTCATCTAAAATTTAAAACAGTTGAAGCCATTTTGCTTTATTGTGACACCAGGTGGATCAGGGTGCTTTGGCTGAGAGTTATTTTCCAGCAGATCATCATAAAGTGACTTGTACGTGTTGGTCTTTCCTGTTATGTTAGGCTAATGAGAATTTATTCTCCACTTGCTTGTAGAGGCTGCCATAGCTCCTGCCGTGTTGTTAGTAATGCCAGGCAGGTTAAGTTACTCTCTCTCGGTCCATCTTTCCTAAAATTGCATTTTCTTTTCTCTCCAACCACCCGTCCTCAGGACTGAGAAGGACAGGCAGAAAAGTGAGTGGACTCTGACTGCAGTCAGAGGTGGCCAGGAGCTGTGCAGGTGTGGAGATTTTGTCCATTATTGTCCTTTTCTTAAACTTTAATAAGCTGGCTGTTGGACAGAAATCCCTTTAACCTGGTTAAAAGATATTCTCTAAGTTTACATAATTTGAGATATAATCAAAGTCTTCTTTGGGCTGGGAGCACTTTAATTCCTCCTGCTTTGTAATCATCCGTGAGGGCATGTAAAATTGTGTGTGAAGGAAAAGAAACCATGAGATTCTTCAACACTATTATTATTATTTAAAATGTAATAACACTGTTTTACATTAACTATCAGTCCAGTATGAAAATTCTATTTCAGGATTAATGACTAAATCATAGACACCTCTAGCCAAAACAAATGAAAGGGTTGATGTGAGCACTGTAGCGGAGCAGAGAGTTTCAGTATTAGGTGTGCCTTCCCACAGGAACACCGGCACAGCTCTCATTAGTGTTTGCAACTTCTGTGCATGTACCCAGGGAGGAACATACAGCACTTAAAACCTGTGGGAAACAAAAAAGAATCTGCTCTGGAAGTTTCCCTGCCAAAGCACTTGAACCTCATATAAGGAGTGTTATAGGACAGAAAAAAAGTTCTGCAGCTGGTGAACTTTATGGCAAAGTTGCATTTCATCCTCAGACCAGTTGTAAAAGACAAGTTAAAATAAATCTTCCACATTCTGCAGATGTGCCGACAATCCATGAATAAAATTTAAACCTGCAAGCAACCTATTATGCCATAATAACAAGTTAAAAAACCCCAAAACAGCTGGGTGCTGCTCATTTAGAATCACCAGCTTCTGAAAACAATGACATCGGGCAGCCTCTCCTGCCTTAGCAGAAGCAGTACTGATTTATATAGATGTAGGTACTTCGGTGACGTATCTCGTAATTTTTCTGTTATGTGGTAGTATTTTAGAGCCCAGTCTGAGACCAGGGGCTCACTGTATATGCACTTTACAGACAAGAACAAATAATCTCTGTGTTAAAACAGACACAATCTACATAGTTAGAACCAGAATGAGTGATGGAAAGGAAATTTGACATACAGTTATCTCCAGCTTTTACTAACAGAGCTGTTACAAATTAAGTGCGTGTACTAAATATTTTGAAACTAGATGAGAAATGTTTATTTACAGAAGAGAAGTGGCCCAGCTACTTCTGCAAACCACAGGCTCCGTGACAACTTTGTAGCATGCTTTAAATAATTCAGTTTTCCATTTCCTGAAAATGCACATACAAGAATCTTAATTGTAAACCCAGTTATTTACCTTTGAAGTGTTCGTCATTACCAGGAGCTCCAACATGTGTTGCATTTTTTAAGATATTCATTATGGGTTAGTAGATGACAGTGAGCTGCAGTAAGCTGTCAAAGTCAGATGGATTTGAGTAGCAAGAATTTCTGCTAGTAGACATTCATTGTCAGCCACCTCTGATGCTAGTGTTGGAAGATGAAGACGATTATTTGCACCAGCTTGTAGCTGCTCAGAGGAAAAATAACTTCTGTGTATTTGCAGATTACACTAGACAAAGGCTTTGCTTCTCTGAAGAAAACTCCTTCATATAGCTTGTGCTGAGGCTCTGAAATGCAGCCTGTTTGTATTTCTCCCTTGGCAGTGTTAGAAAACCTCATCTCTCCCTGATCTGCATTTGAACAGTCTTCATTTTTATCTCTTTTAGATAAAGGACTTTTTCTCTTTAAGCACTTCCTCTCTTTCACTTGAGCGCGTTGTTGGGAGGGGGTTTTTACCATCTTGAGCTTGAGTAATAGGCCAGCTATTTGCTTTACAGTGTCTCTGGTTTTTCATTGATGGGCAGTTGTATTTCCAAATGGACTGACTTTTCAGCTCTCTTGAGTGAGTCTGTTTGGTCTGATTGTGTCTTGGAGTAACACAGGGACAGCCTGCAGCTTTGTTTGTTTGCAGTCCTGCACATTCAGGCACACTGGCGCATTAAACGACTGGGCTTTATGCATTTAGGATGGTAGATATCCCGTGATACATAAAGTGTAGGCTTATGGAATCATAGAATCATGGAATATCCTGAGTTGGAAGGGATCCACAAGGATAATTTCTAATATGCAGTTTCATGTGCAAAAGGGTTATTTGAAATGTGGAAAAATTAAGAGAGCAGTGAAACTGTCCAGTTTAATTCAGGCACATATCACTCCACAGGAATAGCTATTTCTGTGAGTGCTACTTTACTGCCTTCTGCACAACCAAACATCTTGCACTTTTGAAAAGACCATCATCTGGTGCTAATAGTGCAGGTTTTCTGAGTCCATGATATCAAGAGGTAAAGAAATGAAGCTGAAACCTCCCCTGTCTTTCCCCTTCTTTCTCTGCGTCTCCCACCGATATACCAGCTCTAGGTCAATCAGCAATGAAGAAACATTTGGGACCTCTAAATTGTATAAATGCACACAGTTTACTGTTGGCACTGTGTTTGAGTCCAAAAGTGAGTAATTAAACAGTTTTTGGAGACTGACCTTCCTTTTTGCCCTACCTGCAATCTCTTTGTCCTCAGCTGGCTGAATGGCAGTGTGTATGTACCTGCAGATAATACAGGAACTTGCTATGAAGCCTTCTCTTCCCTGACTTTAATTTAGTAATTTAATTTATTTGTGGAGAATAAGATTATATAGGTTGAGATTTCATAGAATCATGGAAAGTTTTAGGTTGGAATGGACCTTTCCAACTCACTGCTGTGGGCAGGGGCAACTTCCACTAGACCAAGTTACAAAGAAAGTCAAAATCCCTTGATTTTCTTTGTGGCTCTCCTCTGGAATCACTCCATGTACAAGTCTTTCTCATGCTGGGGCCCTGTTGGGGCCCCAGAGGGTGCAGTGCTCCAGGTGGGGTCTCACAAAAGCAGAGTAGAGGGGCAGAATCAGCCCCCTCAACCTGCTGGTCACGTTTCTTTTGATGCAGCCCAGGGTACATTTGGCTTTCTGTGCTGCGAGCGCACCTTGTTGGGTCATTTTGAGCTTCTCATCAGCCAATTGACAACCAACTCAATTTGACAGAGGGTGTTTTCCCCTTGAATGCTCGTAAGACCAAAAGTGATTGCAAAGTGTCCACCACTTTATGCTTCAAAGACAACATCCTCCTTGTAGCTTATAAAGCCCTATAAGGCCGGAATGTATTATGTGCATAAAATCTATGGCTCTCTCTTACATCCTAGCCATAATAGGGTTTTTTATGGCTCTTGTGGTCTTCCTCAAGTAGGCAGGACAGTCATCTGGAAAAAGCACCAAGTCTGTTGACCAGAGGTATGTGCACAGTCTGATGGAAGAAAAGGTAATATTGCCAGCTCTCTTGTTTTGGAGCCAAGCCTAAGAGGACTGTTTAATTCTCTGGTTAGAGGAGGAGGTGCCAGCTTCATAAACCCATATGACTTGTTAACTGTTACAATTGAAGATTATCTGAAACACGGTAACTATTACTAACAGAAAGCACTGGACAGGAGAAGATTTTCTCTATGGGAAATTGCCCATCCACAGCACAGTAAAGATTTTATTCCTGTCATAAGTCAGGATTCTGAGTTCAGCTAAGGCTTTTACAACTTCAAATTTTTATCCCGCTGTCCAGCTGCCTCTGTTTCTTTAGGAGAACCAATGAAGATTTTTCCATTTAAAACCATTTTTCCATGCTTCAGCACCACAGATGAAAGTCAACACATAGATTTTGCTTACAATATGGCCAGGGTTATTTATTATTTAACCTGTTCTAAAGGTTCTAAAACAATAGCTAGCTTTCCCTTTTCATAGTTACAGGCAAACAGCAATTTTCTCAGGGCCTAGTAGTAGTAAACCCTTTCTCTCCTTCTCTTCTTCACCCAAATCAAAAGTAAATAGGATTTAATTCCATTCCCCCAGCCCTTATCTTAAGTTGTTTTGTCTCAACGGCACCATCACTATGATTTTATTTAACAGGTTTCATACTTTACACCTTTTGAAATAAACATGTTTACCAGCAATAACTTTGCTAAATTTGTAACCCTTACACTCAGGGACTATGCCTTCAGGTTCTCTATGTTTTTGCTGTAGAAAAATGGGAGAAGAACTTCACATGGTGCAGCTGGAAGAACAAGTACCTTCACTGTATCTTTTTCTTTTCTCTTCAAAAGCAGCAGAAATTATTTCAGTGACACACACAAAGATTTGTGTTGCAGAATAGCTGGAAAGTGGGTTTCCCTCCATTTGTATTCATGACAGCTTCCACATATTCAACTATCAAAACCTATTATGGAGAGCTGTATTGTAGTGTAGATAGATTTTTATGCTTGTCATAATACAGATCTATAGGTAAATTTGTCAATGATACATCCACTGTCATATTGCCATATTTCTTACAGAAAATATTCTTAATGATAACTACCAGGTTATATATCCTTACCATGTGAGACTGAGTTTATTTGGTTGCTCAGTTTTAAGAAGAATGTTTTAAATTATCAGGGGTTTTTCAGTTTGGAGTGAATTTAGAAACACACATTTAAACCAAAAGTAATTTGCTGGGCTGGCTACTTTCTACATCCTGGTTTTTAATAAGATGTGCACGGTCCAACAAACTTCTTTCTATGACTATGCTAGATTTTTCCTTCTTCCTAATTATACATGACTTGTCCAGCCCAGGTTAGGAGCTTATTCTGAAATGAATTGTAACAGGTTGATGGAAAAACAACCCTCCTTGATTCCCATGTGCAGCTATGGTTTGTTTGAGCTCTAGGTCTGTCTTTAAAACATAAAAAATGAAAAAAATCTCTGTGTGTTTTTGTTAGAAAATCTCCTGATGAAAGGAGTAACTTCTTTCATGTCTTCAGTGGTTTAGTTCTCATCCTGTCCTCCCTTCCATGTTTCTCCATTCCCTGTAATTAGCTGAAATGGGGCTAAGTGTGGGGTGACCATGCAGTTATAGGGAAGAAGCAGGAAAGAAAGGAATGGGGGATGGGGAGAGGGTGGGAAGGTCATTCATTTGTTTTGGAGCTGACGCTCAGGGTTTTTTTCCTCATCAAACAGGAGATATTCATAAGACCAATTTTGTTGTTTAATAATTTGTTTGGGTCACAAAGATTAAAATAAAAATTCTTGGTCTCTTTAGAGAGAGAGTTTATTATATATAATGTTTTATATATATAATGTATCCATATTTGGGAACATGAAGCCTTAAGTATATCAAGAAGGTAAAAACAAAAGGTGTTTTCTCATCTGCAAAATCAACAGTTGAGGTGTCCCCAGTTCCTCCCACCCCTTATCTGGGGAAGGGAAAAGGAAGAACTGAGGGCACAGCCTGGTTTTGGGGCTCTCCAGGTTGTATCACATCCATGGTGACAACTCCCAACTCTCACTAATAATACACAATAATGTCACTTCTCACATGCACAAATCCAGAGGCCAACACCTTCGGTGGTTTCAGAAATCACTGCTGTTATCCTCGAGCTGTGACTAATTTCCTTTCCAAACACAAAAATGGCATCAACCAAAAGACAAACTACGTGATGCCAAAAGGAAAAACAAATCCAAGTTGAACGAAGTTTCCTCCTCCCAGGCAGAAATCTGGGGCAGTGCTGGGAGAGCTGGGAGTGCCCCAGTACAGGTGCCCTGGGGAGGTGACAGGTCCCAGCCACAGCAGGAAAACTCAGGATGTGCAAGTGGGACAGCTCAGCCACGAACCCCAGTGACTGTGTGTTGACTTGTCCGGTGGGTGGTTGGGGAGCCACCCAGAATGTGCCACTGTGTGAGATGTGAGACAAAGGAAAACAACTGTTCCCATCACATGGGGCCCTCCCAGAGTCAGAAGCTGAGCAGTGTGACCTTTCTCTGCAGAGATCTATCAGACCTGGTGTGCAAATCAACACTTATCTGTCCTCTTGAACCCAAAGCTGATGTATGGGCACGTCCAAACGGCCAGGGAGGCACCTACACGGTGTGGTTTGGCAGCACTGAGTTGGAGCTGCCCACAGCTATGAGTCTGCTGCATGTTAGATTTCTGTGACATCTCTGCATCCATTTCTGGGTTCATTCACCTCTCCCAGTCACTCCCTGCCTTTGCAGGCTTTGTCATTGCTTCTGGTCTGGGTTATGAGCACAGTCAAAAAAACCTGCAAATTAGCTAATTTCTGAGAGACAATGCAGTTTCTCTGGTGAAGGTCTTGTGCTCTGAAGAAAAAGGTACAAATCTAGTCAGAGGAACCTTTCTGATTCCGTTTTACTGGGATTATTCTGTTTCTTTTCCTAAATTGCCCTGCAGGTTAAACTAGTACTCCATGTCCTCTGTCATTCAGCTTCAAGTACAGTGCATACTATGGCAATAGCGTTCGAGATGAACCCAAATTAGGTCTGTGTCTGCAAGGGAGGCGAAATAAAAAGAGCTAACTAGTTTAATTACTCCCCATTCAGATGTAATTCAGTTGCATTGCACTAAGAAAAATAAATGCTGTTGGGATGTTATGAGACAATTAGTAAGATAATGGAAAATAGTTAATATCCCTCATGTCTGTGAAAGAATGCTCTCCCCTCTGCCGCAGAGTAGTCTTGAAGGGGTTTTCTGAATTGTATTTTCAAGCAAGAATATCTTTTCCCCTTGGGAATACTAATAAAATCCTGCCACAGTACAAAATGCTTATTTACAGTTTGGAAATCATAGAGTTCAAAGAAATCACCTGGGTCCTGAGCCAGCCACAGGGCACAGATCCAGGCGCTGTGAGAATATTCCTCCTTTGGGAATGACGAGTGATTGGTACACTTTCTCACCGGGCAGTTTTGATTGTGCCCTGTGTTTCCTGGCAGGCACATTTCAATGCATCCTTGGGCCTTTCACAGTAGCCATTCAAAACATTTCACTCAAAACGTGTCACAAGTATCTTTCTTTATTATATTCAAGGTTGAGGACTTTTCCCCCTTCCACTGTCACAGCAAAGTTAGAACAGCAAGTTTGCCAGTAACTTGCCAGCTTATCTTCCCAGCACCCTCCAGCCATAAATCATTTGCCCCTTGGCTGTGGGGTCTGAGACTCAGGCTCTGATCCCAGCTCCTCTGTGGCTCTGCTGAGTGACCTTCTTCAAGCTGTACCTCGGACACTTTGGCACCGTCTGTATAATGATTTCTGATTCTTTTGTAAATGTGTTTTATTTGCTACATTGGAGTCAATTATCCTGGCTTTTGCCACTGCACCAATTACCAGCTACCAGCACCCATGAGTACAGCAGGCTGAGCTTGAGCACATGTGTGGGCATTAATGTAGATTTCCTCATTTCTCATGTTTTGAAGTTCTTCCCTTGAGGTAAGGAGTTTGGGGATTTTTTTTTCCCTCTCAGCTGTGCAGCTCCTATTAAAGTCAACTGCCCTGTGCCACTTGATAAAAAAAAATCCCGTTTAATGTGAGATTAGTTTAGGCTTTTGTACTTGGTTTCCTTGGGACTGTAATGGCAGTCTGAAAAAGAAAATCACCCCTGAGAACGTCTAGCACTTTTGGTTTCACATAAATGTAATCCAATTACCCCAGTCTAGGCCATGCAGAACTATTTGGTCTGAGGTATACATCAATCTAGGAGAAGTACAATATACTGAACTGAAAAGAAGGCAGATTGGGCATATTTTTTAATAGCATAGCACAATGCAATTGCCAAAGGAAAGGCATATGTTTCTGTCCCGCATTACGCAGAGCCTGAACTGAGTAATTTGGGGGGGGGGGGGGGGGGGGGGGGGGGGGTGAAGTCCTTGCAGGAAGGGATTTTAGAGGTATCTTCCCTGGAGGCCAGTTTTGTAAAGGCATACCATCTGGTGCATTCAAAATGCAAAAAGATTTGTTCTTCAGAAGTCTGAGCCAGGGATAAAAGTCCATCCCTGCCAGGGATGGCTTAGCAGTATCCAGAGAGAGGGATGAGTTTTATCACAAACAACGAGATTCTCCTTTTCCTCCGCCCTTAACCTCTAATTCAAACATCAAATAGACTGATCTTACTGTAGCTGCTGGTTTCTGTAATGAAAGTTTCTGATGTCCTTGCTTACTGTGAACTGAGCAATGAACTGTTTCATTACTATTTCTGCTTTGCTTCCAGGCACCTTCATTTTACACAGAGGTCAGAAAGGGGTTAAACACAAATGCTGACATTATCCCAGGCAGAGCCTGTACTGGGACTCAAACTGCCTGCTTCTCCCTCTCATGCCTTCAGCCGCAGTCAGACTGACTGCTGTGGTGCAGAAGCTTATGGCTGTTCTCAGCATCAGCCTCAATATTGGCACCTCTCAGGCCTGAGCTGTAATGATCACATCTCCTTGCAGAATTAAGCAGTTTTTGCCCCGTGCCTTGCAGGGTAGATTTCAAATTTCCTGTTAGAGGAACGGGTGGATGTTTAGCTTGCCTTGGAGACACTGCTGGCCCTGGTGATGGAAGCCCTCAGTGCATCACTGTCACAACTGAAGCTCTCTGCAGAGGCTGGGGGCCTGCAGGAGACAGCTGCTGGCTCATCCCTTCTCCAAGCACAAGCTCTTTGGGGCTTACAGTGTGGTTAATGCTGCTATCAGGTGGGCTCAGGCTAGGCACAGACTGACCAGAATGTGCTAAGTAGAAGTTAGGATTTAACAACAAAAGGTGGTGTAATCACTGAATAAGAAGACATTACTGCTTCATGCCTGAATACTGGGAATGTGATCACAGTCCAGAGCTCCTGGCATAGCTCATGGGTGCAGGGTGAATTTCCCTCTGGAAGTGAAATCTGGGAGCCATAAGACTGGAATTTTGAAATCTGAGAAACTATGCTAATCTCTAGCTATTAGTGCTGGTTATATCTTCGCCTGCACAAAGACAGCAAAACAAGCGCTGTGGGCTGTGCCTGCTTTGGCTCAGTGGAGCGTAATGCTCCCGTGGCTGCCCAGGTCTCAGGTATGCTGTGTGCACAGTGATGTGATCCCCATGGACTACTCGCCCACAGCTGCTGTTCTGGCACCCCTGCTCCTTGATGTTCATGTCTGCAGAGCTCCAAACCTGTCTATTTTGTTAACTTGAAATTCTCTTTAACATGCAGCAAATCGATGTGCTAGTGAGATCCAAGTGCTGTCAAACCTCTTTCAGATGTGGTTTTTGGTCTAATCAGCTGTAACTTTAATCAATTACTTTATTTAAAAACACGTCTTGTATTGGCTTTTCTCATACAAGCAGAAAAATCCTGTCTGCCAAGTAGAAGAAGCCTGTACAACCTTATCTTCCACAGGTACTTCTAACAAGCGAGAAACTCATAGAAAATAACTTCTAGTCTGTTCCTTTTAGTTTCTTCTGCTCTTCCTCCAAATTTGTGGGTAGACTTTCCTGTGTCTTTGAAGCTTAACAGCTTTAATCTCATTCCAGTCCTCCTTCAATTTGGGCACCTAATGTGTAATATCATGGACCTCAGAAAGCAGTAACTCACCAAAACGTTCCTGGGCATCTTCCTGCTGCCCTGTAGTTAATGGATGCTTCAGCCTTGAAGAAGCAGGTGGAGTCATAGTGGTGATGCTTTGCTTTGTGTTCCCTTTATTTGCACCTTATTGATCTCTGAAATGCATTTGCTGCACTACTATTGAGTTCTAACAACTCCTACATGAAATGTGCTTTTTGTCATCAATTTTGTGATGTTTTGTTGGTTAAGAGCTTACTTGGGTATAACTACAGTTTTTAACATTAGCCACAGCTTCTGACCTGCCCATCTTATTCCTGTCAATGGAAGGAGAATAGACAGCACAAGAGCAAATTCTGTTTTTTCACTATGATAACTTTTTGTGAACAGGCAAATTAATGCACAATAAATGTGTTACAGAGGAGCAGTGATAACAGAGCCCTTGCACTGTCATTTGCATGGCAATGGTAGGGCTGGCTGTTATGAATAAATAAAATTATTTAAACTGGAGCTTTTTCCTGGTAAGTCTTCCTTTCCTACATTCTCTGTTCTTTCTCTGGCTTGGGGGATCTTTGTGGATCTTTGACAGAGCTTGAAAGGTGTGAAAAGCTTATTCAAATGTAAGTTGTATGGTGGAGTTAAACAGTGCTCTTTGCTTTCCCTACGTATATGTTCCCCTTCACACCTGCCTCAGTTGATAGAGCACCACATCAACGAGGCCAAAGGAGTGTAGTCACTCTCAAACTTGGAAAAATGTATTAAAGCCCTCTAAAAACCTATTAAAGGTCAGGTTAGAAGCAGTGTTATTCTTTACCTGCCTATTCCTTTCAAGTTCTTTTCTAACCATCCATGTTGTAAATATCTCTGACCAAGAGGAGTGCTTCAGGTGGAAGCCAGAGCAAAACAAAAAATGTGGCTTAATTTAAAAGTCTTCCTGGGAAGAAATATGTTGACCCTTATAGCAAAATGCCAAAGCATCATTAAGTGCTGTAAATACCCCAGTAATAAAACACGTTTATGTAGAGTGGTTAGCCCTCGTTTGCCTTGCTGTGCAAAGGACATGTGATTTAAAACTTTCTTTTCCCTCTGTCATCTTGAGTAAAGAGGACCTTGCAGATTAATGGTGAGGTGGTGAAGGGGAGAACCGGTGAGAGAGGCTGTTGCTAGAATAAATTACCCTGAACTTCCCACTTTAGAAGTCAGCACTGCTGCTCTTCACCTTCCTTTTGTGGCACCCTTTCCCGCTTATCACTCAGAAGCCCTCCAGAGGCTTGTTGAGGGCTCAAGAAAAGGGTAAGTTGCTTTTTGCTCTTTATCTGCCTCGGCTCCTTTCGAGTGGTCTGGGGGCCTTGAGTAATTTCAGCTGTGAGGGTCAAATTTCCCTTCTGTCGCTGGGGGTGTAACACTTCCACAAGTCACTGAACTGTTGTTGGCAATGAGCAGGAAAGGTGTAGGATGTTGATGTGAGTAAATGCCAAGGCTGTAATGATAAAGCTTTCCTTCTGTCTCATTCCTCTGTCTCAATGCTTGAGACAGGCAGGACATTTCAAGTGTCTGTAATTGAAGACATTAAGGTTTTACTGGGTTCTGCTTAAACTAGTGGTCTCAGGCATATAGTCTACTGCAATTATATATTGCTCCATGCTTGACTTTATGGTTCTGCTACCATAAACTTCTGCTGAAGCCTTCTCAGGCATAAGAAAATCTGAAATGTACAGATCATTAGAGGAAGTATTGAACCATTTACTTGTAGAATAGACATAGATTAACTGGGAATGGATCAGTGCGCTTTTATCACATAGCATCAATAGTAAGACGGAAGATTTCTTTGGGACAAAGTGAAAAATAATTGTTTGCAGTTGCAAGGAGAAGAGAAACAGGTTGAGAGAACACAGTGTGAGATGTATGGCAGCCTGCATCCTCTAAATGGAAGTATATATTTGTAAGCAGACAAATTTTTATGCAAAATTTCAGCAGTGACAAAGCCCCCCCACTGAGCAGGTGCATAGGGAAAAGAGAGTGGCACTGAGTTGTACTGTCCCCCCTCACCTGGCCAGGTTCTCCAAACTTGCTCTCTGTCACCAAGACTCTGTGCTCTGGTTTGGTGCAGGGAAAGAGCTCCCCTCCTTCCTCCATGCTGCAATGGCAGCAGGGATCAATTCAGAGGGAGAGTCCTACAGCCCGTGTTTATTGAGCAGGTCAGACTAAGAGAGTGTAGTGGTTCATTCTGCCTTTCTAATCTAATAACCTGCTTTTATCCAGTTACCCTCTGGACTTTAATTTGAGCTAGTATTCGATCAGAGTACAAACAAATGATAGAAACCCTCAATGACAGCCTGCCAGAGGAAATGCTACAAAAACAGAATTAATTGAAAATATATATTCCAGGATTGAGATATGGACCCTTTTTCTAATAGACTTAGACTTGGATATTATTACTGAAATACTGGCAAATTCACACATCAATGTAAATTGTCTCGCTGCATCTGTCAACAGGCACCTAAAGCAGTAATAAAGGCAGAATAGCTCCTCATAAATATCCAATATCCTAATTATCAGAGCTTGACTTAACCAATGGCAAGGTAATAAAAAATGAGATTTTTTTGATCTTTTGCCATGACAAACGCATACTTTATTCTTTGAAGACTGACTGCAGTGTCACAACTTTTGTGGCAAATAGAGCATGAAGCATATTGTCAAAAATATGGTTAGGGAATATGAAGCCACTAAATATTTTATCTTCCTGGCAATGTACTAGGAGAAAAGTATAAACGTTAAATCTATCAGGGTCCTCCTCCCACCTCCCAAACTGTTTTAATAATAGAGAAATTCAAGTTTCTGGAGAAAAGCAACACATCCATTTTCCAGTGTGCTTTGATATAGTGAGTATTATGAATTTTGTAGTGTTTGCATTGGGGTTTAGAATGTCATCAGTGTATCTCTTGAAGAATTGTTTAGCCGTCGCACATTATGAATGTCCATTAGTTTCCTTTTTACTGACCAGTCAGGCTTGATGCAAACAACTTCTGACTGGGTGTCCCAAGGGTGCTGAGAGATGGGGGACCAGGAGGGATCCCAGAGAGGGACAGGCAGTCACATCCCTCACAGCAGGGTGAGGCCTCTGCACTCTGTTCTCACACAGCCACTTGCCAGCCGCTTTGCCACAGAATCTCCTTTCTGAAAACAGGACATCCTCCCTGGCTCGCTGTGGCAGAGCCAGTGCTGGCCCAGGGGGATGGATGCACCATCTCCACAGCACGCTGGCCTCCAGATCAGGCACCCCCACAGCGTGACACTGGCTTGCAATGCTCCTCCTGGTTTTGTCACATGGTGCTTGCCTGTGCACCAAGTTGATTTTAGCCATGAAATTAACTCTATGGCAAGTAACAAGCCACATTCCTCTCTGTAAACTGCATCTCTCAAAAAGAAAATTAGGCTAAATTAGCCTTCCTCATCACTCGTATGAAAATCAAAGCTCTACAATGTAGGATTGCCTTGTGGCATGGTGTGAGACTCTTAAGAGACCCTGTCTTTGCCCACCAGCATGGCCTTTGACTTTGCAAAAGCAAGGAGATGATCTGCTCTGCCTCATTCCTCACTAGCAACCCCACCCTACCCTGTGCTGACTCTGGACTTTGTCATTAATGAGTATTTGCCTCCAGGTGCTGTTAGGGAGAGGGCAGGGTCTGTGACACTGGGGAATGGTGAAAGCAGTAGTCCCCTGGATGCTCGGTCAAAGATCCCTCCAGCAAAACAGCTAGATAAATAGAATTACACTTAGAAGAGGAATGGATGGAGGGACTCCAAGAGTAACAGGATCCATCCCATATTTTTCCTCATTGCTGTGGTTGGGAACACATGACTTGCTCAGTGAATTGGTGAAAATCAGTACTAAACCACTGAATCTATATTGAGCGCCTGAATATATGCTGCAGTTCACGTTTTAATTTACTAAAACAAAGCACCCTTCAACAGCGTAATCAGGATGTATTACCTATGTATGTATGTATGGCCAGGCTTCGTGAACGAAGATCTTGGGAAGGGCTCTCCCCACGTGGGTGTGCCCTTCCAGCCTGCGCAGTGGATTTTTTAGG
>JAWWEU010000163.1:7191565-7220054 GCA_035583155.1 Acropternis orthonyx | reverse complement strand
CTGCTGAGCATCCGAGATCTGACGGGATCGGATGGCAGGGAGGCATTGAACTGCCCAGGGGACGGTCCCTACTGAGGCTCAAACTCAGGCCCTTGGGAGTCAGAGTCCAGAGTGCTAACCATTACGCCACAGGACCGCCCCTATTACCTATGTGCAGGGATACACAGGGCCCTTGACTGAGTGCTGACATTCACCTGACCCTTGTGAAAAAGTTGTGCTGGTGAAGAAGTGGTTGGGTAGTAAAACAGCTTTCTGCCATTTGTTACTATGTAAAGGGAAAAGGCCATGTGTGTGCAGTCAGGTGGTGTGAGGGCTCCAGTTACACAGCTAAAATCTCCAAATTTCTGCTCTCCAAGAGGCTGGTTTTTCTGTTATGCCAGTGATGTGGGGAAAATTATTTCAGGGTGATAAATCAATTAATGCTTATAAGTTGGAATCTCTAGCTGTAAATGCTGCCTTTCCCTCTCCTTGGTTTCCTTGTAAGAGCCAAATGGAATTTTCCCACATGTGGCTGCAGTCCCAGCCTGGATCAGCGTGATGGGCAGGAGGGCTGGCCTTCCTCCCAAGGACACACAGGGCTAACATTCCAGTCACAGTCCCAGTGCAAACTGGTGTTTTGCTCCAAGTGTCAAAATCCTATGCATCACTTTACTTCTTGAGGAGACCTGGAAACAGAAACAGATCTTACTGGTGAACTCTGATCTTCTGGTTTGCTCTGTACGAGGGTGGTGGCAAAAAAATACTGCATTTCCTACACTCCACATGGTTTGAAGTAAAAAGGACTTCAAGCCATAGTAGTGTTTTGACAACAGTGCTTCTTGGGAGGCTTCGTAACAGGGAGTGTTGCTTTTGGTGACAAAAGCTTACAGATGAATGTGCGTAAAGTCGGAGAGTCCAATTTTTCACAAGCTGGGAAAAAACCCTCTCCTTTTCATAACAAATCACTCATGCTCCAAGTGCATTCACCTCTCTATTTTAAAGCACAAGAATGCATAACAGGCAGGACAGCACTGAGAGTACATCCTTTAGAAAGGATAGTCTATCATCTTGTCTCTGGCTTTATATCCCCTGCTGAACAAATCTGCCAACATGACACTGGATACTGATGAGCAATTTGTATGGTTATAAAAATATTGGCAGTACTCCATTGTTTTGCTATTTAATTCTTAATTTACATTTTTAATGTGCTGTGTCCTCATTCATATTACAGGTTTTACTCTTCTGTGTACATCTATAATAGAATGATTTTTTTTTCCTAAAAATTAATTATGAATACTAAAGAGCTGTTACAATTGCACTGTGTCTGAATTAAGGACTGTGCCTGTCTTTTAAGATATGCTTCCTAAGGAAGAGAGTACATTTGCAAGGGACAGGGGAAAATAGAATAGGTCTATGGTATAGAATAGGTGTATTTTCCAGTGTTCTGCCTGAGCTACAAATTGTCTCCCAGTACTCAGACTGGCAAAAAAGTAATAAATGATGGGAGACTGAAGACCCAACCTCTGAACAGCCTGTCTCAATGTATTTATTAGTTTCCCCTCCCTCCCTCCTCCTCATCCCCAGTTTTTGATGAGAAAGATGATGTGTTTTTTTGCCAGCCCAAGGAAATAAAGGCCTTAGCAACAGTACCTCCACTCTCTGTATCCAAGCAATGTTTTCAAATTGCTGTGTCCAGTAAAACTTTTTTTACTGGACTATGATTTGTGCTAGAACTGAACTGCTGCGAAATGGTTTGGTTGCCACCCCCCAGAACAACTCCCCCACAGAAAGCATCCTAATGAGGGTATTTTTGTGCTATATTCACACAGCACGTGAGCTGTTAGGGGAGGCAGGGAAATACCATCTCTGCTGATTGGAACAGGGCTTAGCAGTAGGAGCTGCAACCACCCAGGCCCCTGCCCTGTGCTGCCTGCCCTGCACTGGGAGCTGGGACTGAGTGGCCCTGCCTAAGGCTCACCGCAGCCGTGAGCTGCAGGGGTACCACCTCCAGCATGGAAATCCAGAGCTGTAAGCTGCATAGAGAGAGCTGTCTGCGAGCCGTTCATTCCATTGAACAGACTGTCATACCCAGTGATTAATGACTTATGGAATAGCAATACAGTGAAAACATTGACAGCAGGTTTAAAGTATAGTTTAAGGACTCTGAACCCAGAGAAAAAACAGCAATCAACTTTCCATGGCTTATAAACCTGCTGCTGTGAGAAGCTAGTGCAGAACAAGGGCAGAGAAAATGGATGTGTTCCTGAGGGCATGTACCCCAGGGCTCCTGTACCCGTGCTCTGCTTCCTTTGCCCTGCAAATGCAGTGGGAAGACTTCTTATTTCCAATGCTTTGCTTCAGCAGGGAGCTTTACAGTTGCCATGAAACCAGGCAACTTTAGGACCCCTTTCAGGAGTGAGTGCATGCCTTCCCCCAGCATGGACTGTGTTTGTGCCCCTGTGTGAGCGCAGCCAGCAGCCCATGGGGGTGCAGCAGAGGCAATTTTTGCTGTGTCATCACAGAGGGACTTGCAGGAAGACTTGGAGCAATTCTCCAAGAGCAGGAATTAGACTGGAAGGAAGTTTTTACATACGGGTACAGACCCATGCATTTTTATGAGGACTCATTACGTCGTGGTTGAGATAAAAGGGCTATGGGGAATGGGATAAAGACTATATCCTGGAAAAACTTTGCTTGGAGCACTGGAGATCTGTGATGTGTATTTTGGGCCCTAAGTATGGATTTGTATTCTTAACTCATTCTTTAATACTTTGTTTTCTTCTACAACAAATAGCCACAATACTGCTGAAAACAAATGTGTGTGTGTAGTTTATGTCCAGATTTGGACTTTTCTTTAATCTACCAGCTTTTTGAAGGCATTGGTAGGGAGAGAATTGGGGCATTCTCTAACTCATAAGAGGAGTTTTCTATCATTTTATTTTTATGGTTTTGTTCTACACATCTGCTTATGAAAAGAAAAAAAAAAACATTATACAAGAGAAATTACACAAGCCCCAATGGAAGCCTGTTCTCTCTGAAATGATTGCATTTAGTCATACTTTCTTTAGAAACATTAATAGATTGGGAATTTTTTGAAGTGTCTCGTTCAGTGGCTTTCCTCTTGAAAGCTGTGTAAATGCACAACAGTACACGTGGGAATTGTGAGTAGAATACTGGAGAAGAGCTCTCTGCAGACCCGCTGCTTTAGGGCATTCCCAAGATTATTTGGGGGGGTTCCTTGGCTGGGATGGGGCATTTTCATCCCGCAACGCCCCACGGGTCACGCTCCTTCCCGGCGTGAGACGTTCTCAAAGGTGGGGTAGGTAAGACAGCAGAGCAAGCGGAGAAAGCACTGCGCCTCCAAAGGATGCTGCCAGCTCTGCTCCGCCGGGTGAGGGCCCGGGACGGGGAATCGCCGTCCCGATGGAGGCTCCCGGCTCTGGCAGGCAGGAATTGGCGGCAGCGCTCACAAGGACTGGATGCTCCTCCCCAAGCGGCCGCCTGGAAGGCATCCAGACATGAAGCGGGATGCACAGGGAAGGGTTTATACCTGCTGCTTGTGCCTCCTCCGAGAAAATATATTGGCAATGCCACCCTCGGCTCTCTGGACAAACACTCTTCTGCTTCCTCAGAGCTGCATAGGGTGTAATAAACTGTTACTGCAGGGAGTCTACCCAGCGCTTTAGTTTTAATTCAAAAGATGTCTTTAATCTTCCTGTTGCTTTGTGTAAGTTGTAAATTACACACGCCTGCAGAAAATTATATGTAAAGTAGGATTATGATTCTCATTTTTATTTTGAAACTGGCTCTGCATGGTAAAACCCGATTCTCACGGTCACTTAATTTTTCATTTACTCACTGATTTGCATTTCGTGTATTAAATTCCTTAAAATCGGGGTGAATTATTGCAATGTGGATATTCCAAATTTATTTATAAACAACCTAGCCAAGCAGATGCTGGCGACATCAACTATAAACAACCATAACTGTGGGCTGACATGCCAGAGGCTGTTGCTGTGCATGTGGCTGTACAGAGCAAGACTTGCTGCAGTGTTACAGTGAGACCACAGCCTGTGGCATCCCCATGGCCCTCCGTGAGTTGGGACAGAATTTAGGGAAGGTGAGGAGTCAGATTTTGGAGCAGCACTGCAGACTTTTTATAGCAAGGCAATATAGCTGAGAGTGAAGAGGGCACAGCTACACAGGAAGCATCTCAGAAACTTGGACTTGGCTATAATGCCTATTGGTGGTTGCAGTGCTGGGGTGGGGCAGTGGCTTGATAATGTTTAAACTTTATTTGAGTTCCTACTGAATTTGCATTTCTCTGCATCCTCAACATTTACTGCTTTGGAGTTTGCAGTGGCTCTGATTGAGAAGGAGAGTGTGATGTGTGAGCTGAAGGGCAGAGGGCTTTCCTGAGGGGTGAATTTGAGGTGAGACTGGGAATAGAACATCAAAGAGAAGGGAAGGAAAATTAAAAATCCTGTCAGGACTTTGTCCCTGATGTTCCAGATCACTGAAGGCAACAGTGGGTGGTTTGGGTGGCACTGACCAGCAGACACATCTCTCTGGGAAGTTCACCCTCTCCCTCCTGTTGCTTTCCAGTTAGCATTGGAGTTATGGCACTAACGGAGTCTTTTGTTTAAAATGAGAGGGAAAAAAACCCTCTAGTTACTATGCAGTGCCATTCAATTGCCAGCTCTGTGGGACTGCAACTGAGTGCTGTGGCACTGCAAGGGAAGGGAAGTGGAAAGGGGAAGGAGGATGGGCTCAGTGAGGACACAAGGATAAGTCGTGGGAGCAGAGTGGAGGGTAAGGGATGCCCTGGGTGAGATTTGGTGAGTACCTCCATGGTGTGCCTGAGGATTGCCCTGTACTCAGCCCTGTTCAGGCTCAGAGGCACAGGATGCACATAATTTCTCCCATACACAACATGCTTTCTCCTACTCCTCTCTCTTTCCCTGTCCTATATCATAACACCCTCTCTGATGTTCCAGGGTTTACAGCTCCTCCCTCTGAAACACACAGAAAGGAAGATCAGGTTTAAGTACTGGAAGAAGTGTAGCTGCAAATCCTGATCAGTGGGGATGTCCTTGGCAGTCTCTGAGTCAGAGGGTCAAAAACAGCACAGAGACCATTCCTGTGGTGGGGATGGATATGGAGAGACAGCTTGTATATCTGTGTCCCAGGAATACATAGCAGTCTGAATGGCAGGGAGGGAAGGAGGAGAAGTAAGGAGGATCAGTAGGACAGGAGAAGTGGGAGAAATGAAGATGAAATAACTAAATGCAAGAAGAGATGAAAATTCAGCATAGTACAATAGGCACTAGCTCAAGTAATGTGAAGATATTCAATAATTTTCTGAGATTTTAATCTTAATATAAAGTAGTGCATTATTTCACTGCTAATGTTGAGTGTACCTTGAATGTTTCCTGATTGCTAGCTTCTTCTTTTTTCACCCCCTGCATAGGTTGACATTTTTGTATTTAATCTTTGCTTTCTTTCCTCTCTCTTTCTTCCTTCCTCACCCCTCCTTTCTTTCTCTCTCTCTCTCTCTCTCTCTCCCTTTCTCTCTCTCTTTCTAATTTAAGCAAAATTGGTTCAGCTGGTTTTGATTTATGCAAGCATGGGGAAAATATGTTTTTCCCATAACTTCAGAATAAAATATGTGCACACTCATAAGTCTAAGCTGGCGGGAACCAGCGATGTCAAATTAGCTTGTTTATAGCCCTCACTGGGGAGTTCCAAGTTCTGGAGAAAATTGGTTCGGTGTTTTGAAGTTCTGAATGCATTGGAAGTCAGCGTTTTCATGTACACACATTAGGTGGGGTTTGTTTGGTTTTTTTCTCCTTCCCCTAATGCTTTTAACCTGAATCAGCTTTGAGCGTTTAAGGATGCATTGCTAGGAGACTCTTACATTCTGTTCAAGTGCTAAAGCACTTTGGTCACACATGGGTGCAGAAAGCAGCACACTTTCCTTCCTTCTAAATGAACGTGTATGAGAACCAAAATGCAGTGGGGAATCTTGAATAATGCAAGCCTACTCTTTCTAATGCACTGTTAATCATGGGAAATACTGAGTTTACAGAGCGATTGGATTTGTTTCCAAGACCTCTACCACAGCTGCTAGATGTTGATACGCCCTGTAGCACACGGTATCAAACAGGTGTACAGAAACCCATAAGTGCTTTAAATGCACCGATGCGTGCCACCCTGTTGTGCCTGCATGCTTTTGGGGAAGCCCTTTGGGTACCAGTCTTGTACCTCTCTCTGGGGTTGAATTTGTCACTGTAGGATGATCCATGGCCTCAGCAGCCCAGCCACAGCTCAGACCCTGCTACTTACTTCGCTTCAGGACTTGGACTCACTGTTGGTGCAGATCCTGCTTTCAAGAAGTATTGGCTGATGTTAACTACGGGAGGGCTAAAAATAACAAGCAAGTTAACCTAACCATAAAGTACTTACACAGCATTTTAGCAGTTCGTGGCCTACTTGCTTAGAAGGAGCTTTGCCAGGTGAAGACCTGGCTTCCTCCAGAGGCCATGCTGTGAGCGAGCAAATGCTGCTGTGCCCCCTCCCAGCCAGCACTGCCTCACTCCAGCGGGATGCTTGGGTTTCAGGACCACAACCTTTTGCATCTTAGCATTCCCTCATTTATGTTTGTACTCATTATTTCTTTCCTTTCCTGTTTAAGCTGATCCCTGTCTGTCTTCAAGTGAAAGCAGGTGGTGGTACAAAATTTAACAGGGGCCCCTGTTGGCGCAAAACAATTCACATCTCAGAGCTGTTTCTGCTGGAGAGGAGGAAAGCAAAGGACTTGGAGGCTCTGTCTCCTCCTCACCTCACTAGTCTGCTCCAGCCATTGAGTGGAAGCCCTGATGCCTTCCCCTGCCCCTTCCTCCCCTCAGTCACCTGGGATAGATGAGGAAAGAGGGGAGGATCACTGCTGGCAGAGGAAAAGAAATGTCAGGCTTGAGGCATCCAGTGAAAACCCTTGTGAGAGCAAAGACAAGTCCCAAGGAGGATGGGGTTCTGGATTTGAGTGGCACAGTGGGCAATCCTGGATGCTGGACAGCATGGCACGTCCCTGTGCACACACACTTCTGTGTCTGCTCCCAAGCCCTCGGGAAACACCTTTATGCTGCAGTGTTTAACCCAAGTGCCTGAATTTGTGTGTCCAGGACAGTGATCCAATTTTGTGCTGTGTTAATGTACTGCATCCCTAATACGAAATCTGAGGGTTGAACTGTGGCTTGGAAAGACATTTCTTGAAGTCCTGGTGGAGATATTTGATGCTTACACATAACAACAGTTATTGGTAGCACGTCAGCATCATCTTCTGTGCAAACTGACCAGTTTAGATTAGATATGAGGAAGAAATTCTTCACTGTGAGGATGGTGAGGAACTGGAACAAGTTGCCCAGAGAAGCTGTGGATGCCCCATCCCTGGCTTCAAAGTAAGGTTCAATGGGGGTTTGAGCAACCTGGTCTAGTGGAAGGTGTCCTTGCCTGTGGCAGGATAGTTGGAACAAATTGATCTCTAAGGTCCCTCCAATCCAAACCATCCTGTGATTCTATGAAATGCATCCAAAATCTCTCTCTATCATCATTAACATTTATCATTGCTAATGAAATTACTTGCTTAATCATTTTAACCTTGATGCTACCCTGGATAAAAGGCCTATGATGTATCTGAAAGGAATAACTACACATTTGATACAGTTGAAAAGATAGCCCTAATTTATTTTAGTCTGATTTATGATTAGTACTGCACTGCATGATGTGCTGCTCTGTACATCATTTAGGGTCCATGAGATAAATAATTGCTGTGCTCCCCATCCCAGAAGCTGCATGTAGGGCACTGTGTGGGGTGTCATGATTTCAATTTCCAAAAAATATGGGTGTGTTTAATCAATAAAAATGCAGTTATGTTTGCAGCAGCAGGTGTTTGTGCTACTATCCCTGCATTGTGCATAATACCTGCCATGGATATTGGTGTGCTACCACCATGGGGAGATGCTGAGCCAAGATCATCTGAGAGGGTTGCAGCAGTGGGGGAGAAGGGACCAGGGGCTTCTGGAGTGCCAGGTATCAGCTCCATCAGAATGACAGAAGAGGCTTAATCAGGATTTTCATACTTGATTTCTTTTGAGAGAAGTCACCTCCAAAATCTTTCCCCTTTGGCCAGCAGAATAACTGCTCAGGGCCCAGATTTCCCCCCAGAAGATGCCCAGGTTTAAAAGCTGCCTTTGTAATTGTGCTGGGCAGTGTGACAGTGAAAAAAGATACGCTGCATTATTTTTACTTCCTAATTTTAATTTAGGATGACTTTTTCAGCCATACCTTAATCACGTAACACATCTCCAATCTACAGAGAGGACTGGATCATTAGGATAATTAGCAGCCATTAAGAGTATAGGATAATATCACTATAAAGCTGTGCAGATGTTCTGTATTCTTCAGGTCTCTGTCAAAGGAGGAAATTTAACATATGTCAAGTCCTGTCAGTAATGTCTACTTTATCCCTGTAGCATACAGGAAGCTTGGAGGGATTCGTCAAGCTAGACTCAGAATATTTTTTTCCTTTCTTTTTTTTCCAGTTAAAAAAAGTGTTTTCTTCTAAAAAATCAGTAGAGATATTTTTCTCTTGCTCCATTACCCCCTCCCAGTATTTGGACTCGGAGGTATAAAATCAGGAGCTCTTGCCAGTTGTTATTTCTCTCTGAATTCCAGCTTGCCTTTTTGTCGCCTGCATTTTATTCAGCCTGTGGTCATCAATTCTGCATTACCAAAACCTGTCTAACCTGTCATATTTTACTCCAATAAATGGAAGGGATGGCTCTGTGTAACTGTTCCCATCTGTGATAGCTGTGACACTGGGATTGGACCTTGTACACCCACACGTCCCAGCTGGGACAACTGTCCCTACAGTATGGTCATTTTGAATGAGTTATACCTGCGTGACCCCTGACACTTCTGGAGAAATCTAGATCTTAGTGATTTTACACAATATTTTCAATTAATTTTTTATTGTTCTCTTGTTTTTAGAGAAATATGGCTGCTTTATCATGCCACAATACATAATTTTAGACTGCAGTGTTTAGATTTTGCCTCCTTCTCTCAAACATATACTTTAAGGTTTTTGTCGTTTTAGACAGCATTTATGAAATCAATTTCCAGATGATTTGAATGGATACCAAAAGGTATTTTAAGTCTTAATGTTAGATTTAGTTCATATCTTTCACTCATCCTCGCTTGAAAAATGCTTTCAAAATGCAGGGCTCTGGTCCTCTCTCTGAATGATTGGCACAAAGATTTAATAATCTCTTTTGTCTTTATGGCAGTTCCATTTGTAGCAATTTAAGCATCAGTCTCCAGTGAGCCTGAGTCAAAAACTTTATTTAATATGAGCCAGCTAAATATAATTTCCCATTTCTTTGATCTCCACTATTTTAATTTGCTTCTTATCAGGTACCTGTAGGGCTAATAGATACAGTTGATGGTTTGCTGCTTACGGACAGATCTCATTTAAACTGCATGGATTACTGTTGGTGAGATACTGCAGTATTCTTCTCATTACGGATGTGTTAGTATAGGTTAGAGATGTTGCTAACAAACACCCTGCAGCTGTTGTGGGTAAGGGTCTTGCTTCTGAATCTACTTCCAGAAACTTCTGTAAAATATAAGGAAGGGATCTGATGAACCTCTGAAGTCAGTGCCTGTTGGTTAACACTGAGATTCCTACCTCAGTCACCGTAATGTGGCCGCGGATGGATGTCGAGCAGCCAGAGGCATGCCAAGCTGTCACAGTGATGAAGATGTGAACATTTGCCTTTTGCCCCACGGCAGCGGTTGGGATCCCTGGGTCAGGATCAGGCCTCTCAGGCTGCCATGCCCTCTGCCCAGCCCAAGGTGTTTTGTGCCACTCCACGGTGCCCCAGTGTTATCCTTGGGTTATATTTGTGGTACTTAGTCCTAGCTGTGAAGTTGCAGAGAGAGCACCCCTTCCTGAATAGTGTCAAAGGCATGTGTAAGCAAGGCAAGGAGGACAGAAATGCCAAGAACTGAGTGTGTGGCCATCACGTGTCCCAGCAGCCTGCACTCACCTGCCCGTCTCCTCAGCAAGGGCCACATTTTACGCACAAATTGAATCCTGAAATGCCTTTCCTGGAGACAACTGGAGAAGAGTGGAACATCTAAGCCACCAGGGGTTTTTTTTGCTGCATCACTTGTTACTAAGAGAGAGCAGCAAGAGGCAAATAGCCCTTCAAAATCCCTGGAGAAAAGCACCTCAGGAATGAGTGTGAAGGGCAGGACAGAGGTGCCAGGCTCGATTGACGTTTTGTGCTATATCGCCTGCACCCACTGGAGATTTCATCTGCTGTTTGCATTTCCCTTTGCCTGAAGATGAGTGTTGAGAATCGGTGAGAGTAGTTCAGTCCCTGTGTCCCCCTCACCTATGCAAACCACCTGAGCATGTATTTGTAGAAGAAAAAAGCAGCCAGACTTTCATGTTGTGGATTTTGATGCTTTTGTTCAGCAGCCTGATAAGGACCTGGGTGCTTGTGAAGTACAGATCAGTTGTGTGCATGTACAAGTACATTATACTAATTAGAGCCAATTTGAAAACCAAACTCTTCTGCACTATTTAAAACACAATAAACAGCTTTGCTCCCTAAGTGTTAATCATCTCCTGCTGTTCAGTCTCTGAAGCTAAAACCCTCTATTCACTTCAAAACACTCTCAGTAACCAAGTGTGACATCGCAAAAAGGATTTTGAGGACTTCAGTCTGGGAAATAGCAGATGTGTTTAGGAGAATAAAACCACCAAGGTCTTTGCATCTACAAAGAAACTCCAGGCAAGAGAAGGAGAAGAAATGAAAAAACACAAAACCCCCTAGTCATTGTAAGTAGAAGTGCTCTAAAATTAGGTTTCTCAAGGCTCCCTGGAAGATGGTGCAGGCATTGTGTAGGGGCCTGGAGGAGTGCAGGAGGGGAGGGAGAGGAGGTGCTGGTCTGTGTGTGCTCCAAGCAGCCCTAGCCATGTGCCATGTGCATTTGGGGAAAGACACGGACAGAGCATGGCTGTCACTTTTCCTCCAAGTCCCAGTGGGAGAACAGGCACATCATGCTCTGGGTCCATTACATGAAAGCTGTACACTCCCAACACGTTTTGTCACTGGGACACAATGAATTATCTGCTGTACAGATGTGCCTGTCTCCCACAGAGAGCACTCATGCAGCTGGGGATGTGGGGTGCTGCTGGGGGCCTTGGACCCACTGTGGGGTGAGGCTTGCAGGGGGCAAGAGGGACTCAGACAGTCTCTCCTAGCCTGGCTCCAGCTCTCTCAGCCACTCTGGAGATCAGATTCTGCCACACCATCACTGCTGTGAGATGGAGTGTATTATTAAGCTGAACTTAGACATGAAGAAAAGGTTGAGAAATTGCTATAATAGCTGACCCATGCATTTATTATAATTGAGTACATTAGCCTTAATTTTATAATTTCTAAATTAGCTTTTCAGATTTACAAATGGCCTTAATTGCTTCATGGAGGGAGTTAGACTTTAACAAAGCTAAATGCCTAAAGACTGTATCAGTTACATCAGTATCAGTGAGTTCGTTTGTAATATAATGCTGCCAATTTAGATCAAGCAAATTGTTTAGAAAATGCATTGTTGAAGCATCAAAGTTACTTAAAGTCATTCTAGTTAGTAAGAAAACCCCCATCAAAGCTCAACTGGAAGATTCCATATGCAGGTTCCTCCCTATGCTGAAGTCTCTGTGCATATTAAGAACTGATTTTAAGCACTATTTTAGGGCTTACAGAAGGCGTTAGCATGCAAATATCCAACCTGAAATTCTCTCTCCTGACTAACAGAAACCTCTCTGTACCCAAGTTCTCATCCAGAATTGGGATCATTCTCTGGAATTTTTCTGCCAATCCGTGAAGCAATTTCAGTATTGGTATTATAATCTTCAATGTGACTTTCTTTTGGACCTGCTGGAAGGATGTTACAGTTTCTAGTCCCACATCCTGGTGGGGGAGGGACATCTAGGTGGGAGCTGTTTAATCTAGAGATGCATATTAGAGGTTTTGGAAACCATGTTCTTACAGGACAGTGCTGAAGTTATTTATTTGTTCCTTCAGTCCATTAAGAGATGTGAAGTGATGAGTGGTTTCAGGGTGCTGATGGGCTCTGCCTACTGGAAGTAGCTGTAAGGAAGCAGACAATAAAAACTCAGTTGCCTTTCAATTTATATTGTTCTGTTTTGATTTGGTTTGGGTTTTTTTAAGGCATAGAAATGCGAAACCCCCCCATCACTCTTAAAACCTTACATTCCTTTTAAATATATTGCTGAGATTTGACGTCAGTCCAACCGGCACATTGTCCCAAGTGGCTCTTGCCGGTGTCCATCTCCTGACATGAATCTTCAGACTTTTTCCTCATTATTGAGAAATGCCAGACCCTAACACTGAAATGCCTTTGTTGTTAATGACTGCAAGGTGAATATTTTAATGTTTTCCCTGCAACTTTGATGTTTGGCCTTCTTCACAGGTAGCATTTCCTGAAGGCACTGTGAAGTGGAACCAACTATGCAGGGTCAGCTACTATGGCCACAAAATTGCTGCTGTACTAAACTTCTTAGAGCAAGCTCTTGAGGCTGCAATTTTACTTTTGAATACTTTTATTCAAAGTAGGAAGGGATATGAATTAGAGGTTGTAGTTGTCTCATCTTTATCTAGAGGAAGTAAATTGAAGGGAGTAGAAAAACAAGGGTTGAAAAGCAATTTATTCAAAAGAAAAGAGAATTTTATGTATTTGGGATTATTAATATGCAGCAGTGGTATCTGTGCTTGAGAAGAAAGTGAACGTAGAGACTTCAGCAGACAGCTCTGGTACAACGTGTGACATTCTGGTATATTTGATTGTCAGTAGTACTCCGTGACAGACATCGAATTGGGACAGGCAAGACCAATTTACACATGTTTTTATTTGAAGATGGCAAACGTTTCTTTTCAGATGTGGGTGCTTTGATTGAAGCTTAGAAACTGAACCCAGATCTAAAGTAGGCAGCAACAAGAGGTATAGCTAGATTAAATATCTTTTTCCCTTCCATCTTCCATTTCAAAATATCAATGCTGTTCTCTTCTGCTCTAGGATGAATTCTTTCTACCTTCCCTCCCCTTCCTGCCTCAAAAGAAAGCTTTCTCTATGAATAATTTGATGGTGGGGGTATTGTCGAAGGTAAACAGCAGTCGTGGCTATGACCTAGTCTGAACTTCCACATTATTGGCTATTTTGAGTCTCTGTGGCTACGTCAGAAATTTCCCCTGTGACTGGGCAATCTTTTCCTGGGGAAAGTGTTGTTTAAAACTCTCCATACATTTCTATAAAAATTTGGGTTTAATGCATGCTTTTTCCAAGGTCAGGAGAGGAGAAAACAAACCCCAGACAGAGAATTCGCTGGTGTTCTGGTCCCAGTGGGACCTAGGTTATTTTCGGAAAATGTGGACCTGTTTAATGCGATTTTTATTAGTATGATTTTGAACAACTTATCTTGTTGCTTGCTCAGTTAGTTATGAATCTGAAATACCTCAGAGAGAAGGGAAAAAAACCCCAAGAAAACAATAACCCCACCCCCAAAAAAAACCCTCAAAGAACCAGTGTGTGGATAACAGATAATATTTCTGATGGTGGGGATTTTAAAGCTGTCACCCATAAATTGTAGCATTCACGTGCAGGTGAGCTCTGGTGCCCCTCAGATTTATGCTGCTACATTACTAATAACAGGAGTCAGAGGGAGTTGAGGAAACCTTTATAGAAGTAGTTCACTCTGCTGTCACTGTACCAATTTCCACTGTCTAATCTTTCACCTCCACTAGATGCTACAGTCCCCTTAAGTGCAGGACAACAGCTACTTCCCAGCCTGTAAGGATGTGTCCCAAACCCATTAAATCTTTCAGCTCATTTTTTTTGTTGGACTATCTGGCCTGGAGGTTTTAGCATTAATTTTTTCTAAGGCCACTGAAGGCCTCTTCAGTTACAAGTACTAGAAGGAGTCTAAGAGTCCATTTAAACTGTGCATGACCCTTTTGTCTTGATCACTGACTTCATCTGACTCGAGTTGTGCTTTATTTTTGTTAAAGATTGCAAAGTTAAAGGCTATAAATATTAAAGGTTTAGAGGAAAGGAAAAGCAACAGGACACAAAGGGTCTGATTGAGGATCTGTAAAGACCAGAAAGGCGGTTTCTTCCTTTGTTTTCCCTTTTTTTTTCTGCAGAGGCAAATGAGCAATAAGAGATAAATTAGATGGACTTCTTTAAGTTTTTAGTATTCCTCCACTCAGCATATGCAGAGTTAGAGGGATCTGAGGTCTGAACAAGACCATCATGTGATGATGATGTAGAAATGAATACAGCTGGTAGTCATGACATAGCTGAAAACAGCCTTTTTGATTTTCAAGAGGTTGCAGTACAGATGATAATGATCATTGGAAGCTTTAATGGGATGGTTTGTACTGCATCCTTTGATGTTTGATAACAATCAACACCCTTTTATATCTAATAATATAGAAACAGCAGCCCCAGGCTGTGATTGAATCCTGGTAAGGTTTGAGCCATAGGGCTAAGCCCATCCTCCTCCTCCATGCAGCTGTCCTGCCCTACTGAATGTCATCTACCTGGTTTGTGTAGAAGGTTTTTTGCTGTGAGCTGGAACCCCCACAATTAAATGAGGGAATGCCCCACAATTAAATGGAATTTTGTATCCTAGCCAGTCCTATAACCACTGCACTACCATGCAGAGGAGAAATGCCTCACAAAACATAGTGCCAGATTTTTCCAAGTCCCACTGAAGTTTTCTTCACTGAGACCTGGAAAAATCTGGCATTATGTTTTGTCATAGGAGTTAGGGTTCCCTGGTATTCACACCAGGGGATTTTGGGGGAAAGGAAAAGCCCCATCCTGGATTTCCAAGGAACTGAGTCCATGGATATGATCCCAGTTCATTTCAGACTGGGGAGTCAAGGTCAACCCATGGTGCCATCCCGTGGTAGCCCATCACACTAGGGTTGGGCACCTGAGCTTGGAGGAACTTTGCAGCTCCTGCATGACACACATTGAGTGTTTCAGGCTCAAGAGATCTTCACTTTCACCTACCCCAGGTATTTTTGGATAAAAGTCTTCCAACTGTAATCTTTGGGGTTTCAAATTTTGGTTTTAAATGGAGCTCTTGGTTCTTGTACTGAGAAAATAGCGGTGTCTGTGACAACTACCATAAACCCATGGCTTGTAGGAGGCAGGACTGCAGATGAACTGCCTACACCTCAGGGTTCTCCTTCAGGCTTCTTAGAGATGAGGCAAATGTAATCCCAGGTGAGTGCTCCCAAGAAGTTGGGAAAATGGTCACTTTTTGTGGCAGTAGGGTGTTCTCTGGAATACGGTGGGGATTTTAGGGGCATTCAAGAAAGAGACTCCAATGGAAATGATGCCAGGGGGAACACAGGGATGGTGCAGTTTGGTTGCACCAAAGTATCAGAATCACCTCCTTGTTTATCCCAGCATAATGAAAGTGGAGAGGGGTTGTGAATTGCTGTCTATAAATACATCAGAGAAGTAAACACCAGGGAGAGAAAGGAAAGGAGCTAGTTCAGCTAGAGGACAGTGCTGGCACAAGAACAAATTGGTAATAAACTGGCTGTGAATAAATTTCAGATGGAAATTAGAAGCAGCTTTTTAATCACTAAAAAGGTGGTGTTCTGGAAAAGCCTTTCACTGGGATTTCGGGGGCAAACCCCTAACTAGTTTGCAGATGGATCTTAATCAATTTATTAATGTGATTGTGTGATGTGGTTGTCTCTAATATCAAGGGACTGGGCTCCTTGACCTATACATCCCTTTAGTGCTATGTTCCTACATGTTATATTTAGTAATATTCTCTGAATTGCTGACGTACACTGAGCACAGAGAAATTCTCTATTCTTGTGGTGCAATGTTATTTTTCAAGAAGCATATCAAACTGTAAATGCACAGGGATGAGGATAGCGCTAGGCACCTTTTTATTTAACCCACTCTAAAATGAAACATGGGCACTAAATGGCTTTAGTCACTCAGAGGATATTGGCCATATCTCTCCACCCTCCATAACTAATTTAATTTCTGAAACTTGTGCTTCCAAAAAATATTGGCTGCTTAGGATTGGGAGTGTTAGAGGATATATAATATTCAAGGTTACTCTGTGATTAAGGACAGCAAGCTGCCATCACATACACTAGGTGTTAGCACAGCCTTGTCCACAAAAAGTTCAGAAACTAATCACTACTCTTGCTACTTCCCATAGTGGTAGACACTTCAAGCAATAGAGAAAGCAATTTCTTACTTAGAAATTGTATTACCTTTTTTTCCTTTGAGCATCTAGAACCATCACTCTTGGGTCCCTCCCTTCTGATCGATTGATTGACAGTTTCAATGGAAAAAGGAGTTGGCTGCTAGAAAAAACCCAGACCCCTCTCTCTAGTTTTGTACTTGGGAACGTGAGTTTTAAAATGAATCCTGTGAGACTAATTGAATGTGATTGGCATCTGCCACTGGTACAGTGAGGAGAGGAAAGACCTTCATTCCCGACAGGGAGAAAACCGACACCTTGCAAAAAAAGCTATTCTTTTTCCTTCATTCATCATCTTTCAGAGTTCTCAACAATAGCTAAATAACAGGAAATAAATTCTGCACTCTGAGTCTGCTTTCTGAAATGCCAAAAAGCAAATCAACAGCCTGGCTCTTCCTAGGCTAAGAGGTCTCAGAAATTAAGTCAAGCTATGATGAATGTACCATAATGCTGAAATTCCAACAATGATTACTGTGTAAACATTATAAACAACTAGTCTGAGGGAATAATTTGTTTTGCATTGAACACAGTGCTCTAGTTGTGACTGTCAGCAGAACCTAATACTGGTCCCAAAACTCATTTTTATTTTAAAAAAGCTGTAATAGGCAGATCAAAGAATGTGAGAGAAGAAAGAAATCTAAATAGAACCTCATATAAGTTCAGAAAACATCCTCTGCATGAAGGATTTGCAATCATAAATGAAATTTGTTTATGTAGGTTTTAAAAGACTTTTGCCTCTTACTGGCTGTTGTGTCTAACAAAGCTTTTTGCATTTGAGCACTGGATTCTGCTTTGCACCCCAGTGCAATGGGAGGCTGGAGCACAGGGCTGCTCGTGCTGGCAAAGGGTAAAAGTAGAGGCATAAAGTTCATACAATTCGGATTTATTTTGTGTCTCCAGTTGATAATTGCCTCAAATTTTGACAGAGCTCTGATACATCAGATTTGTGACATGTCTGCCAGCTGCCTGTGCAACACATACAGTGCAACTGCTGTGCCCACGAGCAGAGGTTGCTGGTTTGGAGCTGTAGCAGCAGTGGATATTTGCTCAGAGCACTCTGAATTAGCAGTTCCATTACTAGGAAGGAAACAGTGATCTACTGTCAAAGTGCATTGAATCAGTAGGCCTCCTACAATGACTGGGGATTAGCCACAGATTTCCAGTATGTTCTAATTCCTTTGACTGAATTATTATTTTTTGATGTTGGAGTCTATTTTCCTTCTAGCCATGGGGAAGTGTTCCGAGGGAAAACCCAAAATAAATGATGTTTTACAGGTTCTTGACTTTGGGAGTGTATTTCTATCTGATACTCTTCTTCGCTGAACTGTGTAGCCAACTTTGTAAAATGTAGTTTGTTGAGCATGATATGCAAATATGGAATAATTTCTTTTTTTTTAAAGTCTGCATTTTGCCAGGGGAAGAAAGGAAATACAGCCTGATGCACACTTAGGATTCAAGCTGGAAAGTAGTCTCTCAAATCATAAACATATCTTTTAATACAGGTACAACTCATTTCATTACCTGCCTGACCAAATTAATGTGTTTGAGCATTTCTGGTGATGCTGATACCACTCTTGGGTCCTGAAGTATCTACTCTGTGCTCTTTGCAGCCTGATGCTTCAGCAACAGTAAACTGAGATTGTGTAAGAGCCCAGCTGAGGGATTTTGACACAAGAAGTTATTTCTAGAAAACATGATGTTGAACTAATCTACCATGGAGAAATCTCCTGCTGCAATGGATTTTCCCCATCCCCTGGCAGAGGCTTGTTAGGAAAAAGGAGTGACTGGGTTTCAAAGTGTTGCTTTGAGGGTGCTATGAGGAGAGATGCTGTGCAGGAGAGGATGGGGTGAGGGTACCACAGGGACTATAGCTCTGCTCTGCCCCTCATCTGTAAATTCCCAAGTCAGGAGCTCATCCTGGATAATCACTTGATTTTCAGGGTGAGAAGGAGCAAAGAGGAGCTGAGATTTCACCTGGGCACAGGTGCCTGGAAACAAATGCTTAAGGATGGCCAGCAAATGCTGTGAAGCTCCTGTCCTTGGAGGCACTGTCCTCTGGGTTCCTGTTGCTCTAGTTAAACCCCACTTCCTTGAAGTATATTAATTCAGTTTTCTTTTCAGTGGTAAAAAGTGGCAGTATTACAAATGTGCGGCACTGCAGCTCGTAGCTGCCCCGGTTGTATAACCAGGTGCCATGATGCAGGTATAATGATGAATTTTAAAAAGGAATGTAAGCAACCAAATACTGCAGAAATATCTACAGGGATTTGAAAGATTTCTGGAGTAAGCTGAGTTCGGTTTTGCAGATGTTCAGTGCGAGGAGACACCTGGGACAGAGCACAAATAGCTAATTAAAACCAAGAAGAGTATCAGGAAGCCTGATGATATGGGCAGAGGAAATGTGGGCACCAATGTCTCCTCTGCTACTGAGGAGTCAGTGTTGAGTAGGAACAGGCTGCAAACTGTATCCCAGCTCGCCGTCCCTTCTCTGATTTGGTGTAAGGGAGAAGCGGGAGGGAGAGGGGCAAGGTGTTCATCTCGGCAGCTTGGGAGCAAGGTCTGTTGAGCACTTTGAAAGGATGCACACAGAGCTGAGCAACGTTTGCTAAGGCTGAAGAAGAAATGAACGCACTGTGTGCTGCATAATGAGAGCTCGAGTCAGTCACAGGCAATTAGTGAGGATGAAGCCCAGGCTGGCCAGCCCTGCTGGAGGGAGGACAGGAGGCTGAGCTGGGGGCCAGGGAGATGGGCAGTGAGGCAGCAGGGTCTGGAAAAGATCAGGAAAAGAGTTGGTGGTGAGAGGGGGACTTCAATTTTTGCTCTAGCCAAACTGCTCGCAAGCTGACAGCTGGACATCCAGGGGTAATGTCAGGGAGACAGGATGAGCCTCTCGCTGGGACTCCCTGAGACAGGTCTGTGTTGGAGAGGCAAATCTGAGTTGTCAGCATGGAAATGGCAGCTGAATTTTGCTGGCAGCAGAGGGGGGACCCAGCACCAACCTGTGCGATCCTGCAGGAAGGAGAATAAGGAATTCATTGTTCTGGTGATTAAATGAAGCAGGTAAAAAAATCCAAGAGGCTGACCTAATTGAGGGTATGGAATATTTTCCATTTAGTAAAATGCTGTAAGAGTGAAAATATTAATTTTGCACTTTAAAAGTGTTTTTTTTTTAAATGCATGCTTCAGATAACCAACAGCCTCTCACTTGATAGAAGGACACAGAATCCAAAAAGACTATTCTAACCTGAAAACACATCCTGTGACCAAAGAGCTCTTTCCCATCATCAGCAAAACTAATATGGCACAGCTAGCAGTGCTGTGGACAGAACTTCAAAACAGAACTGCAGAACAAATATTTTCAACACGCTGACTTGTTGAGACCAGCTCCAATGATTGTTTATGTTCCGCTCACTTGTGTGAGGGTGCCCACAGAAAACTGGTGGGCTGTTTGCACCCTTGCAATAATGGAGATTTCTTTTCATATCGTGGGAGCTAGAGAAAAAGAAAATAGTGGGCTTGGTAAAGCGCCCAGCCATTGCTCTGCTGAGATTTCTGTAGTCAAACATCAAAGCCCACGGATGTATTAATAGGGAGGTGAAGATCAAGAAGTGCTGGCAGAGCAAATAGTGTGGTGGCAGCTGCACACAGGGAGGCTGGCTGCTCCTCTCAAAGCTGTAATCTAAAAAGGAGAGAAATGCCCCTGCAATGATAGGAGGTTTATTTGTCACTGTTCTGTAGTGTGACGTGGCTTTTAGCAGTGGCATGTTATGCTTGCATCTCTTCAAAATCCCATGCTTTGTCTTGCCTTAGGTTATCTCTCCCCATTCCTGTACGCTCAGATCCCTGCTATGTTTGGCAAGTGGAATGATGGCCAGGAGCTGGTTTGTGCTGGGCTTCTACGTACATTTGTCTGGGTGCTAAACCCTGTGCTTCACTTCACAGCAGCTGTCAGGCTTGTACGCTGTAGAAATCCACAGTGAACCCATGCACTCAATAAGGAGAGGGGGAGTGCTCCAGTGTCTGTGCAAGGTCCTGCCAGAATTCGTAGATAACCAGGGCAAATGGGTGGCCAGACAGCCTGGGCTGGCAGGATTCCTTACTGAGCTGTAGCTTCCTGATGCTGGGATCTCCCCAACCTGCTGGGTGGAAAACTCTCAAAGGTGGAGCCAAAGAGACCAAGACTGGCCAGAGACTACAAATGAGTTTTTAAGACCAAATCCTATGACTTTGGAAGCATCATTATCTTTTCAAAGCTGTTTCTTAGAAGAAGGAATTCACAGAAACCCAGGTGTTTACATGCAAATCAGTCTGTTTGAGGAAATCAACAGGAAATAAAAGACTTGTTTAGCATTTTTCCTTCTGACCCTGTTCTTCTGCACTGGCACGATTGCTTGGAAGGGCTTCAGAGTGCTTAGGTCTCCCTTGCTACAAAACCTATTACGGTTGCCATATAATTAAGCAGAAGTGCAGCAAAAGTGTTGCCAAATTACCTTGAGATCGTTTGGTTTACTAGGGAGGGAGCAGAGAAAAACCTGTGTAAAGCAGTCACTTCAGGAGGGGCAAGAACTGTGGGTACACACAGAAAAGGAATGAAACTGTCATTATTAAGCTAATAGTTGCACGGCTGAAAGATTGCAGGTTTTTTTCTATAGCAATACCAACTGCTGTCTTTATTTACACAGTCTTAATTTTTTTATACCTCTTGTTATGTTGTTATGTTCTGTTTTATAAAGACACATATGAGGCTCCCAGCAGCATTAGCTCAGGGACTGGCTTTTTATATTTCCCATATGCAGTTGCAGACTGCCATGGAAACAATTCCTGATCCAATTGCAGGACTTTTTTTTTTTTTTTTCTTTTAAAGTAACTTTCTTAGTTATTTTTATTTTTAAATATTTTGATGTGTGGGAGAAATTTTTATAAAAAGGAGCAGCAATTGACTTTTGGAATGTAGTTTTAATTAAATTGCAGAAACAATATCTGCTACAGTACTAACAAACTATGTTATTAAAGTAATAAAAGTGAAAGAAACGATTTATTGAGGACAAAACAGAGGGAAGAGTGAGCAGAAAGATAGCTAATGAAAGGCAAGTAAGGGTTTGGCAGCCCTCTACAGGGCAGAGTGGAGCTGGCAAAAGTCCAGCTGGGATATGTTTCCTAATTAACTTTAATTCTCCACTTTTAAATTCAGACTGAATTGCAATATTGCCCTTTGCCGTGTGCGTTTCTCCCGATCGCGCAGGGATTTTACACCGAGTGGCGAGCGCGTAAATAAATAAATAAAACAAATTGCCACGAACCATTGCAGTTTTCAGGACTCCGGGATATGCTTTTAATGCCCCTCTCGGAGCTCGGCGTTCAGCTGTGGGGACTTCATTAACACGCTCATTAGCGCTATCTGATTCACTGCCGCAGCCTCTCCCTGGGAGCTGCGAGCGGCAGCTGCGGGAGCGGAGCAGCCCGAGCGAACGCATATGTTAATAACACTAATGCTGGAGCATTTGGTGTTGCTGAAAGGGAGAGGCAGTAAAATATCTGTGCTGTCTCTTGCTACGCTTAAAAAGAGGAGGGGGAAAAAAAAACACAGACCAACGCGACATAAAATAAAGCTATCTGCTCGGAATGTTTATAGTCAGTATTTATAGATTAGTGCGGTAAGTTGGAAAATCAAATACTACCATGCACACATGAAGACCCATTTAATGAATTATTCAGGACGATCTATTGTAAAGTGCTCCACTGACAAAGGAAAGCAAACTAATGTTTCAGCGAGTTGAACTGAATCCGCCACCCCTGACGTGCCAGCCTTGCACCATCAATAGAGCTTCGCTGGAGCAAACTCGCCTTTACGGCTGCTCTCGGTGAACGCTGGTGGCGGCACGAAGGAGGTGCAGCCGCACCTCTGGGGTCGTGCGGGAGGTTCTGCGAGGACTCAGCCAAATTAGCGACTTCTCCGCAGCCCGTGGGGAAACGAGCCAGGATTCTCCACTCCAAAACGCACCTGCGTGGCTCCCTGTTTGTAGGTAGGAAAAGTACTTGGTGCGTTTGCTGCCCTGAATGAAATGACTGAAGTCATCAGGAAAAACAACCTGATCATATTCCAGCAGCGCTGTAGGCTTTCCAGATTTGTCATTGTGTTGGTGCATTTTCAGCATTTCCACCATGAAAGGTGAAACTGGAATCTGGGGTGGTAATTTTTTTGAAATTTTCACCTGCTAGGCTTCTTTGCTTGTGTCCTTTTGCTATGGCATTAGGAGATCCACATGTGGGTCAGTGACTGGTGTCTGGTGTCAGGAGAGTTTCTCTGCTCCTGTTTCCCACTCGCGAATATCCTGCCAATGTCACAGTAGCAAATTGTGCCTTTGGACAGCGTGGGAGAGCTCTTCCCACAGTAAATGCATATGAAAAGGACAGGATTAACCACACTGAATAGTTTAAAGAGGTGTGCTGACTTTTAATGAAAAGATTTTGTACATGCTACCTTGTAAATGTAACTTAATTCTGGTGTGAAAGGTGGTCTCAAGTGCCTCTGGTGCCAACAGGGCTCAGATATGGTGTAATGTGCACCTCTCCACTCATAAATAAGTATTAATTTTGCATGAACTGCTTAAAGCTAAAATAGGTTTTCACCCCTCTTTGCCTGATTGCAGTATTACCACCTGGCTTGCCTTATTCCCATGGGATAAATCTTCACTTCTGGCCTTCAGTGTATGCTTCAACTTGTGAATTTTTCATGCTATTTACTGTGGGCTTGTTTTCCTGCACATGGTCTCTGTTAAATACTGATACATTTTCAATTATTTTTTTAATCTGATAAAGCTTTCAGCTAATTTTGTTTGAGCTAATAAGCAATTCACTCTTCCAAACTGTGTTTTCAGATCTTTTATCTGGAATCCCAATCTCCATTGCAAATGCTGTTTTCTGCTCACCCGCTGAGGCTGTGCACACCAAGATGATACACAGCACACTTGAGTGACTCCATGATTGTAGACTTGAAAAGTGTTTGGTCCAGCACTGGGCAATTTTTTTCCCCTTTCATATCTTTATATTTCACATTTGAATGTATCATTGTTCTGTATTGCTATTACAGTGTTACTTGTACCCTCAGAGTCTTTTTTTATTGCTGTATATGAAAGGTGCCCTTCAAGTTGGGGTATGGTGACAAAATCTGAGATACACTGCAGAGCTGCAGTATGGCAGAAGGACTGGAATGAGAAGGGTTTGGAAAGCCTCAGCTCCTTCTTATAAATTCACCCCTGGTCTGAGCATCAGTTTAGTTATAACCTGCCAGGAGAAGGCTTAGCCAGTGGCAACTCTGACTGAGTCAACAAATTCCCCAGTGATGGATATGTTTTTACCGGCATGGAGTGAATGAGTTGTGTTCAGTGAAAATCATGGTGGCTTTCATATTTATTTTACAAAGTAAAGTGCTCTCATCTTCCTTGTTGGTCTTACGTGGACAGCTTTCCTCGTGCCATAAGGCAGCAAGCCCAGTTTGTGTGCCACACATGTGGGATCTCTCTTACAAGAGGTAGATAATTTTAATTTTCTCTTCTGTGCTCTGTAATTACCAAGTTAAAATAAGGGCCAGGACCCCCTCCTGTGCCCCTGGATTGCTGGCCTTTGCTCTTGAGAGGACCTGTAGAGGGGCAGGGTGGCAAAGTTGGATGGAGACAGTGCCCATCCATCAGAACGTCACTGCAGTGCCTGCTGGAGCCGTGCGCCCCATCCGCTGGGATAGGATTGGTTCCCTGCCCCATCCCACGCACACAGCACTGCTGCTAAACTCAGTGTGATTGTAGCATGTTATGAATTACCTGCTGCTTCTGACACTTTGGGGACCCTGCATACATAGTATCATCACGGAGCCAATTTTTACTGTTGAACCAAATCCCTTAGAAACTACTTTCTAATGGAAATGATAATGAAACTTTAATTATAACTGTGCTACTTGGTTCCCTGAGCGTACACATCCCATTAGATGTTTTCTGCTAAGATAGTGACATCTCTCAAGCTAATTTCCGAGCGTATTAAAAAAAAAAAAAAAAAAAAAGCTATTACCTGTGATGTTACAATTGTTGGTATTTTTTTATGGTTTCATCAAAATTTCATTGGCATTAATCAGAGATGTGACCAGAGAGTAATATAGTTCCTTGGGTTATAGACTGAACAGAAATATTTGCATGAGCCAGAAACATACTTTTTGATGAAGTTTTAGATTTTTAATTTGTAAAGAATTTTTCAGTACAGCAGAAAGGCTTGTACAGATCGTTGTTTGGGCAGCATGCAATACAGGTTTCACTCAGGTGATTAAGCACATTGTTCCCATGTGACTAGTGAGGGGAAAAATACCGTGTAGTCTTTCCTCACTTATATCTGTATCAACATGCTATGCAATAATTTTGCAAAAAGGCCTATTTAACATATTTTTAAAAGATGAGCCATTCCATTAGCTTCAATTGCAGACTCTGTAGGTAGGACTAGCCATTACTGCAATCCAGAATGTGCAGCTGGAACTGGACTACATTAACCTGTTTATGAATGAGATTATTTGTAGATCAACTACAAACGCCCAGATCTTTTCTGCATGAGAAACCGTGCAGTTTAATGGTTTGTGGATTGAATGCAGATCATTGTGTGTTCTCCAGTGAGAAATAAGGCAGGATCATTCGAAGTGTTGGAATCTGATCCTTCCTGGTACAAACGGCTTGTGCTGGGCGGGGTGTCGCCCTGTGCCACCTTCTCCTTGGTGGTTTGGCATATTGAAGGGCTGTGTGTATTGAAAGCAAGAGCTGGCAGAGACATAAACAGGGCTTGGAAGGGATTCATCTCTTCAGCCTGAGCGCTTTGGGGTGTAACCAGCTCATGTAATACCACCAGCAGTGATAAGCAGCTTCCAGACAGACACCTCTGCGTCCTGGTGCTGGGATGTGAACAGGCATGTTAGCCCAAGGCACTGTCTGCTCTCGCTGTGTCCAAGTCCAGGCTTTAGAACCCAAGTCTTTGTCCTTTTCTAGGTAGACTTGAAAAAGAATAATAATAATAATAATAATAATAGAAAAAAGGTGCAATCTTTCTGATACTACCAGCTAAAAGGGACAGGGGAGGCCTTTGCAGCATAGCAACACTGGACAGTTAGGAGACATTTTTCACTGTTGATTTTAGAAAATGGGAAGAAAAAAGGCAGCCACTTGAGTGCAGGACAGTGTAAGAAAGGACAATGTTCTTAGTTTAAAATAGCCCCAGAAAGCAATTATTCTTCTTGTGGGAAGTGCAGGATTCCTGGGTACTTCTTAAACCTGTCCTGCAGGTACAAATGCGCCTTTTAAAGTTTAACCTGCTCTGTGAGTCCTGCTGGGAACTCCTTCTTCTCTCCTTGGCTTTGTTGCTGTATCTCCAGCTTGTCTGTGTGAGCGATGCCAGATTGCAGTAAAGAAAAGTTGACATTACAACTTGGAATAAAACCTTCTTCCCTGTGCGACGCAAGGGGTTTGCTTTTTAGAGATAAGGTTAGCACCTCTGGCTCCAGCAGTACCCCTGAGTTAATGATTATCATATCCCAGATGCAGAACTAGGGGAATGAGGATGGTGCTGGTAAAGGGAAGATACTGGAGGGATGTGCTGCCTTTGACATGACAGAATATATCAGCTGTGAGCTGAGGGCTGGATCTGTTATTTAGTGCCCACGGTAACCTCAGTGTTACTTTGAGTGCTTTCCCTCTGCTTTCATTTCAGCCTTGTATTCCAGCCATTAATTTGTATAAAATGCTGGGATTGGGAAAAGAAAGGGAGTATCATTCTGCCCAAATACCGCACTACAGGTTCAAGTCTTTGCTCTTTGCTGCTAAGCAAAGTGACAGAGGAGTTAACATATGAGCTGTGGAACAAGGCAGATGAAGTGATTCCAGGTGTGTATTACCTGTTCTGTGAGTACCAAATCCAGTCTGTGAACAGTTCATTCTGTATCTTGGGGGGGGGGAGGAAGGGAAGGTAAGAAAAAAAGTGAAAATAAAAACTTGTATGTGCTGCTCGGGAGAATATCTTAATATCTGGAATAGCCAACTTGTGTAGATCATGTTCATCATCTTCCTAATCGGCACTCTGGTTAATGAGCTAATTGGTGGCAACACAAAGTGGCTGTATGAAATTGGTACAGCAGGTTGCTGCACAGGGGCTGCGTGAACGTCATGGCTGGAACAGCTTAAATCATTTCAGTTCTCAGGGGTACATCCTGTCATGGTCTCAGAGGCCCTGGTCCACTCCCTGTCTGTCATCCTGTATCCCCCTACAGTTCCATAAGGGCTTTTCTCCATAAAGAGCACTCAAGGGTAGCACTGTGGCCTTGCTCCTCGCTGCCCCAGGCCTGGAAACAGGCAGCTGTCTCCCCTCAGTGCATCTCATTTGCACAGGCAAGATAAAAGCCTGTGTACTGTCCTTTCAGACAGAAAAAAAATATCTCCATGCCTGACAGTCCATGCACAATGGATTTAATGTTTGCACCACCTCAGGAGTGTGGGATTTTGTTATCTCTGTTGGTCCACTGTGCACAGAGAGATCGTTGTGCAAAGATCAGGAGTTTGGGGAGGAGGGGCAGTGCGGGCTCACACTGGGGTGTGGGAAAATGTGTGCACCAGCTTTCTTCTTGCATTGCTTGTGCAAAGCCAAACCGGGAAAGGAATGATGCCTAAACAATATCAGGTCCAGAAGGCGGAGACACTAAATCAGAGGGGAGATCAGAAAGGTGCAAATTCCCCCTACCTGCACATGGGGAGTTGAGTGCAGCACGACATGCCCCAGCACGGTGTGCACCCAGGGCAGTGTGTACCCCCACAGTGGGAATGCAGGGTTGGATGGGGACTCTGCAGAAGCTGGAGCACTCCCAGGAGAATCAGTGGCCAGCTCTGTGAGCTGTCAGAGCCCTTGATCCTCCCGTGCCACATCTTGTGGGAACAGCCCTTCACCCATGGGGCGGTGACACGTTGTGGTGGGGATGTCCCTGTGAAATGCAGTCCTTGGTATGGAGCCTGTCCGTTGCTCCACCACCACACAGGCTTCCCTCTGGGGGCAGAGACTGATCCTGAATGAAAGCGCTTTGTTATTTTATATATATCGGGGGATTTCTCATTTAATAATTTTGTCCTTAACATGGTACTGTTCATCTCTATTCACGATCTCTGGATTTCAAATGAACGTGCCCTACAGAGCACAGATTTACATGGAAATCCTTACAAACGTGGGGGAAGTGCACTTTGTGTCTGCAGTTTGATTTTCTACTCCAGAAACTTCCTTCAAACATAAATCTGTACAATTCCAGTAAAAAAATTAGTACTGTGACACATGAATTTTGTTTTAAATGAGACTCTAAGGCCCAAGCTTTAGAATCAGGTCAGCCCAAGATCTTTAGGGTCTCAGTACCTGATGTTAATGAGCCTAAATCCACCTCTACAGATTTACCCCTCCAAATGTGCCCCCTATGCCCTGTCCTGCCCCACATGCAGGCACCAGCAGCTGAAATGCCCTGGCACCAGCAGCCTCCCTCCTCTTCAGGGAACAGCCTGGAATACAGAAAATCTCTGCAAAACACAATGCACATCTTATTATACAACCTCTAAATTGCAATTTAGAAAACAAACAGCTTCTTTTCTGGCTCCCTAAAGCTACTGTGAAGAGAGATATACTTTGTTTCACCGAGGTATCTAATATTATCTACTGTGTCCGTGTTTTCAATTGGTATGATAGTGTGGGATTAACAGAGAAGAATTCCAACCCGTAGGTTAGGGAGGAAGCAGGGCAAACCCACCCAGTTTTCCAGGGAGGCTCCACAGAGCCTGTAGGAACTGATTTCAGAAGTACTGTGAAAGTGAAATCTGATGAACTGGAAGGACAACCAGATTACAACGCAGGCAGAACCAAGATTTTGAATTGAAAGTGTGTATCGGTGCACAAACAGATAAAAATAACCAAAGCCTCTTCATTTGAGGGCTAGCAGAGGAATTTCTTTCTAAGGTATGCTTTTATAAGCATTAAAGAGTTTTTGGCACTCGTAATAATCACAAGGTCCAAAAAAATGAAGGTAGAAAATTGCCTTTTTCTGGGAAAGAGCACTGTTAATATTGAAAT
>JAWWEU010000163.1:7065711-7191555 GCA_035583155.1 Acropternis orthonyx | reverse complement strand
TATTGAAATCATTTAAGCAGCCAAACTGTGTGAAGGGCATCTTTATTCCCCTTTGGCACATCATGACTTCACTTCGATCAATGCAAGCTACGTCTCCACGGTTTTCTTTGTCTAAACCAGCTTTGATCAACTCAATTGCACAAATTTCTTCAGGCTGTCTCTGTAGCAAGGATGTGTGCACTATGCTGGTTGCTGGTGACCTGTCCTTATCCGTATGACCTTTATGATGAAGAAATAAGAGTTAGAAATGAGATTTTTATATGAAGAAATAACATTTAGATCTCAGTGGATCAGCAAAAGGATATGGTTGTGAATTGCAGCCTGTCCCTGGAGCCTCTGGGTTTATTCCAGCCAGCGGTGTGGGGCGCCCATGTGTAGCCACTGGAAAAATGTGGAAACTTCATCCATAAACAAAGGACTGATGGTTACGTGGAAATGCTTCCCGTGGCTGTGGGCTGAGCAGGCTGGGTCCAGCCAGGCTTGGCAGCCCAGGGAGGGAGGGGAGGTGTGAGGGGCTGCTGGTTTATTGGGAGCAGCACCAGGAAAGAGAGAGGGGTCTGTAATGATGGGACAGGAGAGGGATTCAACAGGTGCAAAAACCCACCTGCTTTTAAAGAGTGAGTAGAGAGGAGGTGCAGCTGATAAAATGCTTTTGGTTTTTAGTCCCCTGCTGGAGATTAATCTTGTAACTGGTGAGTCTTCACTTCTCTCCCTCTTTACTCTTCCCAATGGGAGCAGGGTGCCTCGTGCCTGGGAGGCCGAGCCTTTCCCCCCAACCTGCCCCAGGCGAAGCAGAGAAGCAGCAGGGAAGGATACAGGAGACATCCAAAACTCTGGCATACATGGAGAGTAAATCAGGGTGTTAAACAAAACCTCTGCTCTCTGCTGGCTAGTGTTTCAAAGAAAAACATTTCAAACGCTGAGAGAGATTGTGCAGTTAGCCGGTGATGCAATTACATGGCTGTAAGCTGTAGAAACTCTTTCAGTGTGGCACATATTAAACCTTTCAGAGGTAGTGCTTTGATTTTTAATTTTACGCTGTTGGCAGGCAATCAGGGTCTTTAATAGTATGGGGGCCAGAGGGAAAATGTTTCAAAACAGCAAGGATCTTATCATAGTGTGCAATTAATGAATAATTATTAAAAACCAGAAATAGCTGGAAGAGCAGGCAAGAGCTGGCAGTGCAATTCTCTGGTTTCAGGCCTATAATGAAATCTCAAGAGAGGGAAGTATGATATGCAGCTTTGTGCAATTAAAGCTTGGATTTTTTCCCCCTAGTTGAAAGATCACTGATGTTGAAAAATATACCTGTCACTTGGGTTTGTTTTCAAGTATTTTAATTGTCATGGTAAAGCATTTAGCATATAAAAGTATGGAGACATTCTTCTGTAAATTATGGATTTTTTGGGGTTCTTTCTTTTAAACAGTAAGATTTTAATTGTTCTTTAAAAGATGTTTGAAAAGAAGTCTGTTGGCATAGTCTGAATGTGTTAACCATGGGCAAGAAATGCAATGATGTTCTGCCATTGCTCTGGCTGGTGAGTTTGTCCAGGAAGACAGCAGAGCTGAGAAGGAAAGGACATCTTGGTGCTCTGACACAGGATAGTGCTTTTTCTGTGATGCTGAGGAAATTTCTGAACACCTGTGATATTTTCCTGTTTCTAATCTATTTCAGGAAAAGGCAGCAACAACAAACATCCCTTGCATTCTCTCATGCAGGGTTCTACAGTTTACCTGGCATTTACCTGTTTCTCCTGCTTTCTTGTGTTCAGGCAGGGATTACCTTTCTGCCTCAGGTCTGTATTGTACCCGGAACAGTATGGTTGTGATCTCACTGAAATAAAGCATCTCGTTGCCCTTGGTGTCACTTCTGCAGAGTCCTATTTATACTTATTTAAGTGCAAGGCTTGGGGACAGGTGCAGTGACCAGCCTGGTGCAATGTCCTGGTCCCCACAGCTCAAACTGTGCGTGCATGAAGAGGCAAGAACTGGTGTCTTAAAGGGCCTTGATGCTGCACCAAACCAGGGAGTACTGCTACATATTGTGCTTAGCTTTAGCATGATGGAGAACCCTTGAAACCAAAAACTGTCTTAGGGCCTAATCAAAAATGACAAGAAATCTTAAACTCCTCCACCAGGGGGACCTTTGGATGGAGCAACAGTGACTTTAAGGTTTTTTTTCTAAAGTGCAGCTGTGACTGGGTGTTACCACTGGCCTTGTTTTTCTAATCAAAAGCGAACTTGAAGTTTGCATTTTCACTTGAGGAGAACAAGGCCTTCCTGCTTGGAAGTGGGAACAACTGTTATGATTTTAAAGCTGCATAACAAATCTAATAGTTAAAGGTGTAACACTTGTGTTTTGTCACTGAAATCCATTAGCCTGTGGCAGAGGAAGGGTGGCTCTGGCATGAAGGCTTGAAGATGTATTTGCTTGAGCAGCCTCTATGAGTTCTGAGCCACATTTGCTCACTGCTGTTTCATTATACATGAATTAAACACAGAAAGAGTTATTTACTGCTATCAGGCATTTCTACATGCAATATTAAGGGAGGTTTTTCCATTAGCTGTGGGATAGAACAGCTTGAATTGTGTGTGTGTGTGTGTGTGTGTGTGTGTGTGTGTGTGTGTGTGTGTATGTGTGAGTGTGTGTGTTTCTTGGCTGCTCATCTCCCGCATTCCTGTCCCTGGTGCCATCCTGTGGTATTGGCACGCTGCAGGAGTGTAAGACATGGCACCTTCTGTGCAGTGCACATGCTCCAGTGCACGACTGCTATTGACTAAACCAGGCTGCGAACGACTCAGAGCCACGCTGAACGGGATAAAAAACTCTCTTGGTTCCTTGGAAGGCTTTCTGGCTTGAGGACAGTTTTGCATATTTATTTAGACACTCTGATTGTCACAGAGCATGGCAGCTCTAAAGAACTTCACTGGCTAGAAAGTGCTTCTTGAGAAACAATTAGATTTCCCAGACACATTACATCGGAAACCAATGGCACACTGTCAGCGTGGATGCCAAACTAGCTGGTGGGGGCAGGTGAAACCCAGAATAAATGAGCAGTGGTGTTTTCTTGAAGCTGTTTCTATGAGACAGAAGTCAATCTTCACCATTGCACCTGGTTTCTTTGTGCTGGTGTTTTGTTTTCTGGCCTCAGGTGTTTTCTGTTTAATTTTCTCCCAACTCTGATGCCCCTTTGTTGCTCCAGGGCGTTGGTGATGTGTAAGTGTGTGCAGGCTTGTGCGAGAGGCTCACCAGACCCCTGTCCTGGCTGGGGGACAGAGGCCTCCCAAGGAAGGGTGGACCCTCACTGAGCTTTGCCAGCCAATGGTGCAGGAGGCTGCTCCTCTGCGCAGACAACTCCAGATGTTAGAAAATGGTCCACCTTTTTGGCAGAGGTTTTGCAGTGCCTGAGCCCATTCCCAGGAAGGCTGGGGGGTGGGGGGGTGTAGCAGTGTTCCAGCTGGTGTTGTGTGCCCATGAGTGCTCATGAAGAGCAGATCACTAATGTTCATTTGATCATGAAACAGCTTCTGAAGACAATAGGGGTTTTTTTGTGTCTTCTCCCTTTAAAGCAGGGAGGCAGAGTGTGCATCACTGGAGTTTGTTACAGTGTCGTAGCTGGCTTCAGCTCCTGTCATTAATGGATAATCTTGCCAGATCCGCTATAATGCAGTGCCAGCTCAGCAAGCTCCAAGGAGCTCTTGGGTAAAGTGCTCTCCATTTTGAGACCATCGTCAGCAGCTTATCACTTGATTTATCTTCTATTTCCAGGTGTGGAACTAAAAGTAAACTGTCATTGTAAATCACTAATTCAAGCAGAGTGAGTGAACAGAGCACAGTTTGCATATTTCAAGACCACTTAATTAGACAAAACAAAAAACCCATCCCTTGATCCCTAGAAATGTACGATGCAAATCCTTTCTCTTAGTGCTTCAGGTGGGTAAAATGTCCTTTTGAGTCCCACATGTCTTCTGCTTGTCTTGTTACAACAGACTTTTAATTTTGTCCCTGGGACCAGATTGGGAAGAAGATTTTTTTAAAGCCCAACCCAGTCTGTGTCTCAGCCTGGGAAAGAGGCCCCACTTTCTGCTGGCACATACACCACTACTGACACTTCCTAACCCAGCTTTGAGCCTGCTGACCATACTTGCCTATTTTTTAATTAAAAAAGGCCTATTGTCCTTGCTAATTGTGTAACTGCCATTTTATGTCCTAGTAGTCCTGGAAGAGGTTGAACTGTGTCTTCCCTAAAGGTGTTCTCGTCTGACTCTTGTTCAAAATCTGCTTCCAACTGTAAATTGTGCTTTTGCATGACTAGACCTTTTTCTCTACCCACCTCTGAATTCCTTGAAGCTGGAAAACAGAATCATTTACTGGATCATTGGGAATAACATTTTCTTGTGGCATGCCATTTGGGAAAAATAAGAGATTCTTGATAAGATCACTGCCTTCAACCCTCCTCTCCTACACCCCCTTTTCCCTTCCTCCATTACCCTTTAAGCTCCTGCTGCACAGCTGGATGACTGCACATCCAACATTTGCATCGTGTCCCTCCCTCAGCTCTTCATCTTGGCAGTATAAATTGCTCCAGCAACCCCATAATTTTGATCTGCAGTCATTTTGCTCCGCTAGCTTATGGCAGTGCACAAACCAAACACTCCCTTTCTTTTCATCCAGGGCTGACTACTGGTGTACTGGTGTCAGAGTAACTCTGGAGCTGAGAGGTTTGGGAGGTGCCAGGTGCACCAAAAGGCAGATTAAAATTTAAAGCTGGAAGAGAGAACATCCCTTTTAAGACACCATCCGATGTTTTGTTTCTTTCAGCACTAGCTGGTTGCTATTGAAACACAAACTTACAAACCAAATACCCCATTATAAAAGAGAAATATCCCTTAGAAAAATGAGCAAAACAAACAATAACACCATCTTTTGATTTGCTGGTGTGATCTTTTTTTTTCGAACGTGTTCTCTAACAGGCTTTTCTATCGTGGCTAAAAAAATTGCGTTGTACATAAGATTTTCTTGTTCAGATCACTTTGCTAAATTTTCATTTCGTTTCAAAGTGGTTCATTTTGTTGAAGCTTCATTTTGTTCAGACTAGCAACTTGAGAGGTTTCCTGTAGCTTAGAGAGATTGCTTTTGAATTGGTACATTATTCAGCCATGAATTGTTTCTTTAGCATATGAGCAGCTGAGTGGGGCTTTTATTACAAACAGGAGTTTGAGTGCAGAACAACTACTATTTTGGCCAAATAAAGAACATAAAATTAAGCACAGGTCTTCATGGTATGCTGTGATGCTTTTCCACACTGGGTGTATTGGGTGTTTTTTTAAGTACTTAGCAAAAATCTCCTGTAGGGCATGGTAACATGACTGACTGCACACAGAATTAAAAAAAAATAAAAAAAGTACAGTTTAATCTAGAAATTTGGCTACAGTAATAAGAACTGAACCCGTTTTCCCATTAACCAAAGATGTAAGTGAGTACATTTAGGTGTTTGTGATCAGCTGCTAATTAAACAGGCCTTCAGTTGCGTTCAGCACCTGATCGTAGCGCAAAGTTCTGAGTGAGCGTAACAGGATTTCTGCAATCACTGAGCTAATGAGGTGGTGCAGGGTAGCAGAGCAAGTGCAATCCCACTGTTACGCACCAGCCTTTTAAAATATGGTTTTCCTCTGAGTTGTGTCTTGTTGTTTACCCGTGTACATGATTGCTTTTACCTGCCTGGAATTAGTTTTCACCTCTATCCGCAGGATTTTTTGTCCATTAAAGTTAACTTGAGTAAATGGAAAACAGTAGGAAAGAAATGCCTGGGTTTTGAAGATGCTTTCTCTGGATTTAGGGAGATTCTGTAGATGCAAGATTCTTGTAGCAAATCAGGTGATGTTATTTGCTTAGCGTGTGAGGTAAATTGGAACACCTTGTGTGTTCCAGCTGCCTTAAGAAAGAGATGGAGGATCCCATCAGTGCCCCAAAACAGATCTCCTGCTGTGTTTTGCTCTAACAGGCTTTACAGGTGCAGCCACCAAAAGAGTTTCCCAGACTTTAGAGGTGGGAGGCAGGGTTTGGAAGGGCATCCTACTGTGTGCTACACAGCTGCCCAGGGTTCACTGGAGCACCAAGTCCTGGCTCTTGACTCTGTGACTTTGAGGAGATCAGAATCCATTTTTGCTCTGATACTGTAGGAAGGAGCTGCTTGTCCTATACTAAGTGGTCAAAGAAGTTCACTGCCACATGAGAAGATGATTTAGATTTTTTTTCTTAATCTCCTGAATATTTTAATTAAAATTATCTCTATTACCTCTTGGGAGTTAGAATTTCCACTAGTTTCCTTACAAAGGTCAAAAGAAGGTATGTAAAAATCTCTTCCCAAGACGTCTTAGTCAATAGCTCTGAGAAGAAAAACTTATTTCAAAGGAAGAGGCCATTCTGGAAAGAGGATAAGAAATGAAAGTCTAGTGGATATAACTATGTTAACAGAGGCAGAGCAGCTACTTAATTACACAGCAATGTCAGAAGCAATAGGATTATCTATTTCTGTCATGGTACGGGTCAACTGAAGACCAACAGTTGAATTTAAGGTGCTGTATAAATGCATAGAGAAGTTCCCAAATGCTTATAATCACCCTCTCAGTTACTGTGAATACTGATATCTAGTAATCTTCTTTCTCTCTTTCATAGTCATATATTTATTATATGTGAAAGGGTTATTGTAAAAGTCTTTTCCCATCACTGTGGTACTGTGTGGACTCAGTTGGAGCCAGCTGCATGAGGCTGGAAGAAGAAATGTGTTTTGTAATTTACAACAGGGTAGATTTAGTCCTTGCTAAAATCCTCTGCATCGTCACTGTGTTCCAGAAAACATATTGTATCAGCAGATTCCAGAATTTATGTTAAAAATGGCATAACGGAATAAAATACATTACTACATCTTGATTCTTCTTTGCTTAAAAGATTTCCTCTAAAAAGCACTGTTTTGTTCCTGTATTTTCTCAAATAGAGGAAGAGAGAAAGTTGTTCAGTAGTTGGAGCTCAAACTTAATTAGTTTTCTCAGGTCTGCAGTAATATCTTATAGTTCTTGGTGTCTCTTGGAAAGGTGCTACAAAAAGCTAGAGAGAGCTGCATGCTTCAATTCCACCTGGAATAGTCTAGTTAGCTGTGGTTTCACCTCAAGGAAATAAAAGTGAGTTAAAAGGCCAGCAAAATGGACCCTGTACAGCTTGGATAAAGAAAGGAGCATGCACTTTTTTTTCCAAAGTTAAAAATTGTTATAAGGGATTTTTTCCAAATAAATTATATACAACAAAATGAGCTGACATCTTTAGCTAATACTGAGATACAAGGCTGAGATTGCATTTGTGGGGGAGAGGAAGGAACGCTGTCTGATGTTTGCTGTGAGCTGTGGCTGCATGCTGCCCACCTGAGACATTTGGGGGAGTCCCCAGCAGCTATCTGGAAGCAAAGTGCAAATATCACAGCACAGACACAGGGCTCTCAAACCAAAGGGTGCCCACATTCGGTGAATCCATGTCCAGGTGTTTCCTTGAATGCCATTTGCAGATCACATTTGCCTTCTCACCTCATATGGGAGACTTTGAATTAGACTGCCAAAGCTGTGGTGTCGGGCAGGAACACTCTTTATCTTGTACGTATATTCCTTGAAAAGGTTTGAGAAAGGAGGTTTTGACAGGCTTGCACTCATTACAATTCTCTGGACAGCTCCAAAATGTAAATTAAAGGAGATTCAGGTGTTAGCAGAGAAGAGACTTTGCTGCAATCAAAATACTACAGCTCCCTGAGTAGCCGCCTTGGAGGGAAGCTGCAAACAAGCCATCTTGGGCTGGGACATTTTTCTTAGCACGATTTCAAGGAGCTTCACCACTGCCCAGGGGTTTGATCCAAATAATAAAAGGTTAGGCCTAATTAAAGAATAAAACTTCTTTGTTGTGTAGCATTTACTTTATGTTTTCCCCATTAACAGGATAGCCAGGACACGCTTCAAAGAATCAGGCTGGAATTCAGCTTTACTTCACCTGCAGCAGTGGAATTGCCACTGTAGCTGTATTGGACATGGCTGAAAATGTCCCTCTTCACATCCTTTCCAAAACATAGCTTTCTGCTGCCAAAAAGTACCTCATTTCATTTCTCATACTGCTGTTACTAGGCAGGAAAGTCTTCCTCACACTCCTGCAGATTATAATCTTCCTTAAAGTATATTGGTTCTGAAGATGTGTGAAACTTCAGCTTTCATTTTGAAATTTACGTATCGTTTTCCTTCCAAAAAGCAGAGGAATCTGTTCAGAGCAGAGACAGGCTTGCTGTTGTTGAAAGAGCAGGCTGTCAGTGTGTTTAGAAGAATGTAAGAGGCCTTCAGGCAGCCTTTCACCTGCCCGTGCCAGGGCTGTGGTGGGGAAAAAGAAGTACTTGGACTGTGTGGTTGGTACCCAGCATTTGCTGCCACAGCCCCATCTCCCAGGGCCATCTTACACCACACTCTGCTGGATCCACCCTTCTTTCCTTTGGCAGGAATGTACCTTCTGATTGGGACAGCCATCCTCACCCACATCAGTAAATACAAGAAATTCATTATGTTATGATAGAAGAGTTGCAAGGACAAGGCATGTGTAGTGGGGGCTGGCTCCAGAAGCAGTTTGGGTGGTGCATGTAAGTGTTGTGGTCAGATTGTAAACACAGGTGAAGGAAGAGTGGGAGGTTTGATCCAATGTAGAACTCCCTCTTTCCTCCCATCCAGGGAGACTGAGGAATGAGTATCTTACTGGACTGGCACAGTCATCATTCTCACGGACAGAGGAGAACAAAGAATTTGCCTTCAGCCTCAAAGCTGAGCCACTGAGCTGTCAGCCTTTATGCCAGTGATGCCACAGCTGCCTCGTGCATTTCTGTTCTTCTGTACGCTGGACCTGCTTCCTGTTGTGGGTTTTGGTGTAGAGTTTGGATAACGACACGTAATTTTGATGGCAATTTGCTTTGGTTTCTCTTCTCACTTAGGCTGCTGAACATAAACTCCAATTGCATTTGTTTTTTAAAGCAGCTGGCAGGCATGATCATGCTACCATTTGTGCATCAATAATCCCATTTTCATCTCACTTGCTACAAAGCAGCAAGTTTTCTTCATTTAAGGGGTTTTTGGTACAAAAATCTGACTTCTATATTGATAGTATGTCTCTCATTTAGGAAGAGCTTTGCTGATTCCCCCATGATCATCAGTTCCATATAACATATAGCTGTAGCTTGTCTTTCTGGCAGAGCTCACAAATATCTTATGTATCTGCCAAGCTAATACATTGTCGTTCTGTATTTGTATTCTACAGTTGATTGTTCAATGATTTCTCCTGCTGAATTGCAATAGATGAGCTGTTTAATGTTGCAACGGCTCATTTTGTAATGTAAAAACAAAAAACCTCTCAATTCCAAATTGTGTTTGCTAGTTAGAATGCAGAATTTAAATGAGATTTATATGGAAGATGTATTTTTCCCATTGTTTCGCCAATGCAGAAAGAAAACAAGTCTTCACTCTTTCTAAAAGAAAATCAAAGCAACCATGGCAAGAATTTGTTTTGCAAGGAAGAAGCATCAATAAAAACTAAACCTCTTCCCTTCTACACATTTCAGCCCATATTAGTAATTTTTAAAAATACTTTCTCAACTCAGAAATAATAATTTCCAATAAGCATGTCTTTCCTGACATGTGGAAGGTTAAAATTTCTAAAAATGAGCACTTTAAAATATTTTTTTTCCCCCGTGGAATAATACTTTATTTCCCCCTGGTATGCCTTCTGTTGCTGAATCTGTGTGTATTTCAACAACATTCTTGATCTTCTTTTCACCAAAGTAGCCCTGACTTAAAAGTTCTTCTCTGTTTTTACTGGAGAATTGTTGTAGTGAATGTAAATGAATGACTCCAGAGCAGAAGCTGCATTTTGTAGCTTTTATTGACAAGCTACATGAGATGGGCGTCTGAATGGAGAAGTCAACTGTGGCTTCAAATGCCACGTTGATATTTACTGTAAGTTCATGACTGTTTACCCACCCCTGTGAGGGAAGGCACTGAAGAGGACAAGGGAGCATAGGAAATTCTCCACTGGCTTTTATGTTGCGTGGCAGCCTTGGCTGTGCGGTGACCACTTTCCTTTGTTCACAGGGTTGGGTCCCTAGCCACGTGCTGTGGTATTTTGGTGAGTGACCTGAAAGGCAAAGCCTGCACACTGGGGGCTCCCCACGCCGTGGGGGTGCGGCCTCGACAGCCCCACTTTGGAAGTGAATTATCAGATTATAGTATCATAGATAAAGCACCATTTCTCTGTACAGTTGTGTACATTTAGGACTGAGTTAAAGCTGATGAGAAGTGCTAAGATAGAGTTTGATATTTCAAGATTAATGCTGAAGAGCATTGGAGGCAGCTGGCATTGACTCCATCAGACACAGGGGAAACTTCTGGCAGCTTCTCACAGAATCCACCTCTATAGCCTCCCACTAATAAACCCTTGACACTCGAACGCAGTACAAAGTATTAAAACTGACATGATTTCCTCTGGTAGTATATCAGCATGCCTGGTTTTTAAAAGCATATCATGACTTTAATAATTGTTTCGCAAAAAGACTGCACATGTTTGGTCATGAAACTTTCGTGAGTGCTTTTAGTTTGTTCCTACTGTTTGCATTGTGAAATGACAGTATTTAAAAATATTTGAGAAGCAAAACTTGACCCTGCTAGGAGCTGAAGATAATTGTCAGATATTTTAAATTGCTAAAAAATAAAACTGCTAACACTTGTGTCCTCACTAATTATGTTCTGCATATCTGTGTTCCCCTGACAACTTCTGGTGCCTCTGGTATTGCTGTACCTAATGGCTGCGGGCTGTTAAGGGATGGTGCAACACAAAAAATAGCTTATTCTTCAGAAGAGCAGTGCTTGCCATTGCTTGTGGAGGAGTGTGTGATAGGATCCCCCGAAGTTGTTATGTTTTAATGCTGCAGAATCAGAAAAGATTTTGCTATAAGTGCCCTGTAAGTCCCAACTGGGGTGGATCAATGATACACAGACTTGACACTTTGGTTCAGCTCCGTGTAGATCTCTCATAATCTTCTCATTTCACGGCAGTGTTTGTGTTTCTCAACCCAGTACGCAGCTGTCAGTTGTAAAGGACTGAAATACAATGGAGACTGAAGCATCATCACTCTGCAAGGAACCGCAGGTATTCTTCCAGGCAGGTTCCCTCAACATTAGTTTCTATTAAAGGTCAGATTGGTGGAAGCACAAAATTGGACTCACCCTTTGGCACCAAGTTGCTGGTGGAATGTTGTTGTGCTGCATCCAGCCTAGAGCAGCTCTTGGTTGTCAGTCAAGAGAAGAAAAGTGTGTGACAGAGCAGGGAGGACCTGAAGCTTAGGGTGATGCTGGGATTTCAGCCAGAGGGGCTGTTGCAGCACTGTTGTGACATTGGTTTGACCCAATGATACAACACTGGGCCAAAAACCTGTTTAATCTCAATGTTCTCATGTCACCCTTAAGGGTATTTGAGGAGGGGAGAGTGTAGTCTAATCCAAGCAAGAAGATGTACAATTCGGATTCCGCTAACATCTTCTGGGCCTTAGTGATGATTTACACTGGCACATAGTCACCTGTGAACCAAAGTGTCAAAAGCAGCAGCAGGTGATTTTCTGATGCCATGGGGGCAAATACTTGCATGAAATTCCTCTTCACACACCTGACAAGTCCTGTTATCTCTGGAAGCTTTTAATAAGGAAAAAAATAAACTCCCTGCATTGTCACTGCCCCACGTTTGAACACATTGCTGTTTTGAGCGGAGAACACCACTTATGGGAAGAATTCATGCATGGCTTTAGCATTTGGGATTTAGTGAGAATGTTAATGGTGGGTTCAGTTGGAAAAAGATGCCATTACATGCAGCAGAACAGCAGTATATTTATTAAAACCTTGCAGGTTTGGTTCATTTCTTGCACCAAGAGGCAGCTTGTTTTTTCTCAGTGCCTTTCATTTATTGCACTGCTTCATGGGACAGCACTGCCTTGTCACCCAAGCGTGCTCGCTAATGAGACGTGGCCTTGCTGTACAGCACCCTTAAGGCTGGGAGGAGCATAATGAACATGAGATGGACCCAAATCCCTCTGAAGGCTATGGGAATTGCTGGTCCGTTTGTTTTTTTGCTGGAAGCTGTTGACAGGATCAGATCGGCATGGAGCTGGTTTTCAACCATTTGTCCCAGGCCATATGCTTAATCCTTCCAGCAGTATTTATAATGATAACTAGTTTGTTACTGGCTTCTGTTCAGTTTAAACCCATTCTGAGAAGGGCTGCGGGGCGTTTGCCAGAGCCTCTCTGTGAACACTTGGAGTTTTGCCTGCTTGTGCTGGTGATGAAAATGTTGTCTCCCTATCTCCTTTGTCCCTGTTTTCCCAGCAGTACCAGCAAGGGCTGGATTTTATCTCAGTTTTGCTTTGCTAGTGGCACTCCTGTATGTGGTCTGTGAGGTAGCTCCACAGCAAAGGCAGCAAGTTGCCGATGTGCAGCCATGAGGAAACTCCTGCTCTCTGAGGAGGCTGCACACAGCACCCAGATCCAGTGTCAGAGCCCAAAGGGAGCCTGCAGATCTCCCTGCTGGTTAGAAAAACTGGAGGGAAAATCACTGGAAGAGAGACACTGGCCATATCTTCTCTTTGCTTCTCCCTGTAGTTACTGCCTGAGCAGGGCTAGTTTACTTATTGACTCCCTCCCTTACAGAGAAACAATTTTGAAAGGGAAATCTATGATTCTGAAAGTTGAGGATAAAAGGAACAGAGTTGCTGAGTAGTTTGAGTTTATACAAAATGTATGTAGCAATGCATGTATTGACTTGTTTCAGTGAATAACAAAATTTATTGTCCCTTGAACTAAATATTGACATGGAGAAAGCAATATCAATATTTATCTCTCAGGTTAATATATTTTATATTCGCCTCAACACACATCAATATGTGCTTATTATTATTACAATGTTTGTCCTTCAGCAGAAGAAACTTGCATGTGGTTGAGAGGGAAAAGGGAGAAGTTGATATTAGTATTCGTTTCCCGTTTTAATCTTCATCAGAAGTTTCTCCTGCCTATGGAGCACAGTGCAGCCCTCATTCAAGCAAAACCCTCACTAATGGTTGTGACACTCTGTGCACTGAATACAGATCAAGCAATAGAGTTTTAGGAAATGTGAGGTTAGTGTCACGAGTCAGCTGTGGGCAGCGAAACCACCGCTTGTGTTTTATAGACTGGTTGTGCGGTGGTGCTTCCTGTAGTGGTTCCGTAACCAAGAGCGAGTTACTTCTCAGCCCACGGGAACGGGGACGCAGCGCAGAGTGCGGGACACAGTCGGCATGGTTTAGGTTCCAAAATCCAGCTGTGAATTGCTGCCTATGAAAGGATGCTGCTAGTGCTGAACAGGGGGACACACACGGATCTGTTGGGAAGCTCGTGGTAGGCTTGTCTCATGCCTGTGTGACGTGTGGCACTCTGTGTCTGCGTGCCAGCTGGAATGGGGTTTACAGGCTCTCTGATACCAGAGAGAGCACAGTGTCCTGTTCGGGCCTTCTGCGTTTGTGTGTGGGCAAGCATAGTGTGACGACTTCACTGTGCCTGAAGGATTATCCCTCTGATCTGTCCCATTGCCTTTTTATCCTAATTCTAGATCTTAGAGAACAAGACAGAGGTTTCCCAGGCAGATGATCAGGACAGACTGCACAAAAAGGATGCTGGCATGAGGGCACTGAATGTCACAAGACCAATTTGGGACATACAAAGGCCTTTTGGCACATGATTTATGCTACAGGGACCCTTTTATGTGCAGATACCAGCTCTGGCAGGTAGGCAGAAGCACTGCAAGCTCCACAGAATCTTTGAAGAGACATGCTCTTCCTCTGCAGATCTTGCTTTTAAACCTCCTGGCCTTAAACACAAGGGAGCTGACAGGGTAAGCAATGACCACACAGGGAGCAGTAGTAAAACGTGTTTTCCACTCTCTGCACACCCTTCTGCTCATCAACAGCTCATTGCTGTTGGTCAGAGATAGAGATTTGAATCGCTTGTTGAGCAGGACAGTGACTGAACAGCAGATACTCACCAAGAGCTGTTAAAAGCTGCAAGGTTGGATCCAAAATTCTACCCAGCTGCTCGTAAACCAGAGAAACTGCTCCAAACTCTTCCCTGTCAGAAGAAGAACCAATAGGAGATCCTTGAGGCCGGAGAACAGAGTGGACAGTCTCCTCCTGAAGGTGCTCCAGCCTTCTTCAGCTGAGGCAGTGCAGCAGTCACTCAGTATCATTCTGCCCGTCATTTCTTTGCTGCATTCACAAGTCAGACTTGCAGCAGTGAAAGTAACAGCTGTTTGTAAACTGACATTTCAGTGACAATTGTCAGGAGACAATAAACATATGGCAGCTGAGTCCTCACATACAGCGAAAGAACTGCAGCAGCAGGGGCATGGAGCAGCTGCAGATACTGGAAGACAGCACTGCATTGATCTGCTGTTGGGAAGGTCATCTCAGTGATTGAAGACTGCATTTTGTGGCTTGACTCTTAGAAGCTACAAAGACAATAAACTACTGCCTTATGTCCTTATTTCTAATAAAAAGCAGGATTTTTGTCCTGGTTAAAATAATAAATGTAAAATAAATACAGGCCAAAACCCCACCCTCCTGGAAGTAACATTCTTAATTAGTTCTGGAGTATTTCCTTTTTTGTTTACCCAAATTAGTAGTGGCTGATATTAAGACCAGCCAGAGCCTGATTAGAGAGAAGGTGTCCTTGCTCATGTTTTCAAAGCCATTTGTAGCACAAGCCAATAGGGACCAACTGCTTTCCTCATGATTAATACTGCTTTATCATTGTAAACTTAATCATGAGGGGTGGTCTCAGTTTATTTTGCCCTTATGGGAGCCATACCTCTGACGCACTGTTGGAAGACTTTGTGACTTAAGGCAAAGGGCACATTATGCCTTTGTGTGTAGTTGGGCCAAGTGCACAAATGAGAAACGAGAGCTAAAAAAAAGTCTCCCTCTGAACCAACTGCATTGCTGCCTGCACTTGACTCACAGCTCAGTAACCATATGCTTATATTCCACTGACAATTGCCATTTAAATGTCAGTTTACAAGCAGATGTTGAGAACCAGCCTTTGTGTCATTAATTAAATCACAGAGAAGCAAAGTTTGAGGTCTAACACTGCTTTGGGCTAATTACGAGAGCACAGGCAGAGTCTGCCAGACCTTGATGCACCAGAGTAGTCAGGGTTAGGTGGCACAGGCAAAGGAGTGTGTACCTGAGGTTAAAGGGCTCTAGAAGCCAAAAAAACCCTGTTGTTGGCATTGTCTAGTGACAATTATAATCTTGTAGACAATTTCAGGTTTTGTGGGATGGCTGGCAGTGGCCAGGATAGAGACAAAACACTGGATTATAAAAGGAGACAGACAGACACTGGTCAGGTACAGGGGAAAAAAAAAAAGACAAAAATGTGTTTGAAAGAAGAACAAGGAAAATCTGGAAGGGTGGAGAAGGAAGCCCTCTCTACCAGACATTTGCATGTGTTTAAAATCCTTCCCAGTAAAGTTCATAATGAATTTAATTCAGTCCCCTATGGCCCAGAGGAATGTTCTGAGTAATAAAAAAGTATTGCTAAGGGACAGATGACTGCCAAACTCCTATTCTCTGCCAGCAATGCATATTTATATTATTGGCACTAAAACGCTGGGTTTATTTTACTACATAAATGATCCTTTGTCACATATTAAGAATTAATACTCTGAGATTGACTTTTGGGAAGTTAGAATAATGATTCCTAAATTCAAAGCATTGTTAAATTCGAATGCTTTATTTTCAGAAGTTTGGGGTGGTTTTTTTCTGAATAAACAGTTGAACATGGCAATTCTTATTTTGGGCAAACTATTTTGTGGCTGGTTTATGGCTTAGCACTTTAAATTGGTTTTAGTCAAGGGTCTTTTCATGTCTTTTTTTTCTTTTCTCCGTTTGTTACCTTGAAATATCTACACCAATGGTAAATGAATTGTAAGCTCCCACCCTTACTTAAAGGTTGAGATGTACTCACAGTCAGTAGATAACACAAGGGCTCCTGGTTTCTGTTGGCATTGTCTAATGCACTTCTGATGATTAAACTGGAATGATTCAAATGTGTGTTGGAAATTTCAAGCACCAGTAATGGAGGTTGCAGAACCACAGCATTACTTTGCTTATAAACATCATTACTCTGGGAGATAAATCTCTGCTCTCATTCAGTCTGTCACTTCAGTGCAGTAGTCAGGAAAATGGAGGGGAAAAAAACCCCAGAGCTAATTTTTTTTTTTTTTCCTTCAATAAGGAGTGGAAGGCAAAGTTGGATATGACATGAAATGTGAAGAATAATTCCTAACAGGTGGCAACCTCAAGTGAGAATGCATCAGTGCTGGTGTAAGATGCAGCCTGGTTTGCATTCAAGCTGATTAAGGCTCTTCAAGCACCTTTGGCACATACAGTACAGCCCAAACTCCCGGAGCCCATATCCAAGCTCAAACTGACGGCAACAGCACTGAATGCAAGAGCCTTCCTCTGGTGCTCTTCTGATGCGCTTCAGTTTACTCCACACTGCCACGTCAAGTGTGAACAGTGGAGAAAATACTGTGAGTCTGTCAGCATGTTTATTTACATGCTGCATCTCCTTAGAGTCAACAAGCATGTTTTCAAAGTGTTAAAAGGAACAATTAGTCATCCCTAGAGAACAACTGTTTTGCAGACATCTCCTTCCACCCCCCAAAAGACCTCACCACACCATGCAAGGGCACAAGCAGCTGATTTTTCACTTGCTGTACACACTACCAAATATTCAGTTCCCCAGAACTAAACTGTCTGAAGAACATGACTGGGCATCTTAAGGACTTGGCAGTTTGAATTAAAAAGAAAGGTCAGTGGCAAAGAACTCAGATACAAGCAAGAAATCAGACATCTCAGAGCACTGTAGTTGAGCTTTAAAACTGAATGCATGTATTGTTTGCTCACAGTTTTTTCACAGCAGCATTTATAATTTAGGAAACTATTAATCAGTCTGATGAAGTAACTCGTTCCTAACCAAGATAAAAAATCCCAAGGGACAATACAGCTTATTTTCTTTTCCCTTAAAAGAATTCTGCAGAACTTTGCATTTAAGTTGCAGCAGAGAAGAAGCCCCACGGGAGCAGCAGAATCCTTTTTACAAGGCCAATCACAAGTCCCTGCTCAGGGGGCCCTTATTTTCTGTTGATCTGTGCCAGGACTGCTACCTCGTATTTGCTATGCTGACAGCAGGGGAAAAAGCACTGAGGGCTACAAAATTTGCACAACTAATACAAAATTCAGATCAACCTTTGACAGAGACACAAGTAGTGAAAAAGCAGGCAAGGCAGCAGGGGAAGAGCAGGGGAGCAGAAGGGCAGGGAGGGGGTTGTGTGGGAACGAGACTAAAGAGACAGTGGCTGAGGGGAGTTCTGGTAGGCAAAGAACAGAAAATAGCAAAGGTAATGCACTTACCACTGGCCAGCCCTGCAGGGCTTTTAACTCAGCGCTGGAGTTTAAGATACACTACTTCTCCATCCCACCAAACATTTTGTGACATTCAGCAGTTACAGAAGCAAGGGATCAAAAGGGCAACTTTTATTTGGTGGCTTATTCAGGGAGATCATAAATTTGTTAAAAGTAATTATTGCTTTCATTAACAAAATTAATTTTTGATTTTTTTTATTTTTTAAAAAAGGCATTTCATACCTTTTCTTTGCCTGGGGGTGGTGGTGGAGAGAACTTGGCCACACCCTGATGAAGCTCTGGCAGTTTCAAAGTTGTGAAAAATCTTTCTTCTCTTTTCTGCCTCCCTTCCCTGCTACATTCATGTCTTCCCACTAGAGAGGTATCACTTCCCTGGCTTCAAAAATCAGTGTGTGCTGTTTCAGAATGGCATTCCTACAGTGACCTGTTCAGTGGGGGCAATCTGACTCAGTCTAGACGTGTAAGAATTAAAATGCTTCTGTGCTGCCGTTGAGAGCAGAGGTCAGACATTGGATGAGATTAGCAATGTTAACACCAGTCTGTGCAAGTGAGAACTCTCCATCCCGTCCGGATACTCCCTGCTGTTCTGTGCCCCTGCAGCAGGGAAGAAGCCAGCCTGCAACTTCGGCTCCCTCCAAGTGTCCGTGTAAGGCACGTTTCTGCAGAGAGAAGAACAAAGTGGGGACAGGTGGCTGCACTGTGTGCCAGCAGTGCTTGGTGGGGGGAGCAGCACAGGCAATCATTTCGTGTACCTGGTATCTCCAGCAAGATGTCAGGATTCCCAGTGCTGACACACCGGCAGTGAGGATGCCACTGAGGATCCAGGTGCCTTGTCCCTGCTCCATCTCCTGCCTGGGAACAGCTGGCTCAAGTCACTGATGTGCTTCTGCCGGGCTGCTGCTCCGACGGCGGCATCACCACTGCACCCCACTGAGCACCGCTCCACGCAGGCAGAATTTCCAGACGCCCAACACTTTAGTCACCCCCTTTTTAATGCCATTAGTGATGCAGCAACATGTATTTATATTTACATATAAATACAAAATGGTCCGATACCACCGTTTTAAGCATAATTTATAATCTGAAACTGCTTACACTTTCATGACTAGGTTTGGGTTTTTCTCATTTACATTCATCATTTAATTCCACTGGAATTTGATTTTTAAGAAAGCCCAACGTATCTTAATTACCATAAAAAGATCCATACACATTTTACTTAAAAATAGCTTCTGTAAGAGGAAATCTACCAAAAATAACACGAAATATATTATTATGCATACATTTTCTTTTTTGTAAAGTACAAACAAGAATCTGATCTCTTCTGGGTATTGCCTGATCTAATATGGCTATAAGTTCTATTTATTTTGTTTGTTTTTCAAAGTAAAGGGAAAGACACAAGAAATGTAAGAGCAAAACCAAAATAAAAACACATCCTTTTCAACGATACAGATGATCAGAGAAAGAACACTTTGAAAACTAATAAATGACAACAGATACAAAGAAACACTACCCAAGCACTATGCGGTCTTTTGTCAGAGGATGTGCTGCAATGACCTTGTAAGAGTTATTAAAAACAACAAACAAAAAAATGCTACTGGCTGAAAAAGCTGTCAAGCAAAACACTGAAAAATGGGTACTATTTCCTAACAAGTAAGTGTGGAACTGATAGTATTTTATGTGTTTTCCTCCATGTATGCACACCTCTTTCCTCCTCTTTCTGCTCGCAGGGCTGATCGTTGCGACTCTGGCCGTATGCTGGATGCCGAACCAGGTGAGAAGGATCATGGCAGCTGCTAAACCAAAGCAGGACTGGACTACCACCTACTTCAAAGTGTACATGAGCCTCCTTCCCATCGCCGACGTCTTCTTCTACCTCAGCTCGGTGGTGAACCCCCTCCTGTACAACATCTCCTCTCAGCAGTTCCGCAGCGTGTTCCTGCAGATCCTGCGCTGCCGCCTGACCATCCAACATGCCAACAGGGAGAAGTTCCTCAGAGCCAACCAGAGCTCCAGAGTGAAGAGCAGCCGCTCCCTACGCCCGCTGCTCTTCATGTCGTCGAGGCGTAAGTCTTCCACCAAGGGCAACACCAAAGTTTTCTTAAGCACCTTTCAGAAGGAGCCCACGCCTGACTGCAGTCAGCAGAAGCCGGGTCCTGAACCGCCAGAGCCCAGCCTGGAAGCAGTGCCCCTCGAGACTGGCTCAGAGCACGGGCCAGACGCACAGAATGGCCTTTGTGAACATCAAGTATGAAGTCATAAGGCAAAGTTAATGGCCAGCAATGAACTTAAAAACACGGAAATTAAAATGACCGAGGAAAGTGACGACATCTCAAAAGGAGTAACACAGATGGATTAGTTTCCAGTTATGCAAAAAGAGCAGGAGTTTTGTACCCTGCTGGGATTTTTAAGTGCACACTGGAAATTCAATCTGCTAACTGAACTCATTAGCTGCCAAAAATATCAGCCCCTCTCTTCACACAACCACTGAACTTCCCTGGCTGTTGACAGGGATTTGGAAACAAGCAGCAAATAATTGCAGTGTCTTTGAAGAAAGGAGGAGACAGAACAAATTGTGTCAGGGCAAAAAAAATCCAACCCAAATCAACTTGCTTGAAGTTTAGCAATACAAAAACAACAGGGCAAATTTAAGAAGCAGGACGGTAGTTGTCACTTGTGCCCTCGGCACCACACCAGAATTCCCCCTCTTCTTCGGCCGGGGTCCATTGCAGAGAGGGGTGTTGCAGCAGCTGATGCAAACAGAGTTCACCTTCCCTGGAGAACAAAAGGACTGGTACCCAGCAGAGGCGATCAGACACGCTGCCGACGACGCGCAGGACTTGCGATACATGATTCCTGTGACACAGAGCAAAGGTTACTTAGTTTGAGGTGAACACGGTTTTGCTTTACAACAGGGGTCATGCTTGAAAACTGTTGCAAACCCAGTTTACGTTCCCAAAGCAGCGCTGGTGATTCAGGCAGACACCTTGGTGGTGACAGGGCCAACAGCTCCGCACTGCAGGAGCAGCACAGTCACTCTGCTTTGGATTTCTCCGTAGCTTGATTCTGGCTGGAACCGAAAATATTACAGACTTGATTTACATAATGTATATCAAATGATGCATTTTATAACTGGAATTTTTCATCTTTCAGAATAAACCATTTGAATAACTATAACTGAAATGCAATTACTGAGAAAATTAGTTTTGTTTCTATTGCTGAACATGTCTGAGTTAAGGTGTCTAAGTAATTACAGCTTTCTGTGCTGTTAATTTGTCTTTTGAGCATTTTTTTTCCTTTTCTTGTTCCTTCGCCACACACAGACAAGTAACCAAGAGTAAAAGGAGAATGAATGAAAACTTTCATCCTCCTGCTCTACCCTTTTAATTTTTCTTTTAAAGAAAAACTAGAAGTACTTTTCCAGGTAATCTCAGTTCTTGCTTGTCTTTGAAGTTTAATACCTTTAACAACCAAAATTTCCATTTCTATAGGAATGTCTTTTCTGAGTTGAAAGCCTTCCCTTCTTAAACGTAATTTAAGTTAATTTTAATTAATAATCTAATTTATAATTTCTCAAATGTTTTTTAACTGAAAAAAGCACATTCTGGTGCACATAGCTGTTATTTTAACATGGTTTATAAAGGCTTTAAAATACACAGTTTTATTTTCTCATATTGCAGTGAAAAATAGTTGTAGCAATTCCACTTCTCATTCCTCTAAAATTCTCCTGCAAGTGATACAGTAGAAATTTTGTCTTAGAAAAACAGACAATGGAGGTTTGCCCGTACTGCCTTGCAGTTACATGAAGAGGTAAATATTTCCAAGAGTTAAAAAAAAAAAAAAAAAAAAATAGAAATCACTGTTTCTTTTGAATATGGGATTCTCAAAAAGCTTTTTGTTTTTCCTCCTGAAGAGCATGGGAACAGGATTCCCTTGGAGAATGGTGCCTCTGCATCCAGTAACATGGCACCAAGAATGTCTTTAAACCCACAACAATTGAGACCTTTTTTTTGGAGGGAGTAAAGTCGGAATGTGACCCGTAGGTACTGAACACACAGTACCTGCAGGTATTTGTTCAGTCCCCAGGGACTTTGGAAACAAGCACTACAGTACCTACATGATCCAGCAGATACCTCTGCAGTGGTGATGGGCACTGCGCTACTGAGGGCTCTGTGTAGAGCATCGTTTCTCTGGGCTGTGCTCAGAAAGAAGGATTTCCTGTCTTCAGAGACTTTTAATTAAAGCAATTCTTTTATGCTGTCACAACACTGCTGCCATCCCAACAATGCAGGGGGGTTTCCTTGTTTTGTGTTCTCTCTCTGCAAATCTCAACCCTGAAGCGTGTTTTAAGGCTATCTATCTCGTTAAACTTATGAAGAGAAGCCCTCAAGTGAGTGTTAAATCTTCCTCTGTCTCCAGTGAGCTTCAATCAATCAACACAGCAGGTAGAGCCTTTTCTCCAGAAGGAAGAGGAGCTACAGGCTGTTCTCACTGTAACAGCAAAGGCACACGGATCAAGCAGCACAATCTTTATTACTATAGTCTGCAAAAAGAAAGCAGCTCTGTCTGTTGACAAACCACTGTTGTCAAAGAGCCTCAACTGGTCAGCCTTACAATATCAAAATCTCAGCTGATATTCTGCACGAGGACCTGGTGCTTTGTCCATGTTTCTCCTGAAGCATTCCCAGAGCCAAGGCAGACAGGACCCTTTCCATGGCTAAAATTAAGTTTTTTCCTTCCCTTTCCCTCTTGAGAAAGGGATTCTGTATTCAATGAAACTAGGCACAGTGATTGTCCTCTGTTCCCTAATCCCACATCTCCCCATCACATGTTACTTTTCTGGCTACAGCCACCCACCATTCCTCAGTCTTCCGTATGAACAGCAGGGAATTCAACATTTCCCTCAAGACCAAGCCCCTAAAAACCTTTTACACTGGCAGATTTCCTGTTCCTGTCCTTTTAATAGATCACTCCTTTCCTGCCATTTCCTTTTCACAGGTTTCCTGCAAAGTTCTGTTCACAATTTGAACTAGTAAGTGATTTATTAGTTTGGGTCCCTGAAATATCACACTTTGCAGTTCTCCCATAAATTAGGAGACTAGAATTGTTCAGTGCTGTAAACAATTAGATGATGCCCTCTGAGGCATGGTTTTCACCAGACAACTCTAGGAAACCTCTACTGCAAAAAAATCAAAGTCCTGCAGCTTAACTCCATGTGTTTACAACAGCTCTGTTCTCCAGGATCAATTCCACAGAACAATCCTGAGCATCTTTTGAAGTCAAAACACAGTACTCCTGCACAGACTGAAATTCGACTACTCCAAGTTTCATGAACAGATGGACCACGTTCACACACAAATAGAGAGAATAATATAAGTACTAGCAAAAAATTGCAAGGCTTCTCCTGCGGCTTTGCTGTAAATATGTCTTACAACAGGAAATTCCAGTCCCAAATGATTGTTTATCCCCATTCCCAGTTCTAATCTGAATTATAACAAGATTTCTTATATAAATAAAAATGCCAGCACTTCTATCAGCTCCTTGGCTAATGGCATGCCCTTCATATCCAAGATTTTTTTCTCTAAGTACTAATAGATTCTTTTTATCTTACAAATCAGTTGCTATCACACTAAAGCACTTTTTATGAGGCATCAGGTATGAAACAAACTTGATCAGGATAGAAAGGCTCTGCTCTTTCTCTAGTTGTGCAGTATCCTTAAAGCAAGGTACAATGAAAACAGGCACAGAAATTGATGGAAAAAAAGAGACAGTGTTAGCACTTACAGGAGTGACATTTTTAAAACAATTCAGTTGTGGCTTCACTTATTCTTAAAGCTTTTTCCTATCATATAGTGATTTCAGATAAATTGTGGCAGGATATAAATTAGTGTAACTGACTTGCGTGGTTTGATGGCAGGGACACCATTGTCCTTGGCTCCAGCAAACACATAATGGGCCCCAGTAACTGCAGCTCACCCCCTGAGCTTGGCTAGGACAGCAGCATCCTTTCTGGATTATGTCTAGGGATCCCTCATCAGACTCCTCCTTTTCAGTGGCTTATTGTACTGCTGAACCAGTTCCAAAATGATTCCCAAGATCGGATTCTTGAATCATTTGCCACTGGCAGGCTGAACTGCAGACAGTTCTTCAACGTGGTTATCTGCCTCATAAGACTCATACCACAGACATAACTGCTAATTACCAGGTATTCTTGCCTGAGCAATCAGCTTGATACATTCATTAACATATCACCCAGAAAAATAATTGCAAACCTTTCTGGAAGCTTTTCTTCTGCCTCAGATTGTTCTGAGTCACTGACTAGGCAAGGAGATTACACGTTTTACATTCTGCTTTTACTGGGATGGGGTCATTCCCAGCTACCTACCCTCAACAGTTGACACTAATGCACAATTAGTGGATTTACTACTCAATTAGTATATTTACTGCCCAATCTCTTGATGGGTAATTGTACAATTGTACTGAGTAATTGTCCCTTTTCACAGGTTCAGCAGCCCCCCAAGAGCAGTGTGCGTTACACATATGTGTAGGTACTATAATGATGTTTTACTATGAAGTACCTACTACTGACATTGATTTTCCTTCATTTTGGTGTCAAGGTTTGTGGGGTTGGCCAAGGATGTAGTTCAAGTACAGGTACTTTTAAGAAGAGAGGGGAGTATACAGAACTATAATAGCTGTTTGATAACATGCTAATATTCCACACCCTCTCCTGTCACATGTACCTACCACAGCTACATTTGTTTTCAGGGTTTTTTTAAAGCAGCTTTGGGCTTAAATTTGATGTTGAGAATTTATTCCTCAACTAAGCAACTTGCCTACTGTTACATCTGTGTCTGCCCTACAAGTGATCATATATTTAGACAGTGTCAAGGCCCAAACTACTATTTCTGCCTTATTCCTTGCAATGAAATGATTGGTAAATCTTAAGACTTTTTTATAGTTCCTGCTTGCAATATTGATTTTTCTCACCTAGATCCAGTCTAGTCCTGTGTATCCGCAGCCTGGCACTGTTTTGTCCATATGCAAATGCATTCTGTCTTGATAGCAACAAACAATTCAAGCTACAATTTATTCAAATCCAAAAGTGAGTGTTCTTTCATCTTCCCTGTCTGCAGAGCCCAGTCCATTTCTCTTGAATAACAGCTTAACTTGTTACTAGGACAACCAAAAAAGGTGACATCACACCTACTTCTTAACACTGTGTGTATGCAGAAGGCACCAGAAGATCCAAGTTTTTTCTCTTACTGATTGAAAAGGAGCTTACCAAGCACCTCTGATTCTTCTGTTCCAGCAGGTACAGACAATAAAAAAGTCAGTGTAAGCATGACTCTCCAACTTCTAAGAGCCAACCGTAATCCAAGCAGCGTGCAAATTCAGTCTGCACCTGTACTCCCAAGGTTGTCCTTCAGCAAAATACACAGAGGGTCTCTGAAGCCAAAATAGGCAACTAGGATATCACCTCTGAGACCAGTGACCCAGTTTCTAAAAAACCAGTCACCTTCCCATTCCTGTGACCCCCCCTATTCTGAAACTGCTTTCTGCAAGGCCACAGCTCAGCAGGAAATTGCAGCCCTCCGCCTCACCCCAGGTCAGTCTATGGCCTCACGGCCACACAACTCTCCACCCTAAGTTCAACTCAGTCAAGTAGACAATACCCTTTGCCCAATGCAAACTTTTCCAAGTGTGAGTACCCATCCCAAGCCAAATGCTTTCTATCTTGTGGACTATGACTGACGCTCTTCATTTTTAAAGAAAGTTTGTCTTCACCATTTTGTACATATAAAATTTCGTAGGAATGCATAAGGTAAGTCTTCTGCAACTTACTGCACAAACACTGCCAGATCCTCTGCACATACTCTGAGTATACCTGCCACACCAAATCTTTTGGAGCATAGAAGGTAGTCTATGACCAACTAGGGCCCAGCGATGAGGCCTCCTTGAGCAGTCACAAACCACATTTTCAAGACTGGACCAGGTGCTGGAGGCAAACAGAGCTGCAGCTTCAGGCATGTAGAAAAGTTCTTTATCTCAAGGTAAGTTACTGAGAAAGCCAACGAGGCAGATAAGACAAATTTGACGTGTGCCTTTAGAACTTTGGCAGAATTTCTACTCAACTCTTTAGATTTGGCGTTTAAATCTTGCCCGTTTCCTCCAAGCAGAAGACGGAAAACTGGACAACAGCGGACAACTCAGACTGTAGCACACACAACCCATAAGAAGCCCCTAAAATTTGTCCTAGCTCTCACATTAGCATACTTTCATGATTTGCATGTGACCTGTTTTGGTTGTTCTCTTAAGGTTGTTTCTCATATAGACAAGCCAAGGACCAATATTTCCCCTTTGTTTCAATATCCTGAGTGGTTCCAACCATCTTATATCATTGAAACTTTCAATTTTCTGACTTGGTGAATCTACAAGTTTTCCTTCTAATTCTGCATAGATGATGTCTGCTCTGTCTATTCATGCTTGCTTTGTGATTTAAAAATATATTTCATCCTTTATTTTTTTGCCCTAAACTGTCACTTGCTTACCCTGCACTCGAGTGAAATTCAGCACTCGGCAGGAATTACAAAAGCTCTTTTGTGATGTCTGCCAAAAACTAAAATGAGAACTGATATTAGTGCAGGAACAACATGTAAACATCCCTTTCTAAGGAACATAACATAGAAATGTGACTATTTCTGGATTTTACTGTATGAATAAGGCTCAAAATTGGGTTCTGACTACACACAAATAGGTCTGTAAATTATATTTTTTAGTTTCTGTATTAGGTTTTATGCCCATCCTTTTATGGCCTCAGTGGCTTTGCTATGATAGTTGTCTATTCCTTAGCTGGTACCTCTTTACATACATCATACAGTGACAGACTCCCAAGTTCCTATTGTGATTTGCAGTTTTCTAGAGAAAGTGACTATAAATATTTTATCTAATAAGGTCCTAAATATCTTTTAGAAGGTGACTGAATGCTGAAAAGCAATCAATCACTTTTTTGACATTGTGCTTCCCCAAACATTTGTCCTTTTAGTCAGATGATGCCTTTATTGGTTTAAAATATTAATTAAGCTTCCTCAACACACAGCCTTTCATTATGACCGTAAATGCTTTGTTAAAAAATCCCCCAAACAGTTTTAGTGAGTGTAACGTATAACCGTATCCACCCATGTCCTCCGTGTTTCATTTTACAGTAATTCTTCCTATTGTGAACTCCAGAGAAAAAGTTGAGAAGTGGTCTAAATAATTTGCACCTTGCCAGAAATTTTGCCATGAAATTCACTAATTGCCTTATAAACAGCTAATTAAATACTGTAAGCTACCATGATCAGTGTTGTCCAGATGAAAAAAACAACAAGGCACTGAAATTATGTGACTTGAAATCTATTGCAAAGCTACATCAAGCACTTCCTGATTTTTAATCTCGTGTTTCAGGACTGCAGCTATTTCATCCTGATCCTCCTTTGATGCATTCAGTAGACAAGATAAAAGCATATTCACGTCATTAGGCTCCTGCAGAGTATACAGTCCCATAAAAGAAAAATAAAACAAAAATAAAACACAGCCCACCAAACCCTACCTGGTTGAATTAGCATATTTTCATTTTCTATGAAAACTTAATATCATCACAAATACTCCATACATCTGGCACTTCTTAAAAGTTGCACTTCTTTTTCAGAAACTAACAGGAAGCTGTTGGCAATTAAAGACTTGCCTTCTCACCCTCCTTCTGGCCCAACTGACATGACACCTTGCAGAAATTAAATCAGCTCAGAAGAAAACTGGACAACTGTTGACCGACAGAGGACAAGGGTTTGGATTACCATATCTCTTTGTAAATCATGCCCTCTAACTCTGGTACTGGAAATATGACTCAAAATGGCGTTGTTAATGACAAAAACCAGCACAAAGTAATCTTTTTGTACTGCTTACAGCATCGCAAAGCTGAAGCAAAGCATTAAAATGCTTAAAAATCCATAGGCAGAGAAAGTTAAGTAGAGCTGCTAATGGCGGTACTGTCAAGTATTTTTTAAAACCACAGGAGGCTACAAAAGAGAGGTCAAAGCTCAACTTCCACCTGCATATCAAATTCTTTTGTTTCCTACTGTTCTTATTAATTTCTTTGCTCACTAATGTGGACTTGCAGTCAAGCACTAAAATGTACAACCTTTGCAACAAAACTGGCTCACAGCCTTCCATCATCTCTGCTTTCCTGATACAAAGGTATCAACATTTAAATGTCCTTGGGTATCAAGATCTAAATATACTTGATCTTCTAGAGAGAGAGGTGAACTTAGACTCAGTTTTCAGAATCCTAGATGAGTATTTTTCTTGGCAATCCTTATGTGCCGAAATGAAGCCACAGCCCTTATGTCTTTACAAATGTTAAAATGCTATACCCTTGTAATAAGTCCCATAAATAATTTTACACATGAACAGTCTTTCTGCATCCTTAATGTCCTTACCAATTTCAGTGGAATGCCTCACATGTTGACACTTGCATGCTAGAACCTTGGGAATTCATTCCCCTTTTATATTTTTAGCTATTTTCATGCTTACAGTTTTACAGCCTGTTCAACTTAAGAGTAGGATTTGCCTGGGTTTTATAACACTTTTTCTGCTTTCAAAGACTTGGTAATCTGGCAAAACTGGTTTTATCAAGTTTTCAAAAAAAAAATTCAGGAAAAATGGAAATAAAACCAGTTTGGATTAATTAAAACTTGCTTGCCAATGTTTTGATAAGGCCACTGGGAGCTAAGACGAGTGACAGGGTCAGGCCACAAGAAGGTTTGGAAAAACAGACTGTGTGTGACATGCAACAGGAAACTCTTAAGGGAGGTTTAAGAAACACGAGGCTGCGGGCACTGTATCATCACAAAATTCATTTGTATACCTTTCATACAAGCCTGAGGAATGAAATAACATAAAAAGTTATTGTCCATGTCCTGTGAAAAATGAAATTCACTGGACCAGATACCACATCTTCCTTAAAAGAATATAGACTTCGTCACTTCTGCACGTGGATTTTTGTCATGACTTTCAAGTCATAAACTGCTTGAACTTAACTCCACTGTCACTTGTCTGTACTGAAAGGCAGCCAGAACAGCAACTCACTACATATTGTCCATAATTCCTCCTTAGCTGACACACCTAGGTCACCTCATTCCATAAGTAGCTGCAAGTTTTCTGAGCAACCCAAAGACTGGAAGAAATTTACAATTTGGCATCTGAAAAAGAGTCTTTCTGAATGCTAACAGATCCATGGCTCCAGGTTTTCAGCAGACAGTGCAAATTAACAACATACATAGCAAGTCTTTTATTCAGTATCAAAAGTGAACTGTGTGTTTCCAATACTGGTTTCTGTCTTTGTTTCTTTGGGTACTTGGTAGCACCAGACAGGATGTTATACCTATACCAACTCTCCCATGCAAAATTTTTATTGATTTAATTGTCAGTAAAGCTTTATTATATTATGCTCTGTTTTGACCTAAAAAATGCCCCCAAATTTCTTTTATGTTACTATGCTTTTACCAACAGAGACAGTGTAGAAGAAAATAAAAAATTCAGCACCAGCTCAGTATATGTTTCTTACTGTTTCTAAAGGGATACTGGGGATGCAGCTACTACCTATAAAACTTTAATGCCTACAGAGATTCTGAAGACATTAAACTTTGTTCACTGTTTTAATCATTTTGTCAATAAAAGTACAAAAGAGCATAATTTCCCCTTGACACCAGTATGCAATTAGTATTAGTACTAATGGATGCTGTACATGAACAGAGAAAAAAGTAGGTGCTTCTGTAATCCTTAACAGCCACGCACGAAGCTACTCAATGACGGCAGCAATGCAGTGCAACAAAACCAAAGAATACTCACAGGTAAGGAATTTTCCATAGGCCAACTCATCACACAACACAGACACTGATAAAACAAACAACTGGAAAGCAAATACTGAAAAGAGTTCAAAGAAGTAGATAAAATTCAACACTGAGATGATCTCTCTCACGATGTTCCCATGCACTACTTTTAAGCACAAAATTACGGCAAATGCTTTAATTACACCACAGGATTACACCCTATGTAAATATGTTACAAGGACCATTCTACACCAGACAAATAAGAAAAGTTTCTTGTTGCAGATTAATAGAAACAATGAGGTTGTTTCCCAATTCACTTGCAAAGGAAAATTCCTGACATTTGAAAGTATCAGTCTTGCTACTGTGGTTCATTTTTATCTTGTGAAAGTAAAAGTTAGTAAAAGTATGTTCCCAACTGCATTAGAACAGAAGGTATATTGTTCAAAACTTGCACATGGGCAGGTTTACTTACAGAGTTTCAAGAAATTTAGACTTGCTACCTCTCTGGGCTGATTATTTCATCCTTCCTGAATTATTTCTCTCAGATGTACTGACACTGCAAGTTTCATTTTGCCTTAAATGGGTTTTAGATCAGCCTTTACACTCTGATAGCTCTTGCCTTCAGTAAAAGGCAAGATTATAGTTATCAGTATGTCTTCTGTGATATATGTATAAAAGTATATACACATTATATATTCATCTACATATCACCAAGATGTCTCATCTGATCCCACTATACTCTGGGATTTATTTGTTCCTACATATATTCTAAAAACAAAGGAGCACTGACATTTCTGAGTTAGAAGTCCATAGAAGGAGAGAGGCAAATGGGAGCAGACAACCTGCCATGGGTATTTCCACAAAGTATCTGCAAGTGGAATTATTACAAGAACTTTAAATTAAGTGCTTGACAAAGGATCACACAGTTTTCAAACACCTGCTTATTCAATTGAAGAATGAACTAGAAACTTATCCTTTATGTTAATTTCTGTGGGATAAAAAAATTGCTTGCTATCATCTTGAGTGCCACTTTCCATTCTTAGAATTTAGTCCTCTGAAGGAAAGTTTTGTTGTTTTGGTTTTTTTTTTAAGATGCAATTAAAAAATTAGTAAGATCCTGTATCACAGGCAAAATATTGTCTTGACCTGTATCTCCCGCTGGAACAGCAGGTTATCATAAAACTTTTTCTGGCAAATTTTTAAATACAACTCAGCTTAAAGCGAGAAAAATATTTTACCATTTACTTGACAAAGTCTGCAGTTCTGTGCAGATCCCCAAAGTGCAACTGAAATACAAACTGCCACAGCAAAGTGCATGTCTGCAGGGGGAGCAGAATTATCCTAGTTCCACATAATCACTTAATCTGATACATGCTTATGTACTGCTCAATTCTCAATTCACTTTAAGCTGTGCAACACAGCAAATTTTTACCAGATACTACAAACAGCTGAGATAACATGCCTGATGATCTAATCCAAAATACAGGTTACTAACAGCTGCATTCTTAGCTGCTCACACAAGAGACCGACACTGTAACAGGCACTTTTTAAGCTCTGGGTTAGGAACATGCCTATGCTGCTGTTATTCCTCACCTGAAGCTGTTTCTCCAGAACCTGAGATAATGTCCTGAGAGAACACAGTGCCATCTAAAGCACTAACCCTAATTTTAGAGCAACTGAGGAGGAGTGGTTTAACTATGATCAGGCATAAGAAACCTTTTACAACATAAATGGGGAAAACTGCACAGAGTTGGAGTGCAGCACCACTTTGCTTCTACTGTAGGGAGTTTAATACAGAACTAAAGCTGAAGCACAGAGCTGCCATGGCACAACTCAATGAACACTGACGAATACATATGGAAAAGGGTCACTGCCACACGCTGGGGACTTCATTGCACACGCTGGGGGCTATTTGACACACCACAGAACGTAAGCCAGCAACCCCCTTGATAGCAAAACACACACCGAGGTTAATGCATACTGCAGAGGAAAGGTGGCTACAGCAATAGGTTACTGATTCACACCGTGAACTTTATTTCAAAATACTGCACTTAACTTTTAAATAAGGTTTGAGAGAACTTATAACACTTTGCTCGCTGACACAGTTATATTTTATTAAGGACAAAAGTGGGTCAAACTACAAAAATTACACTGCTTTGACTGCATCTAGTCAAGAGGAAAAACTCTAATTATGAGATTGTGCTGTCAAATAAATGCAAATTCACATCTTTCATATTCTGGGTTAAAAACTCAAACGCGAGTCTATTTTAAATTAAAATCAATATTTGAAACATTTCAGCTTCAAGTAATAAGCAACAACCAAAAGAATCAAGTTATGATATATACTGGTAGGAGTAGAATGAATTATTAAGTAAAACTTGTGAGAGTAAGGCATTTATATTACACACATTTAAATATCAATTAGGTAAAAAACCAATAAAGGATGATGAACTGAATCATCTCTGTTTTACAACCAAACCTCTCTAAAATTGACTGAGAATAACAGAGAAACTAAGCTTGCAATGTAAATTTCATTTAATTTGAAATAGGTTCAAAATTTAAATTTATTAACTAGCTGAAATTTACAATCTCTAAGCTTAAAATTAATAAGAACTGCATTTATAGAAGTAAATGACATGGAACAGTGGCTCCTGCTATGCACAGCATGCTAGTTACCTCCTAAAGGAAAGATCCAAGCATCTGCTCAGAGAAAACAAGATTGCACAGGAAAAAAAAACCAACAAACAACCACCACCAAGAAGTCTGTTTTAAGAACTCCTTATTTCTATATAGCAAACCATTTCTTCATAGGAGTAATGGCAAGTTATGCATTGATGTGTGTCTAAAACCTATTAAAATTGTTCCAGCTGGTATTTTCAGCGTGCCACAGTCACAGTGGCCAGACTGCAGCCTTGCCTGCCAGGCTGAGGAGACATGCACAGCCACCTATCCCACCCTACACATGGAGCACACAAGTGCCTGTGAGTGCTCAGTGCCAGCTGACTTATCCAGAAGACTGGCACTTTGATCTGCCAGGGCTTTACTTGGCTGAAAACACTTTTCTAACACTCACCCAAAGGGAAGATTACAGACACCTTTCTGGAAGTTGATACAGGCTGATGTTGTATTGAAATGAAAACATGAAGGAATCAAGCAAGATATTAAATAACCTCAAACACCTGCTAAGAATTAAATGAGAACTGACTTTTTTGTCTGTGTCTGCCTACCGTGTCTACAGCCCTCCAAACCACTACAACATCCATTCCAACCTATTGAAAGTAACTACAGAGGCTGTGGTGTGGAGATAGCAAAGCCTTCAAACAGTCATTTAGAGAAACTCAGATTTTAAAAGTATCTTGCAAGCCGTAACTATCTCACATCCCCACCACCCCTTCCCAGTAAACTTGAAATATAATACCCCAGTAAAATACAGCTTGAAAGAGACTAATCTTCCTTTAAACATCCGGCTTTTTTTCTCTAGACTGGAGAGGTTCTAAGTATTTCACCACAATAGTCACTGTGGAAGGTGTTATCCAGGAGGAAACAAAGTGTCAGCAGTTCAGCTACTTTTGAGGGGTAAAAATTGTTATTATTTATCTAGAATTCATTACATAGTGATCTGAAATTACCAGCACATGTGGAGCCAGCTGACTGATAAGCACTTGGAAGATACTACCCCGTAGTTTGCTCATGCCAAGAGCCAAGAATTGTTACTTTCAAGACGGATGGATGCACGCATTTGCCAGGTAGAGAGGCATCCTGCTGCTCCTGAAGGACTCATGGAGAAAGGAGGGGCTACAGCTCATCTACATTAACAGCATAACAGCCCTTTACATCAGAGAACTCCACGCTCTAAAGCACTGCCCTCAACTGCAAGAGGTGCAATCCCAGAGAACAGGTTCCCCTTAAATCAGGGATCTGAAGTCCCAACCTCCCAACTGCTTGGTACAGAGGCCACATCCCGGCTGAGACTCCCCAGTGAGTTACTGCTGGGTGCCCGTTCTAATGCCCATTCTCCTCAGGGCTGCCTGCAGTCAGAGCAGGAGGGCTACATGAGCTCCAGCTCCCACAAAACACACTTCCTTGCCATTCCACACAGCCCTGGAGCCCCCAAGTAGACTTCTTGCCTTCTACTCATGTAGGAAGCTAGAGCAACACTGCAGTCTAAGACCGGACAGTTCTCTTTAAATTTCAAATGCCTTCCATGATGCTGAATAAAATCCAGCCATTTGTACCGCAGCTTAGAAGACAATAGAGGCAAGATGCAGAATAACAGCTAGTTTGCAATAAGGGGAAAAAAAATCCTTAGAAAATTGGTATGGCAAATAAATCAGTTTATGTCTTTCCTCTGACCCACTCCTCTCCCCTCCATAAACTTCCCCAAATTGTTGGGTATTTTTTATCCCTCTTTCCATTTTACTTGATGGCTTCTTTAATGGATGAAAGCAAACATGACTACACTTCCCTTTAGATGAACCTTCAGAGTATATAAATTGCTTGAGTAAATAAAAGAAAGGAGGGAATTACTAATTTAATGCTCTTCCATCTCTTGGGGAAAAAGCCCATGTAATTAACTGTAATGAGATTAAACTAACTTGTTGTTATTAATTTCCCAGTGCTGAGAAACTAAATCTGAGACCCATAAGCCTGTGTATTAACCAGCTTTATCAACATTTGGCTTGCATTCTTCAGTTTTTACACCAGTTTTAAAGGAAAATTATTAACTTCATTGAGTTGCAAAGTCACTCAGAAGTATTAGAAATTGGATCTGGCCCCTTTAGGCAGGAACACCAGATTCATCTGTAACTGAAGATTGTGAATGGGTGGAGCCAAAAGCAACAAATGCTATCCAAACCAAATAAACAGAAGAATAGTTATTAAATTCTTACCAAAACTTTTTTCCATTACTTCTTTCTGACACATATCTTGAACATTCACTGTACAATTCACGATGAACTCTGGAGAAGAACAGTCATTATTTAGCTGGAACTCCTCACACTGGTAACACTGTATTTGCAAAGCCAAACCTGGAACAGATAGAATTTTGTTCAAAATCACCGGAATGCTTTGGGCTGGATGAGACTTTATAGATCATCTGGTTCCAACCCCCCGCCAACGGGGGGGGGGAACAAACAAACCAAAAAAAAGCCAACCACAAAATCAAACCAAATAACCAACACGTGCCAGAAGTCTTCCTTATCTCTCCCTTTTCGCATTTCGCTGCTCCGAACTACTTCCACAGCTCAGCGAGAGTATTCCTTTGACAAAAATAAAGTAAAACAAGCGTGCCGCCCGCTTCGCTGAGCCCATGCGCCACGGGCTCAGCACTTGGTGTGTGATGATGCTCCGTTCCGCGGGGCTCCCGCCCCGGCGCTGGGAGCGCTGCCGCCAGGAGGCGACGGGCACGGCACCGGTACAGGTACCAGCACCGCCCCGCAGCCGCTGCCCATTGCCCACCCGCTCGCCCCGGGGCTGCCCCTCAGCACAGCAGGTTGAAAACTACTCGCGCCCCGGAGAGAGCAACCCGGCTAATAGATACGCCTCCTATCTGCGCCGACAGGTTTACTTAGCTGCTAATTTATTACAAATGGTTTAATTACTATTTCGCCGTGCACAATTACAGCGGCGGAGCATCCGCTCACCTCTTTCCCTCCTTTATCATGCAAGACGAGGCGCCCCGCGCCGCTCTCCAGGCATTCCGCCAGCTCCCCCCAGCATTCCGCCACCGCTTCCCGCACCCCTCGTCCCGCAGCAGAGCCCCCCGATCCCGGTGCGCGCCCTCCGCTGGGAGCGCTGGGCGGCGGGACCGAGCCCGCGGGGCGCCGAGCCCCGCTCCGGGAGGCGCGGTCTGTCGGCAGGCGGCATCCTCGGAGCCCCGCACCGGGAGCTGCGTGCGGAGCCTCGCCTCGCCAGCCCTGGGGGTACCGGGCCGGCGGCGGGGACTCTGCGGGCCGCGGGCAGGACGGGGGCTCCGCTGCCCCGTTCTCGCCGAGACCCCGGCGCCAGCTCCGTCGAGGGGCTGCGAGGGGACGAAGCCTCCCCGCGGTCGCTCCGGGCAGCGACGGAGAGCACGGGCTCTCCGCAGGCGTCTCCCGGGGAGAGGCGCGGAGCCCCTTACCTGGAGCCAGGCACAGTCCCCAGAAAGTTGCAGCGAAGAGGAAGAACCGCATCCTCCCGGAGCCGCGGCCGCCGGGCTGGCGTGCAGCCGGGAAGGGGCATCAGAAGGAGGGAAGCAGCGGAGACGCCGCGCACTTGTGTGGCTTCCCCGCCGCCTCCGCTTGCGGAGCGGCGCCCCGGGAGCAGGCGGCGGAGCCCGCCCGGCTCCCGCCCTGCCCAGCCCCGCGCCGCGATCCAGCCTCGCCGGAGTTGAGCGCTGAGACTGGAAGAAACTGTATGAGAAGCGAGAGCTGGGGGGCGGCTCCCCCTCTCCCTCCCCCAGCACCATGTGATGCCGGCGGAGCGGGGCGGGGATCCCCGCCAGCCGCCCCGCACCTCGCCGGGTGCGCTCCGGGCACGGGCAGAGTTCAGCGAGGGAGGAGAACCCCCCGGCCCTGCCCCCGCACCCACAGCTCGGCGAGTGGCTCGCACGGCGCTGCGGGGTCACCCCCACGACCCTCTGCCCGCCGGGGCGTATCGGTCACGTCCCTCGCCTTTCCCCTCCGCCCCTACTGTGGGGCACAGACCCCGCGCCGTGGCTCGGGTCGCCCCGCTCCCCTCCGTGTCTCCGCCCGCCCGGAGCCCACAGGTGGCAGCGCCTGAGGAGCCGGGCCCCGCTGCGAGGCGTCGCTCGCCTACCACAAACGCTTCGCAGAGCCCGCGGCCCCACCGCTCCCTCCTGCCGACCCCCTGAAAGGGAATTCAAGCGTGACGAAAGGGGCGCGGTGCGGCGGTCACTCCCCTGCCTCCTGCGAGGATACACGGCGGGCTTGGCGCTCGGCGGGTCCGGAGGCGGGAGAAGTGGGCTGATGGGGTGGGCTGAGCCGGTGGGACCTACTGGGGGGGCGGGATGGGGTGGGCTGGGGGGGTGGGAGCCGATGGCGGGGCGGGAGGGGATGCAGCGGTGGGATCCTCTGGTGGGCTGGGATGCGGCGGCGGGAACGGCGAGAAGCCGTCGGAGAGCCGGGGAGCGCCCACTACGGGGGAGGGAAGGGACAGGGGGAAGCCCAGAATGCTGCGGTCGTCGACGGTGAGACGGTCTTTTCCGCCCTTTTGTGACCCAGCCTGAGGGGGTGACTTGTCTCCTCCCCGGATAACCACGTAATTTCTCTGTGATCGTTTCTCAGCCTCACTGTGAAGAGTCTGAATTAAGCTTTAATGCTGTTTAAAGTCCCCGTGTCACGCAGTCCCCTAAAGGCCCGGACCCCGCCTGCCCGTGCGCTGCCCCGGGAGCGCGGGCGGGCTCGATGGGTACCCCCTGTGCCCCCCGATCCCCGCCCTGTGCCCACCCTCACGCCCACCCACGCCTCAGGGTGTCACACTACCCCCCTTCCCAAAACCCCTCTGCAGGCACACGTACGCAAGAAAAGTTTTATTTACGAAAGATGTTTCAATGAAAATTTCTTAAAAGTCGGAAAAGACGATGCAAGTTTACGGCGGAAATGACTTAAAATATAACAAATTGCACAAAATATTAACACTGATCATACAATATTTCAAAGAATAACAGGCATGTGCTAAAGAAACTGTAGAGTCTAGAAATACCCCAAATATATCTAGTTTACAATTGCTGTACAAAAAGCAGTTATAAATACTTCACATCTAGAAAAAATACACAGAACCTTTGAAATAGACTTTCCCTTACATATAAACAACTTTGTAGAAAAAACAAACATCCAAAACAGGCCCTGCTCCTAGATATGTTTGAACTAGTACTGGTTAGCACCAACATATTATTGTAATGTGTCACAAACAGGAGATTTTTCAGTTTTTTAAAAATAATTTTAGTGTTTAGAATTTAATTAAGACCATACCGAGACAACAAAAGATAACACAGTATGGTACATTCATAATTTGATGGCAAATGAGTACAGAGGAGGTGGAAATTGAAAAACCGTGTTGCAGTCCGAAGTACAGGGCGCTTTATGTAATTCTCATTCCTACAAGACTCGTGTTTGTGCCAGCAGTGAATTGCTTTGACCCTGATCTTTCAAACAGTTACGTGCATGATTGATGAAGCCAATGCCAGCAGTATCAAGACTTTTAATCTATTCATTTTCTTGCCATGTCAAAAGTCAAACCCCATTTGAAATAAGCCACCTGTTGTGAAGTTGTAATAACTGAAATGCATGTCTCCCTAGAACACCTGTATGAAATTGCACTAGAAGTAAAAAAACAAAATATGTTTTGTAAAACAGAGTCCATGAAAGTTTATTACAGACAATGCGGCAGGCTCAGGTTTATGATAGCGCAGTGTTTCTACATACAGTTTTAAGACTAGAACAGTTATAAATCTTTTTTTAAAAAATCTACTAACTTTTCTTGTTAATATTAACACCAATTTCTTTAAGTTAGTAATCTGCCATTACAGGAGCATAGCACCAATTTAATATTTATTGCTGTCATGTATCGCTACAAATATATTTTCCCAAGGTATTTACAACTGTACAAATATCCACAAAAGTGCAAAATTAAGACTTTATTCTGTGTAAGCGCTCGTTGTGTTCAACGTTGAGCCCCGCGCACCGCCCCGCCGCCGCCCCGCCTTATTGCTGTGTGGTGCGATGTCAGAACGCCCTGCCGTGAGTGCAGCGATCTGGAGGGGGAATTTCCAACCACTGTCTCTTTTTCCCCATAACTCCACACTGGCCTTCAGCTCCGTTACGTGCCGCAGTCACACCCCACTGGGAAATGTCTCTACACGTCGTTGGAGCCTTGGCTGGCACAAGAGGAGAAGCTATCATAGAGAGAATCGCTCAAGGATTCCAAATTGTCCACGTCGTGCCGACCCGAGCTATTTAAGGAAGCTTCTTCCTTCTTTCCATTTTCTTCCCTTTGTCCTTCAACCTTGTTCAGACAGTTCTTCTCTTTTTCTAATAAAAGTACGCTATTGCTGTTAAATTTATTGAGTGACTCCAGGGAGATTTTAGATACTCTATTCTGGGAATCTTCTTTTGTTTCTTCAGTTTGCTTCAATTTCTGTAATAAGTAAGGGAAATATTAGAAACATATTTCTTACAAAAATAAAGTTATGCTATTGTACACCATTAATTGCTGTCTTCCCAAAGTTCACAGGGTGAAAGGAAATAGATTGTTAGATGTTTAAATATCTGTTATGATTAAATAGAACATTAGTGTCCATTTTAGGATAAATCATAACTTTAATGTTTCTGCTGAGACAGATAGGACGCCATTTACGTAACAGTTCAGTGCTATTAATGTCGTAAGCAGCAGACCCTAGCTATGCACGTGTTAAATATCTCCAGCATCCTCACAGCAATTTACATCTTCTCCTGTGAAAATACCTTGGGGGTAGGTTTAAACAGGTATTTGTTTAAGTAGAGTTTAAAATAAAAAAAAGGTGCAGAGGAGAAAACGGCATTTTCCATAAATCAAGGATGCAAATGAAACTTGCTAGGGAATAAACTCCCATTTTGCATGTGTACAGCTATTGATTTCCACAGACTCAAACTCTCTCTAATAGACAAGAAAGCAACAAGACAGGAAATTATACTGAACTGGGCCGATCCCCACAGACCAGAATCAATCAGATATTGGCCAGGCCTACTCGGTGAAGTGGTGCAATTCTGTGGGAACACCGGACGATGCATTAGCACATTATATTAAAAACGCACAGTAGGATTGTACCAGAGCAATTTTATCCCTTTGTTAGCTACTGGTATTTGCAATCAGGGATCTGACCAAGGAATCATTAGGGAGCTGTGTAGAGAGCAGGTCAATAAAAACGACCTGCTGTTCATATACAGGGTGTTTCAAAATCTGAGTAACTAACCCCTCTTACAGATAATATTACCACAGAAATGCGGGACAGCATTCAACATTTTACAATCAACATTCAATAGCCTCTCGGACAGATAAGAATCAAGGATTCTGAGATATGCCATCAGAGTGCAAAGCTATTCCTCATTTTTGGTAGGGCCATCAGATGGCAAAGACTGAATCAGTAAATTACTGCAAAGCCAAGACATTAATATTTTGTTTTTAGATGGAAAATGAAACGGCATTTTAAACACCTTTAAAATATAGATTGGGCAGATGTATGGATGCTGTGGATCATTACATACACAGTTGTAAAGGGTCATTAGAATTTTTTGAAGAATTCAAGTTCCAAGTCAGTCAAATGTTGTGTATGCTGTGCTGCTTCTCCTTGGAAATCTTGGGCAAGAGGAAGACAAATTGTTACATAGTTTGATTGCTTGTTTTTATGGCTAGTTAGCTAAAAATTGAAATGCCAGTCCAATGACTGTTTATGCTCTGATCTTGTCATATTTCATAAGCTGACCATGCATGGATTAGATGAGTATTTTTAGCAAATGTTTCAAGCAAACTTAAAAAAACCCAACAGGAGATCTTAGTAAATGAAAATTTTCTGTTTGGTTCCTTAATTAATCTTCAGTTTAAAAGGTTTTAGGGGATGTTATGTTGGATTATGATTTTAGATGACAGTTCAAACCAAGGTCTTCAATATCTGTAATTATATGTTTTCTGAGACAGAGGAATATAACCCTTGGTAATGGGAATGAACGCAAATTTAGGAGCCTTCAACAGAAATTTTTCACAATTTCAGCATAAAATGTTCTTCCCTTTGCCCTCATTTAAAACACTGAAAGAGTTGTTTCACTTCTCTTATGCCAGATGAGAAAATTCTCAGCCATGGCATCAATAACACATGTTAGCACTTTTTCCTCTTCAGAGTACTAAGCCTAAAGTATATTATTGTATGACAGACTAAATGATGCTTCTTTGTCTGTATTTTTCCCATTCTGCAGCTTTTCTTTAGATAAATTGAATGTGACTACTTAGCACAGACTTGGGTCTGCAGGACTCAATACTGGTGTTAGTAAGGTCTGTGATAAAACTCCTGTTGATTCAAATGGAGCCAATTTTGACTCTTGGGCAGGAGGAGGACAGACACCCGGAGAAGTTCTAGGTAAAGCATCACAACAAAAGCAGGACTTTGACTATCCTACTGAAGGATAGATTTACACCACAGGACAGATAGGACTGAATTCATTGGTATATTCTGCATATATGTATCAGTAATTTTTTTTACCCTACAAGCACAACCTACAATCCTACTTTAATCACACCTTAGGTTCTCATTTAATAAAGAGATATATAGTTTGAAAAATATATTAGAGAAACCGCAGGGAATAAAAGTCTTCTCGACAAATTCTAAGCAAAATCATTGAATCAAATGAAATTGAACTGAAGCCCATCAGTGAAACCTACTGGCAAAAGATATACTGAGTAGTGAACAGTATATCTATGATACATCAAGAATTAAAGGGAAATTCTAACAGTTGCAACAAAAATTATTACTAAAACAAGAGACAATTCAGAAACAAGTTATGGATATTTTTTGGACATACAGTTGTCCTTTTGAGATGTCTTAGTGCACAGTTACATCCTTTTGTTAAAAACCCTCAAACTTTTCCTTTCTTTAACACATTGAAGAATAACTCCTTCATAGCCTGAGCTCCATGAGCAAAAATAAAGGAAACTTTAAGCAGAGATATATAAGAATCTGCATAATCAACAAATCACTTTCTCCCACAATAGCACAGTTATGTACATTCCTAGAATTGAAAAGTCACCAGTAATTTCTTTAACCTTGGTGTGTCAGAACAACTGTTAAGAAATTCTTCTCCAGTTACTATAGATACGATTTGTAAAAAATTACCAAAGAATGTTTATTTAGATTCATCCTTAATTACATTTCTTATTTTTCATGGCAGTCACAAAAGTTGCTAGATGAATCAAAAGGCAAAACCAAAGCAACTACTGCTAGAATTTGTTTGATAAGTTTTGTATGTGGTTACGTAGTATCTTTAGTTTTGTTCATATAGATTTGTTACTGACTTCAGCAGAGTCATGGGTATAACAAAGAACAAGGGTTAGCCCAGAGATGTTAGTATTGTGCATTTTAAAGTAATTAGTTCATTAATGCATTTGAGAGTCACACTAACGTGAATCAGCAGCTGCTTCTGCAGACAGGAGGCAGCAGATCAGGTGTGTTTTGTATCCCTGAGAACTGGGTGAGATTTTGTAACAGACAGCACCTAATCTCTAAGTCGCAAGTTCCAGTCAAATCTTTCCTGTATTAGTAGGGACTTTCTGCATAATGAACAGGTGGTTCTATCACCACAGGAAAGAAAAGGAAAAAAAAAAAAAAAAAAACAAAAGGAAAGAAAAGTACTTGGTAATTTTGCTCAGTGTTTTCAGAAGGACTAATATGGGACCAACAGTACATGCTTGCTCTCACACAGGATTCTTCTCAGCAGTAATACTTAAAGCTGTTTCAGTCTGAAGGTGTTGACTTTGCTGCTGCCTATTCCGCATCTGTTCTTTGAATAAGGTGAGTGCTTGCATTTGGTGTGGACACTCTGTGTTTTCCTAAGTATTAACTTAAGGGAAAAAACAAAAACATGTTAGAGATTTTGGTCTTTTCACTGTACCTCTGTAACAGCACTGGCCCATCACCCTAAAGCAGACCAATGGATAGCTTGTTTTCCTAATACTAACTGTAATTTTATATAGAAAATCTGCACCTTTATAGCCTTGGGGCATGGGAGCATTTGTTATTCTATTCCATGGTGTAAATGGAGAGCTTCCCACAGCTGGAGCTCCTTAGCTAGTCAGTGTGATGTGCCTTGTACCACCTGAGAGCAGTGACCAGCTGTCAGAAGAGGAGAAACGCTACCTGACATAATACAGACATTTATCACGAGTCACATCACTTTGAAGTAAACTCATGAGTCATGAATCAGAATAATGTTTCCTCGTTGGCAACATCCTAAAGGGAATAACTAAAACCCATTAGTGATGTAATAAAATCTGGCATGTCACTTCAAGCACAGCAAATTAGGAAAACAAAACTAGCCTGCAGTTACGCTGATACATTATAAATAGGTGTTATTTCTACATTAATACATCAAATTAGGTTTTCTGTAAACCTTAAAAATGAGAGGTTACATGTGGGAAGAATGCCCTTCCAGTGCTGTGTGATCAAGGACCAGTCACAGCTGCAGCTGTTCTGAGCAGCACAAGGACCCTGCAGGTGTAATAGGGAGGAGCTGGGAAGGATGGGCTGGTTCACAGGCACAAAGGATCCCCCACCCGTGTGCAGGAAGGAAAACAGCGGCAAGGCCGTTTCTTCTACATGGTAACAGGCAGAAGCTCTGACTGTCTGGAGCTCAGGCTGTGCTTCTAAGGCACCACAGAGCCCAGAATTAGCAATGAACCATTCTGCAGGACAAACGTATTTTCCAGCTGTCTAAGTTTAGTTAACCAGCACTTTAAAGGGCTCAGAATCAGTTACACAAAAGAATAAAGTGAACTTTATTTATGCCTCTCATGCGTTGGGCAATTTAGTTTTTAGATTAACAAAAAAGCAAGAAGAGCATTGCTTCAAGTGAAGTATAACTGCAAAACACTATTGGGTAAAAACAATGAAATTGCTAAGAGAATTTAATATAGATCAAAAAAAAAATCAATACTTAATTGTGTAACTCAACATCTTTCATTTCAGATCTGATTTCTAATAGAAGATACAAAGTATGTTCTCTTTTTCGCTTTTGCAGTTATTACTCATAACTTTATTGTGAAGGAAAGCAATTTTCTGGATTTTTACCTGTTAAAAATTGCTCATTACTTTTTCTGCATATGCTGAAGGTAAACTTGATCCCACAGAGCCACTATTTCTTATTTTAAATTCAGAGTTTTACCAATTTAGACATCCTCTACTGCTATAACTGCTTTGTATTTATGACACAATGGGCCTAAGTGGGATGTGCTGTTGCAGCATTACATAGGTCGCTCGTACATAACCTGTTCAGTAGGACAATTTTAGTATGTTCAGAGCTTCCTGTAAAACATCTGCACTGAGATACGGAGCAGTATTCTGAGCAGAGATTCGAACCAGGAGTAACTTCTCCCTGAATCCAGTGGCATTACATGACCGTTTGCAGTGAAGGTGTAACGTGCACAGGGTTGGGTTTGAACTGCCTGTCTGTCATCCAGCCAGGCCAGAATGCCATGCAGGCTCTCTGGGGAAAGTGAACAACCTCCACATCTCATTTAACATCGGGGGGACAGGTAACACTCTGCAGTGAAAACAGTCATACAGTCACATCCCGGAAACTACAAAGGTGAAAGCTGTAACTGCGTGACCTCTGCTGCATTACAGCTGAGCTAAAAATGTGATGTTTGAACTTTTTTCTCTTTAAAGCATCACCTTAAATAATAAGATAAGCCTTGCTCTCCCTTGTATATCGTCAGAAGCTTTCATCTATTTTCCAGACTGACAGTAAAATAATTTCTGAAATAATGAATCATTTTTCTTTTTTCTATTTGAGCAGAAATACCACGATTATTTTGCTGTAGCAGACAATGACATTCTCAGAGACACACCGTCAGATTTTCATGATAAACAATAAATGCCAGTTTCTTTTCTGGGAAAAAATACACTGATAGGAACCATTTTTAAGTTCATTAATCTGTTCAGTAGTTGTCAGAAAAGTCATATATAGATAGGTATGTATCATCCCCTGATGGCATTATGGGTAATATAACAATGAGAACTGTATTTCAGTTCTACTGTATTTCAGAATATAACAATCTACAAATATATTTTCGTATCACAAGGACAGCCTTTCTGAATTGTAAATAAATTACTTTAGAGGAAATAAAGCTGATTAGCACAAACACTGTATGATTGATAACTGCAGATCTGGTCAAGAACAGCTATTGCTTAATGAACAGGTGACTGAAGAGTAGAGACTTACATTGTCTATAGCTTGAATTCTTGGATGGTTTAGGAGATAAAAGATAGTTCAGTGACTTGGGCCTTAATTGTCATAACGTGATGGGGTGATGCAGTACATTTAGCATTCTAATGCCAAGAATATAACCTTCATTTAAAAAGTATATTAATATTTTCTTGCCATGACAAGAAAATATTTCTTGACCTGGTCAGGTTTATACCAACCCTCTTTGAACTTCTGCATAATTTAATAAACCAGATGTTGAGGTCCCAGTTACCAGGTCAGGTACCATTTTACCTTCTGCTCAGTTATGAACTGAATGGCACAATTTTCTCACAGTGCCTGAGAATGGCCACTGGCTGCATCAACGCTGCATGGACAGACTTTCTTTAAAAAGGAATATGAAAATACAATTCTAAGTGCTAATACCTTGGAAAATGATCAAAATGCTGGTGCTCAGTCAAGTGTGTTGAGGGGATTCATTAAAAAGAAAAGCAATTAAGCACCAGTACTTTCTCCAGAAGGCAAAGCAGAGCTTCACTCTGTTCACATTGGCAGAATCACCAATTTTGCTTCTCACAGAGGGAATCTACCCACTAAAAGCAATGCTTAGTGCAATCAGAGGCTCACCACAAGACATTAAAAGGAGAAATACCCATGGTGAGAAAGGAAGCTGATACTCAGTTTTTAGAACTTGATGGACTGAAAATGAACAAGACACGTATAGGATACACTTTACTTCTCAAAAGATCCTTTTAGCTTTACTTGTAGAGGGAGTTAAATAGCAAAATTGCTCTGATTTTCTCGTGACTGAAAAAAATTGCGGTGGAAAAAAAAAATCACACTGAAAGGTAAGATCGATGACAAAGTTATTGAACTCAACCATTTCGAGCTCACTACTATTCCTTCACAGAGTTATGTGGAGGGTTATGTTGCCAGTGAGAAGCAAATGGTACTGGAACTAGGCAGTCCTAAGTAACTTCACTGTTTTAGTCTTCATCAGGCTATTTCACCTCACATTTAAATATACAGAGGTTTGGCCTACTGAATGAAGGTAGTTATCCTTACCTTGGTGAAAATATGGCTCATGGTTTCAATAAAGCTCATGGCTTTTTATAAAAAACAGGCTACAATTTTATCCTGGACTAGAGGTTTGAATGATTTTTTTTTATTTTTTAAATTGGCATACTTACTCAGAAGTGAATCAGGAAAGGGGAAAAAGTATAGTTCAAGATTTATTTCTTTTTAATCTAATACCAAATGCAGTTCTTAAAGAGACAGATTCTACCCCCTACTTGACTGATGAAAAAAAATCCTCCCAAGCTCAGTAAATGCAGGGTTGTACTCATACAGCATATAATTTCACTGACATTTTCAGTAATCAGAGTAATTTTTCTGTATGGCTGAACTACAGACTACTGTTCATAAGTATTAGCTGTGTCCCTACCTGTCTTCATCTTCCACCTTTGGCTTTTTTTGAACATGACAATTTATTTTGGTAATTACAAAGACACTTATCCTCTTGCCCTCTAGTGATGTCTCAGCTCCTGGCCTGTAATGTCTGTGTGTCAGTCACCAAGCATACTGATGGAAAACAGAATTGCACTTCAAGACTGTACTGAGAATGGTAATTGGCAGCGGGTAATGATTTTCCTCACTAGTAATCCTCTCTTTTGTGTACTGGACGAGATTCATAGCCTGTGACTATCCAAGCTACATCAGCTGGCCTAAGGGCAAAAAGAACAGAAGCAGCAGATAGAGAACTGTGGAATAATAGGACTGTTTAGGTTGGAAAAGACTTTTGAGATCATTGATCTGACCTTTGAAGTAGCAATGTTATGTGGCAGGACCAAGAGCAAATCAGCAGTATGAAGAAACCATGGAGAAATAATTCTCCCAGCTATGAATTCTGGCTTGTTGTATGCACTAAGAGGGCTGTGCTGTCTGGAGGGCAGTTCAAAGAGCATGAAGCTCTGCTGGAAGACCTGCAGAGGAAGGAAAGGGGTTGACCCTTCTTACAAGTTTTAAAGATGATTCCCAGAGGTAGTTTAAATAAAGCAGTGAGTTCCACAGCAAATAGGATTTTTTCATTTTAGTCTCTGAGGAGGACCGTTGGGAAGAGACAAACAATGTTTCCAGACCCATCAGCCCACCCCTTCTCGACTGCACACTCAGCTGTTGTGGAGGGGCCTGTGTTTGTGTACACATCAGAACAAAACCTCTTCCAAGCTCCCACCAGTAATATAGAGATCATAATTTTAAAATCTGGAGGCGAGGTCTTCTTCAGTCTTAAAAAATTGTGAATTAGCAGGCTCAAACCCCAGCCCAACAACATAGCTTATTTTAAGAGCCTGAAGTTTCATTTCCCTTTCCACCACAGAGTTTAATCAACTCTACATATCAGATTTTTTTTTACCTCTCATGTTTCTAACCAAAACCCATTGACCTTTCTTTCCCCCTCTGTGACACCTGGCACTAATGAAGCCCAGCAGGTGTGCCCTTCTCTGCGCCATCCCTGAGTGCGGGTTGGGGGCTGTTCCTGGGCAGTCCCACCACATGTTGCACTGGGAAGCGCTCCTGGAGGCAGTAGAGGAAGAGGCTGTAGCCCAGCTTACCTTCCAGTAATTCTGTAGCAGCCTGAAATACGTGCATACTGTTTCTGACTGCGTGCACTGAGATTTGAAAGGTTTCTTTGCAATCAGAGAAAACTGGGACAGGATAGATGCAAATAATGATGCTGGTTACGTGGCTGCACTTGCCACCTCTGCAGCCGACGTTGTGAGCCGCAGTTTTCAGTACAGATTCAAGCAAAGCATGAATTGCAGAATGGAAACCTATGTTTTAAGTTCATCTGCCATCAAATCCGACATAACGGTACAGTGTTATTTACATGTACTTTCTAAATTTATGCAAACAATTTATCTCTGCTGTAGGGAAGAATATTTTAGGGACAGCAGCGCAACATGCACAAAAATCCGAGCGAGAGTTTCAGATATAGGCTGCAGAACCAAATTAAAGTAGAAGGATAAATCCTCTCTTGCAATTTTTAGTTCATTTCAGTACAGCAAGTTGTATCAATAAAAAGCCTATAGTATAAGTCAGCTAGAAAATAAATGCTATGAAGGATGTTCCGTTTTATGTTGTTTGAATTTGATTAGTGATTGGTCTTGGCGGATAAACCACATGGGAACAGTAATCAAGGTTTCTCTACTGCAGTTCTGTAACAACTGGAAAACACTGTTGGCTCATGTCCTATTCCATGATGGGATATTAACCTAAAATCTAATTAATCTATGAATGAATTACGTTTCTAGAAACATACTATATTATAATCAATTTTAAGTGAGTTTCTAACAGAAGATAAGATGAAGAAAAAGCTGTAAAATTACCAGAGGCTGATAAATTCTGTTTACTATGACTGATGATTTTTATGGAGGATAATTTTACAATCCATCAAACTTTTGTCAGTTCAAGAATCATGCTGCCAAACGTATGCAGTAAATTAATTTTTAAATTTACATATTTATTAAAAATCTTATTGAAAACAGCAGGAAGTAAGCCTTGTTTGAATAATAAAATAACTTGTTATTCTACTGGAAAGAAAACAACCCCCCCCCCCAACCTTCTATTAAGATGATTTTATAGCAAGGCAATAATTATAAACAACTACATGAATTAGTTAACCAAACACTGTATTAAATAGCCAACCTGAAATTAATCAAGAATTAAAAAAACCACAACTTTTGGAAGACAATCAAGTAAAAAAAAGCAATTTAAAAGCTAAGAAATTCGTGGCTGAGTTTCAGATGTGCTTGAGGGCACGTCTGCTAACCCAGGCCTGTTGGCAGGAGCTCCTGGATTCCCGGTGAAAGCATGGGGAGCTGCAGGTGTCTGCCTTCGTGGCTGCCCCACTCGAGGTGCTGAGGAGGAACGGGTTGCTTGCAATGTTCTCGTGCGCGCGGCCACAGGAAGGCGCCCACTGCGATGCGCTGCTGGCTCAGAAAGCCATTCTGAGACCCAAGCCTCTGCCTACTCTCACAGAACACAAATCCACGGTAAGAAGGTGTTAGAGCTTGGGCACCTGCTGCTAAAACTGGAACCATAACCCTAGAAACATCCGCTGAACTCAGGAATAAACAGAGCCAACAAAGGAGCAAAGACCACGGTACGTGAATAACCCATGAGGAGAGCCCACCATTTACACAAGGCAGGATGAAGTGAGTCAATTTGTGGAAGTGGGCAGTGTGGGGGTACAATCTGAGCTAGTAGAGCAGCTCAGAGACAAGCTGAGCAGAGTTCTTGGTTGTGTCCATCTCCCTGGCCTCATTTCGGTGTTACCCGCCAGTTACCTTATGAAGATCACCTTTGATGTATCTCTGTAACTCCACTGCTGTTACTCTCGTGCTGGTCCCATATCCCACAGACATGCTCCTGGTATCGAAAGAGTACCAGAGCCAGGCCTCATGTCTTCTTTATTCCCTTTCCTGGTCTCACCTCCACAATTGCTGCAGTTTTCTTTGACTGCTGCCACCACTGGGGCCACTCTTAAAATACAAAATGCTAAACCATGCTGCCTGCATCCATGTGAAACAAGACTTGGTAACTTCATTGCTCAGACCTCCCACTTGTCTCATGAGTGAGCAGGGGCAAGGAACAGGCCTTCTCATTTGATTTATGCATTATGGAGTGAGTCTATGTTCAAATCCTGCAGTGTGCCTGGTACCTGAAAGAATCCATGTTGTTTGGGGTGTCCAGCATGGTGACCAGGAGAAAGCACTATGCTTGTGGTGACAACACAGAGAACAGAAACAGGTGAACATTAGATTCAATAATTTAGCCAGTGGACTAAAATATATCTTGATTGAAAAAATATAGATTGTAACTAATCTGATGTTTACCAGCCAACTCAAGGATACAGTACTGGGCTGTGACTCAGTAGCCATGTGGGTTAATCCAAAAAGAAATGAGAGAGAGAGAGGGGTATGTGCAAGGGCACGTGCAAGGAATATGCAATTCATGTCCTAAATGCTAATGGCAGATGACAGTCTTTTCCTTAGCTCTAAAGGAAACACTGTTCCTTTATTATCAAGAGAACTATTAATTAGAATTACTAGAAATAAGAATTTAGAATTAGGCAGAGTAATTCTGGGCACCAGGATGACCACTGCTGGAGATGCAGATGGAAGTTCCTACAGCCAGGACATTTATAAGTGCTCAACTTGCCTCCTCACCAAATTAAAGCAGTGATATCCATTTTGATTAATACACATATCATCTGGCTGTGATCCGAGGGGAATTCAGTTAATTTATGGATTTAGATGTGTTTGCTTCATCTTTTAGACACAAGTACATCTGTTTCTGGTCATGAGAACCTCTATCCTACTTTGTGGCTCAGCCAGGCATACAGAATGTCTCCCAGTGGGATCTGGCAGGAGGCATTAGTGGTTGCAAACTCTCTGCAAGGGGTATAGCCTTGAAACAGAAAAAGAGTCAAGGACAAGTGTGCAGGACAGACCTTTGCCTTTCCACCTTTGCCTTCCCTGGATACCAGCAAGGTTCAAGTTAAGCAGCTAACAGGATCTAAAAGGCTGGTAACCATTTGTGCTGAGCTCACCTGGGCTGTAACAGGCCCTTCTTAGAATGTGAGGTGTTATTTTGGCAATGCTTTGGAGGCTTTTTCAGAGAAAGGAAGTATCATGACAATATATATTGGGAACCCTGTTTCTGTGGGGTCTGACCCTCCCTGTCTGCCTGTGAGAAAACCTTTGTTGGGAATGATCAAAGAAGGAATTTGATGTGAAGAACCAGCACAGGCTCGCGTTCCCACAATGGGCTTCCTGCAGTGACAGAATAATGTACTATATTTTGTATTGATTTTTGCTACAATGTTGTATAAAACCAGAAGTGTGCATGTGAAGTGACAGCCACATGGATGGATTTGTTGGACAAATGTTTTAGAAGATTTATTTACCTTAGCAATAACAGAAGTGTTACTGCAGTATTGCTGCTGCAAACTTAAGGGAGATACTGGTGATACAGAGTATGTTCCTATGCCTAAACTACAGATTAAAATATTGTTAATATATTAGGCCACTAGGAGGACTAAAATACAACTGGAATTCATGCAGACACACTGTACAGTTAATATACGCTCACTTTTTGAGTGCCCAAAGATGACAGAAACAGAAAATCTGGGTACAAATACAGAATAAAGCTGTTTCCAAGACCCTACTAGTGAAGAAATAATTTGAAAAAAATGTTGCTGAAAATGAGCAGGCATTTAATATTTATTGGAATACAAAAATAATTTAAAGCTCTGATTTCCTTGATATCCTAAATTATTCGGGATTCAAATACTTGTAACAATGTAATAAAAAAATTCCTCCATGTGCAGACATTGTTAGGAACCTCGTATGGACAGTAGGACTGCTGAAGGCTGTAGAGTTCTGCTCCTGCAAAACTCTTTGCAGGATCAAGGTGAGAATTTGCTTCTGACATTCTGAAAATTCTTCATCAGAAGAGTGATGTGTTTATGATCAGCCCTTGTAATGCAAGATCCCATCTTGAGTAAGAATGCTTGATGAGAATATTAAGTAATAATGATTATTTGCTTAGCAGTGCTATGGGGCCTTCAGAGCTCTCCAAGCTGCCTGCTAACAGTACTAGATTAAATTCCAAATGCAGCTGGAAGGTATTATTTATATTCTTTATTTAAAAATGGAGAATTTAATAGCATGAGAGGCTTAGCAATTTGGACATTCAACCAGAACAGCATCCCCATCTCCACAGTCCTGCCTGCACTCTTGTCTGCTAAGCTTCTTGTCACTATTTGAATTTATTTTTTTTTGTTTGCAGGCAAAAAAATTCTCCTTGGAAAGAGAGAGGTCTGTATTGTTCTTACTAGGGAGCATGTGAAATGCTGTTCAACATACAGGACCTGGCATTTTATCCAGGGAATGTGGTAGTTAATCAAATGTTTTGCACTGACTTTAGTAGACTTTGGATCAGAGTCTTGATGCATTAGAGAGATAAATTATTTAACTTACTGAGTTCCCCTAGAAACAAAATATTGAGCTGCAAACAAAGCTAACAAACACCAAATGGGATGCCATCTGCTGCAATGAACAGAACATGACCAGTTCCCCCCATGATCGAGATTTCTCCAAAATACAATTTGAAATACGTTTATTAAACTCCCAACTGTCTCACAAAATTGGCTTAGCACAGGTTAGCAAAAGCTAATGCCACCAGCAACAGCAAGGCAGGCCATGATGTATCAATTGGAGTTGTCAATAATTTAATTGTTACTGCACCGCCCTACGTAAAAGCTCAGGGGGGTTGTGCTATCCAGAACATATGGAGATGTTTCTGTTCATGCCCTGTGTCCTAGAGCCTATGGACACTGAGTGGTTTCTGCCCCTCAGTAAATATGAATGGTAATTATCTATATGATTAATTCATAAATCTGGATTCTTCTACCCTTTGACATCCAGAATCCATGCCTTATAACCTACTGGAGAAACAGGATATGGAGGCAAAAGTTCCACTTCCCACAGTTGTCTCCCCCAAAAATAGCATGAGGCATCTAAAATCCCAAGTCCAGAGCATTCCCTACTTTGTATCGAAGTTTTTGGCTGTGGAGGAGAGAGTGTGGGTTCCCAAACACTTTCACAGGAACAGAAGGACAACGCTGAGCTAAATGCAGTGCATGTGACGCTAGTGGGTGACATCAGCGTTAGCCCCCTTTCCACTTGGAAAACATACTAATTGAACAACCGAGTAGTTGTTATGTAATGTCAGGAAGAAACCCCACAGTATTTGCCTTGTAGAATGAGCCAAGGTGATAAATGTCTTCATATCTGAATTTCCTACCGAGCCAGACAGTTCATCTCCTAGGATCACCACTACAAGTGATGAAACTTGATGAGCAAAGAGAACCTCCAAAGACTATTTAGTGTTTAGCAGTTCACCAGGAAGCCTACAGCTTTTAGATGATGACTGCTGCCCTTGGCTTGCTCTGGTGCCTCTGTTTTCATCACTGTGCTACCAATGATGTCATAACACAGATTCCATGTTTTTACAACCGATTTTATTTATAGAAATGCTGTATTATATATGTTGAACTTTCTGTACCCGGTCCTCTTAGAGTGGTTCTAAGAAACATTAAAAGATAGGATGATGATGTTCCTATAACAGTAATAATAAAAATATTCTGTAAAATGATGCAGATGAAAGTTTTAACATTTTCCAGTTGCTCATATGCTAATGTTATGGAAATGCTATAAAGAAATGGATTTAAAAATATGAAGAACTTCATTATTATATGATCTTAATGAGAACACAGTAGGACCAGATTAAAAATACACAGTATTTGGCCTTCCTTTTAACTCCAGGAAAATGTCTGCTGATGTTCCATGTCATTGCCCACAGAGGCAATGCACAGAAGCAAGATGCTACAGATCAAAATTCTGCCAGTTAGAGGGGGAATATCTAAACCAGTTTTCAAGCACCTTTATAAACTCCATGATTTTCACAGGATCCAAACACATGAAACTGCCAGAGACATCAGAAAAAGCTGCACATTTCTAGCACCTTTGAAAACTGGGTAGCTGAAGCGTCTAAATATGAATTTAGGCACAGCCATTAGGAAATGAAGCCTGAAAAAAATTGACCTATATTTTTACTGACTAGGGGTCACAAACAAGACTCTCCAGTTAGTCTGTGCAGGGCAAAATAATTCCTGCAAGAGAGATCAGGAAACATGTGCTGGCTGCTTTGCTTCCTCTGCTCCAAAGTTTCAGGCATTGTCTGAAAAGCTCCTACATTTCAAATCTGCTTTTCATCCTACTACATGTGTTACCAACAAGTTTCCCAATCTGGTAACTTTTCTGTGGGTACAATGTCTTGGTGAAGTTTAGACACTCCTCTTTGCTATAAGAAGTATCATAGACTATTACTGCAGAGCTAACATTTTAATATTATAGTGCTCAGCAACATACTATATTCATATTTAATTTTTTCATTTCCACCCACTTCTGCTTTGCTCTTCATCCACCCAAACCCATCTGAGGCCTCGTTTTACAGTTTGCTTTACAGAGCATTCAATAACCCATAGGATATGTGCATATGTAATAGGGATGTCAGCAAAATCACTTCAAAATGTTTGACTGGCAATTATTCAGGTAATTCCTCAAGTAATCACTTGAGGTTTGATTTGCTGAGAATAATACTAGAGTACCTAAGGGAAGTTCTTACGGCTACAACTTTTAAAAGTATGTAAAATTTTTAGTGACCTCTATTAATGATCAGGCAAAGAGTGGAGAAATTGAGAGAAGGTGGAACTAATGGGAGCAGAGCAATCAGGATGAGTCTCAGTCATTGATGGACTGATGGGCAGCTCAGGTTGGGAGGACTCTGGCATGTGCTGTGAAAACTTATATCACTCTTCTTAGCCTTTGTGAAAGATAATTAGACATTTAAATTACTTAGCTACATCTCACAAACTTCCCAAAGTTCCCCGTGTCACTTATTGCTAATAAGTCTTCTAAATACCATCTTTGTTCCTCTTATGAAATACAAATATTGCTTTCCATTAAATTAATATGGATGCTGAACAAGCCTGGAATTCATGTACTGGGGCCTAAAAACACAGTAAGGAATAAAATATTTCACTTTGGAACTTCCTATAAAGTAGAATGTTTGAATTTGCAAAATATATTTATCAACATTTTTCTTAACGTTTTAGACAATTTTTGTGTCATACTGCACAAATCTAGTATAAATTCTCATTTAAATAAAAGGTGAATCAGTTTTGGAAAATGAAAACAGCTAGTGGAACAAACTATGAACACAAAAAAAATTATTTCAGTATGGTTTTCCCCAATATTTGTCATCAAATTTGCCTTCTTTCCAAAGGCCAGGTTGATTAGGTTATTATTGTTGTGTGCCTAGGAAAACAAAAAGCATCCTCTTACAAAACCAAGTAATTTGCTAACATATTCTCAGTATATTGCTACAACTCCTGCTACCATCAGCTGTGTGACTTACTCCTCCTGCATTCTGCTTGGTATGGAACTCTCACTCTAAAAGATCAGTCATTTCCTACCCTTCCCTGCATGATGTTCGAGTGCTTTATGCAAAACATATTGCTGTTATAGATGGGGAAGGCAAGTTTCAGCTGGAAAAACAATTCACAAAAATATTACAGCATTATTCAACTCATTTAACTCTGCTAATCAGATGCTCCTCTTGGAGTCAAAATATTTTCCAGCTTCAGAAAACAAACAGCTCACTGAATACATCTCTGCCCTACTGCTCCTGATTGAGTCAATCCAATGTTTATTGTATCCAATCTATTTTTTAGCCTTTTCTTTTATTACTAGTATCATTTCTACCATTACACCAATTACACTATCTCACAAGCCTACTAATATTTATCATGTTTTCCTGTTAATGTGCCCTGAATTCCATTCTGGCCTACAGTATTATTATAATATTCCAATTCAACACTGAGAAAAATGAAACCTGCAGCTTTATTTCCAAAGATAGAGGACTGAAGAATGCCTGGTTACAAATGGCAGGAACATGAATGCACTTTGGGCCACACTGCAAATCACATCAGCTCCATCTGTCAAACCTCTGAAAAACAGCCGAGAACATTTTCCACTCAGGGAAATCACTAGCAAATGATACTTTTATTTCACATGTACTTTTGGTTCTTATTAGACTTAAGGATCTACCTACTTACAGCTAAGAGCCCCTGTGCCTACTAAATCTGTGCGTAATCTCAAGTTATAAAGGCAAATAGATATTAAAATATGCTTGGGATGCATCTGGGAGGCAGAGTGATGTGGGGACAGCGGTGGAGAAGCCAGGTGGGCTGGGACACAATGCAGTGGGGTCTTACCAACACTCTGCTTATTTCAGCTCCTCAGCCCTGCTGAGAAATGACCTGGAGTAACCAGGCCGTCAGGAGCTGTGCCCAAGCAGGCTCACTGTAATTTAGCTCTGTACAGCTCTGTGTTGCTCTGGGCATTCGTACAGGAGCAGTTCTGGACTGTCCCTCCAGGGACTCCAGCAAATGAACTGCAGGGCTTTTTGCGACATCTGGGCCACTGTGTAATGTGGTTATGCAGCTCTTACATGCTGAAAAGACAAGGTTCTCCCTGTAATTTGACATTACTTGCTGAGATGGTGGGATCCGGGGTTTCTGCTCCAGTGAGCAAGTTTTCCCACTGAGAAAGGGCAAAGTTCTTCCCTCCTTACGGTGCCGAAGGGGTTATACTCAGTGAGCACAACACTCCAGCTGTGGCCACGGGACATCTCCGTGTGTTGCCTTGAATCAGACAAGCCCACACATCTGCATCTGGCACTCGACAAACCACAGAGGCACAGTTCACTCGGTGTGGGAGTTACTGGGGCGTTGAGTGCTCCGTGACACTGTGCCACAGGCACTGGAACTGCACCTCCATGCCAGCCATGCTGTAAGTCCTCAACTTCCCTGCAAAAAGCCAGAGCTGCAGCTTTTCACTTCCTCCGCGCCTTCTCTCAGACTCACATCCAAACTATTCTCCTGCTAGCCTTGCACACCATGTGTTTTAAAATGCCACGCAGCCTGCTGTACGATGCCAAAGACTTCCTGTCCTTCACTGATACCCAGATACTCTTTTAAAACTGTGTGCTAAAAGATAGTTGAGTTAAAATGTCGCCACCTACCCGTCCCCATAAATACACTAACCAAACATAAAATGGAGCTTTTATACCAGCTGGAGGGCCAGTCAGAATGGGATTTGGTGGCACAGTACTAAAACTACTGAGGTCATTAGTGCTAGAAGCAGAACTGTATCAGCAGATAACAGTTTCTAGTTTGTTTGGTTTTTTTTTAGGGTATGTTTTTTCCTAAAAATGTCCCTTGCATACCATTAAAAAAGTTATTTTCTCTCATGGTCGCTGCATTCCAAATGTTGTTTTGTCTTGCCAAAGTATTTTAAAAACTTAAAAAAGTTATGGATAATATCATCCTCCTTCCTGAGCCACTCTCCATTGCATAAATTTTTACTAAAACTCTCAGCAGCACAAGAAGCCTCAGTGTTTCACCCAGAAGGCACAGGGACAGGAATGAGTCTCTATAACTGCAGCTTTTTACTGTTGCCAAGTTAGTTCCCCAGGCTGGCTGTAAGAATGTTCTTCCACACCACACAACATTTCTCTTAAGTGGTATGTGTCAAGTGAGACTTTGGTCCCAGAAGACTGCCTAGCTAGTCTTCAAATTGCTTGTTTTGCTGTCTCTTCACTTTACTTTCTGGAGGCAACTCTGGTGGCAAGGTATTAGAAACAGTAAGAGCTCATTATGAATAAAGGCTTGGGAGAAGATCTTGGAATGTGAACTTGCCCTGTGGAGGGGAAAAACTCACGCAGATATGTATGATTTGTTGATGTCTGCAGATGTCCTATCCTATTTCTAATTTGATCTTTGCCCACATGACTTGAATCAGACTTGAGGCTAGAAAAAATATTTTAATTCTGTATTATTCCCATGGGCTGTATGGTCAAATCTGTTTTCTTATCAGACCATGCTCTTGTGGTTTTTGTCACTTATGTTGTCAAATATTTGTATGTAATTCCCCTGACAATAGATCTTACATCAAGTTGGGTAATTACTCAGACAGTCCTTCCTTTGATGGAACACGTATCGCATCACTAATCTGAGAATCAAAACCTTTTGATTAAATAGAAAGGAAGTCTTGCAACCCCAATCTGTCAGTGGGTAAATTATATTGAGGTAATTTTGACAAATGGAAACATGTGTAGCTCAAAGACCACGTTCAGGGGTCAAGAGGGGCTAATACAAAAACATAAATACAGGAAAAGTAGTTTTCAGTTTTTGTGATGGGGAAGATCAAAGGATATCTGATTTAGAATGTTTCTAGGCTCGCGTCACCAAATGTTTACACTCACAGATCACCTCTCTAAACATATGCAATTATTTGATATACTAATTCTTTACTTGAAACGATCTTAAAACACAAAAGGTGGGTGAATGAGACTGCAGACTTATTCCCCGTCTTCAAATTTACAGTGGCAGTTTCTTCCTTAGCATCTTAGGTTCACCAGCACTAGGAAAGCAAATAAAACTGACTCCCTCCTCACCTCCTCATCTTCCTCTCTCTTAAGCCTGGCAAGAAAAATAGCAAAGAGGAGGTGAGGTTTCTGTGCTTGATATGCAGTAAAACTGTGTACAATTTCTGTGTACAATTAGTACACACAAACCTACTGTTAAGTAATTCCTGGATTTCATCCAGCCCATTAGATGTTTTCTCTTATTGACAAGGGACCTCTTCTACCTTCCATTTCTTTTTAGTACAATAATTTGTAAGAGTCGCTTCAAACTCTGTATTTGCAGTAACACACACATTGTACAAAGCAAGCTAAGACTGAGGTCATCAGGAGCATTTGCTGTTCTCTTCTGGTTGTAACATCAGTCAGGTATTGCTGTCACCAGTTTACAGACAGTGGAGACCAAGCAACTAGCCAAATATCACCCAGTGCTGCCACAACTGCACGTACTCTTGCTATTGTGAAAGTAACAGGAAGGTAATTAGTGCTCACTCGGTGTGCACTGAGATACAGCCTCACTGTCTGAAACACAGTAGCTGATTTACAGTAGTTCCCCACAGAGGAAAGTTCGGGGCAACGTTGGTATTTCTAACCGTGGGTTGAAAGTTTGGTACTCAGTATAAGCCAGCTGCTGGTCAGGGCAAGGAAGGAAGGAGTTCCACAGGTCAACACCTCCTTTCCACTTTAAAGTCTTAGGATGCAGCTCTTCCCAACTGCTAATTGGACCGAAATAATTATCTTAGGCTTTTTAATGTGTGATAAACAGAATCCCTCCCTAAGCACATCTGATAACGCAAGAAAAATTAGTTCTCTGTGAAAGCAGAGTGTACATGGTCTCCGTGGAACTACTTCAGACACTTAAATATGGAGAGTCCCTTTTGAAAGGGACGTCATTTAAGAGCCTAAGAGCTTCTCGCTTTCAAAGAGAACAGGGCACCTTCAGGAAGTGACTCAGAGAACCCAAATCAGGCACATAATGCTGGCACAATCTCCAAGAGCTGCCTAAACAGGTGACCAGTGCAAAGTACCCAGTGTGCTGCCCATTCATACCCTGGCTCAAGACTCTCTGATTCCTGCAGGAGATGAGACACAAGCAGAAGCGGCTCATGCTTTTCTTAATTCTCACCTCGCTCTTGTTTAGTGTAGCCTGCAGAGGTGTCTGGGCTGCATTAACTGTTGCTGTAATTCAGGAAGGCTGGAACACCCTCTATAGTATCAGCTCAGTGCTTGGAGATCCTTGAGGACGGCAAATGTTGTGCAATTACTAGAATGTCTTAGTCTTGTTTCTAGTCCTTCTCCTCTGCTAATAGGAGGCTTGTGATCACAACAAGTCAATCATACAGTATTAACTCCCAATCAGCTTACTCAGCTGTAAAAAACCTTGAGTTTATCTGGGAATGCTGCCAGGTCAGTCCTATTTGTAAGTGCAGCCTAAACAGCAGCAACTTCACTAATTTTTCCTGTATTTGCCAGCGCTCTCTAATATCGACTTGAATTCCAAGACACGGTGATTTGAGCATTTGATCTCATCCATGAATCACCTGCACAGCACACACGAACTCTGCTGTGTTGGGTAAGACTGTAACTTCACACTGCACACAGAAACCTCTCCTGTTAAATGAGCCCCCCAGTTAAAGTGCTGATGTAATTAACAAGGTAACTCTGCCAGAAATGTCAGATTTCTCACGTCTCTTCACAACTGAGGGAAAATAAGAGGAATTCTGATGAGTATGAACCCCCTCCATAAAGGATCTTTTCTTTAAAGTGCTCAAGTCATGCCTTGAAATACAAGCAAGCCTTGATGGCAACTCAAATTGAGTAATACATAAGGACAAAAGAGAGCAAGAAGGGCTGTATTACAGAATAGAAGTATGTGATGGTTGGCTAAGGACAGAGAAGTAAACATATTTTTCATAATGCTTTGGGACCATAAGGATGACTAAGAAATAAAATCTTTGACCAACTCAGTTACTTCTCCAAGGAAACAAAGACAAGAAAAAGTCTTGTGTTGGTTCTCATTTCATCATAAAATATGCTAACAAACAATGGGCCTGGGGGAGGGAGATTTATCTTGTTTTATGAGTTCTTGTAAAAAAAAAAAAATCACCGAGATTTTAAATTGTAAACACTAAATTAAGTGATGAAAAGCAAAATAATTTTTTCATTGGAAAAATGTGGTAGCAATCATGACGTGGGCAAAGTGCTCAAGCAGCTACTGCTGCAAGGAGGAGGAACAGCTGTTTAATGCAGGGCTCACTGAAGTTTCACTGACGAGGTGCCTCCCTGGGCTGCGTGCAGTGGACTTCGGATCAGGTGCTGCATATTGTTTATTAAATCAGAGAAGTTACTGTTCAAATAAAATTAAGTCATTTGGTACATATAAAAATTAATGTTTCTTGTTCTGAAAATCCTAAATGAGGACAATACACCATAGTTGTTATTTTAAGTGAATGGTTTATGTCCATGATTCAATGCATTTTATTCCTTTCTTTGAAATTGTGATCTCTTTTTCTTGTTCAAAATTCTGCAGTGTACAAAAAAATGACTTCATTTCAGAATATGTTTCCTAGGTCAAAATAAAAGTAACTTAAAATTGGTCTTAGTGCTAAGAGAATTTAACCAGGTTTAAGACCTGGAAGGTAAGAAACGTGCAAAACATGCAAAAGCCCTTTTTGATTCCTCAAACTGTCCCTTCAGTGTCCCTTTATCATAATAACCGCCTATTGCTTGTTTCTCTTCTGAAACACCCGTGCAGTCCTTTTTTTTGCTGATAAAACTTGTTGCGTATAAACTTTGGAGGTAATGCTGGTGAATATGTTGGTTGAGAAGGAGACAAATCAAATGACAAGTCTGGGCTAAGAGAGCCTCCTGCCAAACTGCCTCATTAGAGCCCCCAGTCTGAAGCCAGTACTGTCCCAGTGCTGTACAGCCCGATTTAATTGGGCTGAGGGACTGACACAGCACACTTGCTCTTCTGACAAGCAGTGTAAACTCATCCTGCCCATTGTGACACCTTTTTGACACACATCTTTTCTTTTTGGGGTTGTTTTTTTTTTTTTTTTAAAGGCACCACTTGTAAATTAATTTCAAAGCACATAGCATTTCTTTTGTCAAAATGGCAAATATTCTGCATGAGAGCTGCATTATTCCCCCCTCAAAATTTATCAGGTTTTTTTAAAGATTTGTTGGCCATAAGTGCCCCTGTTTCTGGTGCTCCCCGCCCCCCCCCCCCTTTTTTTTTTTTCTGTGGGTGTTGTTCCACATCATGCAGTTCTAATTTAAACAGACTGTGGGTCTTCTTGGGTTGGACAAACTACAACTCAAAAAAAAATTTGCTGTGCTGGTTCAAACAAGGAGTTCAGGACAACCTGCTTTTCATGGTTACTGCCTCTCATTTGTCATTCTGAAAAGTTTAATACTAATGGGCAAATCTCCCGTGCTTTACTGAGCTTTCACTGTTCACCGAGAGGCAATCCTGTGTTGAGAGCTATTTCTGATCCTTAAAAAGTGAATTCAAGAGCTCCCCGACACAATGCATGAAAAATGCTAGTCCTGAGTTACACCTGCTGCCTTTTAGTTTATTGATGGAGTTTTACAAGGGGATCCTAAGGCCAGTTCAGTGGGCTTTGTTTGTTTTGAGGCTGATTGGGCACATTGCAGAGATGTCATATACAAAGAATGCATGAAAAGAATTAATTAAAAGTAGGTGCAACTCTGAGCCACTTTTCTACATGGAACCGAATCTAATTGCTCTGTTAATAGCATTAGACCTTGGCCTTCAGAAGGCAGAACTGATTTTTATGTATTTTTATATATATACACACATACATATATAATTCATCTCATATGCATAATTAAGCTGTGAATTTCTGGATGTTCAAGATGAGGAACTAAGTGGATGCTCAATTTATTTTCCTTCGTGCATCCTTTTTAACACCCTCCTGCTGCCTTTTTCCTTTTTTCTTCCCAATTATGAAGCCAGATTAATTAAAATTGTTCTTTCTAACATGGCCCAAATACATTACAATTGAATCATATTCTAAGTACTAATGAAATTCAGTTGATTGGGAAATAAGGCACATACATTTCAGGATTTTCTTTTTGAAGATTGTGAGTCAATTCAATATTCAGTTAAGCAGAATTTTCATGCCAACAGAGTTGGAATAAGCAGTTTGTTCTTCATGTTCCTTCTGCATATTTGGCCCAGATTCCTGAAAGCTGTGACTCTAACTTTGGGTAGAGTTAAGCACCTCTGAAGTTACAAGGCACAGTCATTTTCTGAAACTGAAAACTGGGGTGTGGGAAGAGATAAAAACTCTTCCTCATTTATGCACTACACCAGGGTGTTACAAACCAGCAGCTCATTCATTCTTTTCTGCTACCACCTTTGTTTATACTGTTACATACCCAAAATGTGCTGAGCGTCACACACAGAAACAAAAGAGATTCTGTGTAAACAGAAGAGCTGGGGAAAGAGACTGAACACTGAGGAGAAATGATTACAGTGAATCAGGATTGGGTGCCTCTGTTTTCAAAAAAATTGGCTTGTTAGATCAAAGGAGAGAGGGAAACAAGTGAGAGGATGAGAGGAGAAGGCATGAGAAAAGAAGAACAGGCTGAGAAGTTGCTCTTCAGGTGTGCTGAGACAGTGCCATGTCATGTTCAATACTTTTAGAGACAGAAAAGCAAGTGGATTCATTCGAAGTAAGAGGAGAAAACAAATTTGTTTCAGTTTAGCATCAAGATCCACCAATCAGATTACAATTGCTCTTCATCAAAATAATGTTTAAAACCCTCAAATCAGGAATTCCAGAGCTAACACCAGAGAGCTATTTCAAAAAGAGATCAGAAGATAGGTGACTTCTGTAGCATAATTTCATTTGAATTTTTCAGAAGTAATTCTTCAGAGGTTTAAGTTATTTACTACATGTTGTGCTATAGAAACTATCTAATTATATGGGAAGGAACGGCCTTCAAAGATAAATTCTGTGTTTTCTTGCTAGCTTTAAATTTCAGCTCCTCACTAATGGCAGAGTGCTAGCACTAGCCTGCCTCTACTTGTCAATTTTGGAAGTCTAATTCTATGACAGGTGAGCAACCAGATGCAACATTCTGTTCTAAAAATATTTAGATCTTTACTCTTCTCTAGGTCATGTTGTTTTGTTCAAGTCTGCCTGGTTTCAGTAATCAATCAACACCCTGAGGAAAAACCAAAAGGGAAGTAAAAATAATAATGAACAAAATGAAAAGTAATATAAAAATTACAGTAACTCACACTTGGGTTTTCCTTGCCCTTGCTGTCTTTACTGGAAGATCCACTCAGCTGCTCAATTAAACTGTAATGTGTTAATTGTTCAGGTCCATCCTCTCCAAAATGGCCATAGAGACTGTGTTGGTATAAATCCAAAATTGACATTGGGTTCCCCAGAAATGACTTTCTCTGATTTTGTTTTTCCTGCTCAGCTGTAAGAGATGTAACAAGTAACATCATTATGGCAGTCTACACAGATTGTAATGTAATTTTACAAATTTTAAACCTATTTCAAATGTTTTAAGGTATCTGGAATTCAAAGCAATAAAAACATTAAAAATACTAGCTCCTAACTCTCCAGTTAACGCATGTACAGGAGACTGTTAATACTCCATATTAGAGGTGGAGGAGATAGTATGAGAAAGCCAGCATTATTTTCCTTTCTTTTTAAATTACAGACAAGATGGTTAATTTGGGGAATCTTCCTACTTACCTATTTGCAGTACATTTTTATTCTTGTCTCTTAATAGCCTTACATGGCAGATGTGCTAAGTTTGATAATTCTTTCCTTTCCCCTACATTTGTAGTTAACAAATCCAAGAGCATAAAAAATACACTAATAAGGTAAGTAAGAGGTGCTGCCCATTTGTTATGGATCCTGCTGTAGCACAAGAACATTAGGAATAAAATCTCAGTTTCCAAAGTCCAAGGCTGAAAACTCATGTAGAAGACCAAAACAAAACCAAATGAATTTTCTGCAGCTTCATGAAAATGCACAGGAGACAGATGCTTATGTGACCATGAAGTATCTTTGCTCACATTTCTTGTCACACAAATTTCACCTCTGCCTTATAACCTACAAGATTAGGAGAGCCTCTGCCTCCAATGCCTCCAACAGAATCACATCAGGATAAAACATAATTTATGAAATTGAAATCAAAACATTTTCATGGTTGAAAGAGAAGAATCTGGAATATTTGGCATATTCCCTGCTACTCTACTGACCTTCTCTGTAACACTGGGCAACACACTGGGAATCTTATCCAAAGCACACTAAGTCAAGGAAGGCCTTATCACTGACTCTTAATAGCCTTTGCATTGGGCACTCAGTCTTTCTGTTCACTGCTCATAAATGGAAAATAAAAATCACTCCAACATTATAACTGTGCAACCAGTGAGTCTGGGGACTCAGCAAATAAATGTAATTATCTATTCATATAAAAATATTCTCTGTGAATTGGTTTGCTGGAGCCCCTGCCTCAGCCTCATGGGAATGTTTTGAGGTTATATCACTTGTGTGCATAAAGGCACCAAGATCTTTGAACACAGAATGGGATAAAGTATGGTTATTAATACAATGTGAGAACTGAAGGGTGCAGAACAGAAATCCTGACCATGAGGAATGACCACTCTTGCAATAATGTGTTATAATCCTCTTTGCTATTTGTCTCAACAGCAATTATGTATTTTACTTCTGTTACTAGCCCAAAAGTTAGGCATACACACAAAACTGATGATTTTCTATGTAAAATGGTGACCTCAAGTCACCCGTAGGTATCATTAAACTTGGAATCTGACGCCGTTTAATGCAACTGGTAACACAAGATAAAATCCCTTTTTTTTTTTTTTGTTTGCCAATTGTGATCGAGAAAGAAAAAAAAATTGCTTATCTAACTCATTAAAACCCCACATCTTTCTTACATTAGAACATGTTTCGCAAAAAGCAAAATCTGTAAAAAGTAGCGTTTATGGGCTGAGTTAAATGACTTGCAATATTTCCTACCGATTAAAACCGCACAGTTACAGAAATGGTGCAGAGAGCTTGCACTGGCCTTTGCGCTCCTCCAGCAAGGATAGGAGCTGCCCTCCCCTCCCTGCGGGCACACACCTGCACGGACAGGTGGCTTGCAGCATGAGTTATTAAACACACAGGAAACTATTATCTTCAAGAACTTCTCTTAATGTATTTTTATCTACTGGAATTCAGTAAATTCCAAATTGCCATCGGTTCTTACAAAAAGCTTTGGTACTCGAAAACGGCAAGATATACCCAGAGGACAAGGGGAGAGACTTCCCTATGGCACCATAATCAACATCACTTTGATGCAGAGGTTGGAAAACTATGGCCTTGATCATGGCATTATTTCAACTGGCTATGTAATTAAAAATAAAAAAAACCCAGGAGCTATCTTTATAGTCACCTTTCAAATTTTGTAATAATGTAATTCTTTTTATTTACACTGTAGAGATTTATGCATAAAATCCCACAAGGTAAGCCCCTGCTAGCAAAAACTGTGGAAGAGAGAGAAAAAGAGATATACACATAATAAAAAACAAAAACTAATAAAAAGCTAATGGAAAATTAGACTGAAGAAAGATTTGGCATTAGAAAGTGAAGACTAGACAGAAGGTTCAATGAAGGACACTATCTGCTGCTGACTCAGAGTAGAGATGAGGGATATACATTTTTATGTACAGATTTTCAATTACCTTGTTTGTTGTTCTTTGTTAATTCCAGAAAAGTCTCCTCTGCAGTTCTAAAATAACTTGTTTCGTACTCTGGCTCTGGCTCAGTGTCAGTGCTGCTCGCAGAGTAAGTACACACCCTCAGAGCTTTGTCCTGCACAAATAAGGGCATCACAGTAACCACATGATGCATATATATCAAAATAATGCTGAAGATAGTATTAAGAGGAGAACATTTTATACTCATCGTGCAGTATAAATGGATAGTTCAATTGGAAAAAGTCTGCATTACCAGTTTAACTAAACACTTCTTCAAGTAAGTAATCAGTCTGACATTGGGGAAATAACACATTTTTGTCCTGCTAAGTCCCCTGAGTCAATCTGGCAGAAACAGTCCAGATTCTATCTTTTTTTTTTTTCCCCGCTGTAACATTTTTTTTCAAATCTAACAACATGTTCAGATACTTTTATCTACCAAGTTAAATTTCAGAAGTTCTCAAGTATGTTTAATACAGTCTGTTTGTAACATGCAAAATTATCACACCATAAATGGTTTACTGCAAGCAATCCTAGAGACAATTAATTAGGATGACCAGTAGACAACACTCATGCTCTCTATACCACTAAATCCTAATTTTTTCCTAAGTTCATGTCCCTTGTTCTGACATTTACATTGTAGTATTAATTCCCAGCTGATTCCCATGCAATTTCTTTTCAGGAAGCGATACTAAATATTTTCTTTTGGGAGTAAAGATGACAGCTCTGGACAGCTTCTAATCATGAAAGGTCTGAAGGCTTAAACCTTTCAGGAGCAGCAGCTCAATACAATAGACCCCACAAAACAAGTAGGGGGAAGCTAAGCTTTATACTGCTCAGTTAATGGCATGTAAAAAATACCACCTACTATCCCAAGACCAACTGCCTATCAGTGGCTCAAAAGAGGTTTTCATTCTGTTTTTCAAAGAGTGATATTAATTTCCTCATCTTGCCATCCATGCTGCAGTTTTTAACTGAAGCAGAAGGACATCCATTTATTAGGAATCACGTACTTGTGGAGAGGGAGCCAGACCGGAGGATACCTGCATGCAGTCATGTATGCTCAGTACTAGAGACTCCAAGCCAGTTGTAGTCCCAAAGCCTTTTAGGCACATTCCCATTCCAGCAGCACCCACCCTGACCTCCTGACTCTTGGACAGACTAGTTAGCAGTAACACATCTATGGTGTTAAGATGTTTTGGGGAGTGGCCAGTTATGACTGTCTCAAGGTGAAGACCACACTAATGTGGTTGCTGCCATGTAAGCCAACCCTATTGCACTGCAGAGGATTCACCACCAGTTTGTCAATGACATATGTAAGACAAGTAATTCTACCCCTCTGTTTCTGGTCTAAATACCCAGAGCATGGGCCACACAAAAATGTGAGATACCCCAGCTGGTAAATACATGGATAAAGCAGACATGCAAGAAAGCTACATAACAAAATGTTTTAGCTGCTCATTAGCCAGCAGTCTGCCAGGTTCCCTGTTTAACACCCACATTTCTTCAGGTTTTTTCTCTCTCTGCTATCCTGCTGACCCTGTACTTCTCACAGGATTTGACAGCCTGGCATTGCTGAACATGAAAAACTTGGCAATCAGCAAGACCAGCTTCTACACAGGTGTGTGTGTATTTGCATGTGTGGTCTTTCTGCAATTCTCATGAAAACACTGAAGAACAGACAGATCATCACAGGATTAAACAAAACCCCACAGAAACATTTAAGAAGAGTATTTTCCCACTCACAATACTTTCATAGCACATCTGCTCAAGCCCTCACACTACACAGCCATACAGACAAGGAAAGCTAGGCCAGGGAAAAAACCAATCTGAATCTCATGAAAAGCAACAAACGACCAACTTTCTAGAAGAGAAAAACAGGGTAAAAGGTCTCTATTTCTTTGTCCAAAAATGCCTGTGAGGATTTTAATTAAAACATGCTTGTAAGCCATGAGGACAAACTACTGTATTATTAGTAGTAAAAGATTCTGTATTATTATTTTTAATAACAATAAATAATGAGATGGCAAGTGAAAGTTAAGAAAGTGAATATAGCTGTTAGATTGTTAGTTACTATTTCCACCATGTTAAAAACATTGGCCCTTTCTGATACCTATGCATTGGCCACCATAGCTATTGTCATTTAACAGATGCCACTTCTTAACTTATACCTTTGCTTTAGTAGTTTTCTTGGTGGTCCACTCTGGAAGAACTTTTCTATTTTCTACGGGCTTGTCGATATGCTCCAATGAGGCAGAGGTCACAGAACTTGGTTCTTGTTCACTTTGCTTTGCAAGGTTAATTATTCCTGAGTTAAGGGAGACATTATTTAAATTGTAGGTCTCATCAGCATCTTCATGATAGTGTTTCAATTATAATTCAGTAAAAACTGGGGGCAAGTCATGATACTTTCATTATGTCAAATAATATCCTACTACTCAAAGGAAAAACTTACTAACTTACTGGAATAATTCTAACTACAGTGGCAGAATTTTATCCAAAGCCATTTCCAGTTAACAAGAGAAGAGGAAGGCATGAATTTAAATCCCTCCATTAGTTTTAAAATATATACTCTTTCAAAAAATACAAAAAACCCAACAATCAATAACTACTTCTAGCCATTGTAGGATCTGCTTTGCTATTTTATGTTCTCAGAGAAGAGTCTTTTAACATAAATAGAATTGGAAGTACCTTTCCAGCAGAAAGCCAGCTTTTTTATTTGCTATACTTGCACTATGCAAAATCAGAACATCAAAGAAGATATATGGTGCATATGAAATAAAGCTATAATTGTAATTTCGATGAGAAACTGAGGGAGAGAAGAATCAAATGGAAGTATTCTAGTAAAGAATGAGTTGACCCCACCATCTGATGTATACTACTTTTTTTTAACATCTCTTTATGACAATTTAATTAAGATACAAACCTTACAAGGTTGGTGCAGTGAGTATTAGCATTAAGATCAGAACAATCTTACTGCTACTGACTTCTTATGAAGCAATTCGATGCTTGCAGCTTCTGTTCAATTTGTTATAATGACAGTGTTTAATCATGGGCTCCACTCTATAGCACACTGCTGAATTGAGGTCACACATGTGGCTATTCAAGCATGTAGCATATAATCTATAACTAGGATTTCTCCTCTGAATCCTTCTTAGCTGCACCATTAATTACCAGTACACTTATTTTAAAAATACTAAGTATTAAAATATCTTTTATTTAGCTTTGATTTGAAACAAACAGGGGAGTCTGCAATGAAGTGTGTGTTGGCAGTCTATTATACCATTGCAATACAGCACTGGGAATATTGCTAAATCAACTAAATTCTAAGATGTTTAATTAGAATCCTTCTGTTATGCATCCTATGAACATATAAGAGAGGCTTCTTTCCTCCCAGGCTCAATATATGTCAGCTCATTAGCAGAACATCTATTTGATGGTCTTAAACTAAGCTCAAAGTTGATATTTAACCTTACATGCTAATTACACAGAATCTCTCTTCAGATAGAGTGATAGAGATTTATGCGAGTTAAACACTCACTGCTTTTATAGGAACAATAAATGCGCTGACAAAGTGCTAACCACCATAACCCCAATAAATACGTGACATTGCATCTGGTCAAGATAAAACAATACCCTTCTCCATTAAACTAATTCCTTCTACTCTGTCTTGTACTGTATCTGTCACGCTGACTATGAAAATGTCCCTGTTATAAACACTGTATGATTTCTAATGTTATTAGCATATATATAAATAACTAAAAAAACTTCAAAAACTTATATAAATAGTCGATGTGTGTTTATAAAAAAATGCACAGAGTTCAATGGAACTACTTACTGATACAGAGTTATTTGCTGGAGCTTTGATGGATTGCTAGTCCTTTTATTCCTTTGTCAGCTTTCATTTTATAGCTTAAACACACACTTAGCTCATAAGTGAAAGTAAGGTGTTTTATGTCTGTATATAGAAATGCATTTGTATGATGTAGTAAAATAATGAGAGTCTTGTTTGAGGTCAAGGCTGTATTTTCACTGGGACAAAATTTATGCATTGAGGCCAAACAAGTCTTCAGTTGAAATCTGGTATCAAAAGCAAGTCTTTATGAATATATCTTTTCTGTGTCACAACATGGCTACGCTTTGTACTTTGCCGCAAAGTCTGATCCTGGATGTTGCTGAACATCTGCATTCTTATTCAAGTCAAATTGCAAGGCTGGCATATGTTTTTTCTTCAAGTACTGTTTCTTGAGAAAAAGATTTAAGTACCAAACTCATTTTTCTTCCTCAGATAAGCATTACGTGTAACAAAATTTCCATATGGCTCAGGTCACAAACTTGTTAACCTTATACATTCATAAAAAAGAGTATCTTCCGCTCTGCATTTAACATTTCTCTTATCAATTGCCATTATTATAAGATTTCTGCTAATCAAAACAGAGGTCAGGCCAGAAATAATGTGATTTTTGGTGTAACTGACATTTTACCTGAGGAAGCTGGTTGTGGAAGGCGACTCTGAAAAGGTCGTATACCTTTGGCAGTCATGGCCGGATCGGATGTCGAGTGACTAATTATGATGCTTTCCACAGACTCCTGGCTCTTTGCTGTTGAAGGCACTTCTCGCTCAAGAGTTTTGGCTTTTACTGAAGGAGCCAAAGGAGGAACTTGCTCAGATGCTGCAAGGGCTTCTGTTTCCAAGGTTGATTCTGGCTTAGACATGTGCCGCCCCGTGGATCGGTTGCCCGAGTCAGGGAGCGGGAAGGTTCCAATGCCACTGTCCAGCGTCCTCATCTGGCAGCAAGACTCTGAGACACAGGAAAACAGTGTGATGGCAGGGAGCTGAAGGTGTTGCTGGTATTTACACACAGTGAGAAAAAGGGCCTTTTAAAGGGGAGGTTTCAAGGAAAGGCCAAAATTGTGCATTTTGTGATATGCTGTCACCTGACACTCATATGCTTTTGAAACTACCTCTGCCTAACTGAACACAATGAAATACCATGTTGAAGTGCAGTGAAAGCAACCAGGAGGTGGCAAACCACTGACACGGGCCTGCCTCAGGGTAATGGTGTGGTAATGAATAAGAGGGGCATGCCCTAATAAGTGATTACAGCTGGAGTTTTAAAATGATTTAGTTTGAAGCCTGAAGAGAACTAATACTAGTGATTGAGTAGTGTTATGTATTTCTTCTGACATAAACCCACACTCCACAGAAGTCTGGCCTCTCCACACCTTTTTTAATTGTTTCTCATACAAGAATGAGTTAATCAAAATGTATCATTTTATTCCCACACAAAATTAAGATCTAAGAATTTCTCAGAGATACCCATCTCCCCCAGCATCCTGAGAAACAAGGATAGCAACAGCCATACCTTTGCTTGCCTTGTTATGCCCTGGTTCTGCACATCCCATTTTGGGTAAGTGTACACTTCCCAACACAATGCCAGTCAGAAATAAATACCTTAAGTACTTGGTTTGGAAGCAGCATTGTCCCACACAGCCCTCCAGCTTATTCATCCCACTGGAAAGGGGCTGTGCTAACCATGGAACAGAGAAACATGCAAGTGTAGATGTCTGCCCTTTGCTATTGTAGCAACTGGGATGTACCAGCACCTCCTGCTCTCTCATCTTTCAATTTCCAGAGACTTCCCTTTTGTTTGTATAGTGCAAGCAATGTCAAAGGGACTATGCTGGCAAGGTCCTTCTGAGAGCTATAAACACCAAGGAGGCAAATTCAGCACTAATGGTTGGAAAATGAGCGTAATTTAGGTTAAATGTCTGGAAATATCCCTTGACAGCGAGATCTTCAGTCTGTGGCAGACACTCCCAAAGGAAGCAGAGGAATTTCTGCTGCTTTGACCAATTCAAGGCTACTCTAGATAAAAGATATACTGCAGTGAACAATTGTGCTCTAGCAGGAGATGCAGAATATGACCCAATATATCTTCTCCATCTCTATTTTCCATGTTTCTGCGTATTGATTTTTTTTATGATATGCCCATTTGTTATTTGTCTGTTGTAGTTAGCAGTCCTCTGTCAAGTAATTTTCATTATTTTCCCCTCTGCAGTGTTTCTAATACTCTCAGAAATTTGGATATATTTCTCCCCTGTGGGTTTAGCCTATTTGTTTTTGAACCAAGAACATTACCGTGGTCATTTTTTGTTAAATATCTTCATTCTAATGGGCCTTACTTGATAGCAAGTAAGAAACTACTTACAGATAAATGTCTATTTGTATTTCTTGGTTTTTGTCAAAAGAGAAGCAGCCTGTGTTTATGTGGTCCTCATTACCTTATCCTTGTCACTCAGAGTCAAAGCAGGACTGAAAGTCACATTGAGCATCTTAATCCTACAGAGCCTGGCTCAACTGCAGCACCAAAACATGCTATGCACTGTCTTTTAAAAGGGCAACAAGTGGCTCTGATTTCCCTCACACAATTACTGCATCCCAATCAACCCTCTCCATAGGTGAAAGGAGACAAGGTGGGGAAGCCGTGTCTAACTGGCACCTACATTTTCTATCACAGTTTTGAGCTAGTGTGCTGAAGGTTATCCAGGAAACATGCAAAACCCCCCAAAAATTATATATATATATATTCTGCTGCATTAAAAGGAGGTATCCCATATACTGAACCTCTTACTTCAGCTATCCTTCCTCTAACATATTTTTTATTTTGTTTTTGAATAGTAAAATACCAGCTAGGAGTGGGTTAGCTGTTACTCTTGAGAGTGAAGAAATGGAAGTTAAAATGCTAGGTGTCTGCCCTTGCCATTTTCTGCAGATAATTCAGCTTAAATAGCGTGTTTAATATGGACAGGCAGTGCTTCAACTAAAGACTGTCAGTGACAGAGTTAGTAAATAAGGGAATATATGTATTATACAACATACAATAAGAAAGGACTTCTGTTAGTTGCCTCTTGGCCAGAAGAAAGGCATTTGTACCACACTGGTTATGTTGGAGAGGCAGAGCTGTTCAGCAGAGACATGGAGCAAACTGGAAGTACCACAGAAAAGAACTTCCCGAAAACAAAAGTCTGAAGAATCTCCCCCCTACATCTGTTTGGTTAATTTGGGACCTGATTTTGTAACCCATTTCCACAGGGACTTTGAAGGACCTTGCCGTGTTTTTTCCTTTCTGAGCATTCCCTGAGAAACCAGAAAGTCATTCCCTCCTAATTATTACAGGAAAATTAAGCAGGATCAAAACATGTATCAAAGAGCAAAGCTACAGCTTTTGCTCAGAGACAACTGGAAGATGAAAACTATTTTATCGTCTAAGGTCATGTTTCTTAAAATGACATTAGGCCTTGGTTTGCTCACTGTTACCTTGTGTACATCTAGGAACGGGCCATGAAAGCAATGGCCTAAAATCAAGAGAAATGAATACTGAGGGCCACACTTCCAAGAAAGTACAGTCTCCTGCTGTTTCCAGAATAACTGGGAGAGTGATGTAGGAGCACAACAGCACTATCACGTTTAATTAAAAGGAAAAATAGTTTTAATTGATTATAGTCTTCCCTCATAGAGACTATCCACGATAACGGCAATGCACCAGCTGGAAAACATTTTTAAAACAGCTCACTAATTTTTAGTTCTGCAAAGCCACAAAAGGACCTGCCTTTCAAAGAGCCCCATTGTGACACTTAAAGACTGATTTTTGAAGAATTCCGTGACAGATATTCAAAAATCCTCAAAAACCTAGTCCTCAATCCAGAGTACACCACAAAATTCTTTGCAGGTTAATTTTTCATTAGTGAAAGTAACTAATTCATCCCTAAAACTATATAATACAAATAAAAAAAGTATCTTGCAGAAATATTTGTACTACTGAATGAGTGAATATGCATTATCTTGTGTTGTTTTTAAACTTTTATGAAGCCACTGCAAAAATAAATAAATAAAAAAAAAAGGTTATACATCTCAGTGACAGCTTTCAAACATCTTCATGGCCCATCTGATTTCATCAGCTGCACTGACACCTCAAATGACTGTTATCAGTGAGAGCTGCACAAGACTACATAATGAAAATATGTAAAACTTAAATCTCTGATGCTGTGACAGTACTACTCAATAGATGAAAAATGATACTGCAAAACATTAAAGTCTGAAAAGAGTTATATATGAGCTTAATTACTTTTGCTTGTGGATGCTTCCTAGCATACCAGCCAAATTCCTTGCCTGTTTATGATTTTTCTTTCTCCTCTTTCCTTGCCAGGGAAAAAAGAAGCTCACAGAATGGTATTTAGTTTTTATAGTGGACACAGATAGACTCACCATCAGCCATTTCCCTGCATGATCAGACTAGAATCAAAAGTTTGAAATACTGAATCATGTGGATTTGAGCCTGGGCCAAAAATGAAGTCCCTGGAAATCCTATTGCAGAGGAACATTTCCAAAACTGAAAACAGAAATAAAGAAGAATCTAAAGAAACTTCCTGGAGATCAAGACACTCCTAAATGCATGGAAATCTTTTGATGACATGGCATTGTTAAGAGCTTTGTGGGCAAGTTGGGGAAGACTTTTAACGTTGAGAAGCCACTGAACAAAAGGACTTAATGCTGTGTAGGAAGTTTTGTGAAAGTTTGCTGAACTCCCTGCTTCTCAAAAATTTTCAGATTTAATATTTTCACAGGCAAGATGATGATGCAGTTCATGTCCTGTATCAGCTGGTAATTCATACAGCTGGACAGGCTTGGGTGTACTGCATCATCCCTGGTGCCTGACCAGCATTTTCTGGTATCAGCAGACCACCAAAGCCTCTTCAACATGGAGAAAGCATCCAAATTAGATGGAATAGAAAGGATCTGTGAAAATTGCACAATTCTGAGGGTCTGGACAAGAGGAGAATAGGAAAGGGACATACACTCAGGCTGCTAGGTATCAGGAATTCTAAAAATGAGGGAAATAACAATAGCAGCTCCTTCTGTGTTTGTTTTTCTTTTTTAATATATTTTCCTCCAAAATGCAAAAATTAAAGATTTAGAAGTAAACATAGTGCACTGACAAGAATGGACAACTTAGAATTCATTAAAGTATTATAGGGCATTCTCCTGAGCATAGATTATTTAAAAATGCATCTTAAATACCAGCAACAGATCATTAAACCTAATTATTCTTCAACTTTTTTTGATTTCTTCTGAACCTTCTGCCATGAAGCTACAACAAACACATCACCTCTAGCTCAGAAACCATCCTTGGCACAAATCACTGGAGACTGGAAGAGAACACCCAGGGAAGCTGAGTGCTGACCCTGCTTTTGTGGTCCTTCAGAAGCAGCGGTATCGGTCACTGTGAGGGCGAGAGGAGCTCCCAGTCTGAGCTGGTACTGCTGGTCTGCTTTATGTTGTTCTACAGCCTCCTTCTCTGTTCCTCTTTTTATACAATGCATGTGAAAAGAAAATCAATTTTGGGAAAAAAAAACAAAAACCAAACATAGAACAGCTACAATGAAGGGAATTGCTTCCAGCACAACACAAAAGGAATGCAGGTCCAGCCTCCCCCAGGCCAAGTTCTACTGCTGGTTGCAAAATAGGGTATTAGTCAAAATAAGCAAAGGAGCAAAATCTGTCCCTCATTTAGATTAGGGACACGTTAGCCTTTCTAATGTTGAGCCTATGTTGAGTCCTAGAAAATATCCAAGAGATTCCATGAATTTCATAGAATAGAAGACATAAGGTGATGCCATAGCTTTTAAACACAGCTTCTGAATACACTTTTCTTCAATAATGTGAAACGATGCTTTTGCTAAGGGGGATATAATGCCACATGTTATTGCAAACAAACCTTTAACTGAATAACTGGAGAGTGTTTCATAATGCTTTCTCAGGTAAAGATTCACATTCTAATAAAGTCTTTTTATATTGTATCTTAAATGAGTTTCACAGATGCTTAGTCTATTCACAAATCACATACCAGTCCTTCTATACATACTGTTAAAAAGTCTATAAAATAACTTAGGGTTATTTTGACCATCTAGTTAAAAAAAAATACGAGTTTTATCATGATTCTTAAATCATCCACAAAAATCTTTACAGAGACCACAAGATCCAAAGTTTTATCCACAGAGCTAAAATAAGGCATCAATCAGCAATTCTGTTAAACAGGTACCTCTGCATACACAGTATCATTCATAACGTCCAGGCAATTCACCCACTTTGAATTAAACACAGTAAGAGGAGACATTTCTCCATGGTGGCACACAGGGAAGGACTTACAGGAACTGAGAGGAAATAATTACAGCTCCTACCACGTTTTAGGTGCAGTTTTGCCTCTCTACCCACTTGTGCCACGAGTGACAGAAGGCAGTTGTCTCTCAGTGCTGCTTGAGGGGGTCGAGATTTCCAGAAGCAGCTCAATAACTTCAACCATTCCCCATCAGGTAGACCCATGATGCTGCTAATGGAACATACTGGTGGACACCAGATGCACCTACTGCAGACATTATTTCTCCTTCAAATGACACACAAACTTAGAGCTTCTGCTTGGAGGTGGCAAAGTTACAGACGTGTTTATGTTGCTTAACTTTGATGGCCAGTCTATCTTAACATTAACAATAAAAAGCAACGAAGAGGACAACTGTATTTTAGGTCTAAAAAGATCACAGGGAGTTTTGCTTCTATCAGGCTTTCTATGTATAATACTCATAGCACAGGGACATATTTTCTTTCAAAGAAGCATCCCACCTCAGGAAAAATGTGGAATCCTCCCCTGTGCTCACCAGTACAGCTGGTTTGAGATATTCCTCACATAAATTTTCGAGTTTTGGCCTACAAAACTGTAAATGATTGACACACATTTCAGCTGAAACCTTTAAGTAACCACCAGAATTTTCCACAGAAAGCAGAGATTTTCAGGAAAAAAATATCAGTCAAAAATAGCTCTGTATCAAGAACAGTTTCACTGGGAAATTTCCAGCAAGCTGTTTTCAGTACAGACTCAAGCCTTGAAAGGTTTTGAGAGGTACATAGCACTGAACGGGTTTTCTTCAAGGAGCATCTACGACACTAAAAATGAAAGGATGTTAATTCCCATAGTAACAGAATACACAAATTCTAACAAATTCTAATAAACGACCTTTCTTTGCATTAGAAAGCTCAAGACTTTCTACTCATCTGACACAGGGAACCAGATACTATGTAGTTTCTTCTGAAACACAAAGGGAACATAGTTTTTTCTAATATTTTGAAACATGCCAAATTAAATATTAATAATTTTTATTTCTTTTTCAGAAAAATATTTCAAATGTAAATAAGTCCCTGCAAAATTCTTTTAAAAGTTAATAAACATCTTTAAGCTACATGTGGCATTGGCAGGAAGAACTTAAACTACAGATGGCAAAACAGATCTCTTTATTTGCACATCCTTCTCTTCATCTGCAATGCTAAAGCAACCACAAAAAAATGAATGTATTCCTGCCAAATCAATGTCAATTTTAAGTAGATTATTCCTTCTTGGTTTACACCACAATTTGATCCAATTAGTCAAAGATGAGTGCATTACTGTCTTCTATCTAGGTCTGAGGTATAACCAGTACGTAAAACTAAAAAACCCCAAAGGCTATCTGAGGTAAAACTAGAAAAGACCCAAGTTTTCACAGCCCTGCACTCCCATGGGCATTGCACTGCTGGCACAGGTTTATTTCCAACAAATACTAAGGACGGGTAAATGGGAGGAGGACTGTACTGTGTATTTTAAAATGATGGATCTACAGGTGAACTTTGTTCATGGCTGATTGAACCTGGAATTTCAATTTACGCCTATTTATAAAAACAATATTAATACACCAAATAAATACAGATTTTACCAACTTATTCAGTGTTCTATTTTCTTTCTAGTCATGCTTTTTTTTTCAAACCCCACAAACTTCAATATGTCATTTATCCAATAATCTGTCAGTTGTCTTCAGTTTTCCATGACCACGATCCGACCTCTGAAATGTATTTTCTGAGTTGAAACAGATAATTGTTCTCTCATTTTAATTCCAGTCCCGCTTTAAAATATATTTCTAATAGTAGTAAGAAGATCAGTTATAATTACTAGTGAGTACTAATGATCTTGTATTTCAATTTAGGAGTTATCTATGGACCTTTTTTTTTTAACAAGTGCTTCCCATCCTCCTCCAGGCATTTAGGTCTGTTCCCTGCATGCTTGTAATGGTGGCAAGCTATGTTGAATAGGGCTGTTACAGAGAACAAAATGAGCCAGAAAAGGAACTTGGAGTTTTCTACTCCACATCTCTCACTGTCTATTAAATACAAAGGTCTACACGCAGTTTTCCAGCTGGGGAAGTCTCACAGCCAGTGATGTCTGGAATGATCTCTCTGTATTATGCTGTTATGCTTTCTTTCTAAAAATCTACTTACTGTTCTCAGGAGACAGGATATTAGAAATAGATCCAATTTTAGTCCTACTAGAAAAGAAATATTGAGACTTATAATTCATGTGAAGAGCAACTTTAAGCTCTGGGTAAAAAGGTAATTAAACGCGGCCCATCTGCAGCCTGGCTGTCAGTGAGGCCAGCCCAGAGATACTTTGGGGAGCTGTCCCTATTCTTTTTGGGCTGTATGTCCCCCTTTGGTTTTACCTGCCGATCAGCCTTACAGCTTTGCAACAATCTTTAAGAGAGTTATAGATGAGTAACAGCTGAGTCCTCACATCTGATGCAAGGTGTGAATCCAAGGTAAGCAACAGGTCTGCCGCAATGCGGAGAAGTGGCTCTCCCAGGCTTTTCCACTGAGCAAAGCCTTCTGTTCCCCTTGGTACCCTGAAATGGAAAGGTTGGGGAGCCAACAATTGCACACTGTGTCAGGAACATCTTACTGGGGATTGCTCATTCAAGGCACGGATGGATGCTTCCCTTCACCTGCTGTTCTCTAACACAAAAGATGTATCCCAGCTCTCAGATATTCTACTTATAACTAGCAAAGCTGGAGACAGGATGGTTTATTAGTCACCCAGGTGCTAAGGGCTGCCTCAGCCATGCCTTTTCCATGTAGCCACAGACCTTCATCTTTCTCTCTTCATGCCCCAGTTCTTCATATTAAAACACAAGAGATAATCACACTGATATCCTGAGGATAAAGAATGTAGATGTTTGGCAGCCACTGTATAACCAACACGCAACCTCTTCAATGAATAATGCCTGGGAAGGGATATCTTTACTCTAGATTTTTTGGAGGTTGTTCAGGAATTAATAGCAAGCTGCAAAATACAAGAAGCATTAAGATTAGGGGTTTTTTTTCCTAATACTATTAGAGGCAGCTGGTTTATTTTAAGAACAACTGCATTAGAGTGCAGTTAGAGAAGGGAAGAGGCCACACTCAGCATCTGAGACATGGGTTGCACACAGAGCCCAGGGGAGCATTTGGCTGTTCCACTGAGGGTTTCTCTTCCCTGGCCACTGCGTTTGAAGCATTTAAGGACGGCAGGATGGAAGCACTGATTTACTTGCTCTTAAGCAACTCTCTTAGAAATTTGAGTTTGGTTTCACTCATACTGAGATATTTTCTTTGATTTTCTATTCCCAGCAGATAGGACTAGGAATAGTGCTTTACGCATAAATGGTATCTCTGGTAAGCATGGACCAATTTCTAAGTGCATAGGAAGCTCTGGGTTTTGCAGATGCACAGGAGAACATACTATATTTATTTTGTAACATCACTGCTTTTTGTTTGTTAGTACAAAAAATACTGAAATTAAAGCCACATGAATATTAAATGAAGCTTTAAATAATTTATTCTTAGTGCTGCCCTGCAGATGGCTTTACTTAAGGGTAACAAACACTTAAAAATACGCATGCACACCTGAAACAGACTGATTTTATTTCTTAATTAATGAAGTGAAATAATGAGTGCAGAGAGCTTTGAATAACTTTTAGGTGCACTATAATCCTTCCATTTCAGCACCCAACTTCAAGTTCAGCTCCTCCAAACCAGCTGAATCACTGTGAAACTAACTGCATGCAAGCAGGAGCTGGTGAGAAACCATCATGAGTTAAAGCCAGAAGAATGAACTGAGACTTTTTTTCAGAAAATCTACTTTTTTGCCAAAAAAAAAAAAAAAAAAAAAAAAAGAAAAAGAAAAAAGTATGCCACATTACATGGTGTTACAGAAACACCATTAGAATGTCCACTGTGAAACAAAATACTGCACCTCATTGCCTGTTAAACATAGGAAGTAGAGAAAATATTCACTATGAATATATTGATTTATTTCTTTTTCTTTTCCTAACGGTGAATTGTCCAAACACTGAGAAATTGAGTTCACTAGTATTAAAAACTATGCACTAATTTTATAGGTATTTTTTTCTCCCTTACAGTGATTTTTTTTTTTTTAAGAGTCTGTTTTTCTATGAGCTGCTGTGATGGCTAATTGCATAATCAAATGTGAACAATTCGGGTCTCAGACTGAAGACATGAATTAAAGTTCCTCAGACCCAATTAAAAACAGCAAAAAACCCCCCCAAAAACGGAATAGGCATCCTGTCCTCAGAGTGAGAATCTGGACAGGCATATGCCAATTCAGCTCACATATAATTGATAATTCAGGTGAAATTTTTATTTATATTTTTCATAAAATTTATACTAGATGTCACTGCAGAAAAGGAGCACAAAGTCCACGTGAGCACAGATGAAACACATATTTAAAATGACTCAACACATCCTCATTCAAAACGCTTTTCAGTTTGCCCAGTGGTACTTCAGGTATATGAATTAGTTAATGGGAAATGCATGACTGAAGCTTCGTGCACAAATCTACAGATGGCCCTAGCCAGAAGCAAAAAACATGTAAAGTAGAAGAGTTTCAAACAGAAGGACTCATACTCTTCTAGAGAATACTGGCATGTCCTGTCCTGTAATAGGTATGATAATCAGGCACAGTCCTGATTCACTGATAAAAATGAATATAGATTGGGTTAGACTGTAAAGCAGTGTAAATCAACACAGAAGCATTAACTTCAGAGTCAAAGTACCCAGCCATCCTGTTTAATTGACATTTTAAGCCTCAATGAGACCAGCAGATTTTCAGTAGCTTGAATAATAACTAGACTGTATCCTATATATAATGCATAAAGAGCCACACTTCTCATTCTAGTGATAAAATTTGGTATTTCTGGGTGAATAAATGTAATGACAATGAAGGAAATTAACAGCAAATCATTGTGGCTAATAAGGAAGTGTTGATCCAAAATATTAATTCTCTCCCCAGAAGGAAGACAAGGTAGACAGTAGGCTGCAGCAGTGCTGCAGAATTGGCAATTAGACAAGTGCTATGTGTACTATCTTAAAAGTACAAAGAAATGATTTGTCTTTGCCAGACTGTGAAGCAGGTAAGCTGACATAAATTAGAAGACATTACTGGATGTTAGTTTCTTACTATTCACATTGGCAAGGCTCTCCATCATCTTCATGGAAAGTAAGTATCAACTAGAAAAATACACAGAAAGTTTCACTCTATTATCACAGGCTCCTCCACACCATCATTTCAAAATTAATCCCTGCAGAAATGTCCAAATGCCAAACGAGTCAAGCACACAGTACAGCAGACAGTATTCATCCCATTTCTAATGGTCCAAACCACATAATGCACTTCCTCTCTCAGCTCTCTCCATTCTCATGAAGTGCCTGAGCAGGAGGACTTCCAGCCTTCTACACACAACACACTCAGTTGTTCTTGCAAAGCCTACTAGTTATTAAACAAGATTTCCCCTCAGTGATGACTCATTTTAGCTATTCTGGTTCAGAAAAGTAAGGAAATCACAAACACAGTGGTGTTGGAAGGATCAGAAAAGGCAGATTTTGGAGTACAGAAGGGGAAGAAGAGCGTGTGATAACTGCATGAAAATGTAAATGCTTCGGGGATATTACACGGAGGCATTGAATGGCAAAGTCAGAGGCACTGACTGAGGTGTTTTGGGAAGTGAAAGCACAAATGTAACTGCTTTTTACCCAGCTGAGCTCAGTTGTGTTTGTGTGCTTTCACACGTCTCCTTTCTGAAGTATTCTGAGGACAGTGAGACCATGATACACAAGGAGATTGTGGCAGTCTCTCCATATCTCTTATATCACTTACATATCATATCACTTACATATCACCCCATATCACTTACAGCATTAGGTTTTAGAATTTTAGAAATTTTTTTGGTTTGTTTTGGTTTTTTTTATGAACAAGTTTGGATCCTGATGTTGCTAGAGGCAGGCAGTTTATTTTACAATTTATGAATTCATCATTGTTTTAGCAACTGGGAACCTAATCCTTTGGATTAACATCCAAGATGGTTAGATATGGCAAGTGAGCATGTTTTTAAGCTGCCTGCTACTCCTAACTCCCATTTCGAGGCTCTAGCCCAGGAGGCAAGCTTACTAAGCAATCCAACCAGCACCTACAGATCTAACACCTTCCTCCCAGCTTCCACAGGCACACAGGGCTTTAGAAAATGGCTCTGTTACTGATGTCCAAAGAAATTTCTGCATACTTGTACCATTGCTCATATAGGGGCTTCATGAAAACTCTAATAGTTTATCAAAACTTGTATCAAAATGTAGCATTTTGCAGATTCAAAATAGGAACAGACCCAGGTTGGAAATGGATTTGGTGATAACTGATTTTGTTTGATGACTTTTAGAGACAGCAACTCCATGTGTAGAGACTTCCAGGTACTCCACAGATTTGCTGGGTGATGATGGGGAAGATACAGCAAACATTTTTCCTTTATCTGATCATGTGTAAATAAAGGATTCAACTGCTCTATCGGTGATAAGATGATTGCTAAATGGTTCTTCTCAACTTCTATCAATGGCTTGATGAAAGGAATTAACACTGACAGTGATAAGTTGTTTTCTCAGGCATTGAGACTTCATGACAAGAGAGGATTTATTTCGCGGTCAGAAGACATTTTATCAGTTGAATATTGTTCGTCGTTAAATGCATTAGAGGCATCCAAAGACTTACTGGGCATTTAAGCACCTTCTGGATTATCCTTTTGCCTCTCCACAGTGATGCGGATCACCTCTCTTTACTGAATGCACAGGCTGTAATACAGTTCAATTTGTACACCATCCTTCCTCTGTCACTTATCCTGTTACATTTATCTCGGTAATTCATTACAGACCTAATCTGTCTCCAGGTTTTGAGGGTTCCTTAATGTAAATGTGTTTGCTCAAATATGTCAGACTTAATGGACATGTTTTAGGATGATGCATGTCAAACATAATGTATTTACCACATTAATCAGGCTCGTTTCCTTCACATCTATTTCCATTTCCCAGGAACGAGAAAACATGAATTCAACAGCTGTTTACTTAATACTCCAGTAAGAGCACCCAAAGTTTTACCAGTTTACCTAATGGTGGATAAACCCAAGTCTTTGGTTCAGAAGAGCTGGGGTGTCTGGTGTTTTTCCTTCTCTTACTGGAAGTTTGGTGCAAGCTTATTAAACAGAGGGACTGCTACTGTTTTCATCAAGCTTTGGAATAGGACACTGGATAATTTATATAACTGAGCCCAGTGAGTACGTACATTAAATGAAATTTGAAACCTACTTTCTCACTTCCAGTGTTCATCAGATCTAGATTTCAGGAAGAGACCAAGAGGAAAAAAAGACAGACAACACTGGAGCAAGGATCTGTTGATTAGAAATGGTTACGGGTATGAAAATAAAAAGGCAGGCTCAGTATGGTGGTCTAGATTTGTGGGGAGTCAGATATGGAGCAATACTGGGGTACCACACAAGCAGTAAAGAGCGACCACCAGTTTTAAATTATAAAGGTCAAAAAACATGAGGGGAAAGGTGAGAGAAGAATAAATGTGCATGCTTGGGGAAAAACATACATAAGAACCAGAAAGAAAAGAGGAATCGGAAACAAACAAATTTATCTGGGGCACTAGAAAGAATGTAGGTCCTTCTCATAGAAAAGTCTGCCCATGAAGTGTGTGGGCTTTTTTATTATCATATATATATAATTTCACAGTATGGCTACTGGGTGCTAAATAAAACAGTATCACAGTACACAGCCAAGGCTATCATCTTTAGTATTTGATACCTCAATACAAATAATTGTAATGCTGACATTTCATTTTAAGTCAACCTGCTTACACCTACGGCATGTTACATGTGCTACATTTGCTATCGGTGTATCTGTAAAACTGCTATCAAGTAGCTAGCAGCTTACCCATAAAACTTGCTGTGAAGGACATTTCTGGCTTCTACTGAAAATGTAGTTTGATCATAGACTTTGCTGCTGATAAAGCTTAAAGGGGTGGCTTTTAAAACACAATACAACATATATAAAATACCAATAACACTTCCTTTCTGGACTGTTAGGCATCTGAAGGATTCAAGCAAATGTTCTCTAAAGAAAATAAATCTCCAAAAAGTTTCTTAAAAAACAGAAAAAGTTTCTTCTTTTTTTCTGACCAAATTGCCTTTAAATTACACTGCAAAACCCTTCTGTAAGGTTGTTCTTGGAAAGCAGAAAGAATGATGATAAAGCCTGCCTTAAGGCAGATGATTATCAAGAACTTTAATGGAATTGAGTGCTGGGCTAGAGCAGAGATACAAAAGAATCCCTTGACCTCAGTGTGTGTTTTTGTTCTAGCACAAAGCAGCAAAGTCTACAATGCACTGTTAATGTTGCTTTGATATTGTGGAAGCCCAACCCTCTATCTATCTAGAGGTTTTTAAAACCCTTTTAAGTCTCTGCAGGCATTTTCTCTGTATTATGTGCAAGGTTCCCATTTAATGTTGGATGAATCAATTTTGAGCAACTGACCTGGACCTCTAATGAAAATTTGACAAAAATTAGCCCCAAGTCTTTCTCCAAAGTTTCCAAAGTTCTGGCTACGTTAATCGTCGTAATCTTTGCTCGGCTCAGAATTTCAGTTGAAATTCTCCAAACAAACAACAGGGGTCAATGCACAGTTAGGTAATTTCTTTCTGAGAACTGTGAATCTTTCTACCATGGATTTTAACCCCAGCCCACCTCAGGGAATTAATTTCTCATACAACTTCAGTAGGCAGTACTTTGTGCTTCCAGTGGAGCAAACAGTACCAACACCCAAATGTACTTTGGACTGCTAAGACCAATTATCATGTTATCAATATTTGCTCTCCAGGATGCCCACAATGCTCAAGCAAACTGCAGGTCTATTCAAATTGATAAAATCTATTTTATTTTTACCAGTGATGTCATTTTGAGGACAAAATCTATTTGCAGTGATGCCCCTGACGTCAAAACTCAACAGGCTTTTATTAAACAATGAATCTGCCCTTTAAGCTCAATTAGTGACATATTAAACATAACATTTGAAACCAAAAACTTTCCAATTTGATAGAACAATTGCTCTTGATGAACTATTCATGCTTTCATGTACTCCCTGAATTTCGGTGCTTTAGACCAGAAGTCTTTGTTTGATTCACTTAGATTGCCAAAGATGGAATGACTGCTGAAAATCCACTATGGTGAATAAACAGATTCACACATAGAAATATCTGTGACAAGCAATAAATATTCTTTCTTTGTATTGAGACCTGAGTATCCACTTACGAATAGACTTGAAACCTTCTCAGATACATCATCAGCCTATTTATGCTGAGATTATGTTTTGTGTGGAACTTGTGTATATCATTAGCAAAAAGCATATTCCATGCTGACTTGCTCCTCTAGAGAATTTGTCACCCATTTAGGACAACAAAGGAAAAAGGAAACTGAAGCCAGAAAAATTAACATCATGCAGCTTTCAAACAAGGGGTTTGGTAAATCACCAAAGTGATTTAAGTGTCTGAGAAAAAGGCACATTCAGTCTTTCGCTTCAGCCTCAGAATAGGTTCGTATCAACACTGAAGAATGATATGATTAATTAGGACTACATTTCCTGTTCACTACAGATATATTCCCAAAAAGAAAACAACCTATTAATTTGTGTATATCCAAAAATACTGATGCTGCATAACACAGTATTCCCACGTGAAGTTGTCTGCAAGAGTGAATTCTTCAGTAATTAGTATTTGTTTGCTTGTGCCATGGATTTTTGTCTTTTCCCTTGAAGCTGTTTATCAACGAAAACTCTTAATGCATTATAATTAATGCAATCACACTTTTCTAGGAGTAGCTGCTGATTTGAAACAGCACTTGAAATATGAAATATTGAACTTTTTAACAAATGCCTTGTTCTTCTCAAGATGTCCAATTATTACATTCTCAGTGTGTCATCTGTAACTGCCTTGTAAGCTTTTGGGCCATTGTGACAACGGGGAAATTCGAGACAAACAATGACACTTCTACTCCCTTGGGAGAAACAGAATTCTCTTTCTTCGTAAAATGAAGGCTTTTTTTATGTTTACGTGGGAACAATGCTGTCAGGAGCTTGCCACATCATCTTTGCATTCAATAAAAGAATTTTATATATAGGAATATTTCGAGACCCTGCTCTACCTGTCTGAGCTGGGGAGTCAACCTTTTCTGTCCTTCCTCTTATTAGGTGCTTTAGCATTTTCCACTTCATCCCTCTTTCAAAACCCAACTACTTTATTACAACGAGCTTGAGAAAAGAGCTCGGAAGATGACTGGATGTGAGAGTGATACTCATGGATTCTCAGGTTTGCTGTCTGTGGGGGTGGGAGCACTGGTAGCATCTGTGCTGCCAGGGCCACACTTGACTTCCTCACTGACAGTACAGCAAAGGCATGCAGAGTGTAACATATTTTTAAAAACTTTCAAAATTTTCTAAATATATGTTGAAGTACAGTACAGCACAATAGAAATGACTGCTTCATATGGAAATGATCACGTGTTCCTGAGATACAGGTGTATGAGGAGGGAAATTGCATATAAAGAGGTATTCTTGCTTTCTTTCAATTTAGAAAATCCAAAACATCAGCAAAATACTTCAGTTTGTTTAGATCAACAATGGACAATACAACTGGCATTTTGCACGTTTTCTGTTTAACACACCCAGGAGAATCTTATTATTAGAACATGATGAACCAGCACTGTCTTACATGATACCAACCTAGAGGATTGCTCAGTTTTAAGTTTGTTCAGCTCTAAGTTCATTAATAGTTTTGATCAAACCCAGTAGAATAAACTCATTAAATTACATCTAAAAACCCACAGTGAACTTTGGTTTTTTTAAAAGAAGGAAGGGTGGCCTTGGACTGATGAAGGGTAGGTTTAGATCAGACATTAAAAAGAAATTCATTACTATAAGGATGGTGAGGCCCTGGCACAGGTTGCCCAGAGAAGCTGTGGCTGCCCCATCCCTGGGGGTGTCCAAGGCCAGGTTGGATGGGGCTCTGAGCAACCTGGTCGAGTGGAAAGTGTCCCTGCCCATGGCAGTGGGGCTGGAGCCAGATGATCTTTAAGGTCCCTTCCAACCCAAACCATTCTATTATGACTCTTATGATTCTACAAAACTACAGTTTGTGCTGATGATGAATGCAGTAAGAAATGAACTTACAGCCCACTGAAATTTTCAAGATTTCAAAGAAGTTCTTGTTCCAGAAGAACCCCCAACACAGCGAAACTGGTCCACAAAAACAGCTCACCGAAAGTGTCCACCAGGACATGAACTGCCCCCTTTGATCAGACTAAGGACCTGGCTCACTGTCACGTGCCTGACAGCAGTGAGGCACAGCATTCACAGAGCCATCCTTCCTGCATTATTCCCTTTTGCTTCTGAGAACAGAAGATCAGAAGCTAATAACAAAGAAAGCCAAATTTGGATCTTTTACATCTCAGGTAATCCTCCACACCAAGTTCTTTATAGCTTTCAAAAGTTCTTCCTTGTGTATGCTTTTGACTAAAAATTGCAAGCTGAAGGGGGAAATGTTCCAAATGAATGGTTCTGAAAGCTGTATAGAGTTTTCAGCAGTAAAAAAAAAAAAAAAAATCAGTATCTTTTTATGAAAACCTTTGTATCAGAAAAATGCCAGAACCTCTATCAAGGAATTTTAAAAGAATCTGAACAAGATCTAGGAATGCTTGCTACCCAAAAAGAACAATGCAGACATGCATCAGCAAAAATACCAATGTCAGATAAAACATAGCCTGATGAGAGTGAAATTAAACACAGCACTATCCTGATATAGGAGTATTGAGGAATACACTCATATCCATGCTTCTAATTTCAGAGGCCTGGGCTCGTCCTACTGAAATAAGTAATGACTTGTACCTTCTGCATTAGAATTCATTGTTAAAATGTGAATAAATTTGCTTAGACTTCTATTACTTCTCCTGTGCCAATACTCTTGCACACAATGCCTACCATCATCAAAGTTTCCTGACATTACCAACTAGATCCTCAAACTCGTTGAGCTATTCTAGCTGGATTGACAAGGCAGAATAGGGACGGCTGGAATCCTGTGTTGGGCCTTCAAGAGATGGCATTGTCTAGGGAGAAGATGATGTTTTTGCAGCTGGTATAATTCAGCTGATGAAAAGGTCATTGTACGAGGTACAGGAATTTCCTAAGGGCAGCACTGCCTGGCTTCTCTGCAGCACTGCTTACTGGGGACTTGTCTAGGTCTGGGCCACTGACATAGCTGTCACTTTATCCATGTTATCAGCCCTTAAAAAGGTGAAGAAAAGGCTGTTTTCTTTGTTAAAAAAGACTTCAGTGGACAGGAGGGATGGTTCCATAGGGATAACCTCGCCCATTTAACAGAGGGCCTTGGGAACCCAAGGCACAACTGAAGTCTTACTTTGGGGAATGACAACCAACCTGCTCCATAACCACTGTGTCCCATCAGAGACTCAGATTTAGTGCCTGTGGGAGAAGCAAAATATTAACACCCTCAAGGGGAACCTCCATGATATATTACAGGATCCAGTAACAAAGTAAAACATCAAAATATATAGCAATGTGGCCTCAGTCACTACCACCAATTACACTGATGTACACCAAGGAAACACTGGACTCTTTGAAGGAAAAAAGCCCTGCAAATAGTTGGGTTTTTTTTTCTTTTTCAACATCTACATTTTAAAAAAAGTGGAAATCTTGCACATAATTCAAAGTAAAATTTTTGAGAATTTTGGGGTGGAGGCAAAATCATTATTTCAGATGAGGAAAATAATTCTGAACAATGTTAAGTGAATTAGTCCGTGCTGGGCAACTTCTACTAACAGAAAGTAAGTCCTTTATTCACAGAATGAGAAGAATGTATTTCTATTTTCAAGGCTAGTGCCTACCCACTCACAGAATCCCCTCAGAGTCTTACACTGCATTGTTCAAAGTTCTTGCTATTCAGTTGCTGTCATGGAGCCAGATTATGGCTGGGTTCTCAGAGAGGGAAGAGTTTAGGGATCTTTCCTGCAAGTAAGGCAGCCAGAGTTTATTTGGCTGAATTTGGGACTGAAAAGGCTGTGTAACTCAATACTGCATGCACACATTTTCCTAATAACCCGAAGAGAAATGTGTTTCAACATGATACCTCAGTACAGCCCCATTTGTATTAGTGAAATGGATTAGATTCTGGCTAGAAAAATCACTTACAGTGTCCTGAAAACATGGAATTAGATTTTAACTGCAGTCTCAATCTGTGAAATGAACTTGTTAAAGGAGAATCCTTTTTGTCCAGAGTCAGTTCCTTACAGTGGAACTGCTCTAATACAAGCCTCAAACAGATTTCTGTCCTCCATTGCCTGATATTTCTACATGTCCTGAGATTAAAATTTAGTACATTCCAATCAGGAAGCAGGCTGGATGGTGCCACCCTTCTGAAAAGTGTAGAGCAAGGTCAATCTTATTTCCAGTAACAGCTTTAAGGTCTTCTGAACAGACACCTTCGGTTCAGTTTATCACAGTGATTACTCTGCTATTCAGAATTTTAATCTGAATTTTACTAATTCAAGGCCAGATGACAGAGTTACAGTGTATCAGTATTACTCCCACTGAAAGTATCATGCACAGCAACCCTCTAGCTAAGCCACTAAATGTAACCCACTAGTTTTGGAGGCTGAAATGATGTTTCATAACCAGACTCCAAGGCCCTTGTGTCAAGCATTCAAGCATTGCACTGATCCACAGTGATAATGGTATGTACTCATCTGTTATATAGCTGATGAAATCTGGTTATCCAGTAACAGAGCTAAATGAAGCTAAAGCTGACATTAGTGGGGAAACAAATAATGAGAATTAAACATGTCTTTTTCCAAGAACTGACAGCAAAAAAATCCAGTGTAAAATATAATTTTGTACCTATCACATGACTCTGACATGTAGTCCTTGTCATGGTGTCCTCCTCTTCTTCTGCCAGGTTTTCTGTGACTACTTTAGCCTGTACATAGTGCAACAACAAAAGTGAAGAAGATCTGTGACTCTGTTTATGTTGCTTCATGATAACTACAGAATATTTTTCAGAAATAAACCAGAGTAAAGTTACAGGGCAGCTAAGAATGGAAGTATTTAAACTGTCTCGTTCTATGAATGATATTTGAGGATAACAACTTTAATTTCATTGAAGTCACAATATACAGCAGTCAAAAATACCCTTAGAAGGTACAATTCTTCAAAAGAAAAAATCTTTCTGCATTAAAAAGACCCAACCCCCAAAATGCTCAGTTCCCCTGACCTTTTGTTTCTCTCTGGAAATGCTGTTTCAGATGTTAAAAAAAAAAAAAAAAAGTGAACTTAACATGTGGTATGGTATCTCTCTAGTTCAGTTTGCAAACACTGAACTTCAGCGTTTTTGTTTCCACCTCTGTTTAAAAGCATTTATTAGCTAAACAGAGAGAAACACTTCATTTAAGAATGCAGTGCACTCTAAGAGCCTGTGTGTGATATTCCAGTTTGTGCTACTTAAACCCCGTAGATACTGTTTTTCCAGATGAAGATGCATTTTGCTTTGATCTTCTGCACTCCTATTTCTCAAGTGCACAGATAATCTGAGTACCTCCCTAGAATACAGTGAAATCCCTCTCCATTATGTGCCATCAGTGGCCATAATTCAGATCCAGAGACATATTTTTCTGCCATGCTACATAAATCAAACAGGAATAAAGATACTTTCAGGGTGATGAGAGTGGGAAAGCCAGCGCTACAGAAAAAAATGCTTTCAATATCTCAGAGATCTTATATTATTTGCTAATCACTCTGTGCTGGTTTAAACTACTTACAGCACATTCAAAATAACATTAAATATGTTCTGTAATCTAAACCAGTAGAATTTATCATAATTTGCATGACCTATATCTTTGATCAGAGTATGTATTCTGTTTGTCTGGCTTACACAAGTAGCCCTATTGACCTCCTGTGACCAGCCTAAGGACAACACGGAAGACTCGCTCTCTAGATTTATAAACACGCATTTATAATCGTTTAATACTAGAGATTTTTACTTTTTTTTTTTTTTTTTTTTCCTTCTGAAATGACACCCTTCAGGCTATGGAAAATGAGGAGGCAAGTGATCATTTGGCATCAGATCTCGGGTAGAACAGTTTCTCACATTTGCAGACTGCGCTTGGCCGTCTGTGGCTGCTGTGACATTTCACAATATTGCGATAGATCTCTGGGTATTCCCCAAACACACAGACTGCAGACACGGAGTGCTACACAAAACTTCTGGTGTCTTGATTTTGGTGCCACGCTTCCTCACAAAGTAAAGCCCATGGCTTTTCTAAATTACAGAGGGCTGTAATAAAATCACAAAGATGAAATGAAGCAGCGCAGCACAAAAATGATGTATCTCACCTTAAGCTCCAGCCAAGGTCGTGAAAAAGTACTGAAGAATGTGGAATATCCTTGGTATAGGCTAAAGTATTATGTATTTCTGTTGGCTGGCCTTTAAAGCAAAGTGCTTTTTTGATGAACGCTAACGGGAAGTGTATCCCTCTGAAGGTGAATGCACAAGGCCACCACTGGTGGAACATTGCTTTTTCCATAAATTCAGTGGCAGTCCAGCAATAACATTCTTTGCATGAACAGAAATCAGAGGTTATTGGTGCATACGTTACGGCATAATAGTGCCTCAAGTCTTTACCTGGCACATCATAAGAGAAGTGATTTAATCATCACAAATTAAATAGGTTTTAAAGGAAAAACTTGCTAGAAAATTAATGTTGAAATTTGCTCTGGCCAGGATTTAAAGCAGCAGTATAGATATGCAGTTTTGAAATACAGCGACTTCCGCACTGAACCGTGCCACTGAATGCACTTTGCATTGTTCAAAAAAGGAAAAAATATCTTCCCAGTTTAGGGCTTTTTGAAAGATTTATGCTGTTTTCTCCAAAAGCATTAATTTTGTCTTTTTATGAGCAAAAAGGATGCACAACAGGCCATTCTATTGCATGCAATAGTTTTCAGTCACAGCTATCTCCCAGTCCTTCGCAATCTGCTTCAAAGTGAGCAGACACCAAAGAATAACTGGAAATGATAGTAATAAGATGCATGAACTTTGAATTTAAAGGCTTTCCATCGTTTTTCTTTTAGAAGTTTGGAGGACAAGATGAATTATCACATATTGAGGAATCCTAAGGTATATCTCTTTCATAAGTTAGCATTAATAACTGTAAGCACATTTTAAATCTCACTGTTCTGGACGTCCACAGTCTTTTGGCACCAGATATTTCTTTCAGGAATTAAGTGCCACAATAAACACAATATGAAACTCAAAAAGATTAATGTAAATTAATCTTCAAAAATAATACAGAAAAGACTTTGTTTCCCAGCTAACAAAAGAGTGTATGGCATAGCAGAGGTAATGCCTTTTCCCTATGACTAATATGTCCTTAAAAACTAAATAGTATAATTAGCATTTCTCCATTGTTTATGTACATTAAGGACAATCTTTGTAGTTCCCTCATAAAATGAAGCATGTTTCTTGAAGATGAAAGTCTTAAAAGTCTTACTTAAAAGACTATTATTGAAGCTTTCAGAAAGACTTCACAAAATGACAGACAAAAAGCACAGCAAATTATTGCAGCATAGAAAATAGTAAGTTAGAAAGAAATTGTAGGAGCAATGCGTGGAGTTTTTTGTACTTCTGTACAGTGAAGATATACCCTAAGCTGTCAGGACCATATTAAATGGGGCATAGTTAAACTGAGTGGTTCTGATAAGGGGCTCTGCTTTGCTATCAAAGTTCTAGATCAGTTGGATTGAATTTCCTGCATATTGCACATTTCCAGACTTTCATTCTCTCTCTTTCCTTTCAGTGACATTACAAGGACAGCCTTAGATATGCTTATAATTTGTGGTTTTATAATGCAGGAGGCATCTACATTTTCAAAGAAGAGATGTTACGACAGGAGTCAGGAGGAAAGTTTTCAAACACATTCATTTTGCATATGTTCCCTGTAAGTTTTAAAAAATGACCTTGCAGATGTTTGTAGGAAAGACATCTGTATTAAAATAAATAAAAAAAAAAAAAAAAAAAGAAAAAACCACATTTGCCTGAATTTGAAACCCTGTATGGGATGTTTTGACCTTAAGCATCCTAAACATCATTACTAAGCTAAGAGTTTCTCCAGTTCCCATTATGAAGCTTTTTGCAATGTTTTAGCAACACATCGCAAAGAATTTGTATTTCAGATTCTCTCAGATGAAATAGTTGGATGTGCTGCACTTCAATAACTTAATCCTGTCAGAACAACAAAAGCAATAGCCTCAGCTTCATATTAAAGAGTACATTTGGCATAAGTTTCAAGACTTGTTGTTAAAATTGTGGTTATGGTTAATATTCATCATATTAATATGGTCAAGACAGCAATCAGGAAGGACAAAAGAATGCTCTTCAGTTAAAGCATCTCTGTTCTCCTGGTGCCTGGACTTTAAAACATCCTGGGATAGGCCCTTGCTTGGCACGAAATTGCTCATTAAATTCTAAGGTTAATTAATAGAAGCTTCACAAGGAAGGGCACCCATCCAGCCTGACTTTAGATTACAATCCTGGACTCTCTGTGAACACTTCCCAGGGCAGTAAAGTCAGTCACACAACCTTTCAAGAACCAGAATCTAGTAGCTAACAGAAAATAAAATTATTTTTCTTCTAAATTGCAACGTTCTGGGTAAATTATCAGGTACAGTTAGTACCTTACTGAAGTATAAAACTAACTACAGGGCATCTACAGAGAGATTTTTCAATGCCACAAAGAGAGATGCAGGTCAAATGCATGTTTTTGCTTTTGAACGCTCCCTCTTAAGTGACAAATATTCCCAAACTTGGTCAAATACTTTGCCTTTTCCCCATCATTAGTGCACTTTTTAGGCTTAATGCCTTCTATAATGTTCAGAGGAATGTTTAACACTGGCATGCAATTTTCAGGGAAAGGGGAAAAAATTAAAAAAAAGGAAAATGGCCCTATTACTTCACTCTACTACAGCATGATTATAGCATCACTGTGCATATATTTCCACTGGAACTGAATTGCCAGCAGAAGCAGTAGGACCTTCATGACTAGCTGTATAATGTGGCCTATAGTCAACCTGCCAACTTTTGTATTAATTCACAATTCTCTAGCTACACAAAATCTTTCTCTCTTATATATAAACAGTTATTATCCTGTTTGCCTGTACTGGCAATAAGAAACACATCCAGAAGTTTAAAAGAAGGTAATAATGTTTTCATGTACTAAAGCACTTACCAGGGTCTGATTCTGCATTTCCATATCAGCTTTTGTGTTGCTGTTTTTCTTGTGGTTTCCTTGAGAGCTGATAGAGTTGCCATGAAGAGAGGAGCCCTGGGAGCTGCCCTTCGACACACTCCTGCAGGAAACATTATTTGATCCACTTTCTGTCTGCTGAGCTGCTTTCTTATCAACTCTGCAGGTAGAGAGTGATTCCTCTGATAAATTACATTGCCCTTCTTCAATCACTCTACTTTCCCATTCCTTTAATGTTTAAAGTAACCTCTCTGTATCTTTCCGTCTCTAGACCTTTGAGTGATAAATGTTTCTAACTAGCCTTGATCAAACCTGTCACTTGCAATTTCAGGTGGTATATCAATTTAGCCTTTCACATATAATGATTTATATTATATTTGGGACTGCCTTGGGGCAAGAATGAAAACACAGCATACCAGTTGCCAAGTTCTTCTGTGCCCAAAGGTTGTGGTAGCTGGAAATGTAATTAATTCTGACTAGTTACCAAATATGTGCTTCCTGGTTACAATACAGGAAACCAGAATACATTAAAACATGTACCTAATTACCCTTCATCTTTACACACCATCTGCCTAGATTCTTGATTCCTGGAATCATTTGAATTTTCATCAACTTGGATGTAACTTGCCATTCATTAATTTCAAAGACCAGTGGTTTGGTTAACAAAGTAACATGAACAAAATTATCATTTCATTACTAATGCTTTTTTTCCTGTAGAGATTAAAGTCCCAGTACTGTATCCACCGATTGCTACTGTGCATTCTTAGCACAGAAGAAACATACTTTGAACTTAGCGTCGGGCATCTGTAAAAGCTACGTTGTACATCAACACATCCCAAACTGTGTTCTGGAGTTTTACCTGTTTAAAAGCTCTTTCATAAAGCTGTCTTTTGGTGAATATGCAGCTGTGGTCGAACCTCTGACTTGTTCACATTCAATCTCACCAGGCGTGTCTTGAGAAGGTTTCATAATTTTGTTCTCCATGACTAAAATGTCACCATTGTCTGTTTCCCTGTTAATTTCATTTTCTATTTCACAGTGTTGTTCAGTTTTCTTTTTTTCTTTTCTTCTCTCTAATTTTGCCTGCTTAATTCCAAATCCTGAAACTTTTGCATCCTTTTTTTCTACCTTAGTTTTAGGAACATCAGTTTTTCTGCTACTCAGTGCTGGGAGCTTACTCTTTCGAAATCCAAACCAACTGGCTATAGAGGGCCCAGTCTTTTGTTTAGTCTCCACAGTGGGAGATTTGGTTTGTCCCTGACCCTTTTGCACATTTTCTTGGATGCACAACATGACTTTCTCCTCTATTGTAGGTTGCAGAGCTGGTGAACTCAAAACATCATTAACCTTCTCAGAGGCTTCTGCTAATTTTAAAGACATTTGCTGTCTTCGTGATTTTGTTGCTTCCAATTTATGAGGACATTTTATACCATCAAAGCCTTCAAAGGACAAAATTTGCTTAGAAGATACAGTAGCCGATGCTTCTAACTCCAATTCTGCTGACAGAACATTTTTTTTACTTAGAGCTTCATGTTTAAGACTTTCAGTGCTCTTCTCACTCTGCATAGATCGACCGCGTGCATCTTTCTGACAAAACGGTTTGTTTCCATCACATTTTGAAGCCTTGGGAAACGAGTCTATTTTTGGAGATGATTTGAAGGGCAGTTTGCTCGGGCTTCCATGCTGGCTATTGCAACTACTCGTATTTCCAAGAGAACCTTGCCTAGGATTGGAATTTTCTGCGGGTTTAGTAGTATATAAAAGAGCCTCTGGTGTCACTGCTGACCCAGGAACAGCCTTGATCTGAAGCCCTTCCATGGCTGAGTTCTGCCTTGTTAGAGAATTTCCTCTGTCAGAAGTGTTTGTAATAATCTGAGTCCGTACTTTCCCAAGACCTTCTGCCACAGGGGCAGATGGCTTCTCCCCTGTGTGAATGCTGAAACTCTGACTACGAGCTTTCGCTCCGTTCATGCCCAGTGCTGGCTTCAAGTGCGACTTGTTGTTAGAAGAAACAGATCTCTTAACTAATCTGTTTTCTAATCCATCTACTCTGTCCACCACCAAGCTGCAGTTTTCATGTGAATGAGGTGATGCTGCATCCATACCAAGTCCCACAGTAAAATTATTTTTTACTTCGGTGTCAGACTTAGAGTCTTTTAAATCAGCATAGGCTGCGCCTCTGGTGGCTCCACATGCAGATTCACTTTGCTTGTACTTACTTGAGCTCACACTACTTTTGGAAGCTGCATTTATACTGTCCTTTTCTTGCTTCCCTGGTACAGTAGAGCTCTTGCGGAGAAGCTGGGGAGATTTGACAAATAATTTCAGTCCTACAGGGAGACGGGTTTTCATTCCTTTCTCGTTAGAGTTTTGGCCAGCGTGTGCAGTGTCACTGCCATGAAACACTGTTGATGGGGGACTGTTTACCTGAGATAGTAAGGGCTCACTTGTGCTTGTTGCATGACATTGAGGAGTTGTGGGGACAATGTTTGGCACCTTTTGTAGCTGATCCACCCCACTGTCACTGGAAGTATTTTTTTTGCTGGAATATGTGTCTTGTGAAGAAGTTGTTTCCAGTGACGGACAACCTACAGAAAAGGACCTGGCTGTTTGAAAATCTGTGCTGGAACATTCACGATTCCTGTGGAGACCCAGCTGATTAGCGGTTTTTGGGCAGACTTGCTTTGTGGAAACTTTGGAAAGTCCTTGGCATGCACTATGGGACTGCTGAGATGTGCATTTATTTTGCATAATTCCTTCTGCAGTTTCTTGAAGGTAAGATAATTCAATTTTGGCCCCAGAAGATACGTTTTTTGCTTGCATTTCCTGATTAGATTGATTATGAAAGCCAGAGTTCATAGTCCCTTTTAATGGTGATGATTTCAGTATATTTTTTGCTGTTTCAGTGGGACCAGCTCCTCCTAACTTAACTGCTACAGGTGGAGAATGGGCATAATTAGGCCGAATCAACAGGGATGTTGACCTGCCCGGAGGAAGGGGTGGGGATGGAGATCGGCCTTCTACAGTTGCTAAATCACAATGAAAGTCTCTGGTTGGAGGTTCTCCATCGTTACTGGGCTCTATAAGGTGCAGAGGCAACAGTGGTGGTGCTGGACTCTGACTCTTTGGATACCTTGACCCATCGCCTCTGCCTGGACGTTTCAAGTCGGGCAGAGGGTGGGCAGGGGGCTTTGGAACCTGAAAGTCAACTTTTGAGTCAAAATGACGAGGTGGACTTTGTGCCTTCTTGAATCTTGAAAGCTTTACAGGTGGCAGAGCAGGTGATTTTTCAAGGCCTGTGGGGCCCACTGATAGAGCTACAGGTGTCTCCCCACTCTCTGAGATCACAGTTTTTTGGGGAGAAAATTTACCTCTGCTGGGTATTTTAGTTACATTTGGCTTTTGACTGATTCCTGCACGCACAGTGGAGCTTGAATTAGCCTTGTATGATGCATCATACACTGGCTTCACTAGCTTTTGCCGTGAAGTATTTTGCAGTGTCACTCTTCCACAGCGTGAAGATTCACTGCAGGCCACAGAGACAACTGCATTTTTATTCCCTGTATTATCTTCGAGATTATTTTTCTCAGTTTCATCTTCTGGTCTTTCTAAAACAGTGTAGTTTCTAGCATTGGTTCCTGTCTGCAAATCAGTTATTCCCTGAGGTGTAAGTTCAGTGTATTCTGCACTGGACATAGTTTGTGGCTGGTTGATTGAAATCTCATTTCTTGTTACAGTGACAACTCCAGTTTGATGTGAGCTGAATTCAATAGGCTCACCATCCTCAGCATCAAATACTACCGTAATGCACTCTTCAGATGAGGTCTTCTTTATAACCTTTTGTTGTTTAATGAAATTACATGTCTTCGGCCTAATGTCTGAGTGAACAGCTGGATGGTTTTCCTCTTTGTCAGTAGATACAAACTGAGAATTCTCTGGGACTTTGAGCATGTCAGAGGTCTTTGTGTACTTCTCAGTAAAGGGAGTTGCTAATAAATCTGATGGACTTTTTTCATCACTGCTTTCTATATGCAATTCATCCAAGACTTCATTGTCATCAGTATCTGAAAGCTGAAAATTAAGGTCCCTCCAGCCTGTATTAGCATGGCTTTGATTTAACTGCAACTCTGGCAGCTTTATTCTGGTGCATGATTTTACCTCTCCCTGACATCCACTGACAAAACTAGTCAATTTTTCAGGTCTTTCCTTTGAATTAAAATACGAATCTTTTTCTGAAAAATGTTTCCTATTAGGATCCCAGTCAAAGAGACTGTCAGAAATGCTATGGGTTAATTTGTTACAATAGGTCCTGCAGTCTTTGCTTGGTATGTCCTGCAGCAACCGTAAGGATGAAGAGTCATCATCTGCATCATCATGTGAATCTGAATCATATGAGAAAGTTTTGTTATGCTCAATGCAAATAGTTCCCATTTCCATTGGCTTACAATGAGTCTGTTCATTATGGCCACCACATTTAACTCCAGGGGAATATATTCCTTCATTAGAGTTCATGCAATCCTTGTAACCCCATTTTGATATTACTGAAGGTGATTCAAGCAATATTTTTTGCTTCTGTAATTTCTTCAGCCCTTCTAAGATATGGTTTTCCTTGATACGAGTTGGAGGTAGATCATCTGCAGGACTTGAGAGGTTGCTTGGGAGCGAAGAACCAATGCTTATTCTTTTATCCCATCTCATGGATGACTGTTAAAACAAAATAAAGATCATGTATTACTCACAAGTGCTGTCAATAAAAGCATTGCCATATTGGTAAAGAGATATAGGAGTTACATAAGGACTTCACACTTCATCCTTTGCTATTAATAGTGAAGTTCTTTTTTAATAAAGGATTTCACACTGGTGTGAAGGCTGCGGTGCATTAAAAACCTGTAGAAAGAACAATAGAAATGGAAGGATTAAGATAAAGAAGAGCAATTTGGACTATGAAAGACACAATAAATTTCAGAATAAATGAGGAGACTGTAAGCAAATGGGAATGATAAAGGAATTGCTAAAAAAATTAAACGGGGAGGAGTGACAGGGAAGGAGACATTGCAGTGAGAACCCTTACTGAGTTAGTGACAACTGTTTTCAATATAAAAGAGAGAAGAAAGTGAGAAATAATTCTGAAATAGGAAGCTTTTCAATTAATCTTGTTTCAGATTAACTTAAACTACTAAATGAAGAGAATTAATTTGATTTACCCTTCTGCTGCATGTCTTTCCATCATTCCAAGTGTAGGAGGAACCACTGGAATATTCACTGCAAGCACTTGAGAGGGAGAGTTCACTGCTGCTGCAGCTGCTCCGGGGATACAGGCGGCTAGAACCTGTCATATTTAATTGACTCTGGCATTTCAAGACAGGTATACTGGATTTCACATTCTGCTGGCATTCCTAAAATATGAGAAGAAATAGAAATATCTTGTGGGAGGAAAAAGATCATTTAACTTCCCCTTGATTAAGAATGGCAAAGAAAAAGCAAGTAAACTACTGACACCTTCCTCTTACACTGTTAGCATCTGGTGAATTTTATACAGAGAACTAAATTAAAAATTGCTAACCATTCCATTTGTCAGGGGAAAAGTCCACAATTGTCAGTGTTTTCTTCTTTATTCTTAAACTAGTATTGTGCTCTTCTTTTGCTAAAGATTATCCTATTTGAATTATGCTTTATACATAAGCGGTGTGCTCTGGTAAGATACAGAAAACAAAGTTATAAGAATACAAGTACATCTTGACAACTGCATTATAGCCCCACGATGTAACAGATGAGGCTGTACACCCTGGACAAGGTAAATTAATTTAGTATCCCGAGCAGAATTTCCACTGAGAATGGAATCTCTCCATTACAGTCTAATTTTGGTTTCCTATCTAGTTCAAAGCTTTGTCTAAGAAACTCTCTGACGTAGGACAATCCATCTTTGTGTCGCTCGCAGACAGCTGAAGCCTCTTGCTTATGCAATTTATTGACACTTTATGGCTGCCTTTAGTACTTGTGTAGTTATCGCCCCTCTCCAAATGCAATTTCAGCTGACTGTGACTAAGTGCCAGCTTTGAGGAAGAGAGTAATGAAGAGTAGATAGCACTTTAGGTAAAATATTAAACCTCTGTAGGAGTAGCTAGGATGCCTTTAATTTGTTTTCGAACTAATACTCTTGTGCCTAACAGCGTTTGAGCTTCTTTAATGTTAAGTGCTTGCACTATTCTGTCGTGCTATTCTCCAGTTTCCTTACAGAATCAGACATTCTTTTAATTACCAGGAACACCAGATATGACTACATGAAAGGACGTTGTAGTGAGCTGGGGGTTTGTCTTTTCTCCCAAGCAGCAACTGATAGGACAAGAGGAAATGGCCTCAAGTTGTGCCATGGGAGGTTTAGATTGGATGTTAGGAAAAATTCCTTCACAAAAAGAGTTGTCAAGCAATAGAGCAGGGCAGTGGTTGACTCACCATCCCTGGAGGGACTTAAAAGATGTGTTGATGTGGCACTTGGGGACATGGTTTAGTGGCGGACCTGGAAGTGCTGGGTCAATAGTTGGGACTCAATGATCCTAAAGGACTCTTGTACCTAGTGGTGGGTTAATGGTGGATGATCTTAAGGGTATTTTCAAATCTAAATGACCCTATGATTCTATAACTCTGTAGCATAAAACTTCCCTTTGTATTTCCTTATGGCAAGCTAAAACAATATTTATTGATTTTTGTATGTAGATATAACTCAAATTAATTTTGCTTAAATGAAGAATTCACCTTCTCATGAAGAAATGAGAAATCTAAAGTTATTGAACCCATAAAACAGTTCCCAAAAGTGTGTATGCCGTAGACACAGCCTCGTAATGTAAATCTCTGGAACAATGCTTGGTTTGTAGGCACTCCTCATACACTGACATGTTTTTTGGCCTTCTGCTAATTTCTTCCATTTATTCCCCCATGTCCTCCCATTTATTACTACTAGGGTTGAACCTTTTTTCAGCTGAATGGGAGAGAGCGGAATTTTTACTGCTGAGGAGTTCATCAGTACAGCTGTTCATTGCTCAACTGACATCATAATGTTCTGTTTTTGACAAACCTAACTACAGGGCAAATCATTATTCTTTGTCACAGGCAAAACCTATGAATGGGAAAATCATTTAGAGGCATCAAGAGCACATTTCACCTCTGGGAGTTATTGGTACATGTTCTCCTAGGAAGTCAAATGGATGCAGGAGGAATAGCCTTTAAATCCACTGGCTCTGGGAAGAATACATCTTTCAGCATCAGAGGCAGGCTGATGCCTGGTTTTTGGCTCTGAAGCAGACTTTTTCGCTTTGTTGAGACAAATTAGTCTTTATTTCTGACATTGTGGTTCCCATGGGAGACCCTCCCTCTTCAGCTTCCTCAGCTGTGACGGCGTCATTCCCGCTAAGGGTGACTGTGCAGAGGCCAGTGGCAGCATCTGCTTGTTCTGGCTACTTCACTGCATGTCAGCTGTGGCACTGGGAAAACATGTCATGTCAAATTCCTGCCCTTCATACTGGCCTATGTCCCAGTCACCAGAGTGCTGAAGGGAAGGATGCCTGTAAATCCTTTCCTCTAAGAACCTCCTGTAGGAGAAAAGAGCGTAGTGGTAAGTCCTGCCTTCCTCTCATCTCCAGGCTAGTCTGAGCCTCCCCATCTCCTCACTTCGTTTCCTTTGCACCTAAGACAGGAGAAAGGCATTTGGTCCTACAGTTTCAGCAGTGGGAAAAATGGAGATGTCTAAGCAAAGCAAAAGAACAGTGTATTACGGTAATCATCTCTAATGTTTAAGAGAGGAGAAAATGTGCAAAAAATATCCTGTCACTCCAGATTCTGAAGTAGAATAGCTACTCAATTTCTAGATTGCATTCGGATCACTAAAGAGAGTAGAATTTTCTCCTGCAATTTGCCTTTATTCTCTAAATTATCCAAGAGAGTATTTTGAATAGCATGTTTATAATGCATTTATTAAATACATTTACCTTGCATGTGGGTCTATTAACTGACATGGTGAAATTTTAATTTTTTGTAATCATGACTCTTTAGTCATTACCTTTAATGAAATTAGAGTAAAAAGACCTGAATGTAGTATTACAGTTAAAAAACATCATTTTCACTAAAAACCACAAAAAAATTGAAAGAATCAGACCATTAAAGACACAAACCTCTATATTAGAAAAACCTAACCTGAAGGCTTAATTAGATATAATGCAAAGGGTTGTTAGTATTTTTGTGAACCTTTGAAACGGTGCCTTTTCATTAAAGTAAGTATTACAAGGGAGATTACATTTTTGTTGACACTACTATACTTCAAGATCAAAGGCACACGCAGGTTCAATGTTCTGTTCTTGTACTCTTTGTTTCCCTCTGTGTGACTTTTGTTTTTTAAGCTACTTTTCTCTTTGACAATGAAACATGAAAGCCAGGCTGGCTAACGTTTTGCCAAATAAGCACAAAGCTAAGTCTGTCTGAAAAAAAAAAATGCAGAGCCCATGAATTTTTAAAAGTTCATACATAATATATCATAAAAGTAGGATGAATAATACGGTGCATGGGCTTTAATAAAAAGCTCCTTGACCATTTCTCAGAGATTTTGAGATGTAATCAATGCCCGAAAAGGTATACTGGGGACATTGCTAAGATTTACGCTTTTTTTGCACACAGTGACACTATCTGCTTACTATATCAACTGAGGACACAATATTGAATTTCAGAGAACAGAAGGAAGTTAGAAGGATTGTTATCTGTCTCAACAGTGTTTCAATTCAGAGATCAGCTTTACGGCTCGTCCCTGGCATCAGACTCCAGAGGCAAAAAAGGAGGTTCCAAATGAGGGGTACAAGGACAGCACAAACACTCACGTGAGTCTGAGCATCCACAGTTCGAGCTTGCACCAGGCTTCTGTTTCGCTCTACTTCTGAAAGCAAATCCCCAGATGAGAGGTCTAAGATGCGTGAATGGAGTTTCTGGGGGGGGGGGCAGAAGGGAATGAGCAAAGCATAAGCATTTGTCAAATATGCAGCAGATCAGCATTTTTAAAATTCCAAACTCTGCTTTTCAATATCAAGGGAAATGAAGACCCCGAGGTAAAAGAGGACTTGTTCTAATTTGAAATGTTGCTCTTTGTGCCTACTTTGTCCAAGACTTCCATCTGGAGAACAGCTCATTCTTCATCCAAAACAAACTCTTTTTTTTCTTCTAGCCACTGTTTTGCAACTTATCATTACTTCACACACAACAATGACAAATGAACATGAGTCCCACCATTATCCATAGAGTTTGACAGGTTTCAGGAAAAAAGCATAAAAATGGACTACAAAATTAACATTTATAAATCAATCAACATGTTAATGTTGTTTTATTTACGAGCTGTTACACCTTGTGTGAATGATTGCAAAAGTGACCCTATTTTTAACCAGCATTGATCTGCTGAAGGCCTCCTCTGCACACATTTTAACTCAAAGTCATTAATGTCATCTGTTAGGAACAATTAATGTGAATAGAAAATAATTGCATCAGGGAACTAGGGACTCAGAGGATTTTCAGCATTAATATTCACATGCTGCTCAATTATATACACAGTTCTTTTCCCAGTTTTGCTTGGGAGGGTGGCTAAGCTTGTGCCTTTCCCTCCATGTTCACCTGTATACTAACTCTAAGGCTTGCAGCATGCATTAAGCCTGATTTGTTTTAATTGCAGTTTCAATAAAATCCATGATTTACGTGAATGCCTTGGCCAACGACTTCAAAAGAAGAAATATCTGCAGTCTTGTTAGTCACTGGGCCAACACACCATGTAACAGGCAGTATGGATCTGACTCACAGTCCATTGAAATCAATGAAAACGGGCTGAAAAAATAAAACCCCAACAAACTTTGGGGCAGGCTCTTTTCGTTTTCCCATTAATTCTCCAGACTTCCAAACTAAGAGACCATATCCACCGCCCTCCTCAGCACTGGGATGCTCAGCTTGGAGGAATAAATGGTGCAGGCCCTGGGAAGGATGCAAACCATGGAGCTTTGTTGAGGCCATCCAAGTGCCTCGTCATCCCATCCATCCAAAGAGAGTGGTCAAGGAGGGAAAAACAACCTGCAGCCACAAAAACCTTTACACACCCTGCAGGAGCAGTAAGGGCAAGACAGTTCTTTGCAGGGCCCTGAAACATGAGTCGCACAGTACCCCACACCCAGCCACTCCCCAGCCTGCTCTCTTGGTGCCCACCGCAGAAATTAATCTGCCAGAGCACAAAGCAGGCAGCCGTTCCCACAGCCTCTGTTATCTGCGTGCTGTGCTTCAGGCATCTCTTCCACACAATTTAGCAAGTTTTTTTAAAAACTGCTAATTATAAATTTGGGAGTCATTTCTCAAGAGTTGCATATTCATCCAGGATTCTTTAGGAGATATGATCTGTGGCAGAATGATTATGGAAAGTATTTTCAATTATCAATATTCTGTATATTTTGTCAATATATTGTTGAATAGATTAAAATGCTACAAGGACTCAGTATCCAAGATAAGGTTTCATTATAAATATTAACTACATCCAGGCTATGTGTTTCTTAACATCAGTGATCCTATCTCCTAGTTATTTATCATGCACCTTTCGAAGTGTTACACTAGCATTACTGTCAGGTGTTTGTTCAAGATTTAAGCTCCAGGTAAAACGCCTTCCCAAACTCACAGATTTACTGACTCTGTACATTTGTTACTCTTGACAAGAATTCCAACTGCATCATTGAACCACCAGAGAATTCCAGTTTTCCGTGACCCAGAGTCACTGATGCTATGAACAAGTGGTGTACTTGTCCTTTGCAGAGGAATTAATTACTATTTCCAGTGAGACCAGTCACCTGAGATATTTTAGTGGAAGTTACAACACTCACATCTGTGCATTAGAGATGATGACTGGGGACATCTGAGATGGACGAACATTTATAGCTGAACATTTATTTTCCCAGAAAAAAGTATCCTAGAAATAGCGCTACAGGAGGTTTACAGTTATAAAACTGTCTTCCCATTTTTCCAGCAAGGCATTTAAATACTTTATCACTTAAATGGGGACATATATGCATCTCAATAAGGGAAACAAAATATTCCCCTACGATGTCATCCAATGGAATTTAGTGTGCTGGTGTTATTGTCTGTGTCAGACATCAGAGCAGAGATCAGCCCAGTTGGAACCGGAAGAAAACAAACAATTTTTGGCCAGTGATCAGAGGCAGCCCAGCAGAGCAGGCTGGAAACAGCTCTGGGTTACGGGGGTCCCTCCCACTGGCTCAGTGACCAGGGGGGCTGAGCTGTACAGGGGTCATGCTGTGCTTGAATCATCTTTGCCAGGGTGAAACTCTATGACACTGTAAAACTGTAATAACAAGGGTGAATCAGCAGACTGAAATGATTAACAAAGAAGGAAAGTGTGTTCTCAAGATGTATAATGCGATTTTATTTCTGTATCAAACGAGATCATCACGTTGGGAATATTCCTCCCCACACATATGCAAATAAACTAACAGACGCAGCCAGCACAATGACTAGCATTAACAAACAGCATAATAAAGTTTGAGATCATTAATTAAATATAATCACACAGCACTGAAGCAAGTCATCCAATTACAAAAGAAAAGGATAAGAAAATTGTTTTTCTTTCATTTATTTTTCTTCTTCCTCCTCCATTTTCAAATGCAAAAACGGGAAAAACTCAAGTATTTGTAAAAAAAACCTCACTAATGATCCATTTAAAATCAAGTAACAGATTGTGCTAACTATGTATCTTCATTCCTATTTCTCCTCAGATACACAAAATGTACTGTGTCCTTTATGGTTATTTTCAGATGACAGTCACATAACTAGATCAAGGAGTTAGTGATGCCTTGAAAATGGTACAGTATTAAAATCACTGCTGATGCTATCACGATACAATGCAACAAAAGTAGACCACAGCACAGAATGACTTCCACAGAGAAGATCACATCAGTTTCAATGAATACTTAAATATGAAACTGAGGAGTTACAGCTATAAATTCAAGTTACCTACCCTATTTGTTGGTGTCCTATATAATGATAAGGGGAAACTGGGCAATACTTATAGATGGTGGGGAGTGTCTGGGCCCCTCTGAAAGCAGGAAAGCATCAGGATCACTGGACTGCAGACCAGAAAACCCTTATGGAAGTGAATACAGCATGGACTGGGCCAACTTCCTTGGAAACTACCCTGTGCTGAGCACTGCCAAGGTAGGTGTGAACTAAAAAGTTCGTAGCATCTTTGCTTGACTGGGACCATGTCTTTCCAAAAAGTGGGTGATGAGAGGCTCATGGTCTGGGGCAGAACAGAGGGGGCCTCTCTGGGGCTGCCTGTGACCAGCAGCAGAGAAGCTCCACCTTCACCTGTGAGACTGATGCAGAAAAGGCCATGCCCTTTGTGGCTCAGTGTCAAGATTAACTCCCGTAACCCACATGAAAAATAAAAACAAAGTAATTGATAATTTAGGTGGAAACCTATTATAACAAGTGCAATAGGAAATACAATTATCTGGCAGGAGGATAACCAATCCATCAAACAGCAGGCCAGTTCCCCGTCTCCCAGCAGCATCCTTATTAAGGCTTTCTAGGAAGATAAAAGAAGCCCACTACCTTCTGGCATGAGGCAATATTAGAGAGAGACTTCCCTAACTATTGTGCCTCTTGACACATCTGTGCAGAGTATCTATCAGCTCCCATCTCCTTTCTGAAGCATCTAATGGCCTGCAGCTTTGCCAGAACAATTTTCAGTGAATTATGCCAAACAGTACAAGGCTTTCCAATATTGGATGAGTTAATTGCTATTAAATCAATTGGCTTTGCTTTTCTCACATGAGCCAAAGTCCATCATTCACCAAAAAAAATTCTCTCTCTAGGTACTAAGGAGACATTTTCATCCCGGTGCTCCGTGTCAGAGCAGTAAATGTTTGCTTGGTGCGTGTGGCCCTCTCCTGTCCTTCCTGTCTGGGGCATCACAAACCTGAACAGGCACACTCTGGGCTGCTCTTCTCCATAGCCTGGCCACTGCAATTGGGCTGGCAGGGAATGCCTGTTCTGCAGCCTTCACATCACTCATTTTCAATAATTACCTGCACAGAGAACATTCGCCTCAATCCACAATCAACAACGACACCGCTGCAATTCTACCCCTGTTGCACTAAATGAGTTAAAAAACATAAAAGAAGTGCAACACCAGAAGAGTGCTGATATAGTGGTATCTTTATAGGTGTACTAGAGGCTCATGAAAGACAAGAGCTCTTTCTAGCTGACTTTTTCTTCGCAATCATCTGACTTACGTCACTTTCCTGTTCCCTTGTTCATCTTTAACTGCCATACCCATCAGAAGCAGCTACAAATGAACCTCATCTAGCAGGAACTTCAGTTTCATAGGTCTTACAGAAATGCAGTCTATACTGTATAGTCTATTGTACTCTACAGTACATTTCCATTACACATAAATAACAGACCACAGAAGGAAAAAATATTATTAGGTATGCTATTTACACACTATGAGTTTATGTGGAAGTATAATCTTTCACGAAACAAAATCTTGACTTTTCCAGTCCTTAGATGCATTTCAGAGAGGATGTTCAGCTGGAGATGAGAGAACACCCTGCACCTATTCCATCAGAAGTTACCTAGATTAAATAAATGCAGTGTTCAAAATATGAAGTCTGAATTTCCCACCCACTAAATATTCTGGAATTAAGAACAAAATTATGTATAGTTAAGGGAAAAAAAGTAAAACTTCTGAAAGTAGAAATAGATTTTGCCTTCAGACAAATAAGAGTTTGAAATACATATGCTTTTGACATATGGTAATTCTGCTTTATAAAGCAGACAGAACAAGTGGTTGTCAACAAAAAGCAGACAAATATGAAGCAAAAGTGAAAGCTGCAAATAGAGGCTTCCATTTTATTTAGTTCTAATAATCACTAACATACGAAATGGACTTGCAGTTGTATACTGTGCGTATAAAGCAATGCCTGATATTTTATTGTCTATAATGGATGTCATGAAAATAAGATTATAATAATTTCTTTTCAGCTCTGAAAGTTGTGTATTTAATAGAAAATTCAGAACTATGTCCTACTTTCCTACTATTCATTTTGTATAAACAGAACTTCATGGTCACCACTGTTTTAACTTTGCAGTAAACGAAAACCTGGTCTAATGAACGGGATCCCTGACCATGGCAAGGAGTTGGAACAAGATGAGTTTTCAGGTCCCTTCCAACCCAAACCAGCCTATGATTCTATGAAATTTATTCTTTCCATTTTCACAGTTTACAATGGCACCAGCAATTTTCACATTAAGCACTTCCCACTAGTTAACCAGCTTGGTTAGGAACTTCTCATCTTTCTAGCTGCTTTCTGCATCTGAAAAAAGGCAGCTGCTCAGCAGAGTTCCTGTGCATGGTATATGCCACCCCAGGTTACTTTTTATACCTATATCCTTCAGGGTAATTCAAGGGACATTTAATTGTGAAAACAGCAGCAGTGCTTTCTTTCCTTCTAATTCTCTAATAATTTGCTTTGCAATTATAATTTACCCTAACATTGTGAAGCTGCTTCTGATGTTGACTGCTGTAAATGTTTCGGCCTAACATAAAGGCCAGCATTACTGTGGTTCAGCTGCAGACTACAGCATGTCTTTAAAGAAGCATTCCTGTCCTTTTTACCACTTTCCATCAGTTTCAGCATTAAACAAGGTCCTTTAGGCACGGCCATATATTTGTATTTCTGCCTAGAAGTAAACAGTTAATAATGTACCTTTTTTTTTTTTTTTTTTTTTTTTTTTTTTTTTTTTTTTTTTTTTTTTTTGTGCCAGTTCTGGGAGTAAAACACCGACTTATCTTATGAAGTACAAAGGAACATGCAGGGCACATGATTCCCTAGTTTTTCACAACCACGTTAAAGAGAGATCAAGGATGGTGCCTTTTAAAGGATGAGGAAATAAGAAAACACCTGTTATTCCTGGATGAGGGGAAGGCAGGGCAGGGGAAGTGCAACATTTTCAATGGAAGAAACACCAGATTCAGACACTGACTTTTCTTGCTTTCAGCATTTAGGATCGTGTCCTGTGTCCACACTCATGTTCACTGGTAATAACATGACAGGTCAGCAGTTCCTCTGCATTTATACATCTTATAAAATTCGTTACAGGTTAGACTATTTGAGATTACTTTGCAACAAATATTTAGACTCATATTTTCCCTTGTACATAACATACAGCAGCTGTGACCAACTGAAATGTACCTGTGCATTTCCTTCAGCACCAAAATTTTGCATCAAGCAGCCAGGGAAAAGAAAATAGCAAAATATCAGTGAGGCTTAGGAGCAAAATTTCCCCACAGGTCTCTTCTGACCCTATTCTTTTGCTGCAGGACATCACCTTGAGAAAGTGAATAAAGCTGTGCAACGTGGGCAACAGGACTTTGCCATAGGAGACATTTAGGAGAACATGCAATGTGAGGTCAGCTTGTCAGGTAACTCCTTCCTCCTGCTGCTGGGCCATGTTTAACCATGTCCAGGATTGGGCCAAAAACTGGAGTGAGAAAGTTACAGCCTTTAACTGTTTAAAACACTCCTCCCTTATGCAAAGTCATTATATGTCCATCACTTCTTAGACCTCTAAAAGCTATTAATGTAGCTCTGAACAGGCAAGAACATGTAACTTTTGATTGTAAAGCACCACACTAAGCTAAGTTTTTCTATTTCTCTGTTGCTACAGACACCATTTAAAACAGACCAAGCTGCTCATGAAGATACTTGATATTTGGCAAAGTGTGCGTCGTGAAACGTTATACAGCTCAGGCAAAGCAACTCAGAAGTCTCAAACCCCACTGTATTTAGTAGGAGCATGTATGCTATCTTTCACATTTATTATTCTGTATTTTCTTAAGGTCTGACATTAACTCGGTTTGCTCAATCTATTGCTGCAAGGATTCTCAACAGCTGTATCAGGGGAGACCACCACTATAGCTGGGATTTATTTTTGGTGGGAGGAGGGGATTAATGCACAGTAAGTGAAGCCCAGGATAACTCTTACAGTGCTATGAGCAAACAGTTGGAAACTTTTATTGGTCTTACCTACAGCTGTGTAAAATACAGGAAACAATCACAGCCATGTAGTATTGCTCAGTGGTAATAGGAAGAAGAGTTATACATAAATGAATATTAAAGGATTAACTGTAAAATACATTTCAGTAAGATAAATGAGTCCTTAGTTTAAAAAAAAAAAAAGTAATAAAAAGGGAAGTTTTCAACTATTCCATAAATTTCAAGTGAGTGGATTTGAGTTTTCCATTAATCTAATAAAAGTACTTCCATGGAAGTTCTAATTTGATATTTTTCATCATTTTTTTGTGAGTTTTCCCTCCTACAAGGCACACTTTGCTAAAAAACCTATACAGAAGATACTAGACTTTAAATCCAAGCCTGGAATTGAGAGTGGTTTGTCAGTTTTGCTGGCAAATCCTCCAGGCAAGTTTACTGAGGCTTAGAGACAACATCCAAGACAAAGTACAAGGGTACAATACTACAAACATTTGTATGGAAGGGTGCTAAAACTACATCGGAAAATCCTGTTAACAAGGCAAATCCAGCACAAAAAGCAAACCAAATGTTTCATTTGTGTCTGCTACAGATTTTCCAAGCCTGCTGCTCTGTGTTATTATTGAACCATCCAGAGATGGCAAAACCCATCGAATTACATTCCAAAGCAACTCAGAAGGTTGGAAACGTCTAGAGTCTAGGGTATGAATTGGGAGATATTAAGCAGGCATTTGATATATAAACACAAATAACATAATCTCTCTGCATTCTTCAGAGAGTTGACAACATTAATCTAAGACTAAAATTACTCCTGTTCCAAATCCTTAGTTCTATTAATTTTTATAAACTGCTTTAAATAAAAGTTACATTGAAAGACACACAGTAATCCTCTCTGATCCTAGTTTTCATTTTATAAGTCTATCAGTGTTTTCAAGCTCTGAGATTCCAAGGTGTTAGTTCTCTATTTAACAGCACCATGGTAGGAGTCTGTAAATATTGCAGTAATATTAAAATGAGCTAATTTAATTTCTTAGGAAAATTTATGTATAAAGTTCCCTGTGGTTTGTAATTACCATAAAGTCAACAGTTTACATCAATGACCGGGTAATCAGCTAGTCAGAATGTGAATAATTAATGAAAAAATGTTTTCAACAAGCTTGCAAATGGAAGACTCCTTGGAGGATGGTAAAACGGCACTGCTGTGAGAATAGCGTTGTGCAAGAGTCGAGCCTCTTATTAGGTACATATTTGTATTTTCTTTCTTATTTTTGTAAATGTCTTTCTATTGATCTAATGCTACTTAATATGCTAATTCCACTGTGCTAAATGAGGGCCAGCATCATGTAGGTGCTATGAGTTATTGGAACACCAAAGAGTGAAAGGCAAAATCCTGCACATCCTGACACCTCCTGTTGTTACACTGTTCATGAGCAAAACCATTTTGTTTTTAGTATTCCACCATTGTCAGAATGAGTCTGGGAAACAACTTTATACTGAACTCCCATAACAAGGAAGAACTATACCATTAATCTCTTCTGGCATGCCCTACACATGCTACCTGTGATTCAGCAGTAAAAAGAGCAGCTGCATTTATTATTTCACTGTATTTAAGAAATGCTTTAATATAAAAACACAGGTGAAAAGTACAGATTTTCAGCCTCGCTTCTGCAACAGTCATTGCGTTATCCATCTTTATATGATTAAAAGCTACTTACTAAATTCAATATGCTGCTAAATTGCTCATACTATGACAGTCAGTGATATTCCTGGTAGCACAACATAACATTGGTCGTTGTCTTTGTGATTCCTACAGTTTAAAATTCATTTTCACATTCACTTTCTGAATATGCCCCAAAATAATCTAAAGGAATTAGGCAGACCTCAGTATGATCTTCTTATTGACATTTATGTTGATCGATGTTGGCTCTTACAGAATTGGAATCTACAGATCAATTCCCTTATTAGATTCATTCTCAGTGCTGCCATGATCATTTTATCACAGAAGCTGCTGCCGTCAAATGCTGCTTTATCACTTTATAATGGGATAAGCTGAAGCTTTCCTCTGGCATATAGTGGGAAATGATAACTGTCTGAGCTCTAAATACTTCTTTCACAGATTTTCAAAAATATCCTTTTCAAATGCATATGTCTGTTGTAAAAGCTATTTTAAACTGAATTTACCTAACCAGCAATATTTTTTGGCCACAAGAAAATTCCAGTTCTCAAGGCAGTAAAAAAACCCCAATGCTAACACTGGAGACTGCCCTATTAATCACTTTCTTCTTCCCGAGCCTATGAGCCAGATGATAGAAAAAAATGAGGCTAGGAATGAAGATAGGACAGAAAAACCAAAATGGTCTCGGGAAGGGTAAGTAGTATTGTATGAACACACACACACGTGCAAACACTCCAAAAATCACATACAATAGATACACAAGGTTTGTCATAAGTGTTTTATCTGGCTTTGAGAATATGCGTGGCCATGGTGTTTTTGTAAGACTGGTGTTACAGCTCCTGTTGAGAGAGGAGTTCATCACATTAATTTAAATCTTCGATAAAGTAAATTAGCTTTTTTATTGCCAGGTTGAACTACAGGACTATGATTGTTATGTATTGCTACAATCTAAGTCTTAATGGCATTTTAGCCCTGTGGTGGTCAAACAGAAACCATTTCAAACCTTCTAAAGGCTATTAAAACATGTGCAGATGTCTGGAAAATTAATACTATTATCTAACTCTAACCTTTTGCCTGTAGGAGGAAAAGGAGAGAGAAGGCTGAGGGAAGATGTCTTAGATCAATACAGGGCAACAGAGGAGGGTAAGCACCATTTCACATGGAAGTTCATTGGCTGTGAACAGGTGATTCGAGTGAGCAGATTCATCCTTATTTGGATTTGAATGAAATAATTCATTTAACTCAGAAAAATAATTCAGGAGAGATGAGCAACATTTTTACAATCCTTCCTCACTGCTGTTTCCCAAGGTCCTGCAATTCAGGCACTGGAAAGGTTCATTCATTTAAATGACAAGAGCGTGCATTTGTCAAGGTTAATGTTGAACAAGACGTATTTTCCTTGCCTCAGTATTATGCATTAAAAGGTTTCTCCATCCCTCCACCCTCTTCTTTTTTTTCTCTCTCTCTGTGTGTGTGTGTGTGTGCGTGTGTGTGTGTGTGTGTAATATTGTTGAAATGTCATGTGAACTGAAAGGAGTTTAAAAGTAGGAGGAGAATTTCAAGAAATACTTTTACCATTACTTTAAGGCTTTTACATACCTGTTTTTTTCTCCAACTCTAATGCATGGTTTTTGTTTCTGACAGAATAATTTCTAATAAGGAGAGGGGGTTTTTCTTGAATACCTGGGTAAAGATACTTGATTCTATCCATTTTATTAAAAAGTACTTATTTACAGTATGATTTAGAAAGAGTAAGTGGGCAGATTCCTAGCTGGTAAGAATTAGTGGCTTCACTTCTATTACTAAAACTAAAAGAATTTCTGCCAGGTCAGTAATTATCTCATAGACTTCCCAAACTTCTGTTGCTTTTCAGAAATAAAGCCTTAGAAGGTCACAGTGTACATTTGTTGTGGTATCACAGAATATTCTGAGTTGGAAGGGATCCAGAGGATCATCAAGTCCAGCTCTTAAGTGAATGGCCCCATAGGGGGATCAAACCCACGGTGTTGGTGTTACAGCACCATGCTCTGACCAACTGCGCTAATTTCATTTTTGAAAGTCTCAATTCTGACCACAAGATGTTCAAATGGCCGTTCAAACTCTGCAACATTTATCCTGATGTAAAAAAGTCATAGGGCTTGTGTGCAGGACACAGTACAACTCTGTAGATCTGATGATCTCAATAAGCATCTCAAATCTTGGTTTCAGACTTCTGCAATTCCACCAGCCTACTCTGGAATGATGATAAACTGCAGAAGGATCTCACAGTCAGCCTGGCTGTGCAAGCCAAGAAATCTTAGTAAAGCTGAACACAGGTGAGATGGGAGAGCCAGTTTGGTACCCACAGGAGGGAGCACCACAGTGGGTGCATGGAGGGCATGAGGATACAGATCTGCTCTGCCCATGTTCATCTGCACCTCAGTCCTACTGCCCTGCCTGCAGGAATACCAGGAAATGGAAAATGGGAAATGTCAGGCATTGCTCCTGCAAAGGAAGGTACCATGCCCTCCAAGCACTACTTAGGACTTGGGCTGGCCTTGGGAGTGCTGGGGTTAGGCCCTGGCATAGGATGGCACGGAAGAGTCCCCTCTCCCACCCTGCAGCCACTGCCAGAGGCAGCCTGCCCCAGGCTGCGAGTGCTGGGAGCTTCACCTCTGGCAGAGACGGCTGAGTGTTGCAAACCCTCTCAGCACGTTCTCTGGTCAGAAAAAGCCGCGCAAACCAACATTTGATTAGGAATCTGTGTCCTTGTGAATTGATCGGGGTTTTTTTATGGTAGATAAAAAGCAGGGCTTAGAAGGTATTATATAGGAATATCAAAAGGACTCAGCTCCCATTTTGGCACAAAATAAGAAGCCAGGTTTTCAGAAGAGCTCAGCACAATGCCTGAACACCTTAAAGTGTGGTCCTGCATGCATGAAGGGCCTAAAGGCCCAAATTAAAGGTTAATTCCATTTGTTGACCCCCCATGAACTAGCGAAGACTGGTAGCAGAGCACAGAGTACTCATATTTCTAATTATTGTCAAGATCTCCCAAATATCATCTAGTGGAATAAATCTAAGTGAGCCTCTAAAATACAGTGCTTATCTCTGATTCATGCTCACACTTGAAGTATCTATAATTCATAATAATTGTGCCCAGACCTGTGCCAGTGCCTGCATCCACTGTACAGGAAAAGTACACAAAACTTATTTAGAGAAAAGGAGTTAAGTGACAGGAAACTTAAAAAACAATAAATGATGGAGCTTTTAAAATAAAACTGAATATAAAAATTTAGGATCAAAACACTACAAAATTAAGTAGCTCATCTCTGAAACTGTATACCAGAAAGATGAGCTGAAGAGTGGGAGTATATTTGAGATTTTTAAAGCACTGATATTAATTCAAGATGCCATTACTTTGGCTGTCTGTTTTCCATACTTCTAATGCAGTAAGTTGGAGTTTAATCCATACTGTTGAAGATGCCCTTGTAATGTACACAGGACACAGACAAATCACTGCACCTTCTGCACCCAGACACCGGTCAGGGACTAATGGAACACACCTCACCCACATCCAGGGACAGAAACGAGTGTGAATGCAGCCTAAAAATGCTAAAAATACAGGAAGACTCAAGTCTGCCAATATCACATTGCTAAAGATTTCATGACAAGGGTAACCTTTCCTTTTAGCTTGTCCTTATCAAGAGAGATACCCAGATGGTAATTTAAGAGTTAAGGCACTAATGGACTCTTCAGTTTCACTGAGCACCTACGTGCTGATTTTATCTTGTAATACAGTATTTCACATTCTCAGCGAAGTCAACAGAGATGTAGTCAATAGTGTCATGGTCTTTGGATGAGGATTTGAAACTCACCAGTATCCAAACCATCATTAAAGAAGATAGGTCATTTGGGAAACAAAGGAGAGCATTAGTAAAATTCAATACTAAAAGATGGGGTTGGTTCAGTAGGTGTTTTCTGATTCATTATGAGTAACATTTTGTTCTAATTACCAACTCTTTCTTCTACGCACAGTATCCATAAAAGTATACAAAAAATAAAAAGTATATAACAGGAAAATTAATTTTTTCATAACAGATGGCAACAGAAAATACCTATTGAGTAATCTTATGTGCTTCAACCCACTTAGCCTAATGTTAGTTTCTTTCATTTGATGTAATGTGTAATTTTATATTACTAGCAAATTACCCTGACCTGATATAATCTGAACAGCTTAAATGTTCCCAAGCAGAGTACTTATTGGCACACCTATTTCTCAGTAAAACTGCCATAATTCCATATTGCTGCTTGTCTTCAAAGTGCTGCTGCACTTAATAGTAACAAAACCACAGTTATAAAGCAAAAAATATAAATGAAGTTTTATATGTATTGCATGAAATAACAGATGAAATGAATCCTTTATCTATTGTTTCATATACAGTTTTGCATAGTTATCCTTCATTTAAGTCCCAAAGTCTTAAGAAAACAAAAATGAACTACATACTTAGTTCCATTAGTGCAGTAAGAAGAAAATGACAGATCTGTAATAATAAAGGTTATATTCCTGTAATGCTTTAGAATTTCAATAGATTTCCACTTTAGCACAAGAAAAAGCCCTTTAAATCTTTGAATCATTTAATTTTATACATTCTTTTGGTATTTCATTTGGGAGTTACAGAGTGTGAAATATGCACCATGAGGAGAAAACAATTACCCAGCACACCTGTAGTTTGAGCATTCTGCATTTAAGCAGGACTTGCAGTGGCTACTGTTTTATTCCACTGTGAAATCCAAAATAGGGGGGAGGCTTTAAAAGCTGCCCCGATGACATGAACTTGCCCTTTTATATGTAACACATGGCTTGTACTCACCACATCACATACTGTGATAACATTAGAACAAATCCATGCTAAGTTTTGCAATCAGAATGTCAGTGAGAAAGATTTTTCCATTTAGAAAGGAAACCTGAATGAACAACTTTTGACTTAACTACAACTATATACTAAAAAAACCCTGTAAACTTCAAAACCAGAAACATCTCAGCCAAAAAAAAATGTATCTGTTGGTCATACAAAACATAAACACATCAGTAACTCATGGAGCTTTCACTAAGTTCACAATCTAGAACACACACTGCCTCTAAGCAGCCTCTGTACTTGACCATTCATGCAGGGATTCACATGATAAGTTGCTAATACACCTTCCTAATAAATTCAACAAATAGAACAGGCTGAAAGATCACCCAAAACATTAAGCATAACTGCATGGAATAAAAAAGCATACAATTTTAACGTTTATTAGAAATGTGAAGCACAGGGCAAGTTTGGAAAGGAAGACAGAAATACTATTTCCTATTGTGGAATTCCTTCCTATTTTCTTAAATTTAGTCTCAGATGGAATGCACACAATAAAGGGAAAACCATGAAAAAACATTCCTGTACTTAATGACTCTGCCCACACACTTGCACAGGGTTTCAAATGCCATATTGGATTCCTGCCATCATGTGTATCATCAGTGATAATAAAAATCTATGCATAGAATAAAGAAAAATCTATGGTTCACCCTTTGTCAATTGTTTATTTCTCTTTATCTCAAAATAGGCAGTAAAATCTTACTTTTGTTGTTAAGGCCTGTGACATCAGCACAGCCCCATCATTCTCCTGGCACGTGCTTACTCTGAAATACTGTCTTTCCTCTTTAGAACAATGTCTATACCTTTCTACAAAACTTAAACAATATTCCTCTCCTCAGTGAAAATCGTTCATAAATAATTCACCAAAGATCACTTGTGGCTCTCCTAAAGGTTATTTACTCATTTGATTTACTGGTTTTGGTACTTGCTGCAGCAATTTATTCTCATTAGGATAATGGAAAAAGCTCATTTTTAGATCTGGTATCTGAAAATTATCTGTTTAAAACTGTATCACAAAATGTCATGTTTGTGTTTATACAGAAAGCCTTTCAGTGCTTTTCTGTGGAACCTCTCAAGGCTCATTAAAATACTTGGCCAGAGGAATGCTTAGCAGTTGGGGGTAATTTTCTCTTTAAAGCGTTATAATTCTCATCAGAACTATATGTTTTGTTTTTGTTTGAGAGCAAATTAGTAAGAATTGAGGTGCTGAAATAAGGAACAACAGTCTGACAAGAAGGTAAATCACCAAATCCGAGGTCAGTGGATCCAGCTCCCCCATAACAAAACCCTGTTCTCCTCTTGCTTTAGTCTGAACTGTTGACAGGGATGCCGCCCTAAATCTCCTTTCAAAGATCTATAACAAAAACTTTTGTGTTGTTCCTTTATCAGCCTGGATTCGATTTAGATCCAGCAAATTATTTTGGCAAATGTCTTATTTTAAGAATGAGAGCCTTACAGCTTCCCATGTCATGTCAGGATTTCCCTGTTTAACAGACTGGTGTTCTTGAGCGACAACAGAAGCCATTTCACTCCAGGGCTCCCGCCAGGGCTGTGATTTACACACTCACAAGCACACTGTGACTGGAGATGGTCTGTGGAGAGCCACTGCTGTGGGTGACATCCAGCAATTCTCAGCACCCTCCCAAACATCTGTTTATCTCAGAGCTCCTTCCAGAGCTGGCTGCATATCAGATACACTGACAAATTCTTTCAGGGATTATGCTGCTGCTGTGCATTCAGAACTAGAAGCTCCAAACTTAGGGAGATTAGATGGAGTTTCTCCAGAGAGGGTGTTTCCCTTCCTTCTCTCATCACTGGCTTTGGTCATTCATTCATCTAGCAGCTGGCACTCATGAATACTTTATTTCTGTAATGTTTCTTCAGCATCTATTTGGCACTGCAAACAGGGCAAGTAAGAAATATGGTTTATAATGTATTATTAAACGATGATTTAAGATGAGATGAAATACAGACTTTCAAAGTTTTTTATTTCTGTCCTCTCAGATGTTACCGGTGAGTGAGGATATGACACAAATAGAAAGCAGGTAGCAGGTTACTGTGATAATGCAAGGCTGGAAATAATGACAGCATCTACACATGAAGAAAATGTTGCTTTAATTTCTTCTTGAAAGTCTCAACCTTAGAGTGTTCCATACTAGATGACTATCTTGACTCCTGACATACAGAAGCATTCTTACAATGTCTCATGGCTACAAGGCTCTGTTTTGGGACAGGATCCTCACGACAGTGATTGTGCACTTTGGTGTAGCCTTGGGGGCAGCACTTGAGCAGGGCCACAGCCTGGAATCTTTCGACAGCCATAAACAGCATAAAACCCACCATTACACTTGTTAATAGGTGCTCCACTAGCAACCTAATTCTTGGATAAAGGTTAATGTACTGCTTTAAACTTAATATATCTCAAATATGCTTTACATCTACATGATTACCTTTTTCTCTGTTGATACAGCCCTGGAGATTGTCCTAACTTTTAAGCAGTATTCCATTGCTGCTGAAGCAATTAGCAGACCTGGAATTAATTTCTCCTTCAAGCCATCAGTCCTGATTCCCGCGTAAGTAAAAATCACTACAGGTACTGTCACACCTTATTTATATTTATATGTTTACTGAGAAGAAAAGGACAGAGATTGTTCTGTACTTGGAACTTTCCAGAAGATTTGCAGATAAGAGTACCCTGACAATCTGATGGATACAAAGGAATAAATGTGAAGTAAGCAAACAAGCAGGTCAACTGCAGGAGTTTCACGACTTTAAGTGCAATTTGCTGATCTCAGTATGAAGTTTGCCAGCTCTCTCAAGAGCCTGGAGGCACAAGGCAGGATCAGCTTCTGTGAGATGGGAATTCTACTGCTAATCAGCATATAACAGTCCAGTTATTGAAATGCACTTTGGAATGCTGACAAAATGTGTTCTAACAGTGTGTGATGATCTTTAGCTTTAATTTCAAACCCTAAATACCTACTGTATGAAATACTTAGATATTACATATATCTCATTGCTGTAAAGCAATGCAACTTTGTTTTTAACGGCCTGCATTCACACATCATCATGTCTAACAACATCTGAATCAGAGGCCAAGCTCTGATCCCAGAAATTCCATCTCCTTTTGTCAGGTATTACGGCAATTAATTGCCCTCTTTTTCTCCCCATATAAAATAATGTCATTGGTGCCATTTACCCCTTCCTGCTAAGTTGTACAACTGTTTCCATCAAAGTATGTACAGCTACACTCTGTCTCCTACCTCAGGGCACAGTTGTCACATTATTAAAAGAGCTAATATCAATGCAGTTATAGCAAACTAGTTATTACTTAAATTGACCTTCTGAGAATTCAGTGCCCCATGCTTCAGAATTTTAGACAAAATTTTAGACATAAAATTAAACATTGTGGATGGTCCATGAGTAATAAATGTAACTAATCTAGCCAGAGAAACACAAGGAGAAAAACAGATGATTCAAGAGACCTCCCTGCTTTGTTCTGGGGTTGATAAATTAGAATATACATGATGGAAATAAAATGGCAATGAAAATATAGTTTAGAATCAGAGACATTGTAAATCTTGTTATTAGAAATATTATCTTACACTTTCCCAACTATGAAAGTTTTATTACTTATTTAATCAAATAAATCAACTCAATAAATTTTGATACTTGCTGCTTTTTCATACCTTTCACTGAAGATTCCCTGCATGCTTTATAACCAAAAACCCCATGACAGCAACTTTCTGGGTGAAAAGTGAAAGCAGGACTTCACCCATGGGAACGATTCAGCTGGCAAACATCTTGAATTTGTGCAAACAGAGAAGGATCATGTAACAAAAAATACTGGCTTATTTATCAAAAGGCAAATCCTGACCCCTGATATCCTCAGTAACTTTATACTCGTTGTAAAAGGAGGATATATAATATCCAAATCAGGTTCAGTGTCAGTAGTTATGGTTACAGGTATGAGTGGAAAAAGAGGGTGAAAGACTGAGCAGTCTATAACCAATGCATTCAAAACAAGCCTGTGAGATGCCCTACCTAAGAAGCAGAAAAACACCGTAATTTGGTGATTTAGTAGTTTAAAGTTTCTCTGAGGAAAACGCTGCATCATTTAGAAAAAATTAGGCAAAGACAGAAATACAGTGATATTGACATTTAAAATACTTTTCATAGATGCTATACATGGCCATGAGCAAAGCAGAAAGGGTAAGTTTCATCTAAGGCTTCTTATTCCTGCTTTTGCATCCTCTCTTTGGATTTGTCTTATCCCTTCAGCATCCTTCTGTATATCACCTCCCCAGATTTCTCTCTTCACTTCAAATCAGTTTTGTTCTACTCAGTTTTAAATCTTTGTCTGTTATCCCCAACTCTTTCTCCCGCTTGCAGATGAAATACAAGGTGGCTCACTAAGATGGAGTTCCTGGTTTGATTTCCCAAACCTCTCTTGCAGGCAGTAGTTAATATCTATTTTAGCAACCACATTAAAAGAGGAAAACGAAGGCAGCTAGGGCAGAAGGTACTCTTGTGTGCCAGGTTTTAACTAAAACTATTGCTCTTTCTCAGACGGTGCTGACACAAAACTCTTTTCCAAGGCTTCATCATTTTAAAAAAGCTGTTTCAGAGAGATTGTCTGAATATAACAACAACAACAACAACCATAATAATAATAATAATAATAATGATAGTGATCAGCCTCCTCTTTATTTACCTACTCTAATACTGTGTCTGTAAATTACACACTTCAGCTAGAAAGAATATCCCCAGAAAGACAGGCTAGCTCTTAAAAGTGTCTGCAGTATGAGAGGTGAAGAAAACAAAAGCCTGAGTTCTCTCTTTCTCCTCCTCAAATTACTTATCTTTTCACGACAGGGGTGACACAGCATCTGAGTCACTCCCTACAAGCAGCAAGCACACCAAAATTTCTGGTAGCAAAGAACTTACATGGCAATATACACAATCACGTGCCTCAACATATATTGCTTTAAAAATTCTATTAGGCCCTTCAGCTTCATAAGTACTTACACTTCTCTTAAATGCATGAAAATGTAATACTTTTAATACCATTTTTATGCTGCAGGATCCCTGGGTCCATCATGAAAATCATATTACATGAACATTTTTTTTAAATTGGTAGCAAAATCAGTTTTCTTTAGAACTGTGGGGGAAGCACCATGAAAACAAACACAGTGGAATTGGTATGGTATGTGGGCTATTACTCTGCAGTCAAATTCAAAACAATTGTATCAATCCTTTAATTGAAAAAATGTGAATGATCTAATTTCTAAGACACGCAAAACATGTATTATTTACTCTGCACTCAAACATATGAAAAACCCAGAGTAATGGTGATATCTACTCTAATTTTTAAAATTTTTTTAAAAAGAAATCTATCTTTCTGAGAAGTCAAAATGTTTATTGTTTAAAAATAAGCTTACTTGGTAATATAAGAGTCTTCTAATGTCAAATACAGAACAATTTGATGATAATATACAACCAAATCACAGAAGCTGATATGCAGAAAGAGTAACCAATTACTATTTATTTTAGCTTCTGCCCTCTACTATGGCATTCTCCAAAGTCTGCAGTTGTACTGTGACTAATCCTAGGATGAGATCAGCATTAAACAAAACTGAACTGTAATGTATCAGCCAGCACAGGAAAGGTGAAAACACCCCCTGCCCCCAGTTGGCAGTATTTGCCCATTCATGGGCATTTGGTTGGGGTCATGATTTACCAGGAATGTCCTTTAGCACATATTTAGAACTTTTCTGTAGAGTGACACACTGAAACCAATATTTACCCACTGCTCTCGATCTGGGCTGTATGCATTTCCAAGAAGACATAATCCAAACTGTGCTTTAATTCTATGCAGGCACACAACAGTATTTGCTTAATTTCAGTCCTAAGAAAACACCCTTCAGATGTTACGTTTCAGGCTTCAAGATCACAGACTTCACACCATTTATTTGAGTCTGAAGTATAATTAGAGGATAATTGCATTTCTGGAAAGTCAAAAATTCACTGGATTTTGGTTTGTTTTTTTTTTTGTAAAAAAGGACATATGAAGTATTTTAACAGAAGTTCTCCATTTTCTGATGTTCACTGAAACTTGTTCTCTGCTTTTTTTCCCCCGAGGGGTTAAAACCTGTCGATAGCAAGAGGAGGGACATAACACCAGGGAGACCTGGACTTTGTGAATGCCCTTAATTTCCTTTTGTCCTCAGACAATAAAGACAAATCCATTGAAGAGGAGGGGGAGAAATCTGTACACATTAGTTCCTGCCCAATATGTGCAAGAACAAGGACGTAAAATAGTTTGAATCCCTCAGGAAAACCTGTCAGATCATTTGGTTCTTTCTTCCACCCTGTGCAAGTTCATCTCTTTCAGCTTCTTTCACAGCTGTGACACAATCCTGTTTCAAGGGACTCAAGTCAAAGCACTGATCCCACTTTTCAGATGCTATCTAACACTTCTGTAACATTGCCAGAATAACCTGGCTTTATTGTTGCCACACAAGGAACTGGGAATAGGGGCCATATATGTAACAATCAATGTGCAGAGTCTGATTTCTGTGCAATCTAAGCCCAAACTAGCATAGACTGGAGTCAAACACTTCAGGAACAGAAAAAAAAGAAAGAAGAAACCACCCTAAACCAGGAAGAAGGAGCAGGTGATGTGGCTGTCAAAAGCAGAAGTGAGCAATAAAGATCCATGCTGTGGTGGATGTGTCAGAAACTGTGGATGGATAAATATAAATCGGTTCTCTATACAGGGGTCTATGAAGGACAAATAATGAAAGAAAGCAGGGGGTAAGGGACAAGAAATCAGAAGAGAGGATGTTCTGACCTACCAATACCTGAATCAACACAAAAGTCAAGAGACAGAACAAGAACCTGAGGATAATTCCAGAATCGAGAGCCCTGTGTTTTAGAATTCCACGGTAAGTACAACTATTTGTGCTCACCATGGAGATTCCCTTGCCTTTAACAGCAGCTGTGAGAAGACCATGTTTCCTCAATAAACAGACAAGCCTGGTGTGAGTTAGCAGCCCTCTCAGCTGCTGAGCAACAGTGCAAGGGCCAAATGTCACTTTGAGATACAGATGCAGAGCAGCAAAGACTTAAGATACACATTTAATATCATTTATGTAGCCAACATGACCTGCAAAGGCTTAATTAGTCCTCACTTGCTGTTCTCCTAGCTCATGGTCAGATTTGCTGGAACTTCTGCAAAGCAATTCTACTTCTGCAAAAGGATGACAAAGTGATGGATTCATTCACAATAATGGACTTTGCCAAATAAAAAGGGATACTGAAGCATCTCTTAGTATCCCAGAATGGCAAATGAGTGGGAGATAGGTCACTTGGTTTCTCACCTATATCCTCCCATAAAACACTGGCAAAAACCAAAAATCACTCTAAGCCTGTGAAGATGTACTTAAGCACTCGTAAGTAAGCTGAAACCAGGACAGTATCACATATGGCAAAAGTTAAATAAATGGGCTGTCTTCTCACAGGAAATTACACTGTTCACCATCAAGCAGAACGTTAAGGAATCCGAGCTTCTCCCCTGCAGAGGGATAATGAACCCATATCTTTCCATTTATCATAGTGAAGAAGCACCAAAAAAAGGAAGTTACTCTGCAGGTGTGCTCCTCTCTCCAGATTTCCACATAATACCTACTCATAGTTCATTGGCATACACTTTCAATTTCAATGGGATCAGATTATAGATAACAGATATTCTTCTAATATATTAAATCTATCAACTGTCATTTCCTGTTTCTTGACATAACCTTAAAAAGAAGAAAAGTATTTTATAATTGTAAGAAATATAAAGCTCATAGCTTGCTTTCCTACCTGAAGGAGGAGGTCAGAAGCTGGTTTGACTTTCTGCTGGAAAAGCACACTTAATGTTCGATTCTGTTGTTCCAAATCAAAAACTCTCATTTTCAGCTTTATACATTCCTCCCTCAGACCCTGAAGCACAAGGGAAAATAAGATTAGAAAGCAGGTAACAGAATCACTTAAAAAGCTCTAAGTAATGTCAGGTACTAAGAAGAAATAAACACAAAACTTTTAAAGCAGTATAAATAGGAAATGTGTTACTTCATTTTCTCTGGTTGTTTGATCATCCAGGATAGCATTAAAAATATATTGTAATGACAAACAGTAGTTACCTGTCACCTCCTTCTGGAGCTTTCTGTTAGGATAAAAGTGACTTTGCTAGCGATGTGTTTCATTTTGCAACTGACACAAAGCAGAAAGCAGCAATTAATATATGAATATTGTAATAAGCATAAGCTAAGGAAAAAGCCTAAGCTATACCAAACCACGAAGAAGTTCAAAGTGGCACTGTGAGTTCAAGGTGCTGTTCTGAAGCCTGATCCTCTCCTTCCTTTTTCTGGAATAACAAAGCCATAGCTGTGGCCGGTTGTGGACCATCTGCATCTTCCCCAGCCTGTTGAGCTGGCAAGGCTGTAGTAAGATGGTGCACTAGACACAGGTGGCATTAGGATCCTGCCTGAGATTTCCAGCATGAGCCACGTCCTGCACTTGGGTCCCAACAATCCCAAGCAGTGCTACAGGCTGGGGGCAGAACAGGGGGAAGGCAGAAAGGACCTGGGAGTGCTGGTGGACAGCGACCGAACATGAGCCAGCAGGTGCCCAGGAGGCTACATGTGAAATCCTGGCTTGTTTGAAAGATAGTGTGGAGAGCAGGACTAGGTCAGTGATTGTCCTCCTGCACTCAGCACTGGTGAGGCCCCACCTCAAGTCCTGCATTCAGTTCTGGGCCCCTCATGACAAGAAAGACATTGAGGTGGTGGAGAAAGTCCGGAGAAGGGAATTGAAGCTGGTGAAGGGTCTGGACCAAAGTTCTATAAGGAGCAGCTGAGGGAGCTGGAGGTGTTTATCCTGGAGAACAGGAGGCTCAGGGGGGACCTTTCACTCTCTGCAACTCCCTGAAAGGAGGTTGTAGCCAGGTGGGGGTCACTCTCCACCCACACAGCAACTGATAGGACAAGAGGAAACAGCCTTCAGTTGCACCAGGGAAGGCTCAGTTGGATATTAGGAAAAATTTCATAATGGAAACGGTTGTCAACCCTTCAAGCAAGATGCTCAGGAGAGTGGTGGAGTCACCAGCCCTGGAGGTGTTTAAAAGCTGTGTACAGGTGGCACTTGGGGATGTGGTTTAGTGTGGGCCATGGTAATGCTGGCCATTAGAAGCAAAGGTGGACTGTAAAACCATTAAAGCCATTAATGGCTTTCAGATACAGCAAATATCTATCTATCTATCTATCTATCTATCTATCTATCTATCTATCTATCTATCTATCTATCTATCTATCTATCTA
>JAWWEU010000163.1:6939574-7065577 GCA_035583155.1 Acropternis orthonyx | reverse complement strand
TAAACTGTAATTCTGACTTGTAATCTGTTTGTGAGTTAGACTCATTCCTCCTGCTGGTTTACCTTTAAACCAGCACAGACACTCAGATTTTCACCATAATCTGTGCAGCTGTCCATTTTGATGTATGAGAGCTTCATAAACAAGTAAAAGCAGTCTCCTAATAAAGACTACACCTAAAAATAATAAGCTACAGACATATCTAGCTTGGTTGGTTTGGTTTGTTTTTAAGTTTACATCTCCAAAATACTTCCCCATATTCCTTTAAATTTAGGCCATTTGCTGCCCTGTGGTATTGCCTGACTCATATAACTTTCCACCATATGAAGGCAGAGAAACAGGCCTGTGGATCCCATATGTTGTCCTGTCAATACCATTAACAACATGGTGACCTGGCTTTATGAGAAAACAACTCAGAGGAAGAAATCGTGGTCAGAAGCAGCTTAAACTCTTGCCTACAGTTGCTCTAGTCTGTGTTTTAAGCAGCACTGAGGTTATAAGAGGTGAACACACAATAAAATATGCTCATCTTGAGACCTCCAGAAAATTGTAAACACCTTTTTATGAATATATATCAGATTTTATGACACTACTAGCTGAATGCAGTTATTTTCTCTTGATAGTTTAATAACATTTGTTTTAGGTGGCTGTCAAGTGGCTGTTCAGCTGAAATTGCTAGAGTCTCCCAACATGACCCCCAAAAAAATCCTGAGTTTGATGCTTTGTAAAGCCCTAAGAGCTTTGATTTCTCTCAGTGAGACCTCTTGTCCTGGTCTTGCACAAGGCAATCTGTACTAGGAATAGTGATGGTAAGCATCAAGACCCATCATTATCTACTTTTTACCAACCAGAGAACTTAAAACTGAGCCCTGTCTGTTACAACAGTGCGTAACATTTCAACACTACTAAGTGCACTGAAAGGGAAAAATTATTCACAAAACTAATAATGCAGAAAAAATTTAAAGCTTACTAAGGCCTATGTTCAAAACCTTCATATCTTACAGTTTTAAACCTGTAAGATTTATGTTTCAAACTTTAGAATTTCTCTAAAAAGTGAAATATAAGATAGCAGATTACCCACCCTGATGCCATAAACCCTGCCAATGGTAAAGCCACACATAGCCCAGAGGAGAAATGAGGCACATAAAGGTAGCAGTATTCTGGCAAAATAAAGTCTGAGTTTAGAAAGTCGAAGTCCTAAAATTACCAATTAATAAAACTCTCACATGTCTGAAGAATATAATTTCTCTCCTGCGGGCAAAACAACTAGCTATTAAAATAGTAACCTCCCAAATATTTAAGGTATTCCTATGGTTTTACTACAGTAAAATCCCAGCATCCCTCTAGTCTTGCTTTATCTCTTCAGTATGAATGAGACTCTTCTCAAAAATGGGATCCCATGCCCTCATCTAGGACACTGTTCTTCCCCTGAACATATTTCTTTCTGTTTTAATGAACATATAATTCACTTCTTTTTTATTTAATTGATGAAAACAAAGAAGAAATAACATTCTTACAGAGTATAAAAGTGTTCTCCTGAATACACTCTTATAGAGCAGAGTATATGCAAAAAGTAGATAGATCACGAAATTATTTCATTAAGCAGTGTAACTCAAATTTCAAACTGCTGATCCAGGTCTTACAGGGGAAAAAAAAAAATCCAGTTCTCAGCACTCCAATCAGTTCATGTTATATAAGAAGTCCTTGGGTGGAAGGAGAAAGAATGGCTGTTTCCAGTCAATATCACAGCATACAGATTTGCCTCAAATAGTTTTGTTGTTTTTCTGACTTCTTACATTTCCTAGAAGTACAACTTTCTAGTAGTGAGCGGTACAAAATTCACAGAATTTTTCTACATAAAACTTGTGAAACTTTGTTGCGGGGCTAATTCAGTACAGAACTCAGTTTAATACAGCTTCTCTGTAATCTCAGTAAAAAAAAAGTCTCTCACGTTAGAGAAATTCTATATGTATTGTAACAAATTATGTACCTGAAAAGTGGCCATTTAAGACTTTAATTCCATTTCAAGGATTCAGTGACATTGATAAATCACTCACGCCTTGCTCACTCAATTTGTGTCACCAGATTCCCTCAGTGGAATCACAGTCTTTCCACACACTGGCGAGTACACAGCACCTTATACGTTACATTACGACATGTATTTAATTTAAGCAAAAATTAGCCCTTGAGGGATAATTTCAAATTCACAGCAAATCCCATGCAGTGTGTGCTACTGTACAAAATCACTCTTCTTCATCTTCTGAAAGCTCTCAGCTTTTCTACATGTCTTGCAGTGCCCCAGAGGTGTGTTATCTCTCTGTGGCATGACTGGCTCTGTCTTACTGCTCAGCTGCATGACAGTAGATTTATCTGCTTACGAGTTGCTATTTGGGTTCTGATATCCACCTCTTTGGGACTGGTGTGAGGAGTGCAATTTCCTCTTTATTGTGTGCTATTGTGTTCCTGTCTTTTCTTACAAAAGGACTCGTGTGAACAGTGTCAGGAGCCCTATAACAGCTAATATTCATTAGCATTTAGAAGAGCACCTCTTTCCTCTTTCTATGGATATTAAATTACCTGTTATTACTCAGTAATAGGTAAGCAGCTGTTAAACCCCATCAACCTTAAGTAAATCACTTTATTAAATGTATTCGAATCTGGTTTTATTGTATCCATATGAATTCCTTGGTTCCTATGGGTTTGGGCGAATTCATTGCTGAGAAAGTATGTAGTCATCAAAATGTCTGACACCTTTGCAAAGGGAGTCAGGAAGCTCCTCTCTTCATTTGGGAAACAACCATAATATTCCCAAACTAGAGGTTAATATATTGAGATTAACCCTCTGCTAAATATTTCACCACGTATGGTTTTATAATACAAAATGAGTATGAGGCTTTTGTGTATATCAACATGAGAAAATTGAAACTGTATGGAAAAACGAATTTGAGATTTTTTTTAAAAAGTAGCTTGTTATATTTCTAAAAGGTGTGACAGCAATAGCTCTACAGACTCTGCAGTCCTCTGATGATGCACATATGTACACAGATAATACAGCATGGACAGCAACACTCTTGAGCTTCCCTGGGTGTCGTGGTTTGCACAAACTGCAGCACTTCCAACTGCTCTAAGGCAATATCCCTCTTCCGGAGTAAAAGGCCTTGTTGTGCATCTAAAAACCATGGGACTGAACAGTGATACTTTCAACCCTAACAACTGGGTGGCTGTTCTGTGGTCACAGCTGTGGGGTGAACAGATTTAGGGAATGTTATTACTACCGTATACCTGATGCCAGCTTGGGACACAGGAATGTGTTAGTTCCATAATGGGCAATGGGACCCTCAGAGTCTTGCATCACACACCTACAGGTCACCTGAACATCTCTGTCTCCAGGACAGGATACCCCAGAGCAGACCTAATGAAGTCAGAGCAGCTCCCTGCACATCTTTTAGTCTGTAAAGAACGTTGTTAAACTGATTCACAAAAAAATTTGCCCAGAAAGGAGCTGTGAAGGGTATCAGCCTTCTCCTGATGTGAGGATAGACAAAAGCAACCTTCTGCACCTACTTACCATTCCTTTAGGTGCAGATGGTTCTGGAGGCAGATGTTTGTCTGCCCCCACTGTCAGGGCACGTTCCCCACTTTTAGGAGTTTTTTTGACAGAGTTAAAGGTCATCCTGCCCTCATCTGAGCCACCTTGCAGCTACACTTGCACCCAGCCTCCTGCCTCCTTGATCCTGAGCTGCATCCTGATGCCCTGGCTCAGCTTCACTGGACCTCCTCATGGAGCTGCCCAGGAAACGCAGCACTGACCCTGCCCACTGCCTCCAGCTCTGACCCCGGCCCTGGGGCTCCACATCGTGCCTGCCCTGCTGTTCCCCTTGGTCCCTGCTCCCCTCTTTGTGGGGGGCATTCTGAATGCTCTTCTGCTGGTCTAAATGATGTCCATAAGGGAGGCTTTGGAGCCACTCCTCAAAAACTGTTTGCATCTAGAAAGCTTTTCGGCATGTGGCAGAGGTTTTTTATTATTTTAATTTGGTGCTTCTTGCTGCATTTTAAGAACATTATTACTTGTCCTGTCATTAAATATAGACAAAACAGTTTATATCCTTCTTTGCACTATCTGCATTAAAAGACTGCATTTATGTCTCTTTCAGAATCATCTTTTTAAAACTAAATGATCCAAAGCATTTTAATAATGCCACATTCATCAAGTGGTCTAGATCTCACAAAGGATCATTTCATGAATATTGAAGTGTTCACAGCTTATTATTACACATCTTTACATTTTATTTGTCTTTTCCCTCTTCCCCCCACAACAAAACGAAATCATGGAATCATGTTTAATTCAAAGACCACTCCAGAAAACTGAAACTTCAGACATGACTCGATCCAGAACAGACCTTTATAGAAACTGCAGTGAATCTTTCCATTCTGCCAGGTTGGTAATCACTCTAGAAGAACTTTGCCTGTGCAGTACTTCCCTTGCTTACCCAGAAGAACGGAGCAGGAGGACATCAAAAGGCTTTTTAAGATAAAGGACACATTCTCTTTTCCTCAGAGAGGCAGAGGCTCACACCAGGAAGACTTGCCTTCCACTGAATGTGAGTGCAGCTACTGACACGCACAGTAATTCATCTGTTCCACATTTCACAGGAATGGACAGTGGGAATGACACAACTCGCTAGGGATAAGCAATGCAAAAATCACAATCTAGAGTTAAGGATTTTCAGATGTTTTTGTGTCAATATTTAGGCAAACGATAAAAATTGAATATGGGTCACATATGATCAAGCCTTAAAGATGTCCAGACTTATAACACTTGGATTACAGAATCTTGACTTTGGGCATGACACGTGGCAGCCTTGGCAACTAAATGTGTGAACATAGTTTACTGTCTAAGAATATATGTCTCTCTCAAATGAACAATGAAACAAATGAAACAAGCTTTAAGTTACACCACAATACCCAAATCACAACTTACCTTTTGAGTCAGTAGAGCCTGAACAACCTGATTAGCTACCTGAAAGAAATAAGCAAAAAAAATTTAAGTAAGGTATCATGTGTGGTTTTGCATAACAATACCTTCTTTTGTGGCTTTACACTCCACTTTCCACGTACAACCACCACCAATTCTAGTATTTTCATTGTTTACATGTATTTTAATGAGATAATACCAGTAAGAATATATGAAATGCACATCAACTACTTCTGTGCTAGTCCTCATTATAAACAAATGTGTATTGCACCAATTGCAGTGTGACATTTGGTTAACTTCTGTCATCTCTTTTTGGAGTAGATTAAACTTTCACAGTTCTATATGCAGCTGGCGTGCATCAGCATGGATTGACAGCATTCACTAGAGAGGATTTTTCCCAGCCAAGGATGGAGTCCTGAATGTTTTCATGAAGTTTAATTGTTTCTTGATTAAATATTGACAAAATGGTACATCTATCATGACAAGCAGAAACCATAAAGTGCCACAGAAAATTAAAGTACCTACTGTCATCGAAATGTGGTTGGAAGGCATTCACCCCACATAACATAATTGACTTGAATGAGATTACACACCATTGATTAGCAGAACTATATATTCAACAGGGAATTTTTGAAGTTATTTATTTTATACATCCTCTCTAATTTATATTTACCAGCATGCATAGGGGTGGGGAAGTGGAAGAAGGAGAGGGAGAAAGAAGGACTGAGATAAAATTTACTGTTGATGATGTCTAACTTGAATGTTCAAAAGCAAATATGCACATGCTATCACACAATGCTCTGACCTGTATTTTTGATCCTGAATTTTGGCAGAGCAATTAGAGATCTCGCTCTGCACAAAAAGAGATTTCTAATTTGGTTTTGGTTTACAGAAATTACAGTAAAGCATATGCAGATAACACCAAATCTGCATTGATTCTTCTTACTCTTGAAAAATTAAATAAAACCCCCCACACCACTGATGTGAACTGAACTGGGAGAAAAGAGCTAAAGCTAATTCACTTCTGTAAATAATTTAGTTCTCTTAGATCCAAAAGTTGCATTTGATTCATAGTCTCATAAAATTGCCTAGTATCAATTTTACTTTTTTTTGCAAACTGGTCCCTAACTTAAGGCAGCCTGTGGAACAACGACCCCATAAAACAGCTCCCATACATGATTTAACAGAAGACACAGACTAATATTAGAACAGTAATAACCAACAGAAGTAAACATGTTATGGCTTTGAAAAGCCTTGCCCTACAGGCTCTCAGGCTCCACATCCGACTCTGTTCCTTCTGGCAAGTACTTTTAATGCCTGTTTGCTCTACCTGAAAATTGAACAAACCAAATCGAATACATTACTTCCTCACTTTCTGACACGGACTTTCTTTACCAAGGAAGAACTAGAAGGTTCTTTGAAGTGTGTACTAGTCGCTCACAACAGAATAGCCTAGGAGATGACTCCTACAGCTTTGCATATTGTACAGAGGAGTGTAAATGGCATAATCTTCCAAATGGGCAAGACCTGAACTTGCTGATGCATATATGACAAATTTTCCAGCTTTTGAGTGTATGAAGCGAGGTATCTAAATGGAAGTAGCTGCCAGTGATCCACAGCTCCCATGGATCTCAATAAGACAGGAATGTAACTAGTTTCTTTACAAAATGTGGTTATTTTTTTTCTAGTATCCAGCAGCTCAACAAACTTTGTTGCTATTACCATTCAAGATTTTCAGGTCTGTATTTTTGGTGTTCAGCAGGAACAGAGGTGAGAAGCCTTCAGTGAAATGTTCTGCAGTTACTAAAATTAAGTTAGCAGTCAATAAGTGGAATCATAGCCAAACTGCATTTCAAATGAGGTTGCCATTCCACTCCTACAGCAGATGGAAATAAGCTGCTAAACTCAACACTCTAGTTCATTTTAACTTACAGGTATCAGGAGACACCACAGATATGAATGAACAACATGAACCAGCCCTATGAAACTGGCAGTCACAGCTATCAGAAACTATGGAAACTGGGACCACTGAAGGCAGAGGGATTGACTTCTGAGACGAAGAAAATGTGAAACTCCCACTTATATGAAGCATAACTGTGGCTCAATCCCAGTAAAAAGCAGGCTGTAAAATTACTTGACCTGTGATTCAAGCAGTTAATCAAGGTGAAATAAGGAACAGAATAGAGATGGCTGTTCCTTGGTCTGCTATTCTGCAGGAGATGACACTCCTTGCTTTCATACTGCCTGCCTTTCCTTTGACCTTAAGAGCCAAGACCTGTAGGTAATGTTTCTTTTTCTGGGTTGCAGTAAAGGAGAAAAAAAAATCCAGCTTCATTTTTCCCTTATGTAATTATGTTTACATATACATGTCATAAAATGTTCTTAATAAAAATGTATAAAAGAATGAATCAAAGAAAAGAGACCCCAGTGTAACATCTGTTACACCTTTTCCAAGTACTGATACTTTACACAGCTGCCTTTAACGTAAGATTCCATATGCACAAAGATATTTCAAGTGTACTAAACTGAAAGATTTTATCTTTTATTCAAATCTTACAAACAGCATGCCTCTTTAAGATAACTTTGCATTTTTGATTAGTTACTTCTTAAAACATCAGTAAAAAATATCAACTACCTTAAGCTGCAAAATTTCCTGCATGTAAGTATGGTGAAGCTTGACAGAAATCTCAGCTGGCTCAGTGGTGTGAATAACCATGACATTACCACTTACCAATAAACTGACAGCTGAATTCCAGGATAGGAAACTAGGATTAAGCATGTTAACCTCAAAGCCCAGAGGTACAAGAAGACAATCCTTGGTTTTGCATTGCATTTTTCAGAGACAGAAAGATACATTTATGGAGTATTTCTGAAATTAAGTTAGCTCTTTTTTTTTACTTATCAAGTACTGGAACATTTCAATGACAACTTCTTCCAAATGCTGTTTTAAAGTTTTTTACATGTACACTTCAGAGATGAACAATTATTTTAAAATCAGTGAATAATTGTTAAAATTCATAAAGGACTCTTTCAGCTTGACCCATATGCTTTTCAGACTTCATCTCTCTGAACATTTCAGTTTTGTTGAATTTTACCATGAAAATGATTACAGAGCTCTCATTTTTATGGCACAGTTGCAGGCACTCATACAATATTAAATGCGGGGCACGGTATGAATTAAAAGAATTATGTAAAATAATTGATTTAAAAAAAAAAGAAAAATAAGAGAAAATAATGACAAGCATAGCTTTAAAAACTCAGCTCTGGTATCTTTTAGCTACAGACAAACAGAAGGGGGCCTGTCAGGCTTCCCAAACACGTAACCAGGTAGCACGGCTGGGTGGAAAGCTTTCCTTGTGCATCAGCCCGGGAGACGTTTGATCCACTCACAACTAATGGGACTGCAGATGTAAAATTAAAAATGATGGTTGTAGCAGGCACTGAAATGTTTTGGTGACAGGTTCGGCTATCTCAGCTTTGGGTGCGATCACAACCTTGTGTGCTCAGGAACAGCTGTGCTCCTCCCTTTAACCCTGCCAGGTCCCGCAGGCGCTGCAGCACAGACAGATACACGGCTGCAGAGGATCCACCTGCTCCTCAAAGCTGCTGAAGAAGTCCTGCAGTCCTAACTAGGGAAGGTCTGAAGAGATTTTCCCCTTCGACAAGTGCGTTTGGTGTGAGTTATGAACAAAGGAACCATCAGGCTTAAAGTCTTAAAGGAAAGAAGTTTTCAAGTGGAACATTTTTTTTTCCTCTTTTTTTTTTAAAGTATTTATTGAAAGTATTTTATTTGCTTAAGATCCCCAGTAAGAATCCCTGTCTGAAAAGGACTTTGTCACATACAACATGCCCTCAGAAGACTCTGGATGAAAGTGAAGGTTCTCCAATCATCTTTTGAGTTATTAAATAATTACACTTATGTCTCATCTCCTATAATTGTTGTTATGAAGAAGGAGGGTGAGAACATGTGATTTCTTGTGAAGCTCCACCAAAATAATGCGCTCAGGTGGGTGCTAACCTGGGACTCCTGAAAAACTTGCAATTATTAAATACGGTTTTCTTGCCTCAGTCACTGGCAACAATTTCTTCACCTCAGTGACCAGAAAGGATTAGGTCCAAGCTTGTGTCAGCTAAAACAATTCTGTCTACAGTGGCACTGCCAAAGCATCGTGTGGGATGAGAGGGGAAGGAGAAGAAAACAGTGATACCAGGCCATGGGGAAAGGCAAGAGAGGTCACTGCACACAAAGCAGAACACACAGGATAAAGAAAGAAGCAAAAATAAAGCAGGGAAGCACAAAACCGCAGGTTTTCCCTTCATTTTCCCCTGAAAGAAGTTGACACAGTAGGAGAAGACGAATACAGGAGTGTAACTTAAGAACTGAAAACAGCCAAGGTAATGTTAATGTTGAAGACAGTAAAGTTCAGAGCATAGTTTGATATAATTATTTGATCTTTAAACTTCAACAGTGCGTAAAAGATACAACCCCGGGTCAGAAATCCATCATGTTACTGCAAACAGAATAAAAGCATTATCTTCTGTCTTTCTAATCCGCATGGAGTGTTTTTGAAATGGACAGTTACAGTGCTTTGCTGATTTCCAAAATGAATTATGTAAGCAGATTTTGTCCTAGACAATCAGAAAATAATTTCATGTCAAGATCCGTAATTTAAACTGAAGTTAGCAATTATATGGTAATTTCATCCTTATCACCAAGATATCCATATATCATTCAAGTGTGCACTGAAAGCAGTCACTCAGGCCAACGCAGGCGAAGGCTCTGCTGGTATCCCAGTGCCATAGAACAGGCAGACCACAACCTAGTGGGAAGGTGTATCTGCAAATCTTTTACTCCAGCTCCCTGATAAAAATATTTTTTAAATATAAAACTTATAAAAATATTTGCCATAGAGGCAAAAGTGAGGATTTGCTGCTGAAAATCTGTACTAACGTGGAGGTTTCTTGTACCAGAGCTGCTCATGCCAATAACACTTCAGCAAGTGCTGATTAAAAATTTAAATAGCTGGTATGAAGACAAGAACTGTCATCTGCCCTGGGTGGTTTGCATGTCACACACTCTTTTCTCAAAGGTGCAGCCAGTGTAGTTTTTGTTTTGTTTTGATTGCCTCTTAGCCAATTACTTATGCCACTACACATTCTTATCACAGAATGGGTAAGTAATTTCTGCTAAGCAACTCTTCCAGTACTAAAAGTCTTAAAACTATTTTAAACTCAGAAGTGCCTTATTTCAGAATAAATAGGAGGAACAAATAAGCACCAGTGTATACGTGGAGAAAGCTCCATGCACTAGGAGGTATTAGACATCTCAGGAATGTAAACACTGCTGGCGTGCTCAGACAGTAAGTGATGGGTGAATTACACTGCAGCTGTAACTGGAAGCTCTGATCAGAAGCTGAGCCATGCAGCAGAAGTGAGCCAACAACTAGAAAGAACCCAGCATGAAAAGCTGTGTATGTAACCCTCAGGGGGAGCTGAGAGACTGAAATTCTGGCATTATGGAACACATTACACAGAAAAGCTGGGGGGCTCTTGATTGAAGAAGCCACTGCCACGTGTGTTCCACTCTACAGAAAAGGGGGAGTTCACAACACCTAGGAGGCAAAATATAATTTTCCTCTCTTAATGAAAGCAAAGCAGTTCCAAATGTTCGTTACAGGGACATCAACTTTTCAGTGAAGAGATGTTGTCTAAACAGGATTTACAGCAGAGGTCATGGAGAACAATACCTCTGACTGCCAGACACATGTTCTTGGAATTAATTAGAATGAGGTAATACTAGAAAATTGCAGAACAATGTCAACCTTGTAAGAGAGGGAGAGATCCATTTGTATTCATTTAATTATAGCACCAGGTAAGAACAACCTTTTTATCTACCTTACCTCATCGAGACATCTTTCATACTGTTCTCTCTGATTTTCATTTTCCAGAGCCAGTGCTGAATTCTCTGCCTGCAGTAAAATGGAATAAATAAATAAATACGTAAATTAATCAAAGAATATCTTGTACTTCATGACAATTCATAAAAACTCTCCGGGGGCTTCTGTATTGTACTTCTTCAAGATCCGGAACGAAATGCACCACACAATTTATTTTGCTGCAGGTTGGCATTTTGAGCAAAACCAGAAGTGACACTCATTTCTGAGATTATTCACACCATGCATTACAATTTAGAACAATATCATTGCAGATATCCCACGTATGTCCACGATCTCATCTTGTCAGGAGCCATAGAGTTGGCAATGAAGCATTATAAAAGATACTGGCAGAGCTTGCCTTCCTCTCCCTTTTCTGTTTAGAGTGAACCTGCTACTTGAGAACCACTTGGAAGCGAAGAGAGGCAGCTGCTACCACAGGAAACAAAAGGCAATCTTATGTAAAACTTTTAACTGTGGCAGCTCTTCATAAGCCTGGTTTGTGCAGTGGGGAACCCCAGGTGCACTGCTCATTCTACAGCTAATTTGTTAATTACACCCTTTAACTGAACCAGAGAAATTTACTAGTCTTTATTTTAAAAAAAATGTTTCAAGTCTGAGAGGTATTTTACTGTATCTAAATGCAATCTTGAAGTCGGAAAATTTTTCCTCACATATGTAATTTTAAATATGGTAAAGTTTTCTTTCATCTACTTTTAATTTCCATTACACTCATGTTTTAGCACAGTGAAACTTCAAAATGGCACAATCTGGTAAGTAAATTACAGTAAATCAGAAGTATTTGCCTACATATGTATTGACTTTAGGAATCTTTAAGAGTATGAGAAAAGGAAAATCTCTAAAGTGTGCTGCATACGGTTGCATCAGAGCAAGTTTCAACTAGTTTTCTCTTAAAGACTGAGAAACTGAAACAACATATATAAAAATCTATGAGTAATCTATTAAAACTGGCTCTAGAAATCCCTCTGCCTCCCATGCATAACTTCACATCACGCAAGCATAACACCAAAATCAATGCATCCACATAATTACAACCATTATGCAATTTACAGTTCTTGTTTCAGCTTAACCTTCTGTCAACCTATAAAACTTAAACAAATGCTGTTTCAAAGGAATTGTGGTTACACAAAACAACAGTCATAAATATAGCTAACATTTGTAGTTTTAGAGAAAAATTAATGTAATGTATAGAAAGCTTGTGGGAAAATGAACATTTCTCTCTTCCTTGTTGAGTCAATGACTCAACTAAATAAGAATGTTGAAGTCCAATAAAGTGACTCATTAAAAACTATTTCAAATTGAGATAAATCATAAAAATAAGATCAGGAAGGAAATGCAAACATTCATAATTATCCAGCACATTGAAAGAGAGTAAAAAACAAAGTGTGGCACGAAACAAGGGCATATAGAGTTTACTTATTTAAAAGTCTAAATAAGCAACTGTACAGAATCACTGCTTTATCTCGAGGGTACAATTAAGCCAGCAAAGGTGGTAAAAATGCTCTGCATCATATTTTCTCAATGTCACCTATGAGTGGGTTCAACATATGGCTATAAAGAGTCTATGGGTGATCCTGCAGAGAGCACTGTGAGATGAGGCAGCAGAAAGTGAAGATGCAGAAGTAAGTAGCAAAAGCAAAAACAACAGTAAGAAATCAGAAGCTGGAGGGTAAATAGTCCTCCACACTGAAGAGGCTATCATATATAGTTCTGTCTGCTTTTATAGTCACACTCTTGCAGATTGACTGATAAAATAAAGAAAAGTTTGTTACATAAAAATGTGTTTCTGAGTTAAAGATTTTCAGATGTTTTCTCTGTGAGTATCCCCCTAAAACAAATTCTTCTTGCTGTTTTGAAGCAATCATTAAAGGATTAGTCTGCAAAGATTTTAACTCACGTATATTGGGATACCTACAGGTTTAGGTTTTAATTTTCATTTTCATAAGCATATTTTGTATGATTTTATCCTAAATTAGTTTGGACAGACTCCTCCCACACAGAAATGTGTAAAAGAACTACAATACGTGTACTATATAAAGTACCCAGAGAGCTCCCCATCCCTGTCTCCCTCCATATTTTGGAATGCTGTAAAGTTGTAAAATGGAAGTGAAGTCTTCTTGGATCTGTTCGCTGAATCTCTGATTCCAGTGAGTGATTCCTCTACAAATAGGCTATGAAAATTAGGAAATCTAAACTTGAAAGCATTATAAATAAATGCTACATTTCATCTCTTACCAAGCCACAGTGGAAACATCAGTATAATAAAACCTATTCTCACACCGTTGGCTTTGAAAGTGCAGTGAAAGGACGTAAAGCAGTCAATGTTAGCTTGACTTTTGTGCTTCTTGATTGCCGAGCAAATCATGACTGTTTATTTGGCATTTTTGTAATGAGGACTGGACTAGAAGGGACCACTTGACTGATTTTGCTTAAGAATCTGTGCCAGTTCCCACAACATGGGAAAACCAGCACTTGATAGACTAAATCACTCTATATTGCAACTGAATACTTGATAATAATCCTCATTCCCCAAAAAGTATTCATTTGGAAAATCTGTAATAGCACTTGCGGTCTCAAAACCCTGCCTCCTAATCCAAACCTTCATTTATTTACCAGAAACCACTGGGTTTTGATGTTATTGTAAGGCTGCTCAATTTTTGCTCAGAGGGATCTGACTGCCTCCCATATTGCACATTCTGGGCATCTTTTGCCAGTTACGCAAAGTAGGTCTCCTTGAAGGAAACCGCTATTGAATTTATTTTCATTTTTATTTCCAGGCCATACTTACAGAAGGCTAAGCCATAGTAAGAAGCCCTCACTTGAAAGCAGCTGGAAACAGCTTGAAATCTATTGCACGCTTGCAGGCACCTGGGGGCAGTGGCAGTACTGACCTCCAGTGCAACCACTAATCCCATCCATACCCTGGCAGGGGACTAGGCAGGAAAAATCCAGCTTGCTGAGAACAGTATATAGATATCAACTGATTTCTACAGTGATTTTCAGTTCTAGGCACAGCTGTCCTCTAGGAATTTATGTATATATTTTGTTACACACAGAAATGAACCATCTCTGTCCCTCAGCCCAGCAAACCTCTGCAGACAAGGAACATTCAGCGCCTGCCACCAGCACCTCAGGCACACATGTCGTTTCTTGGGGGGACAGCTCTCAAAGTACAGCATCATTCAGTCAGCCAAGAGTAACTGTGGTGTATAACTTATGCCTAAATGAAACATTCAAGGATCCTAAAATGTCAAAACAGAGGCCGTTCCTAGTTCTGATTAGGGAGAAAGTATTTTGCACAAGTCTCTCTGAACATTGGAAGATTAAAGATTTCAGTCATGACTTGATAACGCTAAATAGCCCTCAACTTCCTAAATTAGAGATAACACTATTCTGTGAGACTGATCTTATGGAAAACCAATTTGAAAGGCAAAACTTCAGACTTTTTCAACAAAACGGAGGTTGCCTTGTATTGATGTCACTGCTAAGATACAATCACTACAAGAGACTTTGTCAACTCTGATTTTAATTCCTTTTTCAGGATGAAAAACACAGCCCTAGTAATGAAAAAAACTATCTTTGGGCCAGGTAAAAGCTTTCTTTCTCTTTCACAGATGTTGAAGAATAGTCTGTTTTCTCCTGCAGTTGTTTGCATGGTTTCAACGTTAATAAAAGGCTACACACCTGATGCTTCAACAGACAATCTTCTACATTTTTATAATCACAATTAAATTAATTAAAATACTGAATTTTCTAGTAGAATGCATGAGTAAAAGAGAATCACATGGAGGAAAGTTTTCCTTACTCAACCATCGTAGAGTTGAGACAGAAGAAAAGGATGGGAGGAGGAAGTGAGAAGAAAGCAGAGAGTAGTACATACTTTGCAATAAGGGAAGAGGAGATCACAGAATCATAGAATGGTTTGGATCAGAAAGGACCTTTAAACATCATCTAGTCATGGGCAAGAGATGAAGGTCTAAAGGTTGTACGTCTAGTTAGCAGCTCAACATGCTTTGAAGGTATCATCAATAAAGGTCAAGAGGAACAAAGTTATGACAGTGAACTTTAAAATCCCTGACAGAATGCTACAGCACAGTTACCATGTGCACTTCTTTGTTATTCAAACTAAACCATTTGTCCATTTCTAGGAAGCTTTATTGATTTACACAGCCACTCATTTGTCATGCCCAGTGCAGTGCATTAATAGCTGTCCAAGCACTTCAAATGTACTCAGCAATTTTTCCTGCTTTCAGCCTCTGATTTGGTAAACTTTTGTGGCCACAGCTTCATACAGTGCACACGAGAGGTCAAAAACTGTGGCTGGCAAAATAAGAAGCAATGCTGTTGCACTTTCTCCTTAGGTCCTTAGAGCATTTTTGGGAAAGCTGCTGTTCTGGGAAGGGTTTACCACATGAACCATTACTGTGTCTTTGGCCACACAAAACTTTTTGTATTATTCTGTCCCTGTTATGCAGAAAATTTGTCCTTTGAAAGGCCAATCCAACAAATTGTCAGAGAAAAGTTATGCAGGTCAAAAGTACCGAAAATTACATCTGTGCTTTTAAATCAACATAATTGTAGCAACAAAAGCCTTACTTTAATTCTAGCACTGTGAAAGCATTTTCACTGGCCACTTTACCGTGCCTTTTACGTTGCTGTGGTCTGCTCTTTTCTAGGAGTAAAATGGGAACTGCACCTCAAGACAAACAAAAAGCAGCCCTAGGTCTGTGCAGCTGCATATGATGTTTCACCAATTATTGATGAGCACATACAGGTATTGAAACATGAATTTACAGAAGAAATTCTGTAACAGATTTAAAACGTGTGACAATTGCACGCTGCCAGAGATGAGAACACAGAACTTGGTCATTTATCTGCAGATTTTCAGCAGATTGCAGGGAGAGACTCTCACCCAGGGTCCTGGACAGGACTCATAACCAGAGATCTTTTCCTGTCTGTCAAGTGTTTCCCAGTTCACACAGAAATAATGGGTGTTCAACCGAAATTATGAAGCCTCCCTTTTGGAAGAGGAGTATAACAAGAATTTAGTTCTAAATATTGGATAAATGTATGAACTTCAAGAGCTGAACAAACAAACCAAAACCAAATGGGATTCATACACTGCTGATGAGACTGTGTCCTAAAAAATTACTAAAGCAACCCTTATATCTCTGTGAAATGCCTTTATTTTTTTTTTTTTTTTTTTTTTTTGGTTTGTTTGTTTTTCAGAAGTTGGGGCTGAAAATTTTCAACTGGTTCAAGAAGACAAATATTTGTCTTTCCTTTTTTTGTTAACTCTAAAGTAGTTAAGAATGACAAGCCTTTAAAACCTTCAACATTTTCCCTTCTGACACCACAGAAACGTTTGAAGTTGACATTTTAAAGAGAAGGTTAGGAATAGATCTAGCAAAACAGACTGCATTGTAAGCACAGGCTTATCTTCAAGCAAATAAATATCTTGGCTACTAACAGATATATCTATAATAGTGTTGTATGTTTACCAGCACACAAATTGTAGAAAACAGCAAATTCTACCAGTATTTACAGAGATAATAACAGACTTACAATATATCCCCTGGTAAAGTACTGTCAATACAGGCCTTTGAACAAACAGATTAAAATTATGAAAGACGTCTTTTTTTTCCTCTAAAATTCTTCCAAAGGATCACGATACAAAACATTTTTTGAGGATGAGGAGTGAAAGAGGTGTGAATAAGCAGAGACAGGCAGCATAAAGCTCTATTTCCTGAAGTTAAAGACATACATACATGCACATGCACATAGACAGAAGTGTGAGCATGGAGAGCAGCAAGACTCCCATTCTTTGCCTCCTCCCCCTCTGGAGAAAGCCCTGTAACACCAACGCTGTCCTGCAGCAACACTGACGGGGGCACTCAGGGAGGAGGGATGCTCAAACTCATCCACCTTCCCCGAAAGTGCCACTGCTCTAAAAGCACAGAAGTGTGCACCAGGGCCGTGATGGCATCACACAAATGTAAGACATAAGACTGAATTTTTATGCAAGAAACATTGTGTGTGTTGTGAAATTTGTTTATTTTGTGATTTTCCAATATTTACACTCAGTGATCCTTCCCCTTGCAAACTGCGAACGAGAGGCAGCTGTTTCCTCTCATTCTTTTTTTTTTTTTTTTAATTCTTAAGTGATTTGTTCCTTTATGGAACTGTTCTCCTTAAGAACTGAGAGCATTTCACTCTGGCAGACTTACTGTGCTTCCCCATGTAATATTAGGAGGCAGTTTTTTCCTCTATCAAAGAACTGAAAATAAAATCCCATGTCCATTAAGAAAACTATGATATCCCAAAATTGTAAGTGATACTGAGATTCCTACAATAAACACAGGCACATAAAGGCAAGCAGAGTAGACTTGATTAATCTGAAAGGGTATTTTGTATATAATATCAACTGTATGTAACACATCCGTAAGTATCTTTGCATTGAAAACTCTCATATGAATTAATCATATCAGATTTGGTCAGTTGTATTTCTTTCAATTTTTCTTGCAAAGGCAAATTCTAATCCCTTGAAATAGCAATAATTTGAAATAATAATTATTTGAAACTAGTAAAGACTAGTTGAAACCCATTGACTATTTGTACATCCAATGCTGAAGCTCAATAAAAAGCAGTGCAGTCATTTTGAAAGAAAGTATTTGCTTTGCCTTGAATGGAAACATTTTAGAGAAGATTTTTATCAAATTTCGGAGCTACATTGAAACCAGCAACAAAATTTTGGCTTTTAAGCCTTCTGAAATAATACAGATGGAAACCTCTTTTTCAAAAGTTTAAAAAAGGTGGGGTTTCTTTTCCTTTTTTATTTTTTTAAATTCAGATCTTGAGGAAAAGTCATATATTTTAGGATGGTTTTTCAAGCAATAAGAAAGGTCACTTCATAATTTACTGTAAATGACTTATCCTTCAAAGCTTTGCAATTTTGACCACGACCTTACTGACACAGTGAGAGTTTTTACTTTCTGTGATTCCATTATCCACACCTCCTTAAGCAGCACACTCAGCTTCAAGGTTCATCCAATGCGGAGTTCAAAAAAATAGGACCCTTCAGATCTCTGTATGAAAATTAATCATTGGGCAACTTTATTCCAACAGAACCTACTTATTTTCTCCCACTTGTCTTGCTGAGGTGTTCATAGCAAATACAGGCAATAGTCCTACTAATTCTTGGCACTGAGAAGTGGGTATGGAAAAAGAAGACTGAGGGACAAACTGTCTTTACAGGACACACCTCAATATCTTAGTAGAGTGAGAGCAGTTTTGGTGGGTACCTGGCATGCAGGAATTCTTTTATTTTAATTTCAAGAAATTCTATCTACCAAGAGCAGTTCTTCTCCTTTAAAGTCACTTTTCCATAACTATTTTAATACCATTGGAATGAAAACAAAACATAATTTCATAGGTCAATGCAAAAAACGGCTTTAATGCTTTAAGAGGTACTTCTAGGCTGCTCCGTGAACCCGACTGAAGGGTTGCTGTTGAATTATAGTAAATAGTTCAAATTTGGAGCTAAATTTGGCACTGACTTCAAGGAAGACCAACACCAACCTCCTTCCCACTCACCTGTTCCCCTCTCCCAGGGAAATTAACAATTAACAGTGCTCATGGGGGCTGATGACAGAAAGATTCAGAGCTTTACTGCTTTCTTCCTCATGTGTCATTGAATGCATAATCTACACCACATTTGTCTCCCATATCCAATTATTCTGGAGCTCACTGGAAGGTAAAACAACAAATGTTTTGCTATGTCTTCAGAGAAAGTTGGTGCTGAATATTTATCAAGAAATACTTTTCTCCCTGATTATTTACCCTAAGTTTCTTCACTTACTTCAAACAAAAGTAATTATGAAATAAAAATGACAGTCCAGAAAACACTGCTCCTGTGTACCTGAACGTCACATTCACTGGCTGTGTGATGGGAAACTCATACCAGTTCTCTGCTATACGAGGGGGATAACACCTTTTTTTCTTCTCCAGGGAAACATGTATGGGTTGTTATGAAACGGAAAAAAGATACAACTGGTTTTCAATTTTAAAAATTGTCATTTGAATTCTGAGAAAAATAATTACTTTTCTTTTTTATACCATGCACTAGATTTAAAATATTACGTGATGCTATAATTGATACTGTCACGAAATATTTTTAAACTTACTAAAACAAAAAATACAATATTTTCCATCTTCTATGCTGAATCATTTCATTCCATTCCTTTATAGACTTCAAGTTAAAAGGTTTCCACCACAATAAGCTATTAATGTCGCCTGTTTCACAGTTCCTAACATAAATTTATAACAAGTTTCTCTGTTTTAACTACAGGGGAGCACTGAGTTATTTCTGAAGGCAATGTTTCCTGCAATTTCACTCTCTTCATCAGGAGTCACCCATAAGTCAACTGCCCCAGGTATTTCAAAATGAACTTCATTTGATGGTTTCAGTTATTTCTCTCCCTCCCAGCTCAGGGGGTGTGAAGCAAAGAGGAGCAGGACAGGTAGGGAGAGGATCAAAAGCCATATAATGAGCAGCAATTGTTTTGTAGCCAATAGCTACCTCATAATAACTGAATCGCAAAATTACTGCTCATTTCTTGCTAACCGAAATGAAACTCTATTTGCAAACATCACCTTGATTCTCCTGGGAGCTCTGAGCATTTTTCTCTTCTGTTTTTATAGACACAGTAAGTAGCAGGCAGTGCCCCTCGCTCCACACGGTGTTGGTTTCTGCACTGACATTTGTTAAATTGAAAGTTCTGATCCATTTAATCTTTAATCTTTTAGGGTGGAAGAGTGAATTTCCAAAGCAATTTTATTTGGCCCTAAAGAACAACAACTCAGACCCCAAATTCTGTCTTTTAAAAGCTTTGACAGTTTGGAGTTTTGTCTGTTTTTTCTGCCCTGTGCAGACTGTGCTCACTTAGAGAAGATGGATGCAGAGGGATGAAGATCCCCTGGAATCTGACGTGGCAGCACCTGATTGAGATCCTAACCAGTTATATGAAATGTCTCCTATTGTACTGGCTGACCTCAGATCCATTTGCATCAGCTTTTTTGACTAGGATGAGCAGTGGGTGTCCTGATCTCAAGTCACTTTTCTGATAAGTGCACTGACCAGCGCACAGCTCACACCGTGGTGTGGCCTTGGAGCCAAGAGACTGGGTTTCTTTCAAAAGAAATGGGAAGAGGAACTCCAACTGCTGCTGGGCTTAACTACAGCTCAGTCAAAGTGAACTTCCCAAAACCTACACAGGGTCCTTTGCACAGCACCTTGGCTCTGAGGGTCTGCTCCTGTTATGCTGCACTGCTCCTAAGGTAGACGTGTAATTATAACAGGCTACTTCCTAAATTAATAGGGATAGCCCTAAGGAAGTCAACTGCCAGGACAAGAATGTATCCTGTAACACCAAAGTAAAAGAGAGGCCTAATGGGAAGACTTTTTCCTACACACAACAGAGATGTGCCAGAGGCATTTTTCTGCTTGGATAATTTTATAGCTTTGTACTTTATGAAAGCAGAAAATATGAATCTGTACAGAAACATATACACTCAAGCCAGCTGTATGGAAAGTAAATTCTACTGTAATTATATATTAGTAACTGCTACTGTGTAATATTAAACACTTTCTCAGTTATTTACTTAACCTTGCTCTTCAACATACACAATTTATCTCAGATTTGTACTTATATTTGTTGGTAAACTACATCCCTCGGAGGGCCAAGAAAGTATGAGACTACATGCTTTGGAAGAATGTAGCAAACTGTAGAAGTTGTTAAAAACTTCTTAAAAACACTTTGGCTGACAACAACAGTCTCATATGGCACGTACATTAAGTCAAAGCTGATGGGATTCAGTGGTGCTCCAGTAAGAAGCTCAGGTGTGAAAAGCACAGCAGCAGCCCAAGAGCCCGACTCTGACCTGCAGGATGAGCCAAATCCACATCACACCTAAGTCAGAACCACTCAAGTTCAGCCACGGGACCTGCATCCACCTTCACATGCCCAAATGTGATGACCAAGCACAGTAACACTAGCATCAAAGAGGAGGAAATGTTGCTGGTATCTTATTCCAAGCTCCTGTTCAAGAGCAGGGTGAATAATCAATTGGCCTAAAGGGAAAATGAAGATAAAAGAGCAAAAACAAATCGATGTATGAAATACTATGCAATGTCACATATACCTAGAATTGATCACACTGCTGCTCTGTCAGATTGGCCTGCAACTGGGAAATATTCCTGCCTGGCACATGCCACCAGCAAGGTAAATCACTTGTGTAAAAACACAAGAAATTCTCATCTCTTATTTCTATTCAATGTCTCTGCGAAAAAATACAGCTTTTACCCAATACTACCAAAGTTCTTTTTTTTCAGTGAACTAAGAATACCTGTTTTCACCCACCTAATTGGGTAAAATTTTGAATAGGGGTCACTGCGAAGGGCAAATATTTGAGAAAAAGAGTACAAAGACGACCATCTCTGGAACGGTAAAAAACTCCTATTGTGCCCCAGCAAGCAGAGCTAAGAGGAAGACACATTGTTCCTTAGAAGTGAAGTTATGTCAATACTGTCTGTGAAGATCTGCTAAAGCTGGCTCAGGTTGCTCATGCATTGTTCTGCTGGGGCCAATACCCTGATTTTCAAGAAGAACTAATTAGTTCAAATGAAAACTACGCCATGCAGCTACACTGCTTCTGCTGCCTGAAGTACCTTGCATGGCAGGGCACTACGTGAAAAGACTATGCTGTTTACAAAGCTTGCAACACAGCCTTTTTCTGTGTTTCGTGCCTCTTACCTTAACTGAATTAAATTTATGTATTTATGTATATATGTAGCAGCTATCTCTGCATGGCACTGGGGAGACACCACAATGTCTAACAAAATTCTTTTTTTTAATGATACAGATCAGATTAAGGTTACAGAAAGAACATTAATCGCTTCGTTAAAAATAAAAGAATATTTAGACAGTTGTTATTAGCAACATCAGTTAAAGTATAATGACATCAAAAACAATACAGGACTGGAGGAAATTGTCAAGGGGGAGACAACAGGCTTTTGTCTCGCACATGTCTAAGGTCTAAAGAAGCAAACTCTGTAAGGTTCAAAACAAAGAGTTACTGGAGGCAAGTGAGGACAATCTTTAGGTGTTTCAGCTACATGACCTCTTCACTGAAAAGCCTATCTCCACTCATTTCCAGCTTACCATTAACCACTAAGAGAAACGCTAAACAAGTATCTCAGCAAGGGAGATGCACTGCAAGAAAATACTTGAATTTCCGTTTAAACACACAATAGTCTCACATAATGCACAACCCTCAAAACCCATTTCATAGCTGACCTGATACTGTTGCTTCAATAACTTTAGAGGGGATTTTGTCTCATAAAGTAACCGTTATATAAGTACTTTTCTTCTTACAGTATAATAAAAAGGTGAATGAAAAACCTAGGTCTTAACTTGTCTATTTAAGAGAACTTTTTCCTAAAGAACCTAAACGTTGAGACCCGGAGCGCTTAAAATCAGAAGGATTTTTCTGGAGGAACAGACCACTTGACTGAAGACAAGAAGGAAACCTGCAGGCTTATTAAAGGAAAGAGCAGTAATTGCCAAGTGAGGGCTTCTGTTCTCCTGAATGATTTCCAAGTCCTGGCCTTGTCTCAGTACACACAATCCAGAAGAAGAATAGGAAAGTCCATGAATCACAAAGATGAATGAGCACTGTCACCGCACGTGATGGAAGGCCAGCATGGATCACAGGTATTCCTATGGGAAGGGAAGAAACTCTGCCCTCTAGATGGCATTATGTGCCTGTATATCCCAGATGGAACTGGAGAGCCCTGCCAGGAGACCTATGTCTCCACCTGCACAGGAAACACGGGCCCATACCTCAAAAAGATCAGACGGCAGCTCTTGGTCTCAGTGGGAAGGTGACAGCTGCACACAGCTGTACACAGCTGCACACAGCTGCACGGCGGAGCAGGGCTGTCCTGGGGCACACCCTGCCTGTGCTGTCTGATGTGGGAAGCACAGGAATGGTGCTCAGCCTGAGATGGGAAAGAATGAAGGAACTCCCTGATCCCTTATGGGGAAAGGCAACTTAAACTGGCAGGGATGGGCAATATGTAAAACATGTAATATTTTTTAAAAAAAAATCTACAAGAAAGAAGAGAAGACTGTCCTTGTGATAAAACAAACCTCTCCTTCTCCTTGTCATTTATTAGTACTGCAGATCTGAACCAGACATTGTATGTTAAAATGTGCATGTAGGTATACATGCCTGCCAATAGGAGGTTATATTGTACCCATGTACAGCTGTTTGGGAAATACACTGAAATTAAATACGTAAGAGTGAGTACTCAGGTATCTACAGTACCATCAGCAAAACTCAGTCTCACATGTAATGGACTGAAGACAGACTATCCCACATTTGATTTATCTATTTTATATATTTATTTATAGCTAATCTCAAAATCTGTGCTTGTCACCATGACAGATTAAGCAGACTTAAAAATAATCATTTGAGTATTTTCTGCTGTGGGCTGTCAAATTAGCTGCATAATAAAGCCAGTAAATATTGAATTTCAAGAGTATGTTAACCATAGATTTCACATGTGTAGTTAAACATTTCAAAACACAGGAGCCAAGATCCTTACATGCTAGAATTCAGCTCAGCTCTGTTAATTCGAGTGTGTGACTGTAAGTATACCTGCCCAGAACCCCTGCTGCAATCTCCAATGCTGTATTTCTACAAGATGAACTAAAAAGAAATCACTACCAAATTAAACAAAAGTCAATCACCCTGCAGGCCTCATTACTGTATAAGCATTTTCTGAGGTCAGTAAAGAGAAATTAAAACTATTTTATTAGGTAAGAGTTGTATAGGATTCAGCTCTACCAGCTGAAGTAAATTATTTGGGATTTCCTATGCAGCCAGTGGAGACTATCCACAGAATACTGGGATTTTGAAAATAATATTAGTTTGAAATGAACTGCAACTATTTATTTAGTTTATGAACTGTAGAACTGCCACTGCTCTCAGCCAAATTGCATGCACTAGTATGTAAATTAAAAATATAGGGTGTGATTCTAAAAGCTCTGTCACACAGAATCTCTCCTCTGAAGCAAGTGCCACTGTGAGTGATGGGGAGCTCACAGGAAGGGCTAGTGTAGAGCCAGGCCCGGAGCTCACAGCTGAGAGAAACTGCTTAAAAAAAAACTACTGAGTCTCATCTCAGAAATGATAGATCTTTTGGGATAAACACAGTCACCCAGATCTATAACACAGCACTGGAAAATCTCATTTCATTCAGCAGGGAGAGGGAATTTTCAATTGTACCACATGCCTGAGCGCTAAAAAAGGTAAGTTACATTATCTACTGACTACCTGCAAGAAGGCACTACACATGGAAAGAAGGGCACTGGAAAACTATCATTAAATTATAAAAGGCAGACTGAAATAGCAGATTCCTTCAATGCCACCTAGCAAGGACTCTTTGCAGAATACAGTTAACATTCATTTCAATAGAGAAAATCTGACAGGTTTAATAAAACCGAGATGATTTTCCTTGACTTCTGTGACTTACCGTTTCTTCACCGACTACACTTATTCCTCAGACCTTCTGGCACCAGACCATTATTCTTGTAGCCTTATTCAATACTTTCAACTATTTAAAGACCCCACAGCTTTCTCTGTGGTACACAACTGTAAGAAAAGAGACATTGGACTAGAACTTGGAGTATCATATAAACTGCTTCTACAATGAATATATGCAATTGCGTTTGGCTGTACTAAAATGAACATTAAACGCTTATCTGTGTTCTCATATTTTTGGTAAAAATTCCAGATGTCGAAATACTATCTTGAGGATCCTACAGTTTTACAACTGCATGCATCAAAATTTAGGAAAAAAATCAACACTACAGGTGAATTAAAGGATATTCTAAACAGTATCCTCACTAAGATATCAATGTTAAGTAAATAATTGCATATAACTTTTCTTCAACTGGGAAGATTTTGGATTCACTGCCCTGGAAAACAGCATTTTATATCATTCTACCTTGAGAAGGAACAAATCTGGAATAGCATAAGTTACTCTGCCTTTCCACTGTGCCTTGCACCTCACTTGGATACACTGATGTGTGTGATAAGAGCTCAATAAGAGCTCAAAAGTGAGCAACTTTCATTAAAATCTGAGTTTACTGCATGAGCAGGCTAAAGGGAAAAATTCTGACAGGCAGCAGAATTCCCTTTATACAAGTAGTTGATGGGGTATGACACGATGGCACGCATAAAACAATTAAATGCAGTTTTATGACATAACAGAGCAGGAGTAGTAGTTGGAGCATATTCTGTTGAGCACTTGGCTGAATTAGCAAATTTCAATAGATTACTGCTTCGTGGGTATCTCAGAGCAGAAAACAGAGAGTCAATCTGAAAGATTTTACCTTTTCAACATGTGCCAAAAACTCAGAGGCTTTACATATTGTGACCCAAAACATGTAACTTCTGAACCACTGCTGCCGTGCATCATAGGAGATGCAATTCAACATTCTTTTGTTTTCCCTAGACTTAGTTAGAAAATAAAACTCTACCAGCTGCTACACTGAAATTCCCAGGAGGCACCACAGTTGATTTTAGAAATAATATTAAGGTTTCATTGAACTGAATAGTGAGAAAAATGCAGATATGCATGGCTTTCTCCATACCTCTTTCACTAGTCATGGAGACAATGAGTTAATGTACACTTATTTATATGAAGGCACTCTCCCATTTCAGGAGATGGAGCTGTTTGGTGGAACAGTGGGTCTGCAGGCTCTCTCTAATGATAGCAGCAAATGGTACAGCAATGACAAACAGAGGAAATCTGAACAGCTCTTCTTACATCCAGCGGGCAGAGCTATTTTCAACATCCCTGTGTAAATTCATATCCCTACTAGATCATCTTGATTTTTCCATGCCAAAAAAGAAATTGCCATGAATTTCAACTGGCTTAGGGAAAAAAAATACAAAAGGAGAGAGAAAAATAGAAAGCTCGATATTTTACATGTCTGCAAGAAATACATTCTCTTCTCTTAAATACTCCCCACATACTAACCAAATTGAACTGTCTGCTCAGAAGAGGTTTCTATGAGTCTTCATCTGTATGAGGATACTATTTCCATTAACATCCCAACCGATAAAGTGCATCAGCCACTGAAAGCTATCCAGGACCTGTGCCAGCTATGGAGCATGATGCTTCACACCCTTGTGGGGAGATGCAGGATGGATGGGAAAGCCGTAGTGGAAGATGTGAAGAGCAGGAGGACATGAGCTGGCAGGAGAGAAGTACAAACCTCTGGGAAAGATGTGCTTTTGAAGGTTCCTGCGGGAGCAGGTGAGGAGAGATGGCGTAGAGGAAAGCATCCCAGAGCACAAAGGCAAGGAGAAACAGGTAGCAGCCATGAGATTTATTTCCCAAAGACTAAGAACAACTGAGCCACTGAGGACCCACAGTAGATGAGTTCAAGCAGCAACAGATTATAGAATATATTCAGCTTGATAGTACTTGTTTGGTTTTAATTTAAAATTTACTCAGCTATTGGAAAGCTAAAACAGTTTGCCAATACTGTTATCTGGAAAGGGCTGGAATAAACTGGGCTGGTTTTGAAACCAGTGATGCAAGTCAGTGCTGATTCATTATCAGCCACTGTGTAAGTTTGGAAATAAGACTTTCCTTGCCTCATCGTCCGCTATGAAAAACAAAAGAGTTCTTAGGCACAGCTCAGAAAACTAATTACAAAATTCTCCTACTGAAAAGACTTAAAAGTAAAATAATCCAATAATTAGAATTAAGTAGGTTGGCCTTTGGTGACTGATCAGCATAATGAATCTAGTTATGTGGATGGCCAAGGCATTGGGCTAAGAAGAGGCTTCTTGCTGAGTCAGATTAAATACATTGGCTGGAACAGGACTGGTTGCTACAAAATATTTAGAATGTTGCTACAAAACATTTAAAAGTTTCCCTATCTTTCTATACATCGAAGTCAAGTGCTCTAAATTTCCTATACACTAGAAAGGCGGTTGGCTTTCAGAACACAAGAAGCCTTTCCTTAATCGTTTTCAGAAACTCAAGCTCTTTGCCCCTGCATAATGTGTGTTTCTTGCAATGGAAAAAAAAATAATGACCATTTTTCTTACCACTGTCCATTGTAGCACATGGAAAATAAGAAGACAAAGAAAGAAAAAAAAAAACACCAACAAACAAACCCAAAACCAAACCAAAGAAAACCAACAAACCAAACAAAAAAAAAAAAAAAAAAAAAAAAAAAAAAAAAAAAAAAAACACACACAACAGAGAAAAAGAGAAGAGAAAAAGTAAGAGCAAAACAAAAACCACCAGCACACCACTCAAAGTTATCTTCTCAATGCACTCCGAGGAATTCTGTACCCTTCTCATATTTCTTTTTTATAGTTCATAGTTCATTGCTATCATGTCTTTCTTCCTCTGCAGGGTAGTAAAAACATAATATCGGAAATACTTGACATACTTCCTCATTTGTTTAATGGTGATGATACAAGGGAAATTACCCCTCTAATATATTTGAACATTTTAGCTTATTATCCTGAGTGAGTTTTCTCCCAAAGCTCAATTTATTAAAACAAAACACATCTTTCTATGATGAACTGCAAAGGGCAAGAGGGCAAAATACTTTAATTAAAATGAGAGTGGTTTTGTGACTCTACCCCAGCAGATCCTGCTCCTGCTGCAGCTTAGTTTACTGAAACTTTCATTGAGTCTCACTCACCCGCAAGCAATGAGATTTTCACACATGAATTAGGCTTTTCATTTGGTAACTTCAAGGTTACAATTTAATGCTACCCCAGCGGCTGCTGTTTGGTGAAAAATGCAAGGTTGTGAGCAGCCCTTAATCAGTTCTTCTTTGGGGCCAACAGAACTCGTGCCCATTGCAGAGCGGGAAGGGGACACTGGGCAAAACAGGGGAACCACTTCTGTGTTGACAATGTTTCTTTTAATTTGAGTGTAAATGCTGTGGTTTGAGCAAGGTGTTAGTTGTGCTCTGTCACAGGTTACAGTGGGTAAATCATCTCTCCCGTCTACAGATGTGCTACCAAGGCACAAATAGGTTGGCCTGTTGAGGATGCAGGACATCTGCAGCTGACATGGGAACTGAGTCCTGTCTTCTTGAGTCTTCATCCAATGTCCACTCACATTTCCCTCTCTTCTTGAGAAACTGAGAGGACACAAAGCGTATGAAAGTACGTAACACCATCAAGAAAACTTGTGCATCTTACAGAATCCCTTTTTTACTGTCAAAGTGAAGCACTGTCCAATACAACCGGCATTAAGTACTCTTTGGTCATTCAGCCTGGAGCAATCCCAGTCAGCTTACCTTCTTCATTATCAACCAAAAGCAAATACTTTCTAAGAAAGTTACACTCCTTCAGTTGCAAAGGAGGAAGTCCAAAAGAGATGGAATGTTTCAGAGTCAGACCTAGTTAATTCATACTGAATTATCCTCAGTGCATAAACGTCTGTGCAAATGACAGACTTTAATAAGCCTTCAAAGCTGACACAGTAGTTATCACTGATTAAATTCTTAAAATCGAAGTAACTATGGCTTTTACAGACATGTTTAGATTAAGACTGACATTGATGCTGTATATCAGTTTAAATCACTTGCAATTATGCAGGTGCTTGGGCATCCTGTATTTCAGTCACTTTGAGGGTAAATTGGGGCAGAGGATCCATAGCTCCATATTGGATAAAAAGCTCTGGGACAGTCTTAAGGCCTTTACAGACACCATTTTTCCAATACAGAATATTCTTAAAGCTTTCCTCTGTGGACTGTAAATGTGTAAACTGTTCTTGCTGAAAACAAGAAATACTAGACAAGCTTGCAATGAGAGTCCGTGTAACACCTAACATCCCCAGGAGAGCAAATTAAGGTTTTGTGAAAAATTTCCAACTTGTATGTATATGACTTTGCAAATATAACATTATTGTTTTACTGTAATTGTGTATATACCTACACAGACCTGAAATTGCTGGATGGGGGTTGATGCACGATCCAGAATAAATTAGACTTTTTGTACATTTCTGGCTACAATTTAAAAAAAAAAAAATTTGCAATTCCTCTGGTGATGAAAGTAGATTAATAAAATGAAATTCCACCACAGAGTTCATGCTATGCACCATACTTCCTTAATATTTCATTTTTTGCAGCACTCCAAATACACAGAGAAGTTATCAGAGAATGGGGTTTTTTCTTTTTAAGAGTTAGAAGGCATTTGATCATAACTGCTGAAGTAAATTAAATGGCATTTCAAGAGCAGCCAAGTAAAAATGCTGAAGGCACAAAGGAGTTTTGATATCCAGGAAATCACAATTAATTTCAACTACATAAAATGGGATACGAGATGGTACAAACCATTTGCTATTTGTCATCTGTTTCATTTGATTAGAAACGTATGGTATTTATCAGTCAGTAGAGTGGAAATAGAATTTGCTGTAAATGATAAAGGATGTAAAAAAAATTATAGGTAAAAGGAGCAATGGGAGAATATGTATAGATATCTCTTATCAAAATATATGATAGCTTTCACTTGAGCTGACTACAAAGACACTTTATTATACTGATTTGTATTGTTGAGTGAGAAAATTTCTAGATTAAACAGAAGTTAATAAAGCCTAGAGGGTATTACTGAAATTTATTTGGCAATACACTTGACAGCACCCAAATGCAAGAAAAAAAGAAGAAATATTAAATAGAACTCCCATGATATGGAAGCCATTTAAAGAAAGTTTTCTGTGAAAATGAAGCCTCACCCCGTTTTTCTTCTTAGATTTTACAATCTCCTGGTCCATACCCAACACTCCAGAATGACTACGGTTTTGTCACAATGCCAGGAATTCCTGAAGAGTCATTCTACAATGTTCTAACAGACAAGGCTACAGCTTTTCATGAGCTACACTTGAGTAACAAACAAACAGGAAGAGATGTCAACAGCTTTCTTAACAATGTTGATATTAATGAAATGATATTAATAGGCACTAATGGATTAGGTCCCACATTCTGATTATTATTACTTTTAATAGCTTCTGTTTATAGCTAGTCTTCAGATTCTAGAGGGCACAGATGGAGGACCAACTTTAGTAAGCACTTTATTAGCCTTTCTGATTTTATTAATTGTGTATGATACAGTAACATCTAATCACGTAAAGTAAGATTAAAGATCTTGACACCCTCAGCACAGGAATTAACAAACAGTAATTTTTTGTTCCTTTCTCTATAGACTAATAATATACTTAGAATAATTACTCTGAAAATAGTAAAGAATTAGAACTGCTAATTGCACATAACTTTTAAAAAATGTCTCTTAATTAATAAACCATACAGTCTTTGACATAACAATTTATGTTCTTCAAGAGAAAAATAAAGTGCAAAAATATGTAACATTAAACAACAATTAACGACACTTTGTTTTGACTATATTGGATCGCAATTAATGTCGGCCCTGCAGTTCATCTTTCTACTTTGACAGCTCCTTAGGCTGTTTATGTAGATTAATTCTTGGAGTATTGGCATTTGCTAATACGTGGTTTAGAACAAGCCACTGCACAAACAGTGAGGGGACCTCTTCCCTGTCCTTCCTAAACCTCATCCTGCCTGTCCTTAGTGCCACCTTATGTATCTGGGCAACTTGCCACAACTGATAAAGGTTGTGACATTATTGAACACCTTCTTACCAACTGAGGACATAAAGAACTGCAAATGTCATGCAGACTGACTAGGAGTGAGGCAAAGCAAATAGAAATTATGCATTTTTGAAATAAAAGATCACACGGAACCTACAATTACTCTCCATCAACAGACAAAGCAGGACTATAGTCAACTCTACATTTGCCAGAGTTTTATGGCTTTAAAAACCTAGTAACATGTGGGGTTTTTCCCAGGGTAAAATTAGAGTTATTTAACATTGCTTGCATTTATTTTCCAAACAGTTAAGCCTTTCAAGTAAAATAAAATTGCAGAGACTGCCTATACCTTTTGGATTTCAGATTTTGTATTTAGATCCAAACTGTTCAAGTTTTAACTAAGTCAGTCCTCACGAAAAAAAGAAACAGAATTTTTGTCCAAAGCAAAATTTGATCAGAGTACAACTCAACACAAAAATTATCATGTGAAAGAGCCTTCACACTTAACCAAGAATGTATGGTTCCAGTGAGGAATTTTCCTTTACCAATACCCTACACGGGCAAAATGTCACTAAGATCATTCTAAGGCATTCATTAATCCATACCTATAATGCTACAGAGATTCTTGAACAGAAGAGAAGGGAAGAAACACCTGCTAAGTTAAAAATATGACTTTGTAGTATTAAAAAAATAGACTAAAATATACCCAGTCTTATTTTTTCATAGACATTGAAACCCATGCTTCTATCAAGGAGCACAAAAGAAGTTCATGTATATAGTGGTTACAGTTTTACCTGCACCTTGGCCATGCCTGGCTAAGAAAACTTTAGTTAGAGACTACCACAAGGTGCACTAGGGCAGATCTTAATTTCCCAGGAACAACTTAGAATGTAGAGTGTGCACTTTTCCACGTGGTCTGCAAGGAAACAGATTTTCTGCAATCCAGTTGTAAAAGGGCCTGAGCTCTCCCAGGCAAGCAGTCCAGCAATTAAAAGTTGAGCATTAAACTACAATGAAGCAACACTGGTTTTATGGCAGTTGTTAAACCACCTATATTGGTCTTGCAATATTAATAATTGAAACAAAACCAGTGAAACCCATTTTTCTTATTAAATGGTCTTGATGGAATTAAAATATTGTATTAAGTTCTTTTTAAAGATATCTGATGCTCAGCATTAAAGAGGGATCCTTTGAGTGGTTCTAAGCTTCTTGTTCATCCTTGGTAAATGAATCGGAAAAAAAGTACCCCATAACATGAAATCAGGTGAACTGTGAAAAATTAGATTAATACTGCAGGGTGATTCAGTGCCAATAAATGAATGAGGCAGGGGGAAGGGTGGTTTTCTATGTGTGAAACTGTTGTGCTTCTTACCTCCAGAGCTTTCAAACGCTCCAACAGCAATTTTGTCTTTTCTTTTTCCTCCTCAGTGCTGCTGCTTTCACTTCTTGAATCTTCATCTGCCAGCGCGTGAATTTTTTCCATGCCTTCTTTGCATCTCCTACTGTCTTCTGACAGCTTTTCCTGAAATGATTTTTTAAAAATGTCATTACTCCCAGGTGCAAATGAAGTTAACTATGCAAATATCTGCAATTCTCCCTTGTACATGAATGAAAAAAAGGCAGCGAAAGTTGCCAGTGACATGATTAAAGCACTAAATAAGTGGAGTCATGAAGGGTCTGTGAAACGTGCTGCTATTCCAATTCTGCAAGTGTATGCACAACTTGACTGCTACACCTACTTCAGATTTTTAAAAAGCAGAACTCATCATCTCTTTAGTAAAATAACTTCAATTTTCTTTGTTAAAAATGGCCGTGAAAACTGAACAGACCAGCTTTCAATGGAAGCATTTTGCCACTGAGACATAAAGCAGTTTATTGAGGAAAAGCTAACATATGTTCATGCCTAATGTATTTCACCTTTCTTCATCTAGAGTTAATATTTGAATTACTAAATAATGGGCTGAGTATCAAGCTACCACATGAATACTGATTTAAGATCCACACTAACATATAACTGGAGAGAATCAAACTGAGAGCAAAACTTCCAGAAGTGCCCCAGTGTGTTACAAGCCAGTCAGACTGGGTTGTTATTAGCTGCTGCTGCTGCTGAGTGCACTGTGGCTGCTGAGTTTTACAAGAGGTCTATAAAAAGGATAGGATTGAACAGTGAATCCTGCTAACTCCATTAATTATGTGTCCGTGTTCTCTGTTGAGAGAGTGAGAAAGAGCAAGCGAAACATCAAGACTTCAAGCAGGCAATGTAATACATTGCCCAAAACAAGGCATAAGGGGAAAAAAGAGAACTGGTGAGATGCAGAGAGTGAGCACACCACCGAGGGGACAGGCTCTGCCTTGGAACCCTTCTCTCACTACACGAGCAGATGCAGTGTGGCCACTAATGAGCACATTGAAAATGGAAAATGTTAGATAAATCAGCATTTAAATACTGATTGTTAACACAAACCTAGAGAAGTTTTTCAAGAAGCATTTCATTTTCTTTGTGTGCCTTTCTGATAATTCCTATATACTTTCATGATCTTTGGGTTAGTCTGTAACTGGGATGCATTTCCTGTAACTACCACACAACACAAACTCTGTCTAAGCATAAATGTATGCATTTTCATGAAGAACTGATTCAGCTTGAATTACTGTGCAAAAACAACTCTCTGAGAGTTAATAGCAAGGCATTATCTTAACTAAAACCCATAAACATAACTGAATTAAAAATCAGCACTGTGGATCACATTTATAACAATGTCTTTTTAAAATATTAACTAGCTTAGAAATTGACTATTACCATGTTAAAACTTTAATCAATAATTAATTTTATAAGCTATGGGCTTAATTACTGAATACCCTTACACAAACCATGACACACAGATCTCATTCTGAGCCCCAAAACACAGATGCCAAAGAGCCATTCCACCAGGTCTTCAACATTAGTGCTATGCTGATCACAAAGGCACCATAAATATAGCACTTGGTATCTTTTTTTCATGTTTGCTACTCACCAATGCAACAATCAAATATCTGTAAAAGAGCCATTAAACCATTTTTCCTTCAAGTTGCCCCAAGGAGTGCATTGAGATAGAACACTTCAATGAACTCAGGGGGAAACAATGATAAAGGTATCTCTCTAATGCAATTCAAACACAATTATTTTTAGGAGAGAATGTGATGTGAATTAGATGTGGCTGACAATAGAAGAAAACATAAATATATGCACAGGGACACCTTTCCTGCTCAAAGTCAGGGCAGCAATTTCAAAGGACAGGTAGAAGAAAGCACAGGTTATGACATTTCATGACAGAAAGGGGAATACAACTTCTCACAGAGTAAATCCCAGTCACATAATGAAGTAACCCATTCATCTTCTAATTACAAAATCTCTGAACTCTGCACATGAGTGACATAACCAAGAAGACACATCCTGTTTTACTGTGATGTGCACTAGACTACCTAAAGGCACTTAGTACTGTTACACCTGCCTCAGTGTTGAAGTACAGCTCACACAGTTCCAAAATCAGTTTATTAATGATTAATAATAAACGCGTTTCAGTGTTTCAGGCATGAGCTAAAAAGGTCCCTGATATGCCATCTACCTTACCTGGCAAACCTGCAGAACAGAAGAAAACACTATTAATCTTAGAAATTGTGCTCAGGCATGTCATGTGGTGAGGGCACTGCCCTGACACCTTCGCCAGTTCCATCTGGGTGACACCCAGTAAGGACAGAGTGGAAAATCCACACTCAAGGGAGCAAAGAAAACAGGTACTTTTTAAACACCCTTTTTGCCAAAAGTCAAGTCAAGGAAGAGAGAGGATGACCAAAGCTTTTGGAATAGCAGAAACCTCTTGAGAGTGCCAAGTCTGTTAATATCTGCTGGGGAGGAAGGAAGGGGCAGAAACGTTTGCACAAGGAAAGTAACTCCTGTGTGATGTTGGTCAAATCCTACAGAAAGCTCTGGAGTAAGCAGGCTAAAGGCAGTAAACAGTGGCGTTAAGAAGCTTATTCCTTTTTTCCCCAGAGTCCTATACTTCACCTGTTACCTCAAATAAAGACCATTGTTTGACACCCCTGAACAGTCTCTGCTGTATATGCCTCATGTATTGCACAGGCAGGCTGGGATTTCAAGAGCAGTAACAAAATCGCCTCCAGGTCCCAAGTCCAGCAAAGGCAGAGTAAGCACTATCCTTCTGATCAGTGCAGTTTAATTTCTGTGAAAAGGTAACAGATGGAAATGGTGCTCTGGAAGTAAGCTGGACAGCTAAAAAAAATTAAAAAATAAAAGGCAAAAAAAGCAATAACCCAGCTCTGCTTCTTCCCAGACCAATGAATTTAAGACACATGCCTGTACCATGAGAGGATGCAAACAGAGCAGTCTGATGAAAATTCTACAGTAAAGGCTCATCTACTTCTCTAATGCTCTGTGTCAACAAAGAGACAATAAAAATATTAAAAATTCAAACCTTACAGAAACTGGGATTATGTTGCTCAGTGCAGCCCCGTTCCCACAGAAATTAATAAGAAACTTCCAATCGAGTCCCACATTGCATAACCTTCTCAAGCTGCTTTAAACTGTCATTGCTTTTCTGAAACCAACAGTATTTCGCAAATCGTAAATGACATCCTGCCCTGACCATTATTTCTAAGTATTCAGTTTGCCCTATAAATCAAACAAACAGTACACTGATGATGAACCCTTTGATGAAACACTGTGGGCCCTACAGCCAATAGAAAACAAGAGATGGAAACAGTCCGTGCAGCCTGGAAATGGCAAGTTTTCCAGAATCAATGAGAAGATATAAATCACTAAAGACATTGATCTATGAAGCTGTACAGTGCAGTGGCCTGACTGAGACTTATCAGAAAGCTGGGTTTCAGTCAGCTGAACTAGGAAAGAGCAGTATAATACTCCCCCTTTCCACTAATAAATAAAGGAAGGACAATAAATTTACAAGAGCAGGTAATCCACCTGAAATTACAAAGGATAATTGACTGGCCTCTGTAGAATGTAAGGCCAAACTTCCCTCTTCCACTACCTTTCAGAATACTGAACAAGAAAACATTTTCACTATTTATAAACAAGGAGTAACTACAGTGATAGAAGAGATCATATGGAAGCTTTCAGAAGATAAGAGAACAAACTGCCCATTTCAGAAATTACCTTCTCCTTCGTCCCAAGAAAGGCAAAGGGCTGCCGACCCTCTGGACACAGAGTCAGTCATTGGGATGCCTTTCCTCTAAGAACTGTCACCTTTTCGAGGAACAAAGAGATGTCAAAGGGACACTTAGCCAGCTTTTTCGTAACGATTATTATTTCAGAAATTAGGTTACTTTTAATGTTTTACTGGCAGTACCACGAGTTGCCTGTCCTTTGCCTTTTCTTCTTTCTAAGATGCTTTCTGGGAATGACACTACACACCTACACACACAATAAAAAAAGGAAAAAAATGAACTCACTTTAAAATATTTCAATTTGGAACGATGAAATTTCAAACCAAGAAGAGTAAAGGTCAGGTGGCACAAAGGAAAAACAAGAAGTAGCTAGCAAAAATTAATCTAGATTTTCTTTTTCACAGTGAAAACTACGATTAGGCGGTAATTGGAACTGAGGCTCTTTCTCTGGTAGTAACAATAAATATATGATATGAACTGAGGCCAAACAGAACCAGCAGCAGCACAGCAGCTGCCACAGCCCTCAGCTGTGGCAAGTCCTGCACCAGGGCAGGAATAACCCCGTGCACCAGCAGAGGCTGGGAAGAGAGAACAAGGAGCCAGATGCTCCCTGTAAGTGGTATAATGAAAAGACCAGATACAATGGAGAGAGCTTAGAACATGGAAAATCCCAATTAATATTAGGAAGACCCTTTTTTTTTTTTCTCTTTCTGCTGTTAGGGTGGTCATATGGTAACTGGAACTGGTTACCCAGGGGGATTACTGAATCACATAGATATTGCAAAGTTCACTGGCCAAGTGGCTATAATAATACAACACAGCGTAATCTGATACTGATATAACTGGATCTGGGCTCACAGCACTGATTATAAACACCAATCTTTCAGGAGGACACGTGACAAAGTTCTGATTGAACCAAACAAGAATTAAAAGAAGAAGATCTTTGAGATGCTGATTTTCCTAATGAGTGTTGGATGACATGAATTGTTTGTGCGGAAACTGGTAAGTAATAATTAGAGATGACATCTTTGCTTGTAGGACCTAAAGATCATTTTCATGTGATAAACACAAGTTCTCCAGAGAAGCAAACTTTTTCAGATGCAATGCAGTAAGGATCTCTCAGATACAAAAGATGTCTATTTCAATTTTGGGTGTCAGATTGTGAAGCATGAGTGGGATTTTCTTTTCTAAATTCCTGTCAATTCTCCAGCTTCTGAACTTTATTAGAGATGAAGGTTTTATAATGGTTATAAATTCAAATTCTTCTGAGAGTCATGCCTGCAACTTTCCAAAAACACACTTTAACCACATATAGAATAAAATATATGTAGGATATATAACTAAATAGTGCTTATAATTGCTCTTAACCACTTATTTGAGAAAAAAAATCAAAAAGATTCACAATGTAGTTATTAACTGATCATATATAGAGGTAATGATAATAGGCATCCAAGAATCCAGTCTTCATGGAACCCAAGCTATGCAGCTACCTCAGCATCTCAAAACATCGTGCACTTTCTGTGGTGTCTCCAAAGCCTCCAAAGGACTTTCTAAACAAGATATTTACTGAACAATTATCTTAGATTTCAGTGACTGAAATAATTTTTAACAGTCTTCCTACAATATAGGACACCCTTCCCTCCAAAACCAAATCACAATTTTCAAATCCATATCCAGCACTGTTTATGCTTGCACTGGTTTGGGCCAGGGTAGGGTTATTTTATCTTCACAGTAGCTGCTATGGGGCTGTGCTTTGGATTTGTGCTGGAAATAGGGTTGATAACACCAAGATGTTTCGCTACTGCTGAGCAGAGACTACACAGAGCCGAGGTCTCCTCTGCTTCTCACCCCCCCCCAACCAGTGAGGGGGCTGGAGGTGCACAAGGAGTTGAGGGAGGACACAGCCAGGATAGCTGACCCCAACCGACCCACGAGATGTCCCAGACCATATGGCATCATGCTCAGCGTATATATTCTATATAGTAGGGGGAAGGTTGGCTGGGGTCCACTGGTGAGGGGCTGGCTGGGCATCGATCAGTGGGCAGTGAGCAGTTGTTTACATTTGCATCACTTGTCTTTCTTGTTTCTCCCTTTGTTATTGCCTTTTCATTACAGTTGGTTGCTGTTATAGTTACAATATTCAATTACTAAACTGTTCCCATGTCAACCCATGAGTTTTCTCACTTTCACCCTTTCGATTCTCTTCTCCCCATCCTGTTGGAGGGGCATGGGGGGTTTAGTTGCCAGCTGGGGTTAAACTACAACAATGTAATGATAAATTGTGAATGCTTTTCCTTGCAAGGCCATTCTACAGTCTTGATGTATTCTTAGCTGATGTCTTTCCAGTGTTCTTTCCACTGCAGACCTCCTAGTGTTCACCACTATTCACTGAGAATGAGAAGTATGAAATGCCTGTTGATGAAGATAAAAACTCTAGATGAGGGTTTCTTTGTACTTTCATTTAAAAAAAAAACAGCCTCAAGCTACGCACAAGTAGCTCAGTTTGACTGCACAGGCTGAAAAAAAAGGCAGCAATTGCTCTAAGGACTACTGACTTCCAACAAGGCAAAATTGTTTTCCAGTGGTAGCTTGCTCCCCTTTCACCCCCACCATCACCTTTTTTTCCCTAAATAGACCTTGAAAATTTGCAGTATCTTCTGATATGCTTTAGAACCTATTTCATTTAGTGAAACCTGAGATGTCTAAAAGACATGTATGTTAAAGTCAGAGAAATCTGAAGTGAGACTGATGAAATCACAAAGTGTGTCCTGCAAGATGCTCAATACATGAGTAGTCACTGTTATCACTGTGACCATGACCCAGGTCTAAAAATTCCCAAACTGCAACAAACCAAACAAGTTAGAATATAAAAAAAAATTGCATGCAACTAAAATTACATGCAATCTAAATGATCTCTGAGCTAAGACTACAAATATGACTCCTGGTTTACCTTGCTTACTTCTATCTATGTATTCAGCTGTTTTCTCTTGCTTTCTTTTCTCCCAGTGGAAGGACAGAGTAAAATATAGCTTTGCTTTAGACAGCACATCAGCAAGTGTAATAATAATATATTTTTGTTTAGCTAACAGCTTTTGTTCAGAACAAGCTGACCAAAATTGGAGAAAAAACAAAGGAATGCAACATATCATGAAATTTTACAGAAACATCCCAAATCGTTCATGATTTAACATTACTGTTGTCAAGAAAAGCGTATTAAGTTCTTCTTTCTCATCTCTGAATTTCACTTACAAAGTGAGCAGCGTGAGCAGTAACGCTCCCTAGATGGAATACATGTGATGGAGAAGAGAACAAAGTACGTACTTTATGTTTCTGATATGTGCCTCCTTCCACTCACGTATCAATCTAAATGTGCCACACATTATTCTTCACTCCAAACACTCCTCACCAGTACAAGCTATCATTCCTGCTCAACAGTTCTGCAGTAACACTAATAAATTTCCCAATGATGCTTTTATTGGCTGTTCCATGCGTCAGAAACACGTATTTCTTTTGAAAAAGCTCACGTCAAAAAGGACTGTAAAAGAAGCAAACCTTCACCGTGAACTTCACAGTCAAGTGCACTCATCAGACAAGAGTTCCTTGTCCCCAGGTCACCAGGCTGGGTGTCAAAGTGAACTACAGTAACCTTGTGACCAAATACTGCTGTTGACCCCGTCCTGTCTTTAGCGAATGGGCATTCACACCACCACCAGCACCCTCCCCTCTCACTGGGGCTGCCAGAAGTGCAACCAAAGACTGCCCATTCTGGAGGGGATGTTGCCGAGGCAGGTTTCAGGCACATTCCTTCTCAAAATAGAAGGCTTCAGTTACACTGATTAGCAAAGTTATCGGCAGAAAAAAAAGAATTGTTCTAGAAGCTAATCTCTTTCTTCTCCATATGTGTATATATGGTAATATGAGACAAATATGCATACAGATATTTCATGCAGATATTCTCTTACAAATTGGTTCATTATAGTACCACACTTAAAAGCAATAATCTTGCCTTTCAGGAAACCTGTATTAGCGGTTAAACTTTTGTGAAGGGGTCTGTAAGTATTGAAGTAACTACACTTGACTAAAGTGACAGTATTAAAATATCTACCTTTGACTGAAGTACAAATAAGCCAAGCTATTCTGAAATTCAAATTCGGCAGATTTTATGTAACAGCAATTAAGGCAACAGAATTACTCTGGATTTAAATTACTAGAAATAAGCCAATTTTCCTTCCCTAGTATTTTAGAATGAGAGCAATGTGTTAACTGACTAGTTCTCACCATAAGCAGAATTGCAGAAGCTGACCTAAGGAAAAAAAAAAATAAATTGGTATATTATTACATAACCAGGTCATTCTTTTGCACGTGCCAGGGAATAGTTGTCTTGTCTCCCAGTCTTGTCAGAAAAACTTCTCAAAGAAGATCAGAATGCAACTTCACACAAAAATAAAATGTAGGAACAGTCCTTCCAGATCAGATCGAAACTTCAACTTTTCAGATGTGTTATTATCGTTCAGATTAACTATCTTAACCTTTCCTGATCAGAAGCACATATTCTTTCCAAAATAAATATACTGGTGTACTGCTAAGTGTGTTCTTCTGTTAAAATAATTTTCAAAGACAGGATGATTGTGAATAAAGCATAATTTCCCTTTTTTGCCTCAGAAAACAAGCAAAGTTTATTTTTTTTTTCAACTTCTTAAAATTTAATAGGTAGCATTGCTTCCTGCTGGTTTGAGAATACCAATGAAATACTGTCAAAACGCAGAATGAACAATCTCTTTAATGGAGATGTGGAAGTAGGGAGAGAGCAGGTCACTAGGCCATCTATAAGACCCAGCCTTGAAATACCAAGGAATACAAACTGGTTACACAACTTTTGTGTCCAAACACTTCTGTCACTAGACAGCTGATTGCAGTAAATGGTCTCTATTATTTCTTATTCATCATCCTTACTTGGAAAACACAAATGATTTGATAGATAAAAATGCTTTTTTACTTGCTAGACCCTCTTGCCCAACACCTTCAATACCAGCTCAGATTGGGCAATGGTGTATCAGGTCAGCAAAGCACATCTGGATCCTCACAGGGACCTGGAGAGGCTACAGACAGGCAAGACACTCTTATTAAAATCCTCTTTTGGGGAAGAGCCTGGAGACACACTGAAGACCTGGGAACGCTGAAAGCACTTGCCAGATGGGAGATGACAACAACTCCCCGGGGGTCTCGCTGCTCTCCTGAGGAACCGAGCGGGATGGGACCTGGTGCTGGGTCCCATGGGAGGCACAGGGTGGCATCCTCACCATCCTCACCCAGACACAGCGTGGGCTGCCGTCGGGCCGTGTGCCAGCACAGCCCTGCTGTGGGCATACTCTGATTTGTCCTGCAAGAGGAGCACATGCAGATAAGGAGCCACCAGTTGGCCCTCGCATACAAAGATTCCAGCATCTCTCCAAGCAGCAGGTAGATAATCTTAAGACTGGTATTTGCTATAAATTCCAGGAGGTTATTCCAGTCTCTGAGGACTACCAAGCAGAGGTATATGAGAGGCATATCCTTGTCTCCTAATTACAGCCCCTGAATTAGAAAAAAAGGTAACCAGAAGAACAGCACTAAGGGCAAGACTGCGGCTGCAGAAACCGTGCTGTGCCTGAATGGGAAGTCCCTGTACACAAGGATGACCTGTGTCTGTGAGCCACATCATCACCTTGCTTCCCAAAGAGTGGCTCCATGACTTCTGTTATGCTTGCAGATGTACAGGATTCAGGTAATGTATATGGGTTGACTTTTATGGATTCATTCTGAAAGTTAGAAGTAGAAGAAAGATACAGCAAAAGATAGGAACACTATATAGTAGAGGGAAACGTAAATCTAGAATTGCAGTCAGTATAATATAAAATAGTACCATCAAAGCAGTCAATCTCCACCTCTTGTGACTGTAGATATATAGAGGATGTGTGATGGGTTAAAGTGGTTTTATAATCCTGTCTGTACACTGCAAAAATGCAGATCTATATCTGGGACCTCATCTCTGCTTCTGCAAATCCAGTCCTTCCAGGGTTGGCACTGCATTCTCAAACTAAACCTCTGATGGCAAGAAAGATGGTCATCTGAATTACAGAGTCAGTCAAAAACTGTGGGTGACTGGATATAATCAGAGATTGTGCAAAAATGTAGATAACTTTTATGTAAACACAGGACCTCCTCATTTTGCCTTCTCTTTAATTTTTACTTACACCTTGTGTTGAGTTGTAGCCAAGACCAGGTTGGGTGGGGCTTTGACCTACCTGGTCTAGTCGAAGGTGTCTCTGTCCATGGCAGGGGAGTTTGAACAAGATGGTCTTTCACGTCCCTTACAACCCAAATAATTCTATGACTATAGAATATGATTCTGGGAAGGAAAGAACAGCTTGTTTTCTGAGAAACAGGCACACAAATGGCACATTTCAGTTATGAGACTTTGTTGTGTTAAACATAACTCCATTGCTGTGCTACTCTATTGCAAACAGCCAGAAAGGGAAAAATCTTTGCACATATGTTCCTTGCTACAAAGCTGTAATTTTGAATGGTGTCTGAGGAGCACCATCACTCTCCTCTGGGGGTAAGAATCCAATCTCAATTTAGTTAAATACGGGAACAAGTATTTATCAGAATCTTTGCACAGTGGTGGAAATCCATGAGACAAAAAGCCGTAAGGAATTAGTTGTTCCTGAGCTAGCCCTGTATGGAAAACCAGTCCAACAGCAAATGCTTGTGTCCTTGGTGGCCCAGAATTTCCAGGGGAGCTCCCAAGAGTGCAGATGGCTATTCTTCTGGCCTTCTCTGTTAGACACAAAACTGCTAATATTTGCCTAGTAATGTACTGCTGAGTAGCTCAGGAGGCCTGGTTGATGCAGTCTCCTGTGGGCAATTCCATTCCAGAGATACCTTCTGCAGTGGAAATTAGCATTAAAAATCCTGTGTGGATTTTAGCCAGGGAATTCAACTACTGCCCTTTTTTCAATTCATGGCCATGCCCCATCTATAAAATGTTACATATCAATGGCCTGAACATTAAGCTTGTATAATTTTGTGTTAAGATAAAATTACATTGCCAATAGTTACAGCTTTTCTTCTCATGAAAGAGCTGTTGACACCAACGGCTGTGCAAATTAGAAGTGACAGTCACAACAACTGTTCCACATTTGAGTATCACAAAAGCATGAAGACAAAAAATTGGGTTCATCTGGCCAACAATGCCACCTCAGGTGTGCCTGTGTCACTTATGTATGACTTTTACCTCTCCAGTGCAATTGTAACATGTCTCTCCTGAGCTTTAGTGCACATATTGACAATTCCAGAATTACAACAAATCGTGAACTTAAAAAAACCTCTCTTCCTCATATATTTACATGGCTGCACACTGACATAAAGTCAAAATTAGTTAAAGCACCCTTGAAAGTCTTTGAATGATCTCTAATCAGGTAAGACTCCACCTAGATACCCAGTATTGTGATCAAACAGGGAAGAGACACCAGTTTTTGCTATCCAAATCAAAAGAACAAACTTAGGAAGGAAAGTCTGCAGGGTGCTTGTTTTAATGTCTGGCATTTGAGTATGGCACACAGTTATTTCTGGGGATCATTTCCCCTCTTAGATAAAGTATTGTGCCTTGAATGAGAATAGTATTAATACATGAGCTATTGGTCATATTGGTTTGGCCTTTCATGATCTTAGTTTTAGGTGGGCAATGTCTTTTGGAAACACCATAGCTCTTACATATTAGAGCCTTTTAGTCAAGTAAACTTTAAAACAAGAAATTAAGGTTCATGGCAATTCAAATCACATGCATTCTTGCCTACATTTATGTGAGCATTCATTACAAATCTTCCCTCAATTATTATGTAGAATAACAAAAGAGAATTTTACTTAAAATCCTGCTTCTAAATCCATTTACCCTAAAGAGATCAAAAAACCCATCTGTAAATCCAGCAACTTAAAATCCCATAGGGCAACTAGCTCTATGGAAATATTTTGCTTTAAGTAAGAGTAGTGGCAAGAACTAAGACAATATTGCAATAATACTGCATGCTCTAGGCTCCACCTTATTATTATTATTATTCTAACATTATCACCATGCAACATTTGATGTTCATTAGAATATTTATTCTGGAGTCAGGCATACTGGCATTATAAGAAGAACCCAATTTCATACATCCCAGAACAATAATTAGATTTGTAAAAAACAAATATGTAGACAGTGGTCAATAGATCAAAAGCACTTGTTGCACAGAGTTATCTTTTATGACTATTCAGACATTAATTTGAACCAGCTTCACACACTAAAATTAACTCAGCACAGTGTCCGAGAATACGGGACATATGTTGGTAAGTCCCACTGGAGGTTGCCTCATTTGTCCCCATTTATTGTGAAATACATGGTTGTGAATCTGCAGGAAAATCCCTCGCTCTACTGCACTGAGGGATCTTATTGTTTTGATCATATCACAGAGAACAGGGGAGATTCAGAATATGTTCTGCAAGGTAACTGATTGTAGAGGATGGCTTTCAAAACAATGTTAGTATTTATACATTCAGTAAGTTTTGTGTAAGTATATGAATATATATATATATATATATATCACTTGAAATTCAGATCACAACAATCTTTTTTTTTTTTAATGTTAGCTCCCATCTATATTTTATTTACAAATATGGGTTGACAATATGGTTATCATGTTCCCAAAAACCTGAAAGCATCAGTGCTTTTAACAAACATTACCTAGCTTGTACATTCAAGCTCTACTCCCAGTTGTGAATTACCCCTACAAATATATCAAAAACCTGTCTGAATACATTTGGAAAGATACAAATGAAGTGCTTCTATTGCAATATTGATGTATCTTGCCAAATCTGGACATGCTATCTGCAATAAAATTCATCATCTATTTAAATGATATTTTTAGCCAAGATTTGCACACAGGTGGTTTCAGTAACATATTAATGATTCATATAATGCTTTTAAAATACGTTTTTCACTATTAAAATACTTGGCAAACATTTCAGACCAGAGATTCTTTGCCAACTCTGTGTTTCGAGGAGCCTTTTAGGTATGGGCTTTTCCTATTACACAGGGTTGTTGCCTCCACCGCACTGCACAGTTTGTACTGAGTGACTGGATAACAAGCACACACCGAGTGACCCCCTCTCTGACCTACACAGCAGGGAGCCACAGGAGGGCAGGGATGAACTGCTCTGCACGTGAACAGAGACATTCCTCAAAATTCCCAGAAAATAAGCTGTTTGTCCAGAAGTTTGTCATAGAAGGGAACAAAAGGGATCAGAGAACGAATGAGTCAAAGAGACAATGTTCTTCTGCGTTTTGGACCTGTTTTACCAGTCACAGACTGGTGCATGATGCAGTAGCCTAGCTATGCCTCCAGGAAAGGAAAACTCACTGCTTCTGAGTCATGGATTAGGGAAGGAAATTCATAAGCAAAGAAGATTGCACACTGGCAATATGGAAGAAATGAAAATAGCTAAAAAAGGATCTGAGTGTTACCATGAGTGAAAATGTTCCCAGGAACAAGAAGAGAACAGGAAAGGAAGGAAGCTGTTATGAAGTGTGGAAAATTAAAATATGGGTGTTTTAAGATCCTGGGACAGAGACAGCTTCACTCTCTAAGGAAGATGGACTCCAGTTTGGGAAATCCACCCTGACTACCACCCAGAAGATTCAAATAAAACTTTGTGTCCAGAAAGAAGGAAAAAAAAGAGGCCAGTTTTGTAGGTGTTTGCTAGAGCTGAAGGAAAACAAAGAACTGTTCTTGCTATCACTAACTGGGCAGAACCGCCTTGTTCTTCTGTTGGTCAGCAAACAAACCCAAGTGATACTACACAAAACACACCGTGGTGCTCACTCTCCTGGCTGGGTGGAGGCAACAAATGCCTATGTCAGTATGGCCCCAAAGGGGTGAAAAACAAGACCATAACCAATTTCTTTATTTTTTCAAAAATTAAGAAGCAAATAAAAGATAGTGAAAAAACTACATAGAAATACACAAGCACTGAAATTGGAATGACTAGTTTATCTCCCCTCTACGACAGCAGCATACAAAATTTCAAATTTCAAAGACCACATAGTTTTTTATTTCCAGTTTAGTGTGCAAAACAAAAATAAAGAAGACTCAAACCCTATGATGAAAAGAAACTGAAGTACTTCATTGCTTTTCTTCTTGGGAGTGTAAAGGCCAAACCTAATTGTGGTACCACCTGCCTGAGGTTTCCATGGTAAGACAGCACACAGAAAAGCAGATAATAAAATCATTCCAGATATCTGTTTTGAACAGACAAGTAATCCACCTTAAGAAGAGACTGACATCAAACCCAAATCAGAGCAGGATGTATGGATTTAAACTCTGAAATAAGAAAAGGGAACTGAGTTTCATTTTTGTATCGCAAAAGGATAGTGCATAAAATCTAGATGCCTTTGGCACCAGTTTCTAAGAGCACGATGTTCTATTATCACTTCAACAAAAAGTTGAATTTGTCCTGGAATTAAATTTTACAGGCTATCACTTTAACAAGAAAATTTGATTATTTTGGAAGGTTAATCTAAAATCTTCCTTTATTTTCAATCCAAGCTTAAAATGAAAATTTAATTACAGTGATGCTCTATAATGTACGCTTTTGTTTAGCTATATTGCTTTTCTTTTGATCCATCAGCTGTAAGAATGGACTAATATAACCACAATTTTTGAAAAGTGTTTTATCTGAAGGATCACTACCTAGTATACACTTTATTATATTATTTCAGTATTCTATGCTTTATAAGAATGCTTATTCTACTTTAAAAGATACAGCATAGGACTGACTTCATTAAGAGATTTTTTGTAGGAATTCATGTCCCAAATATTTGATTAACTGGGATGTATCTCACTCCTGTTTCCAGACTCTTAAAAAGGTTTTTCACCATCTCAGATTCACTGCTTGCAGAATACAATAGCACATTAGGAAAAAGTAAAACTCTCCTGTCTTATAAACAGTTTTGGTTTCCGCAGAAAAACCTCTAAAATCTCTCCCCTAAATTCTTCCCTGAGGCACCCTCTCCCTTTACCTCAAGTGAGGGTGATAAAATGCACCTGCCACAAGCAGTGATAACATACTATGGAGCTCGATATGGAAGCATCACGCCCAATAAGAACATGAGTGGATAAAATTATCCATCACAGTCTGAAGGTCAAGTTATCAAAAACATCTGTTTACTAGGGAAGCTGGAACATAGGACTTAAAATATTAAGTGCTCTAATAAAGTCTTCAAAACAAGTTTCTCTGTCCCCTGTGAACTGTGAGGAGCAACAACTGCAGATAACACAATGACAATAAAAGTGAAAAACCTTAAGCTCTGGTGAGAGAACACCTGGGAAAATGTAGGTGGTACTAATTACCACTTAGAAGTATTCATAACTAATAAACAAATAGAGGAAGAAATGCCAGACACATTTATCTCAGTAGTGTGATTTCTGTTTTAAGGAACTTCCCTATCACAAGAAAACAGGTAATAAGTCACTAATACCTGATATACCTTCATGATATTGACAGTTCCTTCTCCATGCTGGCCTGGGGATCCTTGGCTCTGCAGCAGATTTCTCACTGTCTCCTCCATTCTAGAGAGTAAAAATATTTATAAAAGTCAACTGTATGGAAAAAATTCAGGAGTTGCATTCAGTGTTTTTGTTCTTTACAAGAGACTAATGCATTCATGGCTACCACGAAATTAATATTTAAAGACAATCCTAGCCTTGTAATGCTCTCATGCTTCATGTTATGAATAACACATTAAGGGCACTCTTCTATCTTTTGCATATGCACAGTAATTAGTTGTATTGTTAAAATCCTACAGGAGCTCAGTTACAAAAACTAAACACAAACGTGTGCAAAAGACATCACCTTGTCAACAGCGTAACCATACACCATGATAGAATTACTGTCATTTACGAACAATCAGTCAAGATTAAAAAAACCCACAACCTGCTGTATTCTGAGCCAATAGTCAGGTTTGTGCAATTAGGACAGACTGTTTATTACATTACTAGTATTGCCTTGCTGTGTTGGAGGTGCAGCAGCGTGTGCCAGGACGTTGGTTTATGGGGACACAGCTGCTGAACACATTCCCCCTTCTCTGCCCTTTGGGGACGTGAAAAGCAAGTGCAGGGCTAAAATCTGGTACCACTGTCTCATGAAAACATAATCAGCTTCAGCTCCACCAGTGAAAGCAGGAAGGTTCGCCCTTCCATTTTAGGTGTTAATAGACAACATCAAAAGTTGTCTTTGATCTACACACACTGAACAAGCACGTTAAGACTGACAATAATGCTGACCATGCTGAACGGAGGCTGCTCAGAATAGTTCTGCTCCTTCTCACAATAGGACTGCTGGGAATAATGGAAAGCCACCTATAAAACCCTGGTCCCATTCAAGGTTGATGAGAAATTAAATCCCATGGGCTTAGGAGATGTCAGCGAGGCTGACCACAAATCAAGGGCCTGGGTCTCTAGTTGGTTTATGCTCTGTGCATACAGGCAAGAGGAGGAAAAGGATCAAAACGAGGGCAGTGATGGACACAACAACAGAGAAATTGTGTTTCACAACAAAAAATGCTGAGTGTCAGCTCCAGCCAAAGGTCCTCATGCTTCTCCCCACTCCCCGTGTCCCGCACAGATTCACACCCCTGTAGAGCTTCTTCTTCAGCCATGTGGGTGCAACAGGTTTCCTCACCCTCCCCTTCATATTTTCTGCTCTTTTCCTTTTAAGCAGCCTCACTCCTTTGACAGAGTTGGAAAAACTGCCCAGCTGGAATAGGGGCTGAAGAAGGGAAAACTGCTGCAGCACAGGCATATGGGTGACAGGAAAACAGGAGAGAGAAAGGAATACCTTAACTCATATTGCCAGACACCCTGTATATTAAAACAGTGACCTTGAAAAAAGAGCCAGTATTCCTAGGCATGCCAGAACAGAAACCACCTGCTGTTGTTTATTTCTACTGTGTTTAGGGAAACATGACTTTTGAGTAGTATTCTTTCCAAATGCAATTGAGCAGAAGACTTATTCACAGTGTATCTTTTTTTTTCATTTGTTTATTTCTAAGGTAACAATCCAACGAGGCCACAAATATTAGCTAACTGCTCTGGCCAAAGGCCAGTAACATTATCTTTTATATGAGCCTTACAGTCTTTCTGGTCTTTCAGGCTTATTAGAATGAATTGGCATTGGCTAATTTAGCAATAGTATGATGTTATTCCAAGTTTTCTCCTTTCAAGTCAGCCCACTGTGCTACTTTTCAAGAACCCGACATGGGGTGTTCATTCTACTGAGATGAACACTGACATTCTACTTATTTGTATGACGGTTTTTTGTCATTGATGTGCAGACTTCTACACTGCCAGAATGCCCACAGAATAGTTGGACCATCTGTTGACCAAATGTGCATAAAAACAAGCCAGCTCTAATCTCTAGTGCAGACAGTGGGGCAGTTTTTCAGTTGCAGACTGGAACCATTTCTGCTCATAGGCTGACCTTAATCAGATGCCTTTTACATGAAGGAACTAATCATTTTGGTTCATACCATAAATTCCTGTGCAGTCCTTACTGAAAGACTTCATTTCTTAACATGCTCATCATTTAATTTTTAAATTAATGGTGTAATAGAATTCTTAATTATTCTGTTTATCTGTGCATATGCAGTTCTAACTCTAGTCCTCCACAACATTCTTCCAAATGAATAAATCAGCAAAAATGGGAAAAAGAATAGATTCAACTAGCACTAAATTACCAGTTTTCAACTGCCGAACAGGGAGGTGAAATAAGTTTACAAACTTACTGCAAAGCTCTGATGGCCAGTGCTCCTGCAGTTTGTAAGCTGCTGCTTCTTCACTAGCATTCCAGTTGTCCATTTTTAGGAAGGACTGCCTAACCAAGCGTGGCACAGGAGGATAATCAAGGCTTGTTTCTTATGAATGAGAATCTTTGAAGCACCAATTAATGGCACCTTAATTGAATAGCGATTGTTATAACTATGATCTAAATATTCTCCACAGTGACAGTACATGCCAGGATGATTTACTACAAACTCTATTTAAAGAATGCAAAAATAGCCAAGCCTCTATAAATTTAGCTTGAGATCCCATGTTTTGCTACCTGAACAAGGCCTCTCAAGGACATGCAAATTTTGGAAGTGAGGCAGAAAAATTATGAGCTTTATGAAAGGCTATTTCTATACATCAACCTGTATCTTTTTCCTGGTAACCACAAGAGGTTATCTCCTCTTGGCCAACATTCTAATATCCCTGCTGGACCCACTCCAACATCAAGCCCTTCACAGTTATATCTAGGATGGTTATCCCTACACGTGCATTCTGCCTGTTTGCTGGACTATGCTAAAAACAGTTTTGCCAAGGATTCTCTGTATCTTACATAACTACCAAGGTGTTAAAATCTGCAAAACCAGTTTCTAAAGCTCATCACTTCTGAGTCTACATTCTTCAAGCACTATTTAAGAACATTTATTTCCCCCTTTCTTTAGGATTTTATTTACTGTCTTTTCATATGAGGCATCTCAGTACCATTAAATTTTCTGTTCCATGTATTATTTGAATAGAACGTTGATGTTTTCTTTAAACTGAAGTTTGCCTTTCAACTTTTATTTTTTAAAAAAATCTAGGTAGGGGTTTTTGGTTTTGTTTTTCTTTTTTCAGAGGAAAAGTAAATGAATCCCGTGTTTGAAATCTTAAGCTTCCTGGCAAAATGTCAGTTTATAGTAGAGAAACAGTCCTCCACCATGGCAAACCTAAGGGATACCTTTCTCAAAGCACAAAAAGAAAAGAAAGGAGGTATTCAGAAAACAGAATCTGTTCATGAAATACGTGAGTTTAAGGAACCTAAAATATTAAATGCTACTGGAGAAAACACTGTGAAGATTCCATTTGAAAGATTATCTGCAATTATGACCATCAGTGTTCAATAGCAACTCATCCAGAGGGTATTCCATTAACGGACTGCTCTGTAGCTGTTTAGAAGAAATGACAGTCTGTGCCATGAGAAGAGACTAAACAACTTATCTTGCTAAATTTAAAAGACGAAGGGCTTAAGAGACCAGGTATGACTACACAAAACCAGTGAGAAAAATGTGAACAAAACTGCATCAACCTAAGGCAAATTATTGACAAAACGAGTTGGGAATACAGTGGTTAGAAATACATTCAGGCTGGAATTGGGATGTTTTTAATGACTGAAAAAGTGGGATTCTGAACCAGTCTGATAGGCAGAACAACAAGATGAGAAATCCGAACAGTTTTAAGCCAGAGTTGAGTCATTTGCAAAATTAATTACACATCAGGATAACGAGCTGAGGACTTGAATTTATGACCCATAGGTCCTTGCTGCTATTTCTCCTGGGAAAGAAATCAGTCATTCCTACACTTAAAATACGCAATTTGTTCTCTGCTGTTGAGAGAATACCAGGAAATCAATCCAATTGCAATGGACAGTTATTTATTTTGGTTTTGTTTCTGAGTGTTTCTGGTGAAAGGGGCGAGAGGAACCTATGGAAAGGAGGAAAACATCATTCCCTGCCCAGGGAGCAGCCCACGGTGCACAGATGCTGATGTGTCCAGGATGGCAGAAGGAAGTTTCCTCTGTATTTTTCCTGCAGACTTGCTGTTAATGCCTCGTGTCATCTTTGTGACAACCCTGCTGCCTTCATCTCCTGCCTGGCCCCGCTGGTGCAACTCACAGCAAGAGTCAGAGCACATGATGGGGTTGATGCATCATTATTGGGCAAGTAAGCTCCTGAATTTCCTTTCAGCTTTCTCAGGACCATCACAGCCACATCCTTTGTGCCATCCCACAGCAAGGGCACAGTCAGAAAGTCTGCTCATTTTATGCCTCTCCCCGTTCTGTCATAAATAAATGCTCTCTGTGGCCCGTGCTCTGATCAGCCACGTCCCACCACAGCCCTTTTTACAGTTCACCCTCCAAGGGACAGGCAGGATGTAGTTGTTCCAGCACTAGAAGGTGCATGACAGCTTCAACCTCTTCTCCCTTGACCTACTTCCTTCAAGATTTCCACAGGCTGGCAGCTACCTTTTGCTAGGTGATATCACCTTCCCTTTTCATCACCCTCAAGCAGATGTGACAGTACTTGGTTGGTTATTTTGAAGGTATGTCACAAGAATTCCTTCAACTTGATACTGACTTAGTCTTACAGGGATGTGTCCAGAGGTTTCTACAGGATCTTACTGCAGCAGCTGAGGTTTATATATCAGTTTTTCCTTCTCCTCGTGCCATGCACCAAGGACAGGACTCTTTTTAAAGTCTTAGAGAAAAATATCAATAACAGACCTTTCTCTATCTTCAGCTTAACTCACTTCAGTTAAAATTCTCAGGTGGGTATTTTTTTCCAGCTCCTATCTGTGAGACAGTAAAGCTTTCTGCCTCTCTCCTGGGCAGTCTCCAGTTTAAGTCTCTTGACTTCTATTTTTACTTATTTTTACTAAGATGTGGTCTGGGTTTCTGGTCCTTGAGTTGTCTTACCCCTCCCTACCATCTGATTACAAAGGAAGGAACAGGTTCCTGTGGGGTTTCTCAGCTATTTCACCTCTCACCAAAACCATAATGCAGACAAACAAAAAGCTTCTCTCTGAATCAGCTCCCGGATATATCTTTTTTCTTATGCATTCAGAGTTTTGAATTTCAGGTTTGGGGTTACCTGCATCTCACTTCCCTCACTACTTCATTCAAAGCTCTGCATTAGATCCGATTAGACTTTCTCCTCAAACTACCGAAAGGCTTCAAAGTAAACAAACACACCCTCCCCTGCTCCTGAACAAATAAAAAAATCCATATTTTAGATAAGGCACCAGACCTTTTAAAACAGGGAAAATATCAAAGTGGCTTTACAAGATAAAACAGAAAGAAAAAAAGCTCAGCAGCAGCAGTTCCTGTTTATTGCATCCTTGTGGGAGTGTCCTTCCTTCTACTTGACTCCAATTAAATGAGTGCCTGTCTGAACTGCAGACTCTGCTTACTCCCCTCCAGCCCCAGGGATTTCCATCAGCAATAGATGTGGCTCGCCGCTCCCCTCAGCTCTCCCCCTGACCTGCAGGCTCATCTCCACACCGTGCAGGGACCTGCCAGCCACACTGACAGCCTCAACACCCTCCATGGTGGTCCCCAACCTGCAGCATCCCCTCCTCCCCAGGGCTGTGTCCCAGCCTGGTGCTCTCAGGGCATCTCCTGCGGAGACCCTGCAGCAGGCTGTTAGCCCATGGATTCAAGGGCAGGTTGCCAGGAGACAGACACAACCTTCTCCAAAGAATTTAGATATTGGAAATGGACTAAAAAAAGAGAGAAGTGAAAACAGATATGTGATAAGCTTAAAAGAGAACTGACAGATGGGAAATGCTGGGGCTTTAAAGCCCAAGGGGTTTTCAGTTCTGCTTAGGATACAACACCGGTACATCCCTTATAGCTGTGTGCTGGGCAAAGCCTGCAGAATGCACAATATCCATCCTTAATATTTCAGCTGGAAAATAAAGTAATAACATCCTTTATAATAGCAACAGAGAGACACAAATGTAATGTATAATTTATGTTTATTCCTTCTGTTCATCAGCAGAGGTGCTTATCAATGCAAAATATCAGGGCAAATTCTCTTCCCGCAGCACCATCACTGCTCTTTTCCCACCACAGGCTCTGGGCAGCCAGTTCAACCCTGTGGCATTTGCAAGTGGGAAATCCAAACTGCACAAGCTCTTCCAAAACACTCCTTCCAAAACCAGACTCCAAGCATACTCAAGCTGTTGCCCTAAGGCCGAGTTATCTAAGGAAGAGCAACATCACAATTATCTCCAGCGTGATGAGAGCAACTATCACACGACCATGCTGGAATGAAAGATGTCTCAAGCTCCAGTCACATGAGTGGAGGAGAATCCTTCTTTTGAGTGGACAACCTAATCATGTGCTCTGTCCCCTAGTCCAAACCACCACTTAAAATTACATAGAATTGAAAGACTGAGCATGACTATTACTTCATTGAACCACTGACCATTGTATCCTGAAAAATAACATGAGTATGTACCCTGAGGCTCAGATAAGTAGTGTAGGATTTTGAAAGACCTCAGCTTTGGCATATCACTGCTCCCACACAAGTCTGAATTCTGTTATCACGCAATGGCAGGTCTGACATTTCTCTGAAACTGCTATAACTACCATCTGAGCCAGGAAATGTTGGAAGTGTTTCCATTGTCTCAGTCATACGGATTTCACTCATCAAACTTCTCTCTACAGCAAAAAGCTTCTGAGCTGCAATAGAAACCAGTGGTAATGTTTATTTCTGTGTTGACAGATAGACAAATGCCATATGGACTGTATGGGTGTCTTCCATCACCAGCCCTGTGTATGATTTTGTAAGTTACAGGCATGGAGGATTAAAGCAAAACCAGTCCAAGACTAAGCCTCACAGAAAAGCTTCTCACAGGCAACTGAAAAGATTTTTCAGCTGAAAGGACTGTCCCTCCTACAACTCCCTAGTAACATACTTGGGACCTCAGGACAGGAGATGTTTTCATTAAGTATAAGTGGATAGAGCCCGACACATACAGAAAGTTATTTCTCGTGTCAGCTTAAACATATGCTCATAAACTCAAACTATATTCATGCTGGAGGCACCAGAAATAGTCACACCTAAGGGCTTCAGAAAAAATTACAGACAAGTATACAGACAGATTGCAAATACTTCCAATTTCAAATAATGGTGGGTTCTTACTTTTTTCTTGTTTTCTGCATTTTAAACAAATATTTGTTCTTCCGTATCTGCAAATGTATAGGTAGATTGGTGTATCTACTAGCTCTTCCAAATACACATCTTTAATTTTGCATATATCTGCATTTGATACAAACAGACCACTACTGCTTTAAGTTACTTACAGGAATGTAAAGCTCCTCAGAACCAAAAAGCTCTTGTTCAATTCTGAGTCACAGTTTCAAGGTGGTACCACCTTGACACAGCAACACAAATTTCTGCATGTTTCCCATGAATAGAGAAGATGCTCTGTGGAGGGAGGCAGCCTTTGTGGGGTTGAAGGAGATACAAGAGAAATGTGAGCTGAAAATGAAGTCAATCATCAGTGAGCATTTGCAGAACCCTCCACAATGCAAACAAGATGTTGCATTTTCATCTAAATGCCCCGTTGTGAAGCTTTCAGGGCATTGAGAAGTGCTGACCCCCACCTTTGCTGTCCAGAGTACAAACAGAGGCTGCAAGGAAGCTAATGAGAGGAGGGAGTTCTTTTTTTCCTTCTGCAGAAATTATCATGACTTGTTTTCAGTCTCTCTGACTCCCTAGTCAAACACTTTTATGAAAACCATGTAAAACACATAATTCTTCTGATTGTCTAGTGAGCTTGCATATTATTGCTGTACAGAGAGATATAATTCTTTTACTAAGTAACCCTTAAAGTTGTTCTGAAAGTCCCATTATACTGAATATCAAACAAAATGCTCTGATGCCTTCAGAGGCAAAGACTGTGAAGTTTTACTAAGTTCTTGTTTTCTTTTTTACTTAAAATGTTATTTGTGAATTTAATGACTTTAAAAGACTAGTTACCAGTGGAGTTAATGGGAGTCTAAATAAACAAACATTCAAGAAACCATTCCTGGTTTGGTTCAATAACCTAAATCTTACATCAAAAATCAAATTCACATGAAAGTTCCAGTCTCTTCTTGACAATGTACAGGCAACTGCAAAGGCCCAAAGTGACCTTCTGAGTGGTAACTGTGTTTGTCTCTCCTCTTTTTCTCTCTTTATTCTTTCTTCTCCTTAATCTTTCTTCTCTCATTCTTTTCTTCCTCTTGTGGGTAACTTAAACACTTATTTCCTGTAAGTTACAGGTACCTAACTGAAGTTGCACAGAGTTTGTGTTTGGTGTAACAGAAGTTCCTTACTATAGCAATGCTTGCTGGGCCCGGTATCTGCTGTAATGCTTTTGGGAAGTTCGTATTATCTTTGTAAAACCCTTTTTGCCAAAGAACCTGTATTCTCACCAAATTAAAAGAAATCTCTTAGAGAAAAATGTATAGTTATTATCTGGACATTAACTCAAGGTACCAAAGAACCTATGGCTTTACAAGGGTTCGTGTGAGCGAAATCTTTTGAAGCCTGACATCAAGATGCACACCTGGTAAAGCTGGACTGGGGTGTAACACAACAGGAGATTGTTTAAGCAGGGTTTAGAAAAGGATTCTAAGTCTAACTACAGCCCTAAATGGAGAATCACAACATCATTCCCTCCTCCCTGTTCAAGCACTCATTCTTTAATCATCTGTCTTCAGCACAGCACGGGATACACTTTCCAACAGCTCTGCAGGATTTTAGCCACGCGGCTCCCATTGTGTTTAATGGGAATCGTGTGGGCAGAGCTCTGTGTGAGGCTTTCAAAATCTACTCCAAAAATCTCTAAATAATGCACTAGTTGAGCATTACCCTGTTTACTTCTCACAGGACATGACTATAATGAAATATAGGTCAAGTCATTTATAAAAGTAGTATTTATTGCAAAGCCTATCAGGGTTTCCTACAGGGACTTTTTTTACCTCTGTAAAAATATTTACCATGACTATTTAGGATTTACGTTTTCCACAATATCTAAACCAGGGATTAAAATCAACTCAAACTGCATTTGTTTCAGAAAGGAAGATCCAGCAGTTAACACATCAGCCTAAGATTCAAGAAGCCCCTCTTCAAAGCTTCCCACTGTCATAGGGATACCTTTGTGCCTTTGCTGCAGATTTTTCCTCTGAAAATTGATTTACAGTTTCTATTCCATAACAGTTTTACGATGATTATAAATACCAGTGAAGCACTAATGAAAGATTCATCAGACACAGAAAAAAAGCTCCAATATCAACTCCCTCTCTCCCTTCTAGAGGAAGGCTGTTTCCATGATCAAGTCTAAGTTAACACGAAAGTTTTGAGAAGTGTAAATCTTTGCCATCCACTAAGAAGACAAGACCTTTGTTTCTGTGCTTTCACCTTCCACAAGCAGCATTCAGAATAAATCCATGAAGATGCAACTTTAATCAGCTTTCATGCACCCAGACAGTAGATCATACTCCAGCATCCTTTAAAATACAAACCATACATGGGTACATAGAAAGTTTCAGGAATTTCCATTTCAGGGGACATATCCTCAACTTTTTCAACCTGTGCTAAACAGAACAGCATTACTACAGAGAAAAGAAGGGCAATGCATTCCCTAGGCAAAAGCTTAACCAAGGAACAGCAAACAGAGCACGTTCAACCTGCTTCAGAAATTAACATTAGATATAAAATTAACATCACCAGTTTACTATAAACTGTTACCTTACCCATGCAATTTGTGCTATTGTGAGAACGTTAAGATCACCTCAGGAATACAGACATTAATGTAAAGATACCTGAAAATCTGGCTCAACAAATAAAATGCTTCTGTTGTGAACAATATAAGCACTTTTCTCCTGGACTTACAGAGCAGATACTGGATATGGCAGTCTGCTATGAAAACCTTGGGAAACATCTGTAAGACGAGAAGTTCAGCACTTTGCAAGACTATGAGTTTATGTCAGTGGAATGCAGAAAAACTAGATGATTCTAGAAATTATTATGTCTACCAGTTTCAAACGGTACTGGCCTAACTTTGGGCAGCAGTTATTCCATTGAACTTAACAGTTAATTTCATAGAATCAGGGCCTTTGTGACTAAAGTGAACAGACAATAATGTATTTTATCTAATCTGATGGAAACAAAGCCTCACAAGCCTACCTAAGAAATAATTTAGTACTTCTCCTGAGGGATTTTTTTCCCCCTTTAAGCAAGAATCAACAGAAAGAATCCTTAATTAAATATTATAAAAAGTTGAAAGAAAGCAATCATTATCTTATAATACACCATTACAATGCACGAGACCGATTTCTGAAAAAACAAATTTAGATATCCATGTCCAGGAGGGCAAAAGGGTAATAACAACCGAAAAAAAAAAAAAAAAGCCAGAATGATCCATGAAAGAGAGACTGGGTTGGGCATGCTGGGAATGCAGGGTAAATGCTGAATGCATGTCACAGTGTTAAAGCTTCAAATATGCCATTTGTTCTTTAGAAAGGAAGGGCAATTAACCTTCACCATGAGCAAAACCGTTACAAAGGGCAGGAAATCTTGTGCATGACGGGGGATTCCAATAATGTGAGAAGAAGCTACATCAGGTCCTGTCACGTCCACAGCTGGGCAGGCAGAAGGACAGAACTCTCAGCCAGTTTACAAAGGCAATATAACCTGTGGGTACACGAGACATCTGAGGCTCCTGCTTGTTCTGCTAAGTTAATCTCCCTTTTATGACACAATTACAATAATTCACTCAGTTTTTAATGTTCTGTAGTTACAAGGAAAAAAGATCATGTTTATTACAGGTGTGACCCAGAAAGGTCAAATCCTACTTGACACAAATGAAAGCAATGTCATCTTGCTGGCATTGAGCATAAAATGAAACTAAAATGAAACTGAGTTACTTTAGATTATCCCTGCTCACATTACTTTTAAAGTAACTGCTACAATAGCAATTTGTAAATTATCCATGTTTGCCTGTTTTATTAGTGTCTTCTAAACATTCAAGATTACTATAAAGATGACTGTCTTTTTATTAGCACAGCATTCTCATACCTTTGTTAAACTCATTGCTAATGATTCACTTCAAAGTGATTTCAGAATCCCACAAGTGTAATATATTTCCTTATTCTTCATCATCTCAAACTCTCACTTGCTGTGGATGCCACTAAGCACATTTCACCTTCTGAGAAGTCACTTGGCCTGCAAATGGCATCAACTAAGCCTGCCAAAATATAAACTGACTGTTTGGAAATGTAAAAATTATATATCCAACAATATTTGGAATTGCTGAAGGAATATGGCAACCCGGTTTACAATAAAGGCCACAGTCGTCTTTCACATAGGCTTTTTTTGTTTTGATATTTACACTGATGCAACTCCAAATGAAAAACAGTCTCATGGGAAGAAGAGAGACAAACTATACCTGGTGGGGTGATCACTTTCACTGTTTGACTCCTAATACTCTTTGCTAAAGACAAATATTTTAAAATTTGAGCAAATACATCTTGATTTTATAGACTCTATCCCCACCTCTTTGAACAAGTGGAAAGCTTCTGGATTTTGAATTCATTTGGGAGCAAATGTTTCAGTCTACCCCTGATGAAAAATTAAAGAGAGAGGGAAAAAAGTTTTTGTTAACTTAAAATGTAAGCAATCAACTCATTGTACTATTGGGTATGTATTATTTATCAGAGGCTGCTGTTGCCAAGAGAGTTGTTTTAAGCATCTGCTTATAAACAATATCAAAACACACACAAACTGCAGGAACTCAAATGTTAGCATTACGGGCTGAAAAATGGTAATATACCTAAAACATTATGTATTAACAGTAATCTAAAAGAAGAATGTACCTTGACTACAAACATGCCTTGTAATAAACAACAGTTTTCAACTGTGAATTTAAAATCCCATTTTCCTGCATTCTGTAGAATACCTGATGATATAAAGATACTCAACATTCCTTCACTCTTATAACTTAATTCACTTTTACAATTACAGAGATTAAAAGTCAAACGTAGTTTTGAGTTGCTCTAGACCCCAACAGCAAATGACGGCAAACTGCGTTTGAACAGTATCTTATGATATCCACACACAGTTTTTCAAAACTGACAAGTGCACTGTATATGTTGGTTTTTCTGAGTCTACTTTAAACAGACACAGGTTTCACAGCAATAAATTTCCACCCTGGGAAACCAAAGATTTTAGCAAGGGTTAATGTTGGGCAACCAAGAAACAAGACATCCAAAATCATTTGGCCCTTCCTACACTCTGTGTTTTCTCCTAAAAGCTTTCTCGTTTTTGTTAAAAATCAAAGGAACGGGACAGTTAGGAGGGTTCACAGTTCCTTTCGGATGTCAGTGAAAATGAGAGCTGACTGGGTTAATAATTTAGTCAAGAACAAAACTCAGCAGCCCACCACCAAACCACACCAACTACACTCTGTCTCCTCTTTAATAATTCAAAGGGATTCTTTCACATATTAATCCTTTATGTAGATACAATACAAACTCCGTGATTTGGCAGACCTGGAGAGTACACATCCATTTCCAACAGGTATTTGAGGAAGAGCAAGGAGAAATCCTGACATCCTGACTTGAAATTTGCTTCGATACCAGCAGCCTGTTCAGATGGGATTTTATATAAATTCCAGCAGAACGCCAAGCACTCAGTTCCGTAATGGAAACAGATAATTTAGGGAAGTGATGCAAACTTACATTAATCACACTTAAATAGGATTTGGGAGAAACTTCAGAAGTGAAGGCAAACTGAAGCAGCTCACCTAACACAAGCAGGGGGTGTGAGTGAGTCCCTTTTCTAGTAATACTCAGGAGAAAGTATCATCTACTTTCTCCACATTAATTAATCTAGAATCATCAAATTTAATCATTTTGGGGGGGGGGGGGTAGTATCATCTCCTTCTGAACTGGGCCTTGAAAACTTATATTCAGTATAGATCTAAGATAATGAATATTTTATGATGTAATATTGTGCTGGGTTAAAAATACTTGTATTTTAAACCTATGAAAAAAATAATCGCTATTTAACAATCAAAGAGATACTTCATTTGGCAGTAGAAATGAACAGGTTACCTTCAGAATCCAAACATACATAAACATGGGAATCCATATATAAAGCCTGTTTTTAAAAAAATATTATTATCCATGCTATATTAATGTCTAGAAATATAAAAATGTGAAAGTACAGTAAATGTGAAAGCCTGATTTGGAAGAAAAATGTTTTAAAATTGCAATCTATTCAAGTTATGAAAGTTAAACTTAAACTTTGCTAAAGAACAGCCAGTTCCGACTGTTAATTATTTTTAAAATACCATGAGAAAAAATTTATTGGTGTCTATTTTTTCACTCATGTTTACTTTGGGATGAAAAATTTGGCTTGAGGTTTTCAAGCCATGCAGACTGCACAGATTATACTGAATTACAACACTCATGCTTTATTAAAAGTTGCAACTATATATACTAATGAATGTCATCCCATATAAAATTTATATATTTCTGCCCACACATTGCATAAAATTGAGATAAAATGCCACATATATAAACAAATGATAGCTAAAGTTTTATGAACTATAAACACAAGGTCAGTAGTGCTTCACTTCTGCAAGATAAATTTGACATTTGGACAGTGTAGTGAATCACCACCAGAACTGCAATGGCCAAGGAATATAAACTGCCTATTAAAAAAATAAACTAAAATACAGCAAATCATTCATGCATGGGCTTCTCCAAACATTGTACCACCAAAAGCTAATGCTTCTTTCAGCTACTGCTGAAACTGCACCATCCTCCAAAGAGTCATGAAATCATCTTCTGGGCAATGGTCTTTCAACATGATTTTCAATCCCATTTGTATACAGACTTTTTATATGTTCTAGTAACAGAAATAAGTAAGAATTCACTTTTTGGTGTCCATTTTTGTCACTTTTCTTTTTCTCAGGAGTTACCTGAGATGGCCCGCCTTCCTCCGGCACTGTATAACAATCCTGCCATACATGGTGTGTATCAATATTGACAGGAAAATACATTTTGAAAAAATTGTACTTTACAGAAAAAGACATGCACAACAATTCTATTAAATATATCTTATTTTTTGTTTGACTTTTTCTGGTGAGGATGCCTGCATTTAGGTCTTTATATTTCACGATGCAACAGGGATAACAGACAGAGAAAGCCACTCATGTATGCCTTTAAAATAATTGCTTATTCAAGCCATGTCCTAGAACACAAGTCTTAGCAAAGATCAGGTCCTCAACTTTCTTCAGTGAGAAGTTCAAAGCTAGGGCTGGATGACTGAATACCTGGATTCAAAAGGTGCCTACTGGAAAAAGAAAAAGACACCCTTCACCAATATACAGCATCTGCAATGCTAAAGATTCTGCCTTACTCTTTCCTTGTGAAAGACATAGAGGGGAGGCAAAGAGCTCCACGGGTCCAGGGTAGGGGCATTTGAGCAGAGTTAGGAAGCGCTGGATTCTGGGGAGTTCTGCTTTGTTTAGTTGTAAAGAAGCAACTTTTAACTCCACCTTTGCTATTCAAGAGTTCCATTGTCATTTTGATTGAATGTTATTTACACCATTACATGTGCACATTATCAATATGGCTCCAGGGCTTCCTCTTTGGTGCCCTATTTTTAAATCTCTACAGAAGCCCAGTCCCTGTGCTGGATTACCGTGTCTAGTGTTGACACCGCCACAGACATGATAGGCAGATTTAATTTAATCAAATCCTGAGCTAGCCCAAATTTTAAAATGAACTTAATATTCAATTAAAGGGAAAAATATCAAAAAAGAGGGAATTTCCCATGAATATGATTTAAAAAATTGTACTGGACAGTTTCCCTTAAATATTTTTACTGCTTATATTTCTACAGTTAAGAAAATGGTATCTCAGAGAATTAGCATTACTTTTACAAGAACTTATGACTGTACTTCCTTTTTATCTGAGTTACTAACTAACTGATTATATTCATCACTATAAAAAGCAAGTTTGGGGATCTTAATGTTTTTCTAACTTTAGAGCTAGATAAGCATGCTATGTTACTTAGGAGCACTTAATAAAAATCTATTAATAAACTTCAATAACATATTCTCCAGGAGATGCTCTGACCTATCCTGCATTATCCTAAAGACTTACTTTTATCATCAATTTATTGATGCCTGTATTATTATGGGTCCAGTCCAATAAACAGTGGAGTACAGATTTCCAAAGTTTACACATTCACAGCAATTTAATCAAAAATTCACACCAGTTTAGCAGTAATTCACAACTTTTTACACAGAGAACCTTCTTTTGCTGTTGACTTGTTTTGTTCCACACATTCCATGAGCAGAAATACACAGGTATTACCCACAAGAAGCACTGCAGAAGTGAACACCAGTACAGAAATGCACTAGGAGGCTGACACCTTTTCTCTCTGTTCAGCTTTCATTTTTATAAGGAAATACTGATTTATTGAATGTTAAGAAAAAAGATTCCTAAAAATATTTTAAGAACTTGAATGTAAGAGGGAAAAACTGCTCCACTTTTAATTTATCTCCCATCTGCAGTCACAGTCTGCTGTACAGCCTTCCCCAAGCCCACTGCCCACAACCATCCTCAGAAAAGGAAAACTGGGATTTGGAATTAGGTGGATATTGCTGAAAACTATTACCAAAGATGACATAAGCACTCCAAAAATACTTCCAATGTCATTAATATTTCAAAACTGACAATTAACAGACACGTAACATCCACAAAATGCAAGGAGCTTTAAAATCACTGAAACCTTTTGTATCTACCTTCCTTGTGGGGAATATAATCAAATCAATTCGGTTGTAATTACATGGGACTCATATTCAATTTAATTCAATTATTTGGAATGTGTACACACTCCAGGAAAACCTCATTAAGATGGCTCAGCAGTTTGTTTTCAAATGGGACCGGTAAGTCAACATTCACGATTAGCCATCACAAGGGCTACCCATCCACTCTAATGGTTCAGAATAATCAGTTATTACAGGCAATTCAAAACAGGACCTAACAGTGAATAAAATTGTTCTGCAGTTGTGTAAGGAAGAGCTGACCTTCCAAGCAAGAGAAAGACACTGCTGGAAATTTTTGTTTCCCTTCCTGCCTCCTACTTGTGATTCAGGATGGCCCATTATGTTGGGGGGATGCTATCTATCCCCACTGTTTTCCTCAAAGAAAATGGACTTCAAGTTCTTTGGGTTCCCAGGAGAAGCTGAGCATTGGAATAAAGAAGAAAAAAATGTTTTGACCTCAACATCAACACTAATAGGTTGACTTTAGTATACTGCCTATCTGCAATACATTAAACAGCAATGTCTTTCTACTTTGCCCTAAGCAAGAGTAAAATCAATTGTTGTTTAGAACAAAATTCTTCATGCATGTTTTTTACATTTTTTTCTCTTCTCCCCCCCCCGCGTGTCCCTCTCCTCATATTAAACGCTCAGTTTTTCTCTTTTAGTAGTTCTTGTAACATAGGAATAAACTGCTGCTGAATAAACAGCGTTTGTGGCACACTGCTGTGATTAAGGGAAACTTTTGAGCAATTAAATAGATTTTTCTTCTAATCTTGGCCTCTGAAGAGGCAAAACATGCTTCTTTTTCCACTACCTGGGATATTTTCGTAGCATCAAACTCATTAGCATATTAAATCTGCTGGTTCGATGACAACAAACGTAACAAGACCTCAGGCATGAACAGGAGCCCATTGTACCAAAGCACGTCTGTGAAGTCAGACACAGCTAAATCCTGGGGTTCAGCAATAGGTCAGTACACAGCTCTTTTCAGTCCAAGTAAACAACTGAAAAAGAAATCAGCAGTATCTGAAAACCTCATCTGAAATCCTTACTTTAAAGATACTGATAGTAAACTCAACTTTTTCATGGGATTCCTCTCTCAGAAGTATCACCAACCACACCGCCTGTGTATTGTGCTTTTCTAAATTCTGTCGCGACAGACACTTCCCCAAAAAATAGTCATATATTCATTTATTCAATTATAAGGAATGATAATGATAACTCTTATTAACTGATCGTCAGCTTCTCCAAATAGTCAACATCTAAATAACGTATAACCCAGTTTCCTAGCTCTCAAGTTGGCCAGTTCTTGTCTGGAATTCTCAGCTTATTTTTCTATCCTCAATTTTCACTTCTTATTAATACAGTCACTGGCTGGGAGCCAGTACTGAAGCTCTATTTTTGCCACTCCCCTGTAAAGTGCTGGGGAGCTCATTTAGCTTCTGTAAGAGTGGCTGATACCAACAGCAGGAGAAGAAACTGGGGGAGTCTCACTGAGTTCAGTGGGACACAAACATTTAGGTTGATGCTTTGAGTGATGTAACTTTACTACCAAGGCAAGTATCTTGCAACAGCACTAACTTCTACTCAAAAGAAGAGAAAAGCAGTATGAGTTGGTGTCTTTCAATTCATAAGAATTAAAAAAAGTATTTCAGAAGGGCAAAGTAGTTACAGCAATTTTCCCACTGCTTATGGGTAGAAATTCAAAAATTGCACCTTCCCCAGTAACACAGGGAGTTATAACAGGAACAGACTATAAGTTCACAAATAGTTCCCACATCTGCATCACTGCTACACATGAGAATTTTATAATACTTTTAGAAAGCAACACACTGTAAAGTAGAAACACAACAGCTTTAGTTTTCTTTAAGGGCTAAGGGTATCCAACTAGTTTTTGTGAAGCACTAACATTACCCTTAGTAACAAATTGTTAGGGAATAAATAGATGTTAACTAAGTACTTGCACTAAGTATACTGCAGCATATATAGTTAATAAAGTTCACTGGTTAAGCAAGAATACTTATATCTTCACTGCACCTATCATCTCCTGTTACTATTCATGTCATTACTTTGCCGTAGGTCACTCAAATTCATTTTCCCGGGGTAATATTATAACCTTGCAGGTATTTGAAGCAGACATAATAAAACAAAAAGGTTAATTGTGCATTCTGTCAGGACCATGTGGCATCAGGCCATGACCATCAATTGCCTGGTAAATCTTATCTCAGTTTTCTTTGCTATTTAAACTCTCCCTGGCTGAATGATAATTTTTCATTGTCTGAGCTGCCTGAAGGGTAGGTTTCAAAATAAAGTTTCAGGTTCTTTTACCCATACCTTGGTTTAGCTTTCTAAAAATCCCTAATTTTGGTAAATGCTTAGTATACTCTTACAGCTCACTCACCTCCTAATTATTTAATACTATTTGCTTTTTTAATTGAAATGTATTATGAGACTAATCTTCCTTAGTACGTGGCTACAAGTGAATGCATAAACCACCTTAATAATATGTACTTAAATTATATTTCTTTGCTATCAGCAATCAAGACAGAACGAGGCTTGTGCACAATATAACAAAGGCAGAAACCTTAAGCACTGTAGTAATTTTTTTAATCTTTTGGCCAAATTCAAATCATACAGGAAAAAGCCCAGCCGTGTGCAAATCAAGATCACTGTGAACTGGATTCATAAGTGAGCTTGTGCTCTAAGCCAGAGAGCTGAGTCTGATTTCAGAAGGGAGGACAGAAGCACCAGAGTCATCAAAGGGCACCCCATGTGGTGGGGGCACTTGGAGTGGAGCTGTCACTTATGCCAAGGACTGAAACTGTCTTAAATCAGTCACAACAACCATATGAGGTGGGGAAAGACAAACTTTAGGGAGAAAGAGAAGAATATTTCCATGTGCCAGTTAGGGGACACCCTCCGGAAAGACAGTAGACCAGCTAAAATCCCTCAGTCTAAGCCATGTGGAGATACCAAGTTTTCCAGTTCTGACTCAAGTGCTGTTTTCATTAAGTGGTGAGAAGAGAGGACTCTCTCCACCATCATTTCTGCTTCCAAACAGTTAAAAGGCAAATTCTGAGCAGTTCGCCTGTAGCACTCATTTACACGCTTGAGCTCCATGAAGTGATACCATGTGTTCCTCATCTCTAGCTGCTTTCTCACTCAGCATGAAGACTTTTTGAACCACCCTTCAGAAGAACCTTTCTTCATGGGTCAATTGGGAACTTGAGCACCTAATTTTGGATTTTTTTATTCCCTCTTCAGGTATATTTTTATTTCACTAGAAAGTCCTTTACTTTTTCATATTAAATTCCAAGTATACAACAGATGGAGAAAGCCCAGAGAAAGTGGAACTAATCCATGCCTGTGTTCCTTAAAGACAGCAAATGCTTTCTTACTCCATTTAATACGATACTGTGCATGCAGTAGCAGCCAGGCAAAGATATTATCACTCTGTTCCAGTAATTAATAGCAACTCCCCTCACAGCTCTGATAAGCTGGGAAACACATTTCATTTCTTGTCCTTCCCTGCTCATGAAATGCTAATGGAAGAGAAATAGGTACAAGAATCTTGCAATGACCTTGCATTAGGACGGCAACGCCTTTAAGCTAACCCAGAAACAGTACGGAGCTGTTACGAGTCTCCAGCAGGAAATGGTATGGGACACCCACTAAAAATTTAGAGAGCATGCAGCTCAATGAGGCATTTCAATTCTATCCCAACACATTATTAATGCCAATTATAGCATGAAAGATGCTAATGCAAAGTACTTCAGAGACTAAGCAAAACACTGGTCCATTTTGGAGATGAGGCTTGTCTTAGTTACCAGTTTCCACTCCCAAGCACAGGCTTATCTGTTGAAATTTTGCAACCCGTTTCTTTCCCTGCCACCGTTAGAGTTACCTAGAGCAGTGAAAATGGAAAACTAGGCATAAGCTTTCCCCTCGAAAAGAAGAAACAACTAATAAATAGGACAAAGACTCAATATTACTATTGTAGACATATTTTCATATGTAATTTGCATAAAATTTTCTCTTCTTCTCTTACTCCCTATGAAAGAATGACACACACATCCACGGAGAGAGGTGTGGAACAGACAAGATGATCATGCTGAGACACTGCTGGCTGGAGAGATACTAATGTAGGTTCACAAAGCAAAAATACAGTGTATGTTGAGAGCAAGGTATATCTATAGAACAGCAAAAGGCCTAAATCTCTCTTTAGATCCTGCCAGAGCTTGTAGAAAGAAATATACTCTTCAAATGCTACAGATGTAGAGATCCTCACAAGACAGTACATAAATTTTGGGGTATCTGAAGAAAACTGTCATTAGCCCATACACATGAAAATCACGTAATAAAGTAACAAATGTTCAGTAGTAAAAACAAGTTAATAAAGAAGCAGAATATTGTTTTATGCCTCCAGTGGTCTAGTACTAAACAACATGATATGAAATGATGAGTTTAAGATTAAAGTTCTCCCAGGAGTGTATTTTTATGGTTTTTTCAGCTTGGGGGTTTTTTATTAGAACTAAAGGGACATAGATGCTGATCACCAGCATGCAACTTAGAGGGTTGAATAAAGTAAACTTAAGAGTCCTTGAAAAATAAAAGAAAAAAAAAGGATTTTAAAAGAAAAATAAACCTTTTAAGAAACAAATTAGGATATTACCAAATAACATGTTGAGTGAAAACATATTTGACTGCCACACGTTCTCTTGGTATTTAGTTTGCTTGTCATTTCTGGTGTATGAAATCCATCATTAGCAAAACAATCAGATCAGATTTCTATGAGGATTAAGTCCCCTCTTCCAATAAAAGCAAGCAGAAGTTCTCATTAAAAAGCGAAACATGAAATTAGCATTTGACTTTCTCACTATATCACTCCCCTACTCAGTGCCTGCCATCCCATGAAACAAGTTTAAGGGCAAAGGTATTGGGCTTCAGCTACACTGAGCAAATTCAGGTTAATGGAAGAGATCTTACTTCAATACCTTGGTAATCATAAGGAATATGAGATCAAAAAGCTGCTGAATACCATTTAAATGGCCAAGAAGGTTCAGTAAAAGTAATTCAAGTGATTTTAATTATAACATCATTTATGTTACAAGTCTAACCAGACACAGAGAACTCACTCCACAGACGTATGAAACTGCTGAAATCACTTTGAGGTTTTTCTCAATAGAAAAAAAAAGAAGACGATCAGGTAGTATAGTATGGATGTCAGGCACTGGTGCAAAGCCACAGGAAGCATCTGAGATACGATTTTCTTGTACATGGCAAAACTTTTGCTTAAGGACTCCTAAAAAAATGACAGTGGGCAGCAAAATTAAATGTTAGCCATGTATTAACATAACTTACTCCAGCATCACCTATCACATTCATCCTCAGCTGGAAGACCTTTATGTTCCTCTCTTGCAACTTCCTCTCTTTAGCAATAGCCATAGGGATTATTACAATCTATATTCACATACATATACCAGTACAAAGACAGGATTCTGAAGTATTATGAAAGGCTGGTTTATGTGCATGTTAATGTATGCCTATGAATTATGTAAGTGCAAAGAGAGCCAAAAAATATATCACAGAGTATCTACCTACCTCTATTCACATAATGTCTAACAGTGTGGCTTCACAGGAGAAAGGTGACAGCCACAAATCACCCATTTTAGACTCTGACTCCTCTTAAGTAGCTTCATGTCTTTTTACTTCTAGGTGTCTGTTGGCAGAAGAGGTCTGTACTCCACTCCACTACAGGGGGATTTCGATCTAGATTAATTGTGTATAAAATCCATAAGAGCAAAACACCAAAAAAAAAAAAAAAAAAAAGAAAAGAAAAGAAAAAAGCACCTAGTAAAATGTAAGATAGCAGTATTTGTTCATTTTGGTTAAGAATCTTGGTTGATTTTTCTCCAGTGGTGCTATGATTCTGTGACTCAATTTCTTTATCAACAAATACCTTCCCTCTGTGATCCTTCTGCAAAGCTATAAATGAAGCTAATTCCATTTACACACAGTTTCAGCAACAGATGCAGGCATGTATCTCCCTTTGGACAAATTGGTAAATCTCCACAAAATCTAAGTACGTTGGACTTTGCTCATCTATACTGTACTAAAGCTTCAACTTCACAGTTTAGAGTCACAGCCAGAATATTTAACTGCAGAACTGCAACAAAGAGGTTTTCTTGCTTTTTACTGTATTTCTAGGACATTTGATGACAAACTTTATAGCAGTTACATAAAATATTTTTACTTCTTTCACTTGCAAGTGGAAGTTCAAATTATATGAACAAAAGCTACTGTCATCCTTTTTTTCTCATGTGCATATTTCAGTAATTACAGGTTACAGGTGTCATATACTCGGCCATGGAAAAAAATATGTGACATTTGACATTTGCTTTTGGTTTGTGGGTTTTACCCTTTCAATTAAAATAGTTCTCTAAAAACGTCTCAGCTTGCTGTGCCTTTTAGAGTCATAGAAGCAGATCTCCTGATTAACTGCAAAAGATTTTGTATGACTAATTGGATAAATTTGGATTTCCCCTATATAGTCTCCTCATTTTTGGAGACAAACACCATCAGTTATGTTTTGACAGAGGCTTATGGTCAATGAAGTATCTCTGAGCACAGCACTGCAGTAGGCAACGCTTTAACACCAGATTTTATACCAGACAACTTCCCTGCAAGAACAAAAGATAGTCATGATATTTTTAAGCATGTGAGAGTTCATCATTGATATAATTTGGCTTAAAAAATTCGCACCTTTAATGTAGGCTTAAATTGTGATTCAGATGACAGATTGAAAAAAATGAAATGCAATCTTAAATCACCAAAGAACAGAAAATTCATAAAAGAACCCTCAAATGGTGGTATCAAAAACTGTCCTATTTATAATTCCTGGAGTTGTAAATACAGATGAGTTCTTTTACGTCTGACATGTGAAAGCTTAACACATGAGAGCTCAAACTGAAGAAAACAAGCCTACATAGTGACTCCTGTCAGAAATCATTAACTTCACCTGCCAAAAATGCTGCTGCTGTAGCTGAAACAATCCCCAGGAATACAGTTCACCAGTTATGAAGAAAGGCTGCACACTTAGCACAGAATTCCTCTGTTAGGATTTTGTGCAGTGCTGAGACATACAGAAATGCCTATAGATAAATCTTCCCATTTTACTGCTGCATTACACTAAGTGGGTGGAACATACCCATGTAAGCAGCACTGTTAGAGCTACTTTGTGACCAAAATTGCCTTTAGTATTAAATTAACTGCACAAGTTGAAATTGAAGGGACTGATGGGAAAGAATATAATTCCTGGAATTAAACATCGTATTATATATTTGTACATCAAACACTGCCCAACAAAAAGGGAAGAAAATCCAGCTGTAAAGAGTTTGTATTCTAAACAAACCTCACCTCAACCATTTTTACACAGGATAACACTGCAGAAAAAAAGATGTACTCTATTTTCAATATCCCTAGATATTATAATATGTGGTCGAAGGACCTTTTAAAAAAATAGTTTATTAACAGAATCTTCTCAGAAAGGTGGCTAATCTAAACAGAAAGAAAGGAAAGACCCCAAACCTCTGCATCAGTCTTGTCTCCCAGAGTAGCAGCAGTAGACTGGGAGGAAGATAAAGAGACAGCATTCCCACATATGTGTGGAAAACAAACCCTTGATGCCATCACTGGGAAAACACATACACCTGCTGAAAGACAGATTAGATAGACAGATAGACAGATAGACAGATAGACAGATAGATAGACAGATAGATAGATAGATAGATAGATAGATAGATAGATAGATAGATAGATAGATAGATAGATAGATAGATAGATAGATAGTTTTCAGCTGGCTGATCTAACCAGAAAGAAATTCCAAAGTTCATGGCTCATTGCAATCAAGCTGATCTCTACCAAACAAGCAGTCTACAAAACATTAGATTGACTTAAAAATTAATTACACCCAGCATGAAGAATTTGATTCATCCAGATTAGTTACTAAAATGCCCACAGGGGGTAAATATAATCTTTCCTTAGAAACGAAATAAAAATAAAATTCCAAGTGTCATACTTTGAATATATAACCAATACTCCCATTACCAAAATTTCCACTGTGAACTTTCTTAAAATAATACCAGCCAGTGTAATTCTGTGAGGTACTTGAAGATGTGACAGGAGGCAAACCTACTGTTCTACCTGACAAAGGTACTCAGTGACCTCGATGGGCATGACCAAGCTCATTACAGCACGCACACAACTTCCAGTGCCTCAGTAGGAGTTGTATGCTATGGAAACACACTAAAACACCTGCAGACATAACAAGGTACATCACTTGTGAATGAGAACACTTACACTTCATGGGCACAAAGTTCTACAATAAAAGATCCCTACAAGGAACCTTCAAAGATGTTTAAGCTGCTGCTTTTACAAGATCAACACACAACTAATTTGATTAGCAAACCTACAACACGGAATCCACCACTTCTAATTTTTACTTCTTTTTTTTTTTTTTTTTCCTAATTCAGCTTATCCTGGCTTTCTAAATGTGGTATCAATTCAAAAGACAGTAGAGAAGCCAAAAAGGGAAAACTACAATGATGATTTCATATTTGATCTTGACTATAGTTTCAATTACTCTTGAAATTTAAGACTTCCAGTATATTTGGGCTAGGAATTTAAACTGTTGATACTTGAAAGATATAAAAGTTACAAACCAACGGATTTTCTGCTTCTTACAAAGACTGCACAGAACAGTATCAAGAACTACTCATTTTCTAGCAATCCTTCCATACATTTTACAAACCTGTGCACCATCTGTTCCTAGAAACAAAGGGTCTTTCTTGATATCGAAGCTTAAAATCTCAGGGATTTAAAGCACAGAAAGAACTGTGCACTTTTATTCTACACTTGTGATGGTGAAACTGAGCAACTTCAGACAGTCGAAGCAGGAATTTAAAAAAATGCAATTTGTACTTGAACAGCACAAAAATGTTAACTCTAACAGTGAAAACATATTAAAAATTATAAATAGGATAGATGCTTAATGCCAACTGTAAATTTGTCTCTTACGAAAGCAAACCTTCTAAAGATCCAGTCTGAGATGCACGTGAGATTAAACTGGTCTGTGTGCAGTCAGTGCTCAGATGGCATGACAGGTTTTTAAATAATAGGAATTTTAAAATTCCAACTAAAATGCAGAGGAAGGGGAAGACAAAACACAACTAAAATGTGGAAATTCATTTTTTAAGTAACCATAGCATTATCACAACTTGCAAACGAGATTAAGAATGCTGCCTGAACCCTTTTGCTGCAATGGAACTAGCCCATGATAAATCTATGAAACTATTATCATAAAAGTATCTAAACCGTGGGTAAATTAAATTTGTGGCTTGTATAAATCACACAATGCTACACATCAGAGTTAAATGTTTTCCATGGCATGAAAAATGATGAGATTTCACATAAAACACTGAAAGAAGAAACAGTTCTGACCAACACTCCAAGTGCTGCAAAAGGGGTCTTAAGACCTCTTCAAATTGATTGCACACAAGTGTGAACTCTATTAGTATATAATCAGCTTTATGAACTTCACAGTATCATTAATCTTAAATTCTCTCAGACTTAACACAATCAGTAAGAAAAGTTTCTCCAGAAAGATGCAATACCTGCAAACAGCCTCTCTTAGCATGAAATTAAAGTCAGGCTCCTGTGAATAGGCTCTCCCGGGGAAACTCCTCTTGTGCACGTTCCGGGACATTGCCAGTTCCTTTTTCTGACTTGGACAAATCACTTCTCACAAAAGGCTACTCAGGAACTGAGCTGCTTTTTAAAAAAGCATTAACGTGGCCCCACACTGTGCAGAGACTCTTCTGCATGAAGCCTTCATTACTCATACATTTCAAATCTGTTGCATAGCACACGGGACATCAAAACCACTCATCCTGTCCGGTCCTCTATTTCAAAGTCCGCAGAGCTACTGTTTCCACTTGCTGCTGGGGAAAACAGGCTTTTTCTTCACCACATGTTATCTGGTGTCTGACCTACATCAGGAAGAAGAATGAATCTTCCACTAATCCACATCCTAATAGCCAGACTTTCTTAAACCCCAAACAGGAAAGCCAGGCATGTGACAAGAAGCGTTATTCCTGCCCCCACCTTTTATTTAATATTCTTGTTCTTCAACTCATACCCTTTTGTTCTCTTTGCAAAAATTTATCAGAGTGAATTAATTACATTTATAATAATCTACTACGTTCAGAAATTACAAAGATATGATCTGCCATTACTCTGTTTATCAGAAAGCGAGGTACCTCTGTTGTAGTATTTAATACAATAAACCTTTTAAATCAGCTTTAACAGAACTCAATCAGAACGTGCTTTCACTAAGTAATTATTAATTCTGTACTGGACCTGCAACTTGTTTGTTGAAATAGCACCATCCATGCCATAACGAATTCTGAAACCCCAAATTATACAGTGGATTGATTTTCTTATTTTTTTTTTTCTTTCCAAAGATTTTCTTCTTAAGCTGATTTGGGAGCCTACAGACGTAGAGCACCAGGTAACTAGAGCTTTCCTTTTCTTGATTAGTGAGACGACTGATGCTGACTGAAAATTTCATTACACTGGTCAGGTATCTTTGGAAATGTGTATCAGGTGTTTTCCAATTTAGGGGTTTCAGAAAATGTATTTGTAAGGGGTCTTGTATTATCAGGAGCATACTGGTGGTTAGACCATGTAGCTTGGAAATTCATACAGGAAAACAGTTTCCTGACATCCAGCAACACTGTTCTCTCCCATCTACCCATTTTTCATGTGGCATTTAAGTATTTTTTTAGTATTTTTAAAAATTAATCCAATGCTGTTTAACAGGCTTGATCTTCTGCTACTTCACTATGTTTTTTAGGCAAGCATTCAATGCCTGATGAAGAAATCAATGCTATTATGCACCTTGTGAAGTTCATCAGAGTCAAAAGATCTTTAGTCTCATTGCTTTACTGAAAAAACAAAGATTTACTTTGCAAAACACCATGAATTCTACAGACGAGAAGTCCCATGTATAAAAATTTACCTTTGTGTATGACAAACAAATTTGCTTTTCTTTTCCTAGTATTTTCTTCTGCTGCCTCCATGGGACACATGGAGATGGTGACTGGAATCCCCATCTCAGAGATCTGCTGGGTTATTTGGCTCTCATCTCCCACAGCTGCACTGCCCAGAGCAGCTCCTGGTGATGCCCCAGGTACACCTGCTGCATCAAGAATCCATGCAAAAGAGGCCCACGGTGCACACTGTAATGAAATCAAGACTTTCCCCTCTCAATCCTTCACTCCACCCATAAAAAAGGCATGATAAAATGAAGCCTTCTACTCTTCTAACCACCACCCCTTAAAAACACACAAACATTTATCAGCTGGCCATTTAAAGGAGAGGACATCTAGCTCTACCCACATCCCACTGGGGAATTTAATTCTGCTGTAAAACTCCCAGGGAAGCGCTTGTGTCCCTGTTATGAACATCCTAAATTTTAAAGAACCATCATAAAACCTAGTATTTGGTACTAAATGTTTAGCCTTGTTTTGTTTTTGAATGTTCTTTTTAAAATATCATTTAAAATTCTTGAGAAGAGGCATTCCACTATTTGCTTCCTCACTAAGCACAAGTTATCTGAATTTACCATTCTTGATTTTGGAAAGGGAGACAAGACAGTCTTCCCTTTTCGTGCCCGGTTTCCTCAGCACTGCCTGCTCTGATCCCTTTCAGTGGGAGTTAGTTGGCTGTGTCTGAGCAAAGGCAAACATTTCCTGTGGTATAATCACTGTCTCTGCCCACAGATCCCATTTTGCAACAGAACTGTGCAATTTTCATTAATCACACCAGATTCAGGTGGACTGTGGTCTTTTTTCCTCACTCATTAAGAACACAATACCAACGAAATGCAGGATTACAGATATACAGGGCTCTTCTCAGAGATCCACAAGGCATGTGGACATGTATAACTACTTTGAAAGACATCAGGTCTGATGATCGGCCACTGGGTGTGGGGTCAGAAATAGAGGGGTCAGGAGCCACCTGGAACATTTCTGTGGCTTCCACGGAATGCAGACTGTCTGTGAAAGATTTGACATCTGTTTAGAGTTCATTTGTGTCTTCTCATTCGCATGTGTAATTTTTTTCAGCTCGTAAACGGAGTAGATTTTCAGTTAACAAGATTGGCTTCCAGTGTTTAAATACTTCCCCTTCTATTTCTTAATGCTATAATATAATTTCACAGCTGTATTAGCTAGTGAATTGTTCAGAATTTCTCTGTTTGCTTAGCTGTAAAGCATCACTATTTTCATTTAGAAGACAACAGAGGAAACAAATCCTAAGAGATTTTTGAATCATTTTCATAATCTTCTTTTAAAGCCAACTGATTTAGATACAGAAAAACAAAGGGTGAAACATGTTTACATGAAACAAATGTTTCTTCAGGTCAGAAACAGAAAACTTTAAGCTACATATAGTCTGAATTATTAGTTTATTAAACTGGTATCAGCTTTTGTAACCCAGGACACTACCAATCTTTACAAATCTCTATTTCCATGGACCAAGAAGGCAACGGAACTATTACTCCCATTTGTTCAATTAATGTATTTTTCAAATGTAGATTTTAAATTTCAGAAAGTATGATTACTGCTCCTCTCTGCTTATCTTCCTAACATAATTTGCTGAATATTATTTCTGCATGCTCTTCATCAAAAGCAATGCTGCAGCTCCAATAACCAAGCTAACTTCCAGCGAGAGCTGGCTTCAATCCTGACCAACAGCACTGCACTGAGGAGCTCCCAGCAGGGCACCCAAGGGAAAATTCAGCTGGGGAAAAGGCAGGCTTAGAGGATACACTGATGCAGACACTAGTTCTGGTGCTGTGTTACCCACTGAACGCTAGCTCAGATACTTCCACCACTCCAATTCGGACTGTTCTGGTCAGAGAAGGAATGCTACTTTTCTTTTTAATTTATCTCTGTAGCTTTACAGGTTATTAGTTAGCTGTAAAACCAGCACTTGCCTTGGAAAATCATAACAAAGCAGGTAAATCAAGTAAAGTCTCAAAACGCCTAAAACGTTCTCTTGTGCATTATGAGCAATAGGATGCACACACAACAGGTAACAGCAGATGCATTTAGAGGTTTAACTGAAAAGTTTAGATGGAAAACATTAGAAATAAAATAGCTAATATGATATTTTTCTCTTATTTAATCCAAGTGCATTTATGAAAGTGAGAGGAATGTAATTTACAGAATAATCAGCAATGTTTTGGGTTCATCTATGTAGCAGAAATAAACAGAAACAAACAGAAACAGCACAAGAATTGGCTAGCACTTTTTAAACACTAGATTAATCTCAATACTGCAGACATAAATTTCTGTTAGAATTACATAAGAATACAGAGAGACTAAACAAGATGCTTAAAATAAAATATATTCTTATCTACCATCTTTATGGGATCACAAAACCACTGGCCCACTTCAACTTAAGCATGCTAGAATGAAATCACATCCTCAAAAGAATTAGTTAAACAGTCCTAATCCCTCATCTTCTAAATCCAGCACTACCTCTCAGCCTTCGTATTGTCTAATCTGAACAGTGAAGAGGACTGTCATCTAGTTCTCTGAACAACATGATGATTAACCCTTCAAAACCAGAACTAAGGCACAGACTGAGGATTGAAGGTGATTAAGATTGCAACATTGAAATCAGCACTTCTAATTGGAAATTTGCCTAACCACATAAGCTTTGCTAAAGAGCAGATACTCAGCAAACATCAGTCTCTCCTGAATGCAAGAATTGTAATATTGGTCATTCAGAAACTCCACTGGGTGTTTTAAGTGAAAGAGAATCCAGATAAACAGAGACTGCAGAAAGAACGGGCAGGAGAAGACAGACAGGAAAGGGTTCAGGACAGCAGCAAGAGAAGACACCAAATGGATCCGGAAGGTGGGGGGGCAATGTGAACACCTCTGTTTATAACTTGGCTTGTGCTTCCAGTACCTGCAAGGGTCTTGCTAAAGAAAGCCCGGGCATTTACTCTGAAACAATCCATCTATAGGTGCCTATAGGCAACGTACTGGGTGCCAGCTGTATTTCCTGGCAGAACTCCCTCCCATCCAAAAGGGAGCAGCTACATTCAATGTGAGGGAAAGCAGCTGCTCCAGAAAGGTGGCAGTAACAGACATACAACACCTGTGAAATCGGTATCAGTGGAACACACGTCCAGAACATCTCTCTTCAAGAAAAAATTAACTTATATTGCAGCAGGCCCAGGAAAGAGTCAGGAATAACAAAGCTGGGCAAGTTTGGTCTGGCAAAGCACAGGTTTGAGACCCAAAAATTTGTGGGCAACAAATACCTGTCAAACAAGTAGAACAAGTCAAGAAAATAGAGAAAGTGAACTAAATTATCTGATTATACTTTGAATTACGAATTATTCTCCATCCCATGCATGTCAGCTTGTATTATAACTAGATTAATATCCATATTAAAATGTCAGATTACAGTAAACAAAGACTCTGTATCTTTTAGATTAAAAACATTATAACTACTCAATAACTTTCATAAATTGGAGGGAGGGTTCAGAAGAACTGACACAAAATAATGAAGCAATGAGGTTTTCTCAGTGCACAGTATTTAATTTCATTAGAACTTCATCAATGCCAATACCACTCCAGTAACATGTGCCAACCTAATGATAAAAGGTTACTTCAAATTTTTATACACTCCAGATGGCAATGATTCAGAAAGAATCTCACTCTTTAGTTCAGCAGGATTAGGAAACCTCTTACAACAACCTCAATCGACATTTCTCATCCTGGCAGCACTACAATGGATCATGATGTCTGTGTTTCACATTGCAGTCGCCAGTATAATTGTACTATTACAAACACACTGATTGAGAATATACATATAGCACTCCAATAAACACTAAATATGCCATAAAATATGCAACAGAGGGCTCGCAGTGAAATGCAGGTAAGTCTGGGATAGAAAATAGAAAAACACTGCTCGTTATTTTTCAATGCTACAAATTTCAACAATTCAGTATATAACTCAAAGAGCTGAATGAAACCCTAAAATACGAAACTAGTAAAACCAGTGGCCCATTATTCTCCCTGGTATACACTAAAATTGTCTTCAATAAGTACTTCAGAAATTAATCCAAATGGCCTTCGTGAAACTCAATATTACTAACGCTCTTCATTAAATTGACACCACCCTCCCACTACTCACTGCTGCATAGGCTTAGGCAAAATGAACTCTTTGCTCTGTGAAGGGTATAAGATATAAGACTAAGGTATAAGAACTTATTTTGACAGACATTTGCCTTTTAAGGAAGGCATTGGGAGGTGAATTGTTTGGGTTTTTTTCTCTGCAGTTTGAGGGGAAAAAAAACGTAGTCGCAGCAGACCTTTAGACTACTTGAGAAGATTAAGAAATACTTTGTCTTTAACATAATTCATATTCTGAAATACATGTGCACCCAACAGGCCAATGGGAGGGATCTCTGCTGTAGACCACTTTTAACACAGATCCACTTTGATATACTGCAATTGTAACTGTAATTAAGTCAATCAACTCCCTGGCTTCTTAACCTACTGACTACCCTGCTCTGCCTTACCTGCCTTTCAGAAAGTAGTGGAGTTGGTCAGAATTTTCCATTTTCTTACTGATTTTTCCAGTAAAAACTAATATACACAATGGCTCATTGTTACTTGCTTATCATCTAGACACGACCTATATATGATTAGTAGTTTTCTTGTCGTTAGTAGATACAAGCTGGAAGGAATCTGCCAGGGGAAGACAAACAAAACACAGCAATAAAACCACAATCAACTCAGTGCCTCTAAAAGGGCTTAGGATGAAGGATGAAACCTATAGCTGAAGACAGAAAAATGTTACCTCCTGATCAGGTGAGACAGTGTATCAACCCATGCCACATTCATTCAATTAACAGACTGCGGCTTGCAAACACCGATAAGGGTACTACAACTTAATGATCTAATCTGTATTCCTAGGGAATGAAAACTTACTTCAAAACCCACAGTTGAGCTGGGTTTCCAATTCAGGCACGATGTACAACAGGATGTGCTTCCTTTGCTATGTACTGGCATGAAAATATGGACAATTAAATCCCAAAAATGCAGAAGAACAAAAAGGAGGATTAAAAACTCTTGCAGAAAAAGGTATGTCAGGTTCTAAAATGCAGCACAATTTCCTATGCCAAAACAAGAGGCTACAGAAATCTCTGTGCCCTTGCAGTGTTAAGCCTCACCATCTCACATCTCCTCCTTACCACTTTTCTCATGACAAATACAACTCTTCCTTGGCATGACACTTTTCCCTTCCTATCTGGAATGGTGGTGAAAACCAAGAAGAGTAAAATTCCTTATCTTGAAGAAAGCAATTGAACTGGGATGCAGCTATCACGAAACAGAATGATGCAAAAGAGAAATATTCTCCAAGGTATAATGTAACCTAAGAGTGTGGATCAACATCCTAAAATACTCAGTGATCTTTACAATGTGACTTGTTCTGAACAGGATTTGTAGTTTCTCTGCATTCTTTTGCAGCATATCCTTAATTATCTGGTTGTCACAAGAGGAGCTCGTTGTTTTATGCAACACAACATTCTACTGACATCCTTTGGACAATGTTTTCAGGACAACCTATGTGTAGTTATTATGCTGCATGCTTAGAAGATGGATGCTTTCTGAAATACATATTTAATGAATGCTATTTAATACACAATTTGACTGAAGAGTAGTAGTGCCCAATTTGTAAAATCTGAGATTACGGGGCAGGCACTAGACATGGAATTAAAACCATGTTACACTGAAACAATAATTCAAATCAATTTACACTTCCTTACAGTATCTATACACATGATGACCAAATATAATCACATTAAGATTTTTGGCAATGCTGTACAATAAAAGCTATCTGAAATAGTAGACAGTAATTGTTACTACATTGTAACAGAATCCCTGTGGAGTTAGGAATTATAACAATATTAGGCACGTAAATTCAGCATGATTAATGACACTGCAAAAAATACCAAGATTGTAAGTAATAAACCTCTTACAGGCAAAGCTCACAGTAATTACTGAGGTCTCTTCCTGCCACAAGCCAGACACACCCAACTCTCGCTGTTGCATTTTCAGTGCACTTATCTGGCCCCTTTCAGAGCCTGGTGAGGCCTCAACCTACTGATTTTCCTTAGTTATTTGAATAGTTTGGATCATGTCAGATGACGTAAAACTGTTCCATTTGTCCCTCAATGATGTTTTCATCCTTAAGAAGGGAAACATCTATATCTTTCCAAGGGACATTCCCACTGCTATGTCTCGATCCAAACTCAGTGAGAATCAGAAGAAAGGCCTCACAGATGTCCTTACTGATGCTGATGGACTAAACCCAAGCACCTTTTCTTTTTTAAATCCCATTTTTTCATCTACATGACATATACCAAGAAAATGCACAAGCAACATCCATGCAGCTGAAACAAACTTACGACTTCAGGACACAAATTTCTGAGGATGCACCTGTAGAGTAAGTATGAAAATGTGGTATCAGAGTAAGAGATGAATAATTAGAAATAGGTCTATAGGTGTATACAAGGAAATAAAATGCCATCCTGTTCATCATATATCCATAGAAACAAAATCCCACAAAAATTTGCACCTAATATAATAGCTTTTCAGCTTTAACTATACTCACTGTAACTTTTAATAATAGTTAAAATGTCGGCACAGAGGAAAACACACCCCCAAAACCTTTTGATAAAAGAGTAAGATTAAAACTAAATTGTTAAGTTACACTGCTCAATTTTGAGCGCTGACAAACAAATGAACTGTTTCATGACCTGTTACATTGGAACAATACTGTGGAATAATTACAAGTTCTAAGGTAAAATTAAAATTACCATAATAATTCTCCTGTGATACATTCCAACCTATGCAGACTATGAATTGCTACTAGGTTGCAAAAATGCATTACCACCTCTAGTCAGGCAGATAAATTATTCTATTTTTATTAGTTAGTGTAGCTACTTAAAAGGTTATGCAGAGCAGGATGACAAACTCATTATATTTACAAATTATGTATTGGTCACATTTAAAGACCAGCTCTTTATTTACACACCAGGATTAGAAAGCCAGCTCTGCAAACTGTGAGTAAAGATATGGTTCTACAAAAGTTTCTCACTGAGGAGAGCGAAAGTCACACTCTACAGGGCCCACCTCTGGATACAACAGCAATATCAAGAGAGGGACATCTTTGTGCCTGTTTTCCTGTACTGTTGCCTGTTTCCTTTAGAGTACTTTTGAGAAAGGCCTTTTCTCTTCTCTGCCTCATATGAAAACCAGAAAATCTTGCTTTAAATCTAGACAAAGTATTCCTCTATTATTCTACTCGGAAAGGAAACAATGAGGATTTCATGATCTCCTCCTCTTCAGCACAAATCTGTACCTCTGTGCTATTTAAGGCATTAAACTCCCCGAAGATACTTGAAACAATATTTTGCTTCTGCCTTTAACGAGAGTAGAATTATAGAATCATGGAATGGGTTGGGTTGGAATGGGTTGGGTTGGAAAAGATCTTGGAGATCACCTACTTTCAACTCCCCTGCCACAGACAGGGATGCCACCCACTAGATGAGATGTGCAGAGGGCACATCTTAAAAAGGCTGAGCACTTCTCTGGGTCAGATTTTATCTGCTTGCAATTAGAATGGGAGTGTGGGCTCCCTGGTTTGGTTTGTTGTAAAATTGTAAAGGTAAAACTTGTACTCAGTCAACCAATGAACCTTTGAAGATTCCAATCATGCTCATAAAAGAGAGGTACAACTATGAAGATAATTTGATTTTATGTCAGCTTTTTAATCATAGTATTCCCTCATGGTTTAATTTGCTCTGGACCTACCACCATCAATCTGAATACACACCACTGCTCATTAATGATACATTTACAGTTTACAACAGAAGTTTTATAGTGCAGAAAAATTACTAATACAAGCTACCTCTAGCATCTAACAGAAAAAAAAAAAAACACCACAAAAATTGTGATCATAAACTCACATTTCCCTCTGATCCATTAGTAAAGAGAAACAGTCTATAATCTGCAAATTGCATATCAGACATGGGTTTCCAGTTACGAAAAGAACCACAAGTCTGAAAGGACCAGTAAAATAAAATGGAATAAATCCAGGTTATTTGGGTTGTAACTTAGAGCTAATCGTGAAATCAGAGGATCAGTCTTACACATACTGATTTTGAAAATGCCTGTCTTTCCAATATAAATGCTCACTTTGAAGAAATTAGTTTCAAAGAATGGACAGCACATGTATGACTGACAGAAGCGTGGGGAAGACCACCAGTTGTGAAGGGCACATGCAGTGGAGGTTCCAAAACTCTCCTGTCATTTCCATGTCATATCCTCTCCCTTCCCAGGAAGGCGTCATTAATAAAAACTGCCACTGTACATTACAGGGTAGGAGAAGTCAACAACAGACTGACTGATGGGGTTGGTGTAGAAAACAACTCTTCCAGACATTCCTGTAGTTTAAACCAGACTGATGCTTTTAAAAATAGTCCTTAAATTTACCACAGTCATCCAAGACAGATCCTAAGGTAACACCAGTTCTTTGCTGGCTTTCTTCCTGCCTGTCCCCCTTACTTAGTTTAACTTCTCCAATCATTTCACTGGGACGTATTTTCCACGTACACAGAACTCTTTGAATTACTGAGCTCAAAAAGGTAAATGACAATACTGATTCAAAGGTGACTCTCCCTAGTATAGTCTACTGTAAGATCTTTATCACCACACTGCCCTTCTCTCACAGGTATTTCCTCTATTTCCTTTTTAATATTCTTTTTTTTTTTAATACAGATACTATGAAACAAAGATAGTTTTTAAAAAGACAAAGGTACACACATACAATCTGAAGTAGGGAATTGTCCATGTTCAGGTTCAGAAGGATGGATCTGGCTTTTACATGAATAAACTAGGCTTTGAAGACTTCTATCCCAATTAAATAGGAAGCTCTCTTTTATCTGTTTTGGTAGGAAATATGGTAGAAAGAATTACTGATATTTCTAAAAGCACTTTGTTTAGGCAACAATATGAAAGGTCGTCTTTTTTGGAACAACAGGCTCCAAGCCTGGACTGGCAGAATTTTGGCTTTTTTGATCTTGGGTTGGTTTATAGGACACCAGGTCTGCTCACAACAGACAGAGTACACCTGTCACAAAGGGGCAAAAGGACCTTTGCACAGGAGTTATCAGGACTCACTGAAAGAGCTTTAAACTAGATTTGAAAGGGGAAAGGGATACCAGGCTCACTGGAGATAAGCCTGGGGACAGCACACCAGTGTTTGAGGAACAGTGTGCTAGCAAGGTCCTCCACTCTGCTTTCTCAGTGGAAGTAGGGGATGGAGATCCATGCAGCAGCAAAGATAAGAGTTATCCATGTGTTAGACACTCTGGAATCCCCTAAGAATGGTCGTGGAGGAAATTCTATTAATCATGTGAAGGAATGTGTTGGCTTTGAGTCGTCTCTTTACCTTCTATGGCATCAAGGAACTGCAGAATAGCACTGACACATCTATGACTTTCCTGATTTGGTAAGAAACCAAACTATGGTAGGCTGCACTGGAAAGAAACAGTCTGTAACTTTGTATTTTCCAGTTTAGTTTTAAAAATACATCCATATGATCAGTAGCTCTGCAATCAGCAGAAGCCCCCCTGACAACAACAGGTCCTATCTACCTTGGAAACTTCTTACCACATACGACTGCCCAGCTCTTGGGCAGCAACATTACTCAGTCACAGCACTTAGTTCCTATATCAGCACTGTCTTTTCTTACATCTAAATATGTTTTACAATTATCTGCAGCTAGAAGTAACTGCAAAAGCATAGCTATTGCTGTGCAAAATAAAATACACAGAACTGTGAACTTCAACAGGTACAGGATTTCACAGTACATAAACATCAGACCTCAATGTATTTAAATAGCAGTAGAAAGGAAGTTGACAATTTCAACCAAAATTAGGTGTTCACTGTCCTCTGATATAAAAAGTTCTATAAATTCAATGACTATATCTGCACAGGAATCCCTGCTCTTACTCCCAAGCTTCCAGGAGCTTCCTTCAACATCAACTCTCACTTTGGGAATGAAAGAGACATATAACAAGAGAGATGATGGACACATACCATACACTAGCTAATACAGATAGGTTCTGCTTGCTCAGGACTGTGGTATGGAATGCAGAGAATATTCAAACCATCTTTTTACTATAAAAATCAATGCATGGAGCAGATTCTATGCGATGTTTGGACCTGTACATGGGCATTGGTAACCTACTGTTAAACTATGGTGAAAATGCTGAAATAATGTCTCTATGTCTTGTGTATTTTAAAAGACAGGGCAAGCCAAAGGATTACACTGTAACCTAGTCCTGCTTTGGTCTTAACCTACTGCATTATGCAAAGGGGAAAAAAAACACTATATCCTATTAAATCATAGTGCCAGCTAGAACAGAGGAAGCAGAATATCATTTCATGCTCTGATAAATCAGTAAAAGGCAATAGATGTAACCTTCCAGAAATATAACTATGATGCATACTGTGAGCACATAGATAAATACAAACCAAGCCCAGGATTTTCTGGGCATGCAGATAGTCATGCGGAAGATAAAAATTACCTATTTCCCTGGACCCCTTGCAAGGAGCTTTCAGCAACTAAGAGCTGCCACAAGACACCACCCCATGCTTTACTACTGCATCTGTAAATGCACTAGCACTGAAATAGGGTTGGCTCTTAATGTAGCTCCAGTGCCGTAAGAGTCCACAAAAGACAGAGAACTGCACGTACCTCTCTGTGCATCTCTAACAATGCCTGAAGCAAAGCAATGCTCTGCTCTTTCAAAGTGTTACACAAGTCAATATACGTCATGCAATATAGTTTTCTGTAACTTCTGGTCCTGGCATGACTTCTGTGTTCCAAGGTAACACTGCTTCTTCAGTCCTCTGCAGTCACTCTGACTTCATTGCTTTTGTTCTTTGTCAAATTCTGCAGAAAAACCTGTGTTTCAACATGATGGTTTCTAACAAAAGAATGAGAATTTAGTTTTTGAAGAAAACTGAGACAACATATTCTTTGAAGATACTTCTCATGTGTATGTACTTTCAAAACCACCACATTCGTACACAGAACTGAAGAGTGGGAAAAATTAAGCCTGGTATGAAAAATCATAAAATTTCTTTTTTACTTCTTGTTGGTCAAACAACAGGAAACCAGAATACTTAGTTCAAAGTAGTCTGCAAACTGAGTGGTGTCAAACTCCATATACAACTTGGGGCAATCTCCTCTGGGCTTAATTTCAGGGGTTTAGTAAAATCATTCCCTTATTTTCTGTCAGATGAAAACTATTCACACAAAAGCTCCTTGATCTTCCTTAGAACAGTGCTTGACAGTTCTGAGAAACTATTAGAGATGAAGTATGTGCCTAAGTGCTGTACATGCACATAAATAAAAATACTAATACACCCACCCCATCAGAGTTAATCTAAGAGAAACTTCATTCTTTAACTCTGTCAATTCTAATCCAAAGGCAGGATCAATATCCCAAGCATCAGGTCAAAGCCCCAGTAAAGCAGCATTCACACCACATCCCGAGGCTCAGCGAGTTCAGCCAAGGGCTCAGCAGCCCTGCAGTGACAGCACAGCACATGGAGAGTGCCAGCCCCGGAGCTGAGCCCGAAGGAGCCTCAGTCTGTACACCAGGCACCCCAGAAGCCTCCCAGCAGTCACAGACCCCAGTGGGACAGACCCCACGCTGGAGCAGGGACAAGGCATGAGGAGGATGCAGTGGCAGAGACCAAGTGCTTTGTACTGGTTGCAGCAGCTCCCCACACAACCCTGTCACCCACTGGTGTCAGGAATAAAGGAATGGAGTAGAGTCTGGGGAAAAGAGAGGGCTGGGAGAAAGTGTTATTAGTTTTGTCGCTGTTTCTCACTATCCTACACTGTATTTAATTGGCAATGAGTTAAAGTCATCTTTTCCAAGTCAATCTCCTTTGCCCTTGATGGTAACTGGTGAGTGATCTCCCTGTCCTTAACCCACAGGGGCTTTTTTCCTATTCTTTTCTCCTCCAGTCCTCTTGAGGAGAGTGTGTGGGCCAGGTGAACACCTGGCAGCCAGTTAAGGTCAACCTGTCACAGGGTGTTTGACAGTGATCATCCTACAGCCAGCAGCAAAGCAGCAAGCAAGTGTACAAGAGACGTACATGGCAGACACGGAGCACTTACAAGTCAGCAAGTTGTGAGTTATACTTATTCACTAGTTTTCCTAGTAACACTTCATACGGTATCATCTAATCAAATTTGGTGGTATCAACACCACAGGGCAGGATGACAGGGTCAGCCTTTGATACAAACTCTATTTTTGGGGCAATCTGCCTCCCACAATAACCCTACAGGGCACGCAGAGAGGATGACAGAAGATTACTGCAGAACTACACGAAATAGGAGAATTGTAGACAGTTTTTTCCATAATCTTCCTCTGAGAAAAGGAGTCAACTCCCACCCAGTATTTTACTCGTCCCTGCTATGAGAGAATCAAACGAATACCATCAATAGCTACCTGGAGAGCATTTTAATCTTCCCAAAAACGACATTAAAATATTATTAATGGTGAGCATTAGAAAAACTGACCAACCACAGGGGCTTACTGAGGTGTCCCACTAGTCTGTATTTCCCAGACATGGTCTCTGCCATATGTGGATTACCAGGCATGGCAGTAAGGCCATGGAAGTGCAAGCAGGTGTGACCTCTAGGTCAAGCAGACGTTAGAAATTACCATGTGATGATGCAACATCAGCATGATGATGCAACGAAAAAAGTCTCCTTAACACAGCTGCTGGGAAAACAGTTACCACTCAGTGACCTGCTGACAAGAGAGAACGGAGCAAGGGGAATTAACAATAACTGGAGAAAACCACAAAGGATGTCCCTAAACCAAGAGTCACACAGTCCTTTTATGCCAAGTGTGGCTGGCTTTGTAGTAGTCACTTCTCCCCTTGTCAGAACTGACAGGCTTAACCCTACAGTCAATATTAATGTGAGAAGAATCCTGAAACACAAGTCTAGTGAGAATTGCACTCATCCCATTCGCAGGACCCTGGCAGATCAAACAAGGACCATTTCCTACTCCTCCAATAATATATGTTCTTAAAAGCCTGAGGTGGTTTTCTGGTCACACACATTGATACCAATAAATACCACAACCTTAACTGAAAGAGTTTTTGAAATTTACCCAAAAGGGATTTTGAGATTTGATAATGGCCTTTTCAATTACTGTTTACAGATATACTTTATAATAGGGTTTATTGAACTTGTTTCATTCAGACCAAAATAGTAATCAAAGCAACTTAAATAAAGCTACCTCTTTCACTGCTTTAACATTTAATCCCAGTTTAGAGTCACATGAACTCTATGCAGTCAACAGACAACAATTTCTATTGCTTACTGATGTGCATCAGGGAAATGCAATCAATTTATAGTGTCTAGCAGTGTGTTTTTTAGAATGATACCATAAATCACACCTACTGCTTCAGGCAGAGTTGTTGCTTTTCTGTTCCTGCTGTTGTAGGAAAATGCTGGAAGTAGGAGAAGCACAGCTGAAACCCAGAACAGGAAGGTACATGGGACACAGTGTATTTTCTTCTCTAATGTCCAAGATGTGAGAAGTTTGAGGAGAAACAAATGTTAAACTGTGAGAGAACAAAAAAATCCTTCCAAGAACAAACAAACCAAAAACAAACCAAAACGAATTAACCTAATCTATCCAGAGCTGGACACAGAGGCAGCAGGCACACCACTGCCTTAACTGGAGACCCACCGTGGCAGCTGCCAACAACCAAAACCATAAAGTCAGACTGCATGGCACTGTCTTGGTAGAAAATGGGCTGATATGTATGTATAGAGTTAGTTAGCATTTCTGAGCAACTTGCATCTATACATTGTCATGGCAATAAGAGCCTTATAGATTTTAAGAGCTGTAGCAAAGCAACAGAGCTCAATGGGATTAAGAAAAAAACAATCAAGTATTTCAACTCAAGGTGAGACTGTATTAAGGCAATGTATCCACCTACAGTGTAAAATCACAACTTTAGCTTTAAATAGTTTTCCTGCATGGTTTCTCCACACCTTAAACATATTTATCTTCAATAAAATGAGAAAGCAAATGTAAAACTACACGGATACACCACTGTAAAATTCTGGAAAAGAAGCTTGGTTTTAAAAGCTCTTTCAGCAGCTATCACATATTTATCAAACTAACCACTGTGTCACTTTAAGGCTCTGGCAGATTTATACAGATGTTAAGAAAGCGAACTTCGATTTATTTCAGACTCCCATCCTGAAATATTGCTTACTCAGTAAGAACAGAAACGCCAATCAATAAGAAAACCCCTCACCTTCTGAAGTTCTCAATCTCAAACTATATGCTTATATGACAGATTAAAGTCTTCACACAATTTCATTTAGGAATAGGCAGCTTTGCTCCCCTAATTACAAAGGTCAACCTACAGCTTACCAACTATTATGTTTCATTCTTGCAAACATGCAAAGAAAAGAGTTTGAAATGTAAAGAAACATCATTCAAATCACAGTTTAACCCACTGCTTGCATCTAGATATAGAAATGTCTATGTAAATCCACTTGGTTAAGAAATTATATTTAAAAGATTGATGCTATATGTTCTTACATTAGTTTATCTGCATCTGAAAGATCTGCAGAATGTTTGAGCCCGAAGTATTATTCTCTAGCCATCATCTTCTGAAGTACTTCCAATTCACTTGACTTTAACATCTCCTCCCATCATCACCTGTCTTGTCCAATTTAATTGTGCTCAAATTGAGAAAAAAGTCCCCAATCCTTCCAACAATGCAGAATCTCTAAGCAGCACAAGATTATCCAGCTGCCAGTTTCATTATTTGTTCAAACATGGTAATACACTCTTTTAGGGAGAAAGTCTGTCTGTGTAAGCAAATATCTTAATATTCTACTAAACATCAGCAAAAAAAAAAATCTTTTAATATTTATTATAACAAACATAACGTTTTAAAGGCAAATAAAATATTTAAGTGACACATTCCCTTCCTAGCATCTGGTTTACACCAAGATAAAACCACAGCCTGATGAGGCCAACAGCAGTTTCCTCACAGGAAAAACTGAGTTGCCATTAATGAAAAGTGATATTTAAGTTTGCCTTCCAACAGTTTAGCTAATGTGCAGACAGCCTTAAAAAGAACATAATGCTGATTTAGTTGGTATTCACCTTTATCTCAATCAGAGGAACAAAGATAAAGAGACAAACAACTTTAATTCAAAGAACTTGCATTCCTCTGCTTCTTGATAGATCTGAGCAAGCTCGACTGCAAAGAGGAACGGAAGAAAAAGAATGGATTAATTTGAAGATAGTGGACTTCAGGGATCCTAACTAATAAAATAGTTATTCTTTTCAGAAACATGGCAGAAGCGAATCAGACTACTGCAGTTTCACAGGAATAATGAAGAGCTACCCAAAAAAGATGTGAATTTGTAACAGCTAAAATTTTACGAAGTTACTGGGCAAATCACTTTGGAGACTGCCTTCCCCTCACCCCTTCTTTTCTTAATCATGTCAAAGTTTATTTCAAAAGCTTCTAGTTATTGCAACAATAACACTGTTCTAAAATAAGGACCTCGGGAAATGCTGCCTTAAACAAGGTTAATATACAATACAGCAAAATATTCTAACCAAGAATACTCACAGGGTGGATTTATTTTGTGTATATTACTCTAGGAGCGTCATCAGAATGTGTAAAACTGAAACCAAGGATCACAGAAGAAGAACAACAGAAAACTGAAAAAGGAATACCCTTAGCATTTTTATTGAAGAAATTCAGACTTAGCTGAACACTTGGTAATTTTTTTGAATAGTTTTTTGAATTCTAAAGAGAATTAATGCAAATTTTACAAACACAAAATAACAGATGAGAACAAATTTTATTATTGCTATCAATGGTTTTTGCAGTGTTGCCTAGAAACCCAGATTCAAATCAGAGGAGTAGCATGGCAAACACTGAGAAAATAACCACAAAAAATGCCCAAAACAGAAAACCCTAAAAATCACAGCAAACAAAGCCAAATGAAAAAAATCACCCTTCAGGTGTTTTTCACCCTATTAAAGTGAACTTGAGCTTCTCAATGATTCACCGGTCCAAGGGAATGAGTTAATATTCAGTCTTGATGGAAAATATACAGCATAAAGTTCCATTATCGCTTTTGATTTTTTTGGATTGTTTTGTTTCTGTTCATGTGACAAAAACAATAAAAAAAATCTATTTGATGTACAAGATCTCATCATGTATCATGAAACCAATAAACAGCTCAAAATCTTACTGCTGTCATATGAATGGTTTGTCTGACATCCCAGTTCTAGGCTGGTTCTCTTTAAAGGGGAGCTCTGATCTAGCCCAAAGCTCTGGCCCAGGCAATGCAGGAAGAGATTTGAAGCACATCCAAACAGGATGAGCATCCAGCTGCTGAAAGGCATCACTTTTTTTCTTCTCTTTATTCAGATTGGTCAAACCCATTCTTGTTGTTTAAGAGAAACAACCAACCACATAATGACCTAACAACGGCACGTACTTTTTCTGAAGTGAAGACCTATACTTAAAAAATTGTTGGGAATTCTAAGAAATTCAAAATCTCTAGAAATGAAAACCTTCCCCATTACACAGCATGATGGCATAAGCCTTCTAAGGGTGCTAACAGTCATTTAGCCCAGAGCCTGTTATGTTCACAGAACTTCAGAGGGAGAGCAGGTTTTGCCTCAAATTAAATCCATTCAAGTTATCAACAGGTCTGATCAATGTTTCTGCACCAAAGGATGTTCTGAGCACAGTTTACTAGTGCAACATACCTGGAAAACTGCTCCTGCAGCCCACGCATCTGAGCCCTGCTCCGCTCCGACTCCAGGGTCACCTCCCGTAGTCTCTTTTCACTCTCAAGTCTCAAATGTCTTTCTTCCTCCAACTCATGTATCAGCTTCTCACGCTGAAAGACCAGAAAACGTTATTTATTAATGGCACACATAAAACACGCTTTTAGGAGAAAAACTGAGATTTAATTAGGGAAAAATCATTTAAAAAATCAAAATAATTACCCAACAATCCGGTCCCATCAGTTTTGTACAGCAGTGTCACACAGAGATGGAAAGTCTTTCATAATATCCCATCACACTGAGCTACCCTTACTCAGCTCACTCATGGATGTCAGAACACTGAAAAGCAAACACCCACCCTCTCTTTTTCTTCTCTTCCATTCAAAATAAATGTAAAAATTATATTTGAGATCTGTGAGCACTCTTGTTTGAATGCAGACATGGGAAGCTTGAAAAGAGTTAAGAGGACAACTTGTCACCCATCCCTTAATGTTTCAACCTCATGAGCAGGAAAGAACTTGATTCTGCAGCCACTGGTTTTCTGGCTCTGGCTGAGGAGGATCCCTATCAGCAGGACAGAGTCTATTTGAATCTATTTACTGAAATACTATGACAACTAATATGTTTTTAAAAACTGAGTACATCAAATAAATATGAAAGCTCTAATAGCGTAATTAATTTTACTAACAGTTCCCAGACGCAAATAGCATATGGGTGTTGCAAATTCTTAAAATATATCACCAAAAAACCCAACCCACAACATACAGCGCTACCTGGATAAATCTACATATGTCATGGCCTAACCTTTTCTTTAAAAAAGAAATAACATCATATGAAAAGGTACCTAATGATTTTAAACCCCTATTTAAAAATAGCTAAATATAATTTAAGAGGTGCAGGAGAACTGACTTAAAAGTTATAAAAACTGCTATTGGAATTTAAAAAATGTATATACAGCCTTTTCCATGTGACCCTGTTAAACAGAAATGAAATGAAATTAATTTTATCCTTGTGAATTTAGATGAGATAACAAATCAATAAAAAGACCCCAAGCATTTTATGTGGTACTATATCATACTCAGTCAGCAATGGGGTTCCAAGGTCTAAGAACAGGTTAAGTCATTGTAAAGCTACAGTGGGTTCACCACCTGTATGCTTTGTGCCTACAGTGCAGGGCAATTTGTAGCCTGTCAGACAGTCTGACATAGTTCCATTGCTGACCTAAATTTTCATGACATACCTGCAAAAATTTAGATAGAAATTATACATACAGTTTCATTAGTAAATAACAAAGGTATCTCAGTGTTAAGCCATTAAATGGGGGAGACAGGTTATTTGTACAAATCTCACAGCTATAAATCTTACTGGATAATAATTTACAATAGCAGTAACCAAGGGACTAAAAATATGAGCATTACCAAGTGGTAAAAGGATCTTAAAGACAGTGATAAATAAGCAGATGCCACAAAAGGAGGCTGCAAAGGTTTAAATGAAATATCTATAAGCTGATGAAAAAATAGGGAGAATTACTCAGAGAACAGAAGGGTTCTGTCTGGTTGGCCATATGTAACACCCGGAAAATGGAAAACTGCACAAGAAACAAATTACTGGCAAATAAACACATTGTTCTAACTAAATGATCCAATTACTGTCCTTAGAGTTACATAACCTTGTCCTGCCACGTGCTGAGTAACCCTTGGTTTCTGCCACGCGAAGAGCAGAGTTTGGCACCAGGCAGAAGACACACAGCAGCTGTGCAGAGTCCTGCTCATGAAGGATAACTCAAGGCTAATGATATGGGAAGAATATTCACCACAGCAGTCAGTATTTCTCCTGCTTAGATCCCAGCAATGCCAGCTTCGAAATTATACTACTCCAGAGGATCTTGCTGCGGTACTGTTAGCATCTTCTCTTATGGAGGAATTTCACTGGTGTTGAGAAGATATCTAGAGCTCCCAGAGGTAGCAAGGAAAATTACATAAAAGAAATAATTACCACCCAGGACTTAAGAAAAGCTTTCAGAAGATACTGGTGTCTACAGAAACTCTGCTGAAACCCAAATATGCAACTGTCCCTACAGAAACTGATAAGCCAGCTTGGAGGAAACTCAGGTGCTGCTATGAACTTCTGAGTGGCCGAGTTGACTCAAAGCATCTGGCTGTGCCTGAGACACCTGATGGAGCATAAAAGCTTAATTATGACAATGGACTGAAGACCAGACATTCAGCCATGCCCTCAGCACTCATTCAGTGTCACTGAAGCCACAATGATCATCTTCTGATACAGCAACTACCTCTGTACATCGGCTATGCCAGCCGTGCTCTGCTCCTCACAGAAATCTTCTCTCCACATTATGTACAGCAGAAGATCTCTGCGGGATAGGAGTGACAAAAGGTGACAACTTTGGAAAGCAGATGAGCATCCTTTTCTCCATCTCGCTGCCAGGGTGTTTTGCAGGTCGGCCACAGCCCCTGCCTGTCCTGTGGAATGAGTGTGCTGTACCTCCACGCACGGCTGCGCTCCTGCTAATCACAAACCCACGCTTTCCAGTAGAGCACTGGATATACAGCAGAGATTCACAAGCCCAAACTTTCCCCCACAGGTCAAAGAGCTATGTAAGCTATTTCTTGGTTTCATTTACCTCTTGGTGATAGGTCAGATAATGCTGCTGCCACCATTTATTCCTTCTATTCATTTGGGGAAATCTGTATTACTGTCCTACACAAAAAGATCAGCACATCCATATGGGTTTTCTTGAGTTTTTCTTAAGAAAGGATGTAGGAATTACCTTAAGAAAAGTACTCTTAAACCAGCAACAAATTCACATAACAAGACCAGCAACATTACAGGAATGAAACCCCTAAACATCAGAAACTTCTGGAATGAGTTAAATGTCCAGTTCCAATTCAGCCACCTCAAGGGCAATCATCACAACACAGTATTTGTTTTATGAGCATGGAACTGTTGCTGTACAAAATTCAGGCTTCTTTCGGGGCAAGGGATGAACAACAAACAAGTCACAAGGCTCCAAGACCAGAAACAAAAGTACTAGCCTATGGCCCTGAAATTCTGGGTTCTCTTCCCAGCTACCAAAACTCTCCTGTAGGAATGGGGCAAAGACTTGCCCACAGGATAACTGCAACAACATCAGCCTTCACTTTCATGATTCTACACAAGAATTTATTGCCAGCCTTGCGACACTTCTGCCATTTCTTGCAGGCAGAAAGCAGATCTGCTTTTAGCCAGATCACAGACATTAAATACTGTAAAGTGGGGAGAAAAAGGAGGAAGAGACCATCCACACTTGGGGTGGTCCCCAGGACACAAAACGCTCATGTATACTACACGCAGAAAGTAGCTCCCAGCAGCAGTGGCCTTATCTACCAGAAAAGAGAACTACATTTTTATTCAAACCCAGAAAAAACATAATGAAGTGTCAGAAAAGAAAAGTGAGCCTAATGTAGAGAAAGGCCAGGATTAAACAGTTTTTTTTTTCTCCTGGAAGAAGAAAACATATCCCTGAACTCTGCAGAAATTTTGCGCTGTCATAATGTCCTTTATAAGCTCCTCTGTGCTAACCCCACTTTATTCCTGTGAAAAATAAAGGTGTTCGAGAAGAAGTGAATGCAGAACGGGTTCACGGTTTTATAGTGAACACAAGCTTAACAGAAAGTGCCATGGGAAGGAAAGGTTAAATAAAAGAAGTATCATGTGAAATGCATCATTCATTTTAACACCAGAAAAATCACTGCCATCTTCCAATGAAGTTACGTGTTTCCACTTGCCAATTCCTCTTTAATTGCAAGTTCTTCTCTCCATGAGCTCTGCTCAAAGTAGTTTTTCCCTGCTTTCCCTCCTTGCCTTCTGCAGCACAGTTGTACCCTTCTCCTCTTAGAAGCATAACCTTTACTTCACTCTTGATTCCTCTTTTCAGAGTCTCCAGATAGCCTGACTTTGATCACATCACCCAGTCAAATTTCTGATAACTTTCCAGAGACAAAAATTTTATGTGAACAAATTAGAGAGAAAATACAGGGTTAGTAAACTCTACCAGGACTTTTGTGCAAGTACCAGAATATTTTAACACTGAACAAATACTATTTGCAATTATTTTTTCAAAAACATTTCAGCAAACAAGTTTCACCAGCTACTCATTATGCTCGTGAGCCAGCGTTTGCACTTCAGTGAGCTTCTTTTTTGTGTAGCTGTAGAAATGTTCATGTCAAAATGTTTCATTTCTCATCCAGTCACGGACATGTACCACACATTAAGTCATCTTCTCAAAGTTAAGGAAGGAATCCAATCTGAGATACTCAGGATCAAAACAAAAAGCATGGAAACTATTTATAACTGGATTGAAAATAACACATGGATTTGACAGCAAAATATGTTTTGTTCTTCAGCACCCCATGAAGAGAACAAGAGACAACACTTATTCTCAGTCACTGGTTAATAGCCATGCTCCTGGTCTAAGGACTGACCCTGTGCAGCCATACAAGCATCTCCTAAAAGGAGCTCAATCATTTCTGTCTCCTTTAACTCCCTTGGGATGTGTCACAAATGTCAGCACATGGTTCTTCCACATTCTCCCAAACTGTAAATGCCTTGTCTGTTAAGTGAGGGAACGCGAGCGTGGCTGGGCGGGTGGCAGCCCTGGGAAGCAGACGGCAGCACATGGTGCACAACGGGCTGCTCCCTTCTGAACAGCCTGACACGCAGAGCGAGCGTGTGCCACATTAAGGTTTTGTATGGAAAGGCTCTCATCTTACCACTTTATCCTTTCCAGGCTATTTCCCTGTTAACTTTAAATCGAGACATGCATGGCGCTCAAGCCTTCCAAGTCAGGGACTTGGAGTTGTAACTCCTTTACTTGTCGCTGCAGGTGAAAGCAGCAGATGTCTCATCGGAATGGCAGGACCAACTCCATGACATTTCTCAGAGAAGTACTCGGGGATTTCTCCCCACAAGAGTCAAGCATTTCAGCAACTCAAGCAGATTTCTCATTCCAAAACCCTCCAGTCCCCCACTATTTGCTGGACCTGCCTCTCTCCATTCTGCAGTGCTGTCGATCTCATGCCCTCCCTGTCAAAGCTGCTTAGCTGGTACCTTGTTCCTCCCTGCCTCTCCACCTAAAAGCATCTTCTTTCTCCTGCTCCCCCACCATGTGCCACCCCATAATCTTACTTTTTTTGAAGTCAGAGGAACAGATGTACTGTACATCTGTACCCTGGCACTGGCTGTGGGGGCTCCTCTGTGCTGGTTCTCACTGGCTCTGCCACAGCCCCAGCACAGGGCACAGCTGAGCCCATCAGTGACACTTAAGAAAGGGCCAAGTGGCACTGAGGGGTAAGGAATGAGGATGTGAGAAACAGCCCAGAGAGTGCCCAGGGCTGGGGAGCACTCCTGGCACGGGGGTGGATGTTTCCCTGCAGCCGTGGAGGGACCACAGGGATGTTTCCTGAAGGGCTGCAGCCTGTGGAGAGCCCACAGCTGAGCTGAGGAAGCTTCTGAGAAGGAAGGCCCAGCACTGAAGGGACAGCCATGGAGAGACTTCAGCCTGCATCCCTAACCCCCTGTGCCGCTTCGTAGGGGAATCAGACTCCCCAGACTGCACTTTGGCAAGTGTTGTTTTAAATCTGTCTTTTTTTTTATGTTATCCAAATATATTTTAATCGGCAATACATTAATCTACCCAAAGCCAAGCCAGTTTTGCCTGTGAGGTTAAATGGTGAGTGATCTCCCTATCTTGATTTACAAGATTTTCTGTCATTTCTTGTCCCCTGGGTGTCACTGAGGAAGGGAAGTGAGAGCTCAGGTAAGCCCACCACACCAGAGTATTTTATTCTCAACTTCTTAATGTGTCTTTCACATATCACCACACCACTCCTTTGATCAATAATGTTACTATATGTTAAAGAAAAATGCATCTGCATGTCAAGATTTAAAACTCTAGTTAACTGCAAGTGAAGAATTAGAGGGATTGGGTAAACACATGCCATGCATGCTATACAGGGCATTGATATTCATCAGGGAGACAGCCCAACACTTACATAGGAACTGGTCCTTCCTGTTTAGCTTTTGTTTGAGTCTTGTGAAATGCAATTCCTCAGAATAGCTAGATATAACCAGACTCATTAGTTCAAACATCAAAAACGTCTGAAAAGGGACACATGTAATCTCATCATTAAGGTTACCTTATAAGTAGGGTTACATTATAACTAGGGAAAAAGGGTACTGTTTAAGTAGAAATAAGATTCCACTGTATTCTTGACTTTTTTCTTTGCTTCCCCAATGTATCATAAGAAGGGGTTTACTAAGGTACTCAATTATGCTAACATGGGAGCACTGTTTTCTAAAAAAATTCTACAAGAGAATATTTAACACAGGTCTAATGTTGCTCAAAATCAGGCTAATAACCTTCACATTAAATTTTTAACAACTATTTTAAAGCATTTGCTAAAGAAGATCACAATTTCTGTGTAATTAATATTGATTTCAAACAGATACTTTGCAATGAATTTAAATGATGAGAAGACTAAAGTATTTTTGTTTAGAGTTTGAAGTACCATTAAGTCATTGATAACCTAAACTGAGTATTTATGTATTTATTTTTAATGCATTTTCTGATGCTGTGCATCTGACACCTTGCCATAAAAGTAATAATTTAATAGAATCAGGGCCTGGTTTACAACACAGCATCCTACAAGCCAGAGAGAATATAGCCACAAAGTAGACAATGTCAAGAGAATGAAGCAACGAAATAGCAACTACTAAAAGCACCCTAAAATTAGGTTTTTTAGCAAGTCAATATTGTCATGAATAAATACGCACTTTCAGAGTACTCAAAGACAGTATTTTATCATCCTTGTATGCCATTTTGAAAGACTGCAGCAGACATGAGCCACAGAAAAGCCTGGGACAAGAGATGAGAGAGGGATGGTGAAACAGTTTCATTTTTCAAGAATTAATTATGAAATATTGAAACAGAAACTGGAATTTGCCACTTGGTCCCCCCGGTTGGTTTAACAAAGTAACTCATCCTTTCCAATGCAATGAATATTTAATTCCCCCAACATAATGCATGGTGATCAAATGGTACTTGTTCAAGTGCCACAGAATATACCTGAGCCCAAAGTGCCCACGGCTGAGGCTGTGGGGTAGAGGGAAGTACAAATGCTCTCAATGTTACAGGTATTTTGTTGGGGTTCTGCAAATAAAACAGATCAAGGGGTCTAAGACGGTTTATTCTCATCTCTCTTACACAGAAGGGCGGTGAGATCTCTTTGGTGTGGTCACCTCCAGAGGCACATGGCCCTGCTTGCCACCCTCCTGCAAGGCGTGATGGTCCCACACAAGGTTGGAGCTCTCCCTCTAAACTCCCACTGTACAACCTGGTCCCAAAACCAGCACACAGGAGACTACAGTCCTCTGTCTAAACTCATTTCACTCACAAATGACAAGAAAAAATGTGATTACAGGAACAAAGAGCATATGTCATTTTTTATTTCATCATAAATTGCACTGGGTACTGTATTTTTGTTCAAATTAAAATGAGTCAAACTTCAGTGTCCTTTGTTTGCTACTCATCGATCGCTGTTAAACCAAATGTTTCTCCTTCTGTAATCAATACTTCTCTGCAAAAATAAACCGAGGCACTGACAAACAACTTTGCAGAACATTGCAGCATTCCTTGTAGTGGACTTTGTCAGCACGAAAAAACACTACCCAGAAGAATGGGGGGAAAAGAAGGGCATTGCTTATTGTGCTTATTACAATTTTTACAGGCTGCTTACAGCAGAATCATTTTACTGAAGCAAGACTTTATTAAATTAGCCAGCTATTGAAACCAGAGCTTTCCCACAGTGGCAGTTAATACACCTTTGTCCCTTGTTACTGTTTCCAGCTACACTGGGAATACTGAAAAACACACTTAAACACCCAAAGCCTTCCCAGGGATGAAGTTAAAGGTGTATTTAAAGCACACTGAAGCGTTAAGGTATAAACAGTAATAACATAAGCACTTGGAGGGTTCATGGAGGGAGAAGTAGCTTTATTTCCACATCTCTTCAAAATAATGAAGTTAACAGTGAGGTTGTGTGACTGCTTTGCAATCAAAATGAATTACCTTTCACCTGACACAGACTTGTACTACAGAGGCTAAGGAAGAAATTTCCTTGATTTATCTTAAGCCTCTGCTGTTTTCCTCAATTATTTTATGATGTAATTATTTTCCCTAAACTTATTCCTACTACAGCTCTGCAACAGCACGATATAAATAGTATAAAAAGCAGTATCCTAATTTTAGGCTGGTATCTTCTAGCTTTTTCATACCAGTAAGAAAAAATGATGGTTCTTTAGAAAAGCATTCTGCTCCCAAAATGACAGGCTGCCCAAACAAACCAGGAAAATCCGACACTAAATAATTTCTATCAGCATTTTCTAAAACGGCCCTGAAAACAGTTAAATAATTTGAAGCAAATAATTTATTTTCCACTATGAAATTTTTATAAGCTAACACATTTGGCCTCAAATCAGACCAGCACATGTATCCCACGACTTTCAGATCTAAACTTCAAGGTTTGCTTTGCTCTAAGACGAATAGCTACCTAGAAAATGTTTATTATTATTAGTGATATTTTAGTGACAGTAGTTCATGCACTTTATATTCTTGGGTGATAACGCTGCTCCAGAGCAATTCAGGTAAATTAGAAATGTTTCTTGGTGTAGTTACTCCTGAACAAAACAAGTTGCTAGCTTTCATTGTGCACTAGCTCAAAATTGCCACCATGTGGAGGGACAGCAACTTAATTTAGCATTATTTATACTGCGCTGATATGGTTTTAATTGTATCTGTACAACAGAATAACTGTGATGCTGAAGCTCCTTTATCATTGCGAGCCTGCAATTAATCTGAATTAGGCAGTTGTGAACCTGAATTAGTTGGAGTTGTGATAACATTTATTTTACAAGAAAAAAATAATTAAAGAACTCATAAAATCTTTTGGCACGGAGCTGGATAGCGAGCACCACTCTCTGCCCATCACTCCAAGAGCTCTGAAAGGGATCTCTGACTGCCCAGCAGCTCTTTCATTCCACAACACACCCCATAACAGGCCACACAAAATTGGAGTCACCTTGAAAAACAAATTTAAATACCAAAAAAATTCCCCTCATGTTCTACCAGAAACTAATAGGCTGAAATGAACTATGTGGCCCTTTAGCAGCTTCCCTGGAGACACACCTATGGACACAGTGGTTACACACAAACCCTGACAGCACTTTACACACAGGTAGGCTTTATACAGGTGAAACATCTGCACCCCAGTAGCCATCACTCTCTCACCTTCGTAAAGCTCATTTCTGTTGTCATATTTGCAATGCTGAATGAAGGCAAGCAATACATACTTTGAAAATCCTGTTTCCTTAATAAGACTACTCCTGTTTATTCAAATTCACAATTGATAGCCCAATTTTGAAGACTTGCATTGATCTTCAGTTCTTAGTGTGATTAATTTTTTTCCATTTCAGACATAATTTTCTTATAGTTGGAGGAGCGTAGAGAGAATACTTAGTGAAACTGAGAGTTTCACATAGTCAGATCATGGTTGTTTTTTTTTTAAATTAGTAATATTAAAATGATAACACTTAAAAAAAAAGGTTTTGCAAATGTAATTGAGCTTCTAATAGATTCTACAGACAGTAATTAAAGAAATCTCATTTCTCTAAATTAAACATAATGAAATGTTTTTCAAGTTCAAATGAAAACTTGTGAACACTGTTAAAATAGACATAATCTGTATGAATACCTAGTATTCAAAACTGTGAGGAAAAAACCTCCATTGATACCAAAATAAGAAATAGTTGCATTATTAAGTAATATAATGTAACAAAAAAAATTTTTTCCTCTGAAACATCTTAGATTATAATGGCTAATTATAATTCCAAGCCCTTTGTTACACCCCTTTTTCGGTAAGGTGACTTGTTTTATATTAAGATTTCTAATCAAGCATAAGCTCCTTGCTTGTTTTTCGTAACAGGTATATACAATCTCTTCTTACATAAAACAAAGTTTTATAATGAACATAACACGTTTACAATGAGCCTTTTTTAATTCATTTGCAAACAAGCAAAAATCACCAGTCTGTGTCAGTTTGTTTCCCACTTGTTTGATTCCAGAAAATTTATAGTAATGGCATTTGAACCATAAAAGCACAAAAGAACTTGCAGGAGCCAACCCACCCAGGCCAACGGTGTCAGCTGTTTGATTCACCTACAGTTTTCTGTCAGATCTGCAACTCTTGAGCACTTCCTGAAGGGATATGGGGGGGAACTCCCCACCCAAAAAGATTAGAAAAATATGAACCCAGGTTCAAGAAGTATCCAGGTTCAAGAATATGCCTGATCTCATGGGATATTGACTATACTTGGTTGTCAGAAACTCTCTCTTGAATCAGAAGTCTTGCAGTGAGAGCCAGAAGATTTGCCTGAAAGTTCTCTCAAGTACATTACAAGTTCTTTGGAATTCTTGTGACCTACAGCAGTGATTAGAAACAATTCTACACTGCAGAGGTGCATGAGATGAGCTCTAAGCCATATGATTTCGGGTAGTTTCCACATCTGCACTTGCTAAGATTACATTTAATATTTGATATGGCATGGGTGTCTTTTATGGTTAAGTAACATGTATTTGCAGTCAGTTTGAATGCAATTTCAGCCTAGACATAGACTTGAGGAGGAAGGAAGGAAGGCAGGGATTCCTTGAGCTCTGTAAAAAAGTGCATCCCATGACTGATACTCTTTCAAAATTAAGTTTTTCAAAGTGCTTTTTAAAATGCAGGCATTTTCCAGGTCTTGTCTGGATTGTTTGGAGTGTCTGTAAAAGATAATCCCATGAACTATGGCAGACAGTGGTCAGCTCAAAACTCAGAAGACTTGCCAAGTTCTTTTTAACCAGGTAACAATATTCTGACAAGCCACTATGTAAACATTACTACTATTTTTGGCATACTTGCAAATGCCTGTGAAGTCTAGACACTGTGGGAAAAGAGAGGAGACATGAATTTGTAGTCATACTGGACCCCGATTTCTGAAACACTGACACCTGTCCATTTAAGGGGAACTTGCCACAGTGGAATAGTGCTCAACAGAATTAAAAAAGCCTGTGAAAGACAAGGAACAAGTAAAAAGTCAATAAAGCTGACAGGTCACTCAAGCCACCCTGTTTCCACCCGGCATGGATTTTAACCTATGGAATCCATATGAAGCAGTATCTGCAGTATTTATTGCTACACTTTCTAAAGTGTGCAGTGAGGGGACACAGGCCCAGAGCACGAGTAACAAGAAGGTCCTAGCCACCAGATTTCCTCTAGATCCAGCTGCAGTGGTCGAAGAGGTCACTACCCCAGACCGATCACTCCTGATCAGTGATGGAGGTCACCAGCCTTTGCAGGCAGCAGAGAAGCCCCTGAGGCTCAGCACAGGGTACAAGGTAGACAGCTCAGCTGAACCCCCCTCCCCCGCCCCGGGCTTGCTTTGAAGTAGCCTGTGCACTGCAGAAGAAGATGAAGCACCAGCATAATCCCTACCCCCTGCACTGCGGTGACAGCAACACCGCATGGGGACACAGCAACATCCCAAATGACTCCTGCTTATCTGCAGAGCCCGCGTGTCTGCCTCCTCTGTCACTGACCAACATGGTCTTCAGATGATAGAAACGGTGCCTGTTCTAAAGGACTGAATGCTCACAGAACAAATGGGCGTGGGGCTGAATCAAGCACTTTCCACTTGGATCTGTGTTACTGAGATAGGAGTTGAGCAGCAGGATAAGCATTAGAAAAAAACACACTTCTAAGAGTTTTACTTGGCTTTAACAGATTGGCCAGTGGAACTCTTCTCTGTTGCTCCAGGGAGCTCTGGGATTTACTCACAGCATGTGCTTCTTGTCCTGACATTGGGGAGTGTTGAGGCTACTTCATTTTCTGGACTTCTCATTAAGGTATTTTTATTTCCTGCTAATAAACAGGATAACACAGAGGTAACTGAAATAGATCTAAGGCTAAAGAAATTTTTGAGGCTGGGAGAAGCAGAACTTAACCATTCCAGTCATGAGAAGTGGCTCAGAACAGCCTGCAGTGCCACCAGACCTCCACAGATGTGGGATAGCCAGTATTTCAGTTTTCACACAGACTCTTCTATTTGCCTTTCTCAGCAACATTTAACACCTCCGGCACCACTACCTTGCTGCTAGCTACCTTTCCATACAGCATGTCTTTTCCTCAGGCTCTTTACAGCATTGCTCATGAACATGTCAGATCTTATTACAATTTTTCTGTGTTCATGTGTAGAGTCTGTTTACGGTTGGTAAGGAACTGCAAAAAAAGATACCTTATTTACTCAGCTGTTCCTTGCATGTATTTCAGAGTCCTATTACTTCAGTTTTCTGACAAATGTGTCTCTTTTTCAGATTTACTCCTTTAGCACTGCAGGCACTGCTATAGGCAGTAGGGAAACACTTGTGGTTTTTCTGTTGGTTGGTGCATCTTCGATGGTATTTTTAACAGAGCTGCCACTGCAAAATCTTTATTAGTGCTGACAATGCACACATGCAGAAGAACTGACTCAACTTTCAGGGGCCAACCTGAGTCTGAATGTCTGGTACCTGGAAGAACTTGAAAAAACAAAATAAGAATTTTGCATGCTGTTATTAATTCATTCACTGGTCAAATTGGAGTAATTAAAAGACTTTGTCTTCACCTGATATCATTTTGCAGTATCACTTTTCAGTAATAGGTTCACTTGAATGTCTGTTCTTGTTTTCAGGGAACAATTCAGCTCAACTGTAAGTGCCACCATTCTACTCCTTTATTTCCCTTTCTTTCTAGAACAGGTAGGCTGGATACACTTCTATAGCAGGAGGTCAAAAACAGATATAAAACTCTGACACTTCATTCTCTGTCTTCATTTCCATGTTAATCTTTTTACATAGGATGGAACTGTTCCATTGTATCTAGCCATACTTATTCTAATCTATTAATTGCACTTAATCATATACATGTCTCATTTAAGATGTAACAAAAAAAATTTTTTTTCAGCCTAACAGTGAGTGTTGACATATGCAAATGTTAGTTTTATATTCTTGAAAAGAAGAATGTGAAGGTGATTCTTTTCCTACAGAAAATACTAGCCCCTAAAACCAAGGAGTGAAGCTTCCACCTTCAGTTGAAAAAAAATCATCAGCTATTAGGCTGAGCAGCAGTTCTGTTCCTCAACAATAAAACACATAATCACATCAATAAAACTCAGGATATTCCATGTGCATTCTCTGCCACACAGAGCACTGTAACAGCAGTCAGGAGAGTTGTTCTGAATTTTTTGGTATGTTTTGGGCAGCACACCACGGTTTCACATCACTTCCACATACAGCTCCCTCATCCTTCACTGGGGCAGATGCTCTGTAAAAGCAGGAGAGTGACCCCTCTGCCCTGGATCAGGACAGCTCAGCAAGGCTTTAGAGCCTTCCTGAATCACAGCTGTATCAGTTTGTCTGTCCAGTGGGTACAAGGACAGTGAAGAGTGGGTTAGCAGACTGTTTGTAATTATATAGTCTTTAAGCTTTGGCAAGTAATAACTTCTGCTGCACGTCTGCAGTACAGGAAATTTGCTCTTCCCCAGTGCTTCTGGGGACTTCCATAATATATTACTAAAACAAACAACTCCTGTCACTCACTCAAGCCATCAAGTTTGACACCAAATTCAATACAGGAGAAATATGAACAAACTGGTCTAAATGGGGCTGAGAAGAATCACCTGAGCTGCATCAACCATGCAGGCAGAGACCAACAGAGCTGGGTGCCTGGGAATCAGATGCAGAAGGGTTTGGTTCAGCTCTTCAGCTGTTGTGGGTTTACAGGGGGGAATGCCATCGAGTACTGGTGGTCCTGCTCCTGCCCAGGCACTTAGTCATAAGTCAGTAGCTACATGGGAAGAGCAAAACTAAGGAAAGTTTCTCTTTCCTGTCTCTGTTAGATGAAACACATTTCCAGAGCTGATATTCTTGTTTCCTGGGGTTCACAAGGGTGTTTCTGCTGGCTGGCTTGTGTTCCTTCTCAAGCTCTTCCTTCTGAAACACATTAGATTGCCTGTGTTCTTCACACCTTGACTGCCACTCACCTCCTCTGACCTATTTTGGTTTGTGGACAGGTTTCCCTTATCCACTGATGGGATATACAACTGCTGGAAACCTGCCTTTGGATTATCACAGCTGACAACTCTCACAGTCTACTTTTAGTATGAAATAAATTTTCAGCTTCTCATTAGTGCATGTATTTTCTGACCATACAAGTTTTCCCTTCTGAGGTAGTTTATTATGAATGACATCAGGAAATAGTACATAAAAAAAGATTTCCAACAACCACCTGGAAATTCTGACCCGCTCCTCTAGTAACACCCACAGAAAAAGTTTCTTAAATGGAAAACTGTGCCAGTCACTGCCACAGGGCACTTTTTAATACATACTACCAGGAACAGGATGTTCCCAAGAGATAATAGTTTTTCTCCAACACTCAGAAATCATTTCTAAATAAGCAATGTCACCATGGATGCCAATCACAAATGTGAATCGTAAAGATGTAATTACAAAATGACAGTTGTGCGAACTGTGCATACTGACCCAAATCCCCTCTCAGTATTTATCCCGAGCCGCTGGGCTGGGACTGTTCATGGCACACCAGCACCTCAGCATCCAAGCAGCAATCAGCACTATTTAGAAGCCCAGTAAGACCCTGACTCTTCCCCAAAGAGTTCACTGCCTACAAAGGCAACTGACAAACAGAGGAAGAGTCAACTTGTTTTACAAACTGGCAATTTAGATCAGAAATTAAGCCTTTGCAATATTATAAAGGATTTAGGTGGCAAAGGTAATTACAGTCCTTGTAGGACACCCAAGTTAAAGAACATGACCCTTAATCAACGTAGTGATGAGGTGTTTTAAGCACCTGCCTATTTAAAGGCACACAGCAAGGTACTGCATGGAAAACACAACTTATCCATACAGTTTGGAGAAGGAAGGAAAGCCACTTCATAGCCAGGTAAGGTCCTGTATCAGGCCTGGTACTTTCATTAGTTTCCAGAATAACTACAGAGTGCATCATGCCCAGTGGTACGGAAATAACACAATCCAAACATCACAGTCATTCCCACAGTCTAGACGGTCTCCTCTTGCAGGACATGCAAGCAAGTCTGATCACCAGTTCCAGACTTGGAAAACTATGTCATGAGATCTTCGTTATGAAAGATCCCATAGAATATCAAAAGATGCCTTATCACAATGCAGTGGACATGGAGCCAAAACAAACAGAAAGTATGTAAAAGCAAACTCCTGACAAAGCAAAAACTGAATTAAAGTTTATGAGACCAGAGTAGGGAGGAAAAAGAAAGGAAGACTCACAGTTGCTCAAAAGTTATACAAATGTGTACAAAGCTACATAAGCTTAGTACAGAAAGATACTATTTCCTTACTATGTTTTCATATTTCTTTTAAATCTTGGAGAAAAGTTGCAAAGAGGGGTGACTATGCTCTGCCAAGAGAAAAGAACAAAAAAGCTCATGGAACTTAAAGGCACAAAGGATACTGACAAGTTCAAGTCTTGCTCAGATGAGCTGTGACTGGTTTTCCTGTCTACCAGCAAAGTGTTCAGTGGTCAGAAATGGGCCAACAGTTTTTCCCAGTTTCTGCTTTCTCTCTTTGATTCACCCCCCAACAGCCTATTTTCTGTATCTATATACATATGGTTTGTCTCTACTCAGAGGGAACTGGAGAAGACAACAGTACCTTACCATATTCTCTTGGTGCCATGGAGCAGTTATGGATCAGAGCTCCATCATGCTGGATGCTGAACAAACTCTTGTTGCAGTAAGGAGTTTTTATTCTAACATGAGGCAATTTAAAGCACTGCTTGAGCTGACTTGTTCCAAGGGTCAGCAAGCTCCAGAACATTGCACGCATTTAAATAAATGGGCATTTAATACTGGAAGTAGCACAACTGAGCAATACTCTTGGCACATAAATCTTCTCCTTCCTTATATAGAAACTTTCTCTCCCTCCTGGTAACTTTTTCTGTCCCATTTGGGGGGAAAAAAAGATTGTTCTCCTAGACCCAGGCAAAAAAACACTTGGTTTGTGAAGGAACTAGTGCCACATCTCACAAAAAATATAAATCATCAGAGTGATGTTGAAGTTCACCTTTAGATAACAACAAAAAAGACATTAAAGACCGTACTCCTGTCCAGCAGTGGAAATCCTTACCTCCCCTGATGGGCTTGATTAGACTGAGGCAAAATTGGGGAAGTGGTATTTCTGCAGTGTATCATTCTCTCTGCCTTGCTTTAGCTATACCTTACAAGTATATTCATCCCAGAGAACTCCCAGAAGAGTCAATACCAGTATGGAAACATCTGGAAAAGGGTAGAATTGCTTCAAGGGGTACTGTGCCCAGTTTTGAATCAGCTGACTCAAATCAGTGAGATAAGAGTTTATATTTGGTCTTAGAAGTGGGTCTCCATGATTTGAGAGTAAAACTTGAAAACACCACAAAAGAGGTTTATTTAAAAAAAAAAAAAACAAAACAAAACAAAACTAACAGATACAAACCATGTCTTAAGAAGATATATTAATGGATTTTTCTTTGTTCTCTGAAGTAACATTGGAATCAGACCTTTTACAGTAACAGTTGATGGTATTATAAATTCTACAGTACAACTGCCACCAAAAAAAAAAAAACAAAAAAAACTAGTAGTTTCTTTAACTTCTCATAGGACACTAATTTCCCCAGCTACTTTGAGAATATATCACAGCTGTTTCACTACTACTAATCTGTATAGATTTACCTTCTGGTTTGCATAAAATTCAAACTCTTGTCCCAGTGCATACATTGACCTTTCCTCTTCAGAGCCTCAGATGTTGTTACTAATTCTGTCCTACCTGAGATCCCTTTCTTGCAAGAGATAAAACCGTACCATAAATGTTCTGCCTTTTCAGGCTGCAGATCTGTGGCTCTATTCAGGTCATCCTTGCAAAAATATTAACCCACTGAGCGTGTGGCTTACTCGAGTCAACTCCTGCCATTGCCTGGAGGAGCTCAGGATTGCAGAGCTTAACCTTTGATATGAAAATGGCTGCAATTCACTGTTATTAGTGCATGGGCACATCACTCCTATTAGGCGGGGAGGTATTGCCTAGAGCAGGATACATCTGCTTCCAGTCATAAAGCAGGATTTGCTCCATGCTGGAGCCAACTGCCACTCCGATAGTCCATATACCCAGCGATGCTGTGAGACTGCACGTGCCCTTTCTGTGTTTGCACAGCCTCTGCCTTTGTTATCTAGAAATGGCAATTCCTACTGGAGGGCAGTTTAGCTGATATGACATGCTTTCTACAGACTGCCTCTGTTTTACTTACAAACATAATATAAATGCATTTTGATGTTTGGTTGGCTTCCCTCCCCCGCCACGCTCAGTGATTTTTACATAACTCTGATTTCTCCGGTTTTTTTACGTCGACTAAATACTTGCAGAAGCCCGCTGAGGAGACAGCCCACTTCGGCGAGCTCCAAGCCGAGCGGCAAAACTTATTTCTGCTCCTTTGTATATAGCCCTGGTCGGAACCGGTGGCTGAGACCACATTCCGTGGCAAGCAGAGCAAAACCCACCGAAAGTGCGGAGGGAGCATCATCCCCTTTGGAACGGCGAGGACCAGGAGCCCCTTCCCGGTGCCGGGCGCGTTTCCCGTGGCCGCAGCGCCCTCTCCTGGCCACGGCCAGAGCCGGGAGCGCCGGGACGCGCCCCAGCCGCGCGTGGGAACAGCGAGGAAACCCCTTCGTGACCACTTATTGTGGAGTTCGGCGAACGAACCGCACTCGCCGATTAATTAACCAGCGAAGAGCAATCCATGCTTTGAAGGGCAGCCGGCTCTGAGCAGAGGCGATCAGGCTGTGGCTGGAAAATGACTGTTGAAAGGCATCATCAAGTTGAAGTCATAGAGAATCCTTAGATTCATGAAATACAAAACCTGAAAATACACATTTGCAAATTTGAACTAAATGACAAAAAAAACACGCCCGGGACACAAGGTTTTATTTTAAAACCACTGAAGATAAAACTGCGATGTTGTGAATGAGGACATTTGGCCTAATGAAGTATGAACAACTAATGAGGTCCAGGAGCATTAAACTAGGCTTGTAAAGAATTTCAATAATCATTATTGATGCTAAAGCTACTACTAATGTCACCGAATTTTCCATGAGGTCTGCATGATGAAGTTTCTCAGAAAAAGGAGCCAGACAGCATGGCTAGCTGTGTGTAAACACACAGCTTCACTGAGAGGACAACACAAGGGTCAGATTGCATCTTTCTGGTTTAGGATATTTAATATTCAGAGAGACATTTCAAAACAGTTATTTTGCCTCTCTCTCTTCCTCTCTCTGCTACTTTCTAATTAAAGCACAGATAGATGCTTTCATAGATGTAAGGACACGGAAGTTGGGAAGGACAATTTAGCCTTTCGTATCTCATCTTTAACTCTTCATTTATTACTAAATATCCTCTATTTTTAAAATGACCAGGGTGCTTCTGTAACAACCGCCTTCCCCGCCGCCAGAGGCGATGGCAGAGATTCATCACGCCGGTGACAGCAAGCGCCTCTGCGCTCGTGGCAGTACATTGTGCTGCCATCTGTAAGACCCTGGCTCAAGAGCAACCTCGGGATTCCCTCTTCTCTGTAAAAACAAGGCACATATAGTGCAGATGTTAGGAGCTGGGCCTCGGAGCACGCTGACCATGCTCCTGTTCAGAGGGCTCCCTGCTAGCTGATTAATGGGGCAGCATTCATGCCAGCTGCGGTGCTGAGCTCAGGGCAGGGATGGTGGCCTGAGTCTCAGTGCCCTGGGCAGTGCTGAGCACCAGGAGAGGTGATTGTGGCTCCCAGGAGAGCCACAGTTTCCTACACTCATGGGTTGCCTCTATAACTCTGCATTTTCAGCTTCCTACACGGGTTTTCTATTTTCAACTTCCTCTCACTCAGCTCGACAACACATCATCAAGCCAGGGTCTGATCTCCCTTTTCTTCTCACCAAAAACTACAATGCACATTAAAAGCCCAAATTTGAGCGAAAGAGCCAACAACTGAAACTACATACAAACCCCCCAGGAGTCTGGAAAGCTGAGAATATCAGACTTTCTACTGATTCTAATAAAATTTCAGTAAAGACCTTTTCTGCACTTCAACACATCCATCTCCATGTGAACACTCCAGTTTGGCAGCACGGAATGAGAAAAGGCAGAGTTTTTCAAAGCTTATTACTACAACTTCTGTTTCCATCTGGAATAAAGACTGGATTGCACTTCCCATGGTTTTGTAAGAGGCTGTAACATATACTTAAACATGTTACTTTTAAGAAAGTTGTAACAAGCACAAGTGACTCAGTTCCTTGCAATAATGGGATATCTTACTGACGCTGTGAGTTTTTTTCATTACTTTTGTTTTTACTTCTTCCACTCTTTATTTAAAAACTTGCAGTCTCCACTGTTTTACTGCAAAAACTGTTTGTAAAGCAAGAATTGTGCTGATCACATCAAAACTCATTAATATAACTTGTTTTTCCATTATTAGCACCATCTGAGCCTGTTGAAAGCCTTAACCAGGGCTTTAATTTTTCCACAGAGAGCTTTAAATTAATTAGTGGTTTACATGCTAACAAAGAATCTGATACATTCATAAATCAATCTAATGCAGAAGGATTACCAGAGGGTGGAAACCTATTCAGTGGGGACCTCACATTCACTTAACATGGTGGGTTTTTAACAAAAGGGTGCAGGTGTGGAATAGACGGGTACCAGGAAGAGTCCATGATAATCACTTTGCATCACTTAAAAACGCAGCAGGACACATGATAAATCAGAGCCTAGGGCCCACCCTAAGTGAAACCCATGTAGACATAAAAGGCAGTATCATCCCACTTTAACCTTCACAGCTAAATTGCCAGAGTTTCTTTTATGTAGGTTACAGGCCACTGAACTAATGGAAAATAGAGTTGAATCAAAGGACTTGGATGGGAAGTACAAACTAACTAAGCTGTGTAACATAGATATTAATAAAGGTATCAAAAAAATCTAACATTTTTTCTGTCAAGTTATTAAAACATGGCATAATTGTCTATACTTTTGGCTCATTTTGGGCTTTTAAACTAGTTTCTGCTAACACAATACTTTGTCAGGAGAACTCTGCACTTCTCTCATGTTTTTCCTAATCTGGCATTGTTCACTGTTAAGAAAATTTCACGAAAATGAACACTTTTCCTGGTCATGCTTTGTGTCCAAAAGTCTGAAGTCATGGACTTAAAGAATAAAAAAAAAATATACTTCGATGACTAAAGCAGTTTTCAGTCTTTACTGTTTTGAAATAAACTTGGGATCTGCTTTGAAAGCTGCTTATTTTAATAATGGGATCTCTGTCACCACAGACACCTGCACAGCCCCCATCAAATGCAGTAAGAACTGTACACTGACAAACTGATTGTCTCCTTTTTCCTTACAAAATGGTAAAATACCCTTGATGAGTCAGAAGAGACATGACTAAGAAAATTGTGAACACGCACACTATGAAATTAAAGATCATGAGTGACAGGAAGAGTCAAAAGCAATCCCATGTTAGTGCTGCTTAAACTTTCAGGACAAGGATAGGCAGTAAGGAATTTTGCATTTTGATAAAGAATAATCAATATTTACTGATGGTGGCTCATAAAATAAAGAAACCTGAGCAGCTGTTAGGTATGCACTGTGAATTACTCAGTTTTCTTAATTAAAGTAAGCAATAAATATACACTCAATCCAATATATAAGGTACCAGATTTTCCATAAAGCCATATGGAAAAAACATTACAGATTATTTGTATATTTTTGGTGATAAATATTTATCTTGCAATGAAGTGTCTTCATTTAATCTTCTATATTTCCTTCCAGAAACAAATCAGTCCTGAAAAATACAACTCTGGGACATATTAAAAGCCCATGTCCTTCGGAGAGCGCTGTGGTGCCCACGCAATGGTACCACACACAGCACACACCACCTGACCTCCAGCCTCAGCTGACGTGTCCTCAGAAGAACATCTCATAAACATACATTTCATCATCATCACTCACTGGATGTTATTTATACAAACGTAAAAACCCATTTTTTGAGCAATGATACCAGTTTAACTAGTTTCTACAGTGAATGCTTTGTATTTGGCATTGATTTTATGTATGTGTCCACCTTGCTGCAGGGATTCCTGTGATGCTGGGTGAACCCAAGCAGGAAGGACAGGGAAAACCCACTGCACCACATGCCCTTCCAGCATGCCAGTGGCAGGGCAGCACACCCAGGGACAGGGCACACACTCCCTGCTCACTGACTCTGCTCACCCTAAAAATGAGTGCAGTTTACATAATACGGTCACCTCTTTACTCTCGTGACCTATCTGTGACAGCAAAACCCAAACAACGGGTTTTTTTAAGAAGCAGGAAACACTGGTGGGTATTAAATAAGGAGCCATCCTGCCAAAGGCTCGTGTGATGACTTGCACAGTTCCTGGGATGCAGGGCAGCAGTGTGACAGCACAGCTCATCGTGCTTCCTGCCCTGCTTCACGCCTGCTAGAAGAAATGCTCTCCACAAGACCGAGCGAGGCAGTGAGGATGGCATTAAAGGTGGCATGTGCTGCCACCTGCGCTCCTCCCAAATGAAGGAGTTACTCCCCTGAAGACCTTCGCGCCAAGCTAACCAGCGCAACAAACAAAATGAACAGAATGGGAGCAAGGAAAGGCGATTAGCTGATTAGTGATTAAATAAAGCCGTGGCCCGTCACTGGCAGGGAGGCTGCAGGGGATGCCATCCCTTTGATCCCGAGTCGCAGCCGGTGACAGCACAGCAGAGCCCCCTCGGGCGCCCTGTGGCCGGCTGGTACCACCGCCCAGCCTCCTCCCGCCAGCGCCAGGGGACTCCCGGCTGTCCCGGGGGACGTCCATCACACCAAAAAGAGCAGCACGCTGGCTTTGGCGCCTCAGGGGCGGGCTGCTGGCAGCCAGAGGAAGCCTCGCCGCGTTCCAAAGGCGTGCTTGCTCAGAACCCCTCGCTGAAATTTCGCCATGAACGTTTGTAAAGTATGTGCTCCAAACTCAGTATGTGCTGCCGGCTTCTCGCTGCACGCCCTGACAATGCAGCTACACAGCTTACTTCATCCCTGGCCTCCCCTTGTGTTCAAATACTCCGGCCCCTGGACCCTTACTGCTCTCATAGCGCTCACAGCCCAGCAAGTTCATTAAGGTTAATTAATGACTGCTGTGTTTCATATTAAAATCACCAGCTCTGAGCTCTGAGGCACAAAGAACTTTCCATACATCAACGGGTTCAAAGCAATTGTCTCTACAGGGGCACTCGCCCCCGGCTCTGGTTGCAGGATAATTGTGTATATTATCCCTCAGGGAAAAGGGGGAAAACTACCCAGTATTTACCTTGAGGGAAGACTGTGCCCCCATAGAGCTACCTGTCACCTCCTAATGGGTTACAACACTTGGCCTCTCAACAAATTATACAAAATTACACTCTGGTTAGCAGGGCGATGTGATTAATCCCACAAGCCCACAATGAAATGCACAAGAAGTGTCTGACACTGGAGATGAGACCACGAGGTTGGTGCATATACCAAAAGCCTTCCAAGCTCCTGAAGGTTAATCAGTATTGCTCATTTCATAAAGTTTTGGATTATCCCACTAAGTATATTTTACACTCAATATATTATATTATTGCTATGCCTCCAAGGGATGCTAGTTTAAAAAAAAAATTAAAGGAAATATTTCAAATAGAGTAAACAGCTCTTCCCAGATTTTGACATTTATTTACACTGAAAACTAAAATGCAATTGCAAATCCAATGCCTGATCTTTGCCATTACTCCTCAGGCAAAATTCCTCATGGAGGCAGCAGGAGTTTTATCTCAGTCACAGACTCTCGGATTGCAACATAACCCGGTAAAAGTTTGTTTCTCAGTTCCTCCAGGACTTCTGTGCCCATGGACACACACTACCCTCTGGCCATCAGTGCCCATGGACACACACTGCCCTCTGGCCAGGCTTTCAGGCTGCTTAAACCCCATCTCAAAGCCTCGTGGCCATTCCAGCCTCCTGCAGAGCCCGGGGCAGGCATGTCAAGGGCAGTGTTGGCATGGGAGAGGGCAGTGATGGCATGGGAGAGGGCAGTGACTCCCACAGCCAAGCTGGGCATGCAGAAGCGCTCAGGGCAAATCAGCCATACCTGCCTGAGCAAACCCTACTCATCTCCTTCCCTTCTCCACAAGGCATTCAGAGCCCCTGTCCCAGCAGAGCCCCCACAAAGCACTCCCCCCTCATGTGGGGCCATGGTGAGAGCAATCAATTCAGAGCTGGCTTCTCCTACCTGTCACTTTTGTCCCTCCAAATGTCACTTCATTGTATTAATCACTGCTGACATATAAAATGCACTCACTGGAGGCAGGTGGGATTATAAGCACCCTGCAGCACACAACTCATGGAACATCCTCTCCCCAGAGACCTTCTAAGCTTCTCCCCTCCTCCTCTAAACTTGAGACCAAACTCTTTCACAGCCAACTATGCAACTCAGATCAGTAGCAGTTCCACGAGTATGTTCAAGGGGACCTGTTTGGATTTTAAGGTTTTTGAATGGGTCTGCTTTATCCCATGGAAGCTTAAGACATTTTATTGTAAGACAGGGATATACAAACTCCTTAACAGATGGGAACAATTCCTTAGATATTAAGTAATTAAGCACACTTAGCACATGTTGGCTCCTAACAAAAATTGTTTTCAAGAGATAAGGCACTCTACAAATTGAGGTTTGCGGTTAACCAAACATCTGCCATTTCATCTTTTGCTCACAAGGCTAATCTCATGAATTGCTACATGAAAAATGAAGATGCAAGCAGCATTACATGATTTACAAAATTATCAGATTGAGGGGGTTTTTTAAGCTTTCATGCTTGTGTTCTGCCATTTTTCTGTAGTTGGCTAAGATTTAATAGGCAAGTAAATCTACTGCATTTTGATCTGAAATTGCCTTTCTGTGCTTGCCTTGCTTCCAGTTCCAGTAAGGACCATCAGCAGAAAAAGGAAACAGTTTTCTCTACCATGGCTTTTCCAAGGAAGCCAAGGTAGAGCCTTCAGTTTCCTCATGCTTATGAATACATTGTTGGCAGTGCTTCATTATGTCCAGGGCAGCTTCAATGCTCCGGTGACCACCTCCAGCAAGACCAAACTTACCTAAGGCCTGGGGCAGCGAGACAAGAATTGCAAAGCAGCGAGTAGCTGCAGCTTACCATGGCTCCTTCACTCTTACTCTGTGCAACTTCCCTCTGGAGCCGAGCCACAGACAGCTTCTCCCTACGGAAAGAAAAGCGTGTGAATAGCAGCTCGTTTTTCACCGTCGCAGAGAACGCGGCGCTTCCCCGTCGGGGTGGCATTCCTGCACATCGCTCGGGTAACCCTCCCGGCGGGCCCTGCTCTCCTCCCCCTGCTTCTCTGCAATATTTAGTGGCTGCATTATTGTTTCATTTTGTGGCAGTTTGACAGAGCTGTCAATAAATCAACTGAATCCAAACATCATTTGCTCCATTCAAACAACAAAGTAGCTCATCATGCCAGCGATATGGGAACAGACTGTGCAAATCAGATTGTGTTATTTATTTTCCTATAGTCTTGCACCTCGGCTTCATTCTGCACCATATTAACACAAGCCAGAAGGCTGTTGGATCATCAATAAATATATGCATAAAATTAAAATTAAAACAATCTATTCTATACCTAAACATACTGTGCTGCATTTTGCAACTACTGAATTATTATTTTCTTTTTTTTTTTTATTAGCCTTTTTTCCATACAAGATCCTTACCCAAATGTTTGGCTCGACTCAACTAACAATTAGTTTGCTTAATTAAGGATTTGGCAATCACAACACACTTTCAAGTACACTGAAAAGTTGTAAGAAATGAATGAAAAGTAGGGTTTAGCATACATAGAAAAGGAAAGATATTTTCACAGTGTATGGACTGGGAAATCATAGAACGTACCAAGTATGTGAACTGCTAAACTTAATCAGTGGAAGGTGGTGCAGGAACTGACAACTGCAGGAGGGGTATAGGTGGACAGGAATTTGCTTTGGGAGCTCAGCAAAGCAGAAGATACTTTAGAGCGCACATGGAACTTAAGCGACCTATGAGAATTTCAAAAAGATCCACTATCAAATTCAAAATTTTCTCATTTACTTGTGTTTTGCCCAGAAATTCTTCCAGGACTTACTGGAAAGAAAGACCTGAAACATCCCAGTGCAGCATCCTGGCACTTCTCTGGGATATATAAAATCTCTGGCCCAGTGACTACTCAGTGTAATGCCAGTGCAAGAGTGCCAGTGGCTCAGGCCTGATGGCATGACCCTGGTCAGGCAGTGCCTGTTCAAGGGCTGGCAGGACCAGCCTCATGCCACTGGCAAAGGGCTCCAGCCATGACCCCACTGGCCGTGCCATCGGGCTTTCCTGAGACTCTTTGGGTTAGGAAAGAAAACCTTCCTGCTGTGCAAGGCAGGGAAGTACGAAGTCTTGAAATCACACAGCCACGTCTCTCAGTTCTTGCAGGAAAGAAGAGCAGGGACTGGAAACTGCAACCCCCAAAAACCTGCCAAGGTGCCAAGCCAGGGCAGAGGGAGGACCAGGGCTCTGTAACTGCTCCTGTTATTGACTGGGTCACTCTCACTCAGCATGAAAAACTGACTCCTCTACACTATCTCATTCCCACACTTGCAAATAAAAAGTACCCTTTAGACCGTTTCTCAGGAACCATTCCTGACAAGGAAGATCTGCACATACCTGCCTAATTACTGCGAACGACAGCGCTCCTGTCCCTCGGCCACAACATTTGCCTGGGTCACTGAACCAGTCCCCCTCTCCATCTCAGCAGATGTGGTATTTGTCTCCCTCACAATCACCTGCCCCCACGTGCTTCCCCTCATGACACTCCCCACCCAGCTGGCAAAGCACAGCTATCAGATTAACACCAGGCATTGCTACTATTGTGATTTGCAAACAGGTATGGTGTTGAAACCACCGAGTATGGGCAAAAGCTGATGCAGCCACAGCCCTGCAGAAGTTGTATTTGTGTTCTCCAGCACAATATCAAGATGTTCTTTTGCGCATGTGAAAAATTACGCAAAATTGAGAAGTGGCGTTAGTACAGCATGAATAGCCTTAACACAGATATCCTAAAAACGGCTTCTAAAAGACACATACCACCCTCCCTCTTCCTTGCTCAGATACTATCACTGGCAAATTACAAAATTGGTTAATCCTATTTTAAGGATTTAGTTCATCTGCTGGAAATAGCCCCTCGCATTTTTGCACTGCTTCAGTGCCCTAATATGTTCTAGTGGAAAAAGCAAAGATTCCCTTTGAGGAGGTTTTGACCTTTTAATTGCAAAATAAATGCCTAAAGATATTTTATGAGAAAATATGCAGGGGGTGGGGAGAGAATAAACAAACAAAATCCCCCTCACACCACTCCTCCATACACTTCCTGCCAGTGGTCTGGAGAGATTTATTTAGTTATGCCTCCTACAACAGGAATACTCCTACTTCCCTCTATTCATGTTACCTCCAACATGGAATCAGTTCCACATTTCTGGAATTTCGTTAAATTCCACTCAAGCTCCATTTGCAAAGACGGCTCCTCCTAAGGACACCAGGCTTCCCTCTCTGGGTGAGGATCCTGGCTGAGATTCAGAAAGGGCTTCCTAAGCAATTTTCCCAGTGAAGGAGAGCGAAGACTGGCATTCTCATACTATGTTTATAACATTGCTGATATTAGGAACAAACCCACTTTTCAATATAAGAAAATGAAAAAGAAACCTGACTATCATGTAGGAGAAAAAAAACCGCGATGGTGGATACAGAAGAGCCGTGTGTTCCAACAGTGTCTACGAACAAGTCAACTTTGAAGCAAGCAAACTCTTGTGCTCCTGCTCCAGTCCCCAGGTGAAGGAGGTGTGCACTCACAGCCAGACCCATGCAGATGGTCACCTTCACCTGGGCAGGACACCCAGCAGAGGCTCAGCCTGCCTGTGGACCACAGTCATCCCTGAGACTATTCCAGGGAGCTTCATTTGTGATGCCCTTGGCTCATCACCCACAGTGAGGCATTTCCCACTGCCTCTATACCAACATACACCAGGGTAATGGACAAGAAATGTGATCAGAATCTTGTTACAAGCCAACAGCATTAAACAGCAATTTGCAGCGCTGGAAGTTTTCATATAAGACACATGACAAGTATCTTCAGGTCTAAGCACAACCAAATAAACCCTTTGGTTACTATCCAGGATCTCAGTCAGTTCTGACTGAGGCAGCATCTTCAGCAACTATTCTCATCCCCCATTTTTAACATGGTGTTACAATTGAATAAGCATTTTACTATAATAATGAGCTTTTAGCTGCTTTAGCCTTTCAGATGTTTCAAATGCAAAGAACATTTGACATGCAGCTTCAAAGTTAATCCTATTCTTTTAATCTTCACTTTTAAATAGGAAAAAACAGTAGCATTATTTTGTTGCTATATGATTTTACTTATTTTTAATCAAGCATGTTTCATCCCTATAGCATGTTTAATTAGCAAAGTTAATTAGCAACTACAACCAACCTGGAAGGAAACAAAATCTTCTCTGAGGATTAAAAAAAATTAAAATATGTTCACTGAGAAGTTCTCATATTCACTTTTGAAAAACCTCGAAATGATAAAAGGTTTACAAAAACACTCTTTGAAAGCACAGTTTATGCTCTTAAGTTTGGATATTTGTATTGTAAGTGGCAAAATTCCCAGCCAAGGACTTTGCAAAGAAATAATTAAAGGAGCCAAACAAGGATTCAATTATATCCTTTCCAGATGGAACCAAGCACACAAGTAGTCACTGTGTGGATGGAAAAAAGATACATTTCAAGTCTCAGTATTGCTAGTAGAGATTGCAGTAGCTTGTTCTAAAAAAACAACAGTTTGAGGAAAGCCCATTTAGTCCGAGAAAAACACAAATGTGCTAAATAATTCTGCAAATTCAGATTTCTCTTTAAAGTAAAATTTCTCCTTTCCCATCAGTTTGACTCATTCAACTACCAGACAATAAAACCCTGTACCATATGACAGCAATAGTAGCACAAACAGCTCAGGGCTTCACTACTAAACTGCTGCTTGAGCTTCTCCCAATCCATGAAGGAGTCAATGCAATCACAAGCCCTCACCTGTCCTCTAATTGTGAACAAATGCTGATACAGTTCTTGATATAGTAACAGATACCCTCAGATCACCACAATAAAAGCTACCTTGGATACATGAAAGGCTCCATTTTTCTTAGTTGCTCTTCTTTGTAATGCTAGTTTACATGAACACAACAAACCCAAAAGCTCTAGCGGTGAACTTCAGCTTCCCAAATTTTGATTTTCATTCTTTATTTTGAAACCTCAAATTCAGAAGGTCATAAATACAGGGCTTTGCTTCTCCATCTAACACAGAAAGGTATTACTTAAAACAGCCTCTGGATATAGGTAAAATGTGCTGAATTGTATCCACTTGCCAAGACCTCAGCCATACAAAAATAATAATTTTACCATTTTAATTAAGAAAAATAATTTTATCTTTAATGGAGAACACAGTCAAGACACATAAGAACAGAAAATGTCTTAGAAACATCATCCAAAAATTAATGCTTCAGCAAATCTTAAGCTCCATGACCCACTGGGAAGAGAAGGGCTCTATCCCACCCTGACACTGTCCTTTCCTCTCCTGTCCTGGTCACACACAGCAGCTCCATGACCTGCCCACATGCACTGACAGGCCTTGCATTTTCAACATTAACACTTACAATTTCCACCTTTTCCTATTTGATTTTTCCCAGATAAATTATTATTTCTCTATGCAAGGAATGAAAATGGACAAAACCAGGTATGACAGCTCCGAAGTTCCTTATTTCTCTACTCGCCTTTTTTTTTTTTAATGAATGGGAAAGTGTTTTCTTCATGTTTTATTCTGTCTTGGCAACTTTCACTCCAAACCAACTTCATTTAGAAATGGTCAGTCCTGCACCATAAAGTGAAGCCTAGCTTTTCTTGTAATTTCATAACCTCCTCTATTTGTAAAGCCAGAAAATCACCACATGACCCACTGACAAGGTCAGGCTTTGACAATACATTGAACACTTGTTTTATTGTTGGTGACTGTGGCCAAGCAGAGTGACCAAGTTACATGCCAGCAAGTCCTTCCATGCTAATTTGGAGCAGAGAAATTCCAGCCAAGTTTCCGCTCTTTCACTCTCTGCTGTGAGATTCAGAAAGTGAATAAATACTTCGTTCTCAGGGAGAAAAAGCAAACAGAAAAATGACAGAGACTCATAACCTGAATTTGCAAGGCCTTCCAAACCACTGTGCCTTGGAATTACCCCTTGATTATCACCTACCAAAATTATTTCTCCTTAACTTTCTTCCCCCTCTATCATTACTTGTAGCCAAAGCATTGTTTTTCAAATGAACCAGAAAAAACCACAACTAAACCCCATTAAACATGGATTAAACATAGCGTGGTGCTAACAACTGACCTAAGGGCAGGGCGCTAGTTTGTGCACAGAGACACAAGCCCAGCTTCCTTCAACTCTTGGTTGAGAGAGTTTCCAGGGAGGGTTTCCCAACCGAATGCTGACCAGGCTTGACCTCATCGAGTCTATGAGATCTGACAAGGGAAGAGCCGAGGGTGGAATGGCTGCAGGGAACTAACGCGCCTCTTTCAGCTCCCACTGCGATCGCGGTGGGCAGCGATGCCGCAGCCTCCCTTCCGACCGACGGCCGCGCACAGCCAAGGCATTCGGTGCCTTGCAAATGTCAGCCTCGTGTGCACCGGGACACTGGGCTTTTAGAGGTGCAAGGGTTTAACTAGATCTGGCAATAAAACAGTCATCTTGCAAAGCAAATATTCATTGCAAATTTAAAGCTGAGCGAAGTGGGAGCTTTATTTAATTATTTTTACAGTAATTGCAAAGACTGGAATTGTAATAATGGAAGTACTAATGCTGTCAGGCAGAAGCAGAATAAATAGGATGAGCTACCAGCAAGGCACAGGCTCCTATTTACTGCTAATTTATTTGTAATAAAAGATAAGCATACAGAAAATATAATTTACATTAAACTTTTCTATAAGACATGATTCTGCCAAATCCACACAAGCAAAAAAAGTAGTAACTTATTTAAACTGTATTTTTTTTGAGTGTCAGTAACAGCAAGGAAAAAAGTTAAAATTGTAACCATAATTTAAAATAGGTATCAGCAATCCCCATGGGCCCCTCACTAACATCCAGTGCATTTTAATGTATATTAATCTGAAGAAGTTTAAAGACGACCATCTAGTTACTTCCCAGAAGCATCTGAACAAGACACCAAGAAAAATACCATGGAAGAAATCACAGGATAACAGTTTGGAAAGAAAGAGGCAAAGAGAGGAACATCATGAGGGCAGAGCCTTTATTATAAAAGCAAAAACATCATCTTTGGCTAAGAAAGAGAGGCAGAACCACAGCAAAGAAATTAGAAAGGAAGGAGTCCGTGGCAGATCATCACCAAACTGTTCCTGTGACAAATTTCTCTCCCAGCACAGGCACAGCAGTTGAGGTCAGCTGGGCACCTGACCAGGTAATTCTCCTCTCCTGAGCACGTGCATGGGGATGGATGGCAATGCATTTCAACAGGAGCATCCTCTCTCACACTGGCAATCTGTGTTACTTCATTGACACTTACTGTTTCCAGCACTGAAATTATGAGTGCAAGGCTCTCACTTTAATGTTTCACTAGTGTTTCAAATATATCCATTAATGTTGACGTGTCTTCTTCCATTATTATTGCTGACTTCACCACACTGCCCAGCTCTCAAATTTTGTACATATTTAGGCAAACAGACACAGTTACAGAGGTCTAGAACCAAAGTTTCAAATGTTGGGATTTTTTTCTCTTAAGCTTCAAGATGGTTTATAACTTTGGTGATGTAGAAAAGCCAGTAAGTAAAGAGCAAAACCTTTATAAATAGAAACCTTTAAATAGCTTTTATTAGTAACTGCCAAATAATTAGAATGACAATAAACAGCCACCAAACAAGACCTGGAGATGATATCAACCATCACTATCAGTGCAGTTTCTTGACTAAGAAAAAAAAAAAAAAACCAACAAAAAAAAAAGTGATTCTTCCCCTATGACATGCATATTTAGTTGTAAGAGAAAAGACTAATGTCTGTATGATACAATGCCAAGTCATTGAGATAATTATGAATTATACCCAGCAATCATTTCACAAATCTCCTGGAACATCTCACTTATGACCATTATTCATGAGATAATGCACTCAGTTGCAATTTTTTTTCAGATATATTCCTCTGAAGTCTTTCCTTTGGGCTGAGATTCCAGGTGGAAGAAGAAAATTGGTGGAGGAAAAAAAGCTGAATTTTTTTTATGGAAGACAAAAATGGAGGAAACCCGCCCCCACATATTCCTAATCATCTTTAAAGTCTGAAGGCTTTAAAGTCTGTGGGAGATACTTATAGATTTATTTTCAAAAACAGCCCAAACACAAACCAGTCGTCTGCAGCCGGCAAGGGAGTTACACCTGGCTATCAACTGCGACCTCAAGTATGAAACATCAAAATCTTAGTGCTAAGAAACATCAAGTAAACAGCACTAGAGTATTGAACTCCAAAATACATCTAAAGTACAGGTTTTCACATCATAAATTAAGCAGTCCGTGCACTATGTAAACCCTGTATTTACAGGAAAGCAAAATTAAGGTTTTAGCAGAGCCTGTTTAAACCTTTTGATTCAATATATCCCAACTAAACTACTACAACCCACGACTGCAAATAAATGAGCACTGGATCCGTCCCACAGAATTTGTTATTATTAAAAGTGGTACGTTAACCATAACCCTTATTGACGCTCTTCTGAAATCCACACCGTAAAATAGCAAGCAAAAGCAATTTGACAAATTCATATTGTTGTAGTTTGGAATTTCTTGACATAAGTGACTGATTTATCAATTTTAATGTTACATTAGCAGTAATATTTGTATTTAATGCTGTATTATTTCTGCCAACAAGTTGCAACCCAAAGAGCATACAGTAGGAATTCGTACAATTAGGCAAGCTGCCAAGTTCTCAAAGACTTATCATCCTGGAAAACCTCAGTATTCAAACAGAAAAAAAAGAAAAAGAAGGAAAGGACTAATAGAAGGCAGTTTGAAATATTAATTCAGCAAAAGAAACTTTAAATTTTAATATAGGCAGCTGTTGCATATAGATCCCCATCCCCTACTACAAGAATTACTGCCTGCTTTTTTTTTTTTTTTCAGGTACTACTTTTAAAGAGTATCTTACACTAATGAAAGTAGGTTTAATCAAAGCCCTAAAGTATCCCAAAATGGCACCAAATTTATTTCTGAGAATCCTTTCACAGTAAAAGGCCTACAGTTTGCACTTTTCTAATTAAAACACTAATTGTAGCGTTTATCTGCTTTCTGCCAGCATCCTCAGAGCAACCACATTATTCTTATGACCTTCTCCAGCACAGGTCAATGTGGAAAGCAAATTTCACACTACCACCTTTCCCTCTGGTACACTACCAATTCACCTGATGCTCCCATAGTAGCCTAAGGCCCAGGAGCTCCACTTCTTTAAATGGGATGATAAGACAGTAAAACAGATTGCTAAAACCCTTTCAGTTTAGCTTGTCAGGACAGCTGAATTCAAAGTGGGTAAAGAAAGAGGCACAGGGTCTTTGCCACGTGAAAGTTTTGCCCATGGAGAACATGCAACAGTTTAAGTCACCTCACCACCTTCTAAGCCCTCTTATTTCCAACACACACAACTGCCACTCTTCATTTCACATGCCCACAACATGTCTTTTTTTTTTTTTTTTTGTCCTAATCCCTAAATACACCTGCTCTCATTGCTGGAAGCACCAAAGCTGGTGGTGACATTCAGCTGTTCAGCAGAGCTGACATGAGCCTGGCAACACATCAGTCTCCAACAGAAGGAAGATGCTCCTAAAGCAGATGCTGCTTCCAAACAAGTCAGATTTTTATTTATGTGACTCAGCGACACTGAAAGCAACAGCAGAGAGGTGAACGCAAACACTCTGCCTTCATAGGTATCAAAAGATTATTTTTTTAAATGCACATTCAAGAAAGAAGAGAGGGCAAGGATGAGATACTCTGTCTAAGGGTACTTGTCACATCCTGCTTGCCCTCGGTGTGTCATTCAGCAGTTCTCCTACAGTCTGGATTTCAAACCAGCCAACAGCTCACGGTTGTGCACCAGCGTTAGGGCAAGCGGAGCTTTCTCCTCAGTGCAATTGCTCTTAGCAGTGTCTTCCAGCTTGTGAGTGTGTAAATTCGCCCCTGCTGTTTGCTGTTCATTTTTACTCTGGGTCAAGCTGTTCTCCAGACTAGATGGGAGTCTCAGTTATTGTGTTTCTGGCTGGGGTTTTTGCATGGTCTGTGGTATCAAACCTTACACACAGATACAGATTTATTTTTTATTGAATTGTTTACTTGCGTTAGTTTGGGTTTGGTGTTTTTTTCCTAAGTAAATATTTGGAATCCAGAAGATATCTCCTGCTACATGATGAATTCTCTGCTGTGTGAACCAAACAGAATTAGCTGTGAATCCCAAACCCCTTCAGCCATTTCTAGCAAAAGGGAATTATTATTTTCACTGAGCCTGGACTTAAAGACGACCTTGAAAATTGAAAAACAAAGGAAGAAACAAGCAAACAAGGTTTTCTTTTTGCAAAGGCCTTGGAAGTTGTGCTAACAAATTCCCCCAATCACTGGTTGCTCATATATGTATTTTTTTCTCTGGAGATTTGTCACATGGAGATGATGTGCTGTGGAAATTCTTTTGAAAGGACATGCAGTTCCCTAAGGGGTTTTTAATGAGAATTTATTGCTCATGAAAGATTCAGGATTGGCAGCACTTCAGTCTTCAGTTAATGATCTTTGTTTATTAACATAAAATGCATCACACTTAACAGGAGTGTAACTTTCCCAACCAGTGCATCAAAGCACCAAAGAATTCTCACTCCTTCAGTCTTATCCCCTGAGGCTGCCTGAGAGGGTGTTAGCTGAAATTTATAGGTTGTCCTCTAAGAAAATGAAGTCAGAACTCTTGTTCCACGTAAAGTTGAAAATCATGGAAACATTTTTTTATAACCAAAGTTACTCGGACATAAACTAACAGCAAGAAATGGCAGTCGGCTGCTATTACTCCTCACAACATCTATATCCTTCCACACAAACCTTTTACCAGTATCAGAAGGTCTTTGCTTAGTCCTAATTCTAATAACTTTTAAATTCCATGGGTAACAATTGTGAAAAGTTCTGATTCCACACCCTGTTGGGTAATTTTCCTTAGAAACTCAAGGAATTTCCAAAAGAATGATGAAGGCTAAAAGTAACTGGGTCTGTAAACCAGAGATCCCAGAAACACACTACTAAGATACCTCTTGTATTACTAATGAAATTAAAAGG
>JAWWEU010000163.1:6923645-6939474 GCA_035583155.1 Acropternis orthonyx | reverse complement strand
TGCAGGGGGAGATGGGGAAAGCAGGGGAAGAAATAAAAACTTACCACTGAAGGAAAATGTGGTGTAAGGTACAAAATCCAAAACCATGGTTTTGAACACTAAGCTCAAGATTTGGATACTAAGCTCAACCAAATTCCTCAATCCCCCTGCTTTCTTCATAACTAGCTTTCCTTCTGCTCTGCCCCAGAGATACATGCAGTTCTCATTTGTTTGTGAGAACGTTTAGAAAGGTATTTCTCCCTGTACTCTACAAAACCTTTCACTTTTGCTCCAACAACTCAAAAAAATTGTCTGATTTTGCTTCATTACTGTCTGCCGCCTTATCTCTGTTTTCCACTCCTTTGTACCCAGATCATCACACTTCCTAGCATTCTTTCCAATCTCTTTTTTTGGGGGGTGTTACAGAGTGTGATGTGTTTCTATCCATCCAGAAAGCCCACAGCATGAGGACTTCTGGTTTTCTTAACAGGCTGCACTTACTATGTCTTTTCTCTCTCTGAGCTATATTTATTGTAAACTCTGTAACCTTCCAGATGTCACTCGTGTCCTGTTTTAATTGCACACTGAAATACCTTGCAAAAATCATGTGGATAAGGAACAAGGTCAAAGTGATTTTATTGTCCTTTGTTCACTGTAGTATTCTCTCTTGACTTTTTTCCTTCTTTACACAATTGTTCAATACTTGCATATTGTGGTACAAATCACCAACAAACCTGCAATGACCTTCCATTTACAGAGAAAATACAGAAGACGATCAAAGTTGTTCAGAAAGAGCCCTTTTCTTCACTGCTTAAATTGTTTTCTTTTTGTTGTTTCTTGCAATTTTATTTTGCACCCTCAAGAATAAGGATACTATTCTAGTAAGACCCAGAAATACTGCTCAGTCAGGTGGACACATTTCTGCTGTGAACTCTCTCCATTTCAGCAGCTGAAACTCAGATCAGGCCCCTGGAGCAGCACTTTGTGTTGCAACCCACCATTGCCCTCCTCTATGAACTCACCTGAGAGATTATTTATTCTCACATCTTTTTATGGAAAATCAAACAGACTGAACAGTGAGATTACACTTTTGGGTAGAGCAGAACAGCAGCTGCAATTTCCATGAGTGTTACCTTCACACCTGTAGACTGAGAGTTAGGCACTGGGATTACAGAGAAGTAACACAGAGTACTTCATACTCAGGAACTCCTGAAGGATGAGTCCAAGTATATGCTAAACCAGTCTATCATAAATATATATATAATATATATACACACACACAAAGATGGTCTCTATACAAGTGAAAGCATTCACATATAAACCACACAGCTTCCATATTTGCTGTGAAATCAGCTATTCAGTCTATATTCATGGTCTCTATGATTAAAAGCATTAGTGCATCTATTCAATCATTTGAATGTATACTGTCAAAATTACAAAAAATAAACCAATTATGGAAATAATTTCAGGTATCCATCCATTTTCCATAATTCTGACAATAAAAAACAGTTTCACAGTTAAAGGGCTTCTGAGATCAACGCTGTCAAGATCATATTTTGTAAAATTATCCTCATTATTTGTACTTTAAGAGCAATAGGCCATTTAATGAGGTGCAACAGTTAGTTCTTGGGTCATCTGCAAAGAGCCATTGGCATAAGCACATCACCTGTGGTACATGCTTTGGGTAGGTACAGCCCCTGGAGGTGCCTTCCAATAGGACTCTCAGGAAGTGACAGACAAAATAAATGAAATAATTATTTTCTGAGAGCGTTTCTCAAATGTCTACATAAAACTTATTTAAGATGTACCAAAAGGCAGTGATCCTATTTATTGAATGAAATATTTGGAGAAAGAAGGTAATTCAGACCTTCCTATAAATCTCTGTGGACTTCCATCACCTACTAGTTTTGTGAAGAAAAAAAAAACCAGATGAAAGCTAGTAACAGGGATTTTTATTTTTTTTTAATTTAATCTGATGTTGTAAGACGCTTCCTGGGAAAAAGTTATAAACTGCTGGACTTCCCCCCGTCCTCCCCCAGGCTAGTGAACATGTTTCAGTATGCCTTAAACAAAATAATGGTTTCTACACCACATCTCACCACACCAGAAAGAAAACAAGTGGCATATTGCAAAATCACTTTGAAGTATCCTTCAGTAACTCAACACACAAATTCATATTCATGCAGCCTTACAGCAATAAAATCAGTTCCATGCTAATGATATAATTGTTTTTTCTATCATCCTATCTATAAAAGAAGACAAGATAAAGGCAGTGGCCTCTGGCTGATTATGTGTTTTGACAAATTAGATGATTAGCTGAAACCTCAAACTCAAGTTTTGCTGTCTCAGTAGACCCAGAAGAGGAAAAGAAAAGCTTTGCTTTGGAAAGGACACGGATCTACAGGGACCTCAGCCCAGACAGAGAGGGCTACTCAAAGAGCAGTGCTTGGACTGCACACACAGTGGCTGCCACTGCACACAGGCATATTCCAATACAGGAATTAGAGCTGTCACTTTCAATAATGGAAGCACCATATGGTAATGCATGCAAAATGCTTTCCACTGCGTTCAAGTAGAGATGGAGAAACTAAGTTATCAATGACAGTTTTACCACATAATACACCAATGTAACACTTAACAACACTGAAAGTGAAATCCAGACCTATCAGTGGAGCAATGGCAGTATTTTTATATTTATGAAGCTGTTTAAATTCACATATAGTCAATTCACAACTGCAGTGGCTGTCTTAGAATGAAACAGAGAAGACTGAATAGCAACAGGCACAACATCCACTTCTGTTGCTTAAGTCATTTTACTGAGCTTGATTAAAAAACTCAACATGTGGTGCCCTGAACTTGCTTCAGTACATCTTTAAAACCTGCTCTCTGAATATTAAATGAAAAAACATTATCAGGTGAAACAGGTACCGTCTATCCTGTCAGATAGTACAGCTCATCAACAAAGTTGAGCCAGAACTCTTACTGAAAACTTTCCCAATTATTTTTGATGTGACTATTATGAGAATGGTACTGCCATAATTTTACAAGTGAATACAATAGGAAAACCAAACAAAAAAAAAAGCTTTCTGTTTAAAACCTGAATCAGGGAAACAAACATATTAAAAAAAAAACCCTCTTGGGGAATTTTAAATTATTTTCCCTGAAGACATCAGCCAGATCTGCTCCATGAATAAGGCCAGCTTCTCAAAGTTCAAATGGCATCAAATTCAATGGACCTTCAATTTCAGCAAACAAAACAAGTAATTTAAAAGATACGGGTGAATAAGGATTAAGATGTGTTAATGTTCAGCCATTTCCAAAAGTATTAAATATACATTAAGAAATATTTTAAATATGAACTGTGAAATAGTAAAAGGGAATGATTTTCAGCAGTTCAAATGTCAACCAGACAATTAAACAAATTTACATTTCCCCAGTTTCCACAACAAATGGCATGTTTTGAAACCAATTTGATGTCTGAATAAAGCTTGCCATTTTCCACAGCAGAAAGATTCCAGTATTGTATCTGGGTAATGAACTGTGCTCTGAAATGACTTACAGTCATCACCACAGTCAGCCACATCACCCTTGGTAGGAAGCAAAATTAAAATCACACAGTGCTCACATAGCATCACCACAAGTATTACCTCATTTACAGAATCAGGAAAAGGTCTGTTCCAAATCAAGGTATTGATTATTTCAAAATTTAATTCCCCAGTCAAAAGCTATAGCAAGAAAATAAATCCAATAAAAGGCATTTTCCAATTAAGTGAGTGTAATCTTGATTTTAAGTTACTTTGATATTAGAGATCATAAAACTAGAACCACACTAAGTATCCAGGTTAATAGAGTAGGAATTAAAACAGCCATATATAAAATTGGTGATAAGCTTTGTAGGTAAATCTCCTGCTTCATTACATGGCCATGCCTTTAGTATTTGTCAGATCAAAACATTTGACAAGAGTGCACACATGGGTACCTCGAATTTTTTCTGTTCACACCTAGAGTACACATTTACCTTAATTTCAAAGCATCAGAATGGGGCTGCAAAAAGCAACTACTTTAACATCCACCACCAGTAATCAGCAATTTCCTTAGAGAGCCAACAGACGCAAACTCCTCAATGCCCAGGGTTCATTAGCCAAATTGTAACTGTGGGTCTTAACAAGGTTTTACAAGAGTGCATAAAGAGCTGGAAGTACTTGTATATACTGAATATATTTACTACGGGTCTAAGTTGCTACACAGGTCTTCAGAGCTCCTCTGAACTCAGGGGATCGATACCTGAGAGATGTTTGTGTTCACTTTTGTCCCCGAAAGCCTCCAAAGCAAAACAGAACAACTTCTCCTTTTTCATCCAGCTGCAAGAACCAGCAGATTTTGATAAGCTAAGATACTTCCATGTTGACATACTTTTCTTAACAAGATATTGTCTTAATTAGTTTCATCTGCCATTTGGAAGTTATCTAGAAGACATCTTAAGGATTTTTTAAGTGAAGCAGAAAAATCCCATATGTTTTCAGACTGCATATTATTCCTTCCTATAAAACCACTACCGGCTCATTACTGCACATCCCACAAAACCAGTTTCGAAAGCTGTTATCATCTAATTTCATCCCTTCATTAAACACTGTCAGTGAGAAGGTTTGACCAAGACACAGAGGTCTTGCTTTGCCCTCCTGCTGGCTCTGGCCACAAAGGTAAGGCCTTGCACCAGGAGCACTTCCACAGACCTCTGCCTGCAAACATCTCACTTGGCATCAACACAACATCCCAGTGTCTTAGATGACAATACAGCTACTTGCTAAATTCCACATTATTTTAGTTAGCACGCTCCTGCTTTTCCCACAATCTCAGATGTAGGAAAAGACAAACTCTCCAGGTACATGAGGTCTATCAACATGTACTTTCCCCCAGCACTGTCCTGTGAAAACATCACAAAAAACTGTACCTATTTATAGACAGTGCTTCTGTAAGCACCTATAAAAACTACAGCTTTGTTTGAAAATTCTGAGCTTCCAATTTCTCAGAATTGCAAGTGACAGATAGAGAAAACAATTTATTTTCCAGATACATACAGAATAATTTTCATTTTCCCCTATACGCAGATCATGATCTACATGGTTTCCCAAAGACATACTTTCTTTAAAAACAGCAATATCTTTTGGAGCATTCCCTGCAACAATACCAGTCAACTTTCATTTTAAGAGGAAAATATTTCTAAGTAAATGCACACAAGTACCTGCCAGTGTCAAAAGCATTAATGAAGAAAGTATTTAAAAACACTAGAAAACTATGTCCATCATACCAAGCAGTAATTTAACACTTTAAACTGGCAGCCAGATGGCTGGTTTCAGTCAGCCCATTTCCAATGACATGTCTTTAATCAGCTGAATTACCCCAGACAAACAACCAGCCTGGATTTTTAAGAGCAGGACAATGCCGGAGTGGGATAGCTGGAGCTGGACATGAGCCGGGTTTAGAAATTAGTTCAGGCTGGGGCTCGCCAGCCCTTGGCAGGCCAGAAGCAGCAGGGCTCATCCCCGCTCCCGGGGCCAGCAGGATGACTCAGGCCCCTGCTGGAAGCCCCAGCAGCTCGGCAGGACCTGCGGGACATTCCCGCGGTCCCGGCCGCAATCCCCCAGATGGGCTTTTAATTATCGCCCGCCGCCTCCCGACAGGCTGCGATCCCCGCGGCCGGAGCGCAGCAGCCTCGGACACGCCGCACCGCCCCTGCCAGGGCCCAGCTGGCCAGCCCAGCCCCACGCACAGGCACAGTTCTGCTGCCGAGGATGGGGAACACCAGTGCTGGCACAGCCACATGGCAAAACGTCCCTCTGACTCTTCAGGGTTTTGGTCAGTTTGTCTCCTCTTCGGCAGAGACCTCCAACCAACCGTCGCACTCTGGCTGGACTTTTTCATTTAGGTTATAAATCTGCTCCTTCCTCAATGGTCAGGGGATTTTCCCAGGAGGTCCCTGGCCAACCACCAAACAGTCACACTGAAGGACAGAGCCATGCTGATACCTATTTAACTGTACCCTCAACACCCATCCTCTCTATGCCTATATTAATTCCCTCCACAGCCCCTCTCTCTGTACTTCCCCAAAACACTCTGCTTTTCACTAGTATTTTGACATTGCTGAAGCCAACAAGTTCTCACCAATTCTAACACGTGTTTTGGTGACGGTTCTCCTAAGCAAATTTGGTTTAACCCTGAAGTCAATGATTAAGGTCAAACTCATTCAGGAACATCTGTGTACTATCCCTAGACATTACAGAAGAGGACAAACCTGGGGAGTGAGAGTCAACATCACAATCTCTAAAGAGGTTACAGCATTGTAACATCAGCCGGATCCACAACGATGGAGAGTTGAGAGTTAAGAGAGTCCCTTCCGTTATTTCATACAAAATGAGAAAAGGTGTCATAATTCCTCATGAATTGCTCAGACAATACGATCTGAGTACTGAAATACTTATTTCTGCCTCAGCAATCTACAGCAAACGTACAGTTTGAGCTGGTAATAGAACCACATGATAATGACTCTCAGAACCAGCCCTAAGTTCAAAACAACATGCCTTGGGTCTCGCTGCAGAGTGAAATGAAGATGTTACCATGCTAACTGCAAGAAATAATCCCATGCTCAACGCTGGTTGTTACACAACGTAATGCTGTAGCATTTACTGCCCTTTTTACACTCTTCTATACACAACAGACACAAAAAATTGTGTTTATTTTAAACTAGTGAAAGTTTGAGAGCTTTCCTGACAGGTAAGGATTTTTTTTCCCCCCCCAGTTTATTTCTAAAAGGAATTAAAAATCTAGATCACAACATCCACAAGAAGCAACCACCAAAGTCAGTGCCAGCCTTGCTTATTTCCAGAAATACAGTTGAGCAGTCTCAGGCCCTTGTCGTTTGAGCATAGATTGCATTCTAGCATATCAGATGCTGCAGTAATGGATTTTTGTAAATCTGAAATGCATTCATATTGTGTATATAAAGAAATCTCTTGATGTTTTACTTAGTTTAATGCTCTTTTTCATCATATGTACCCACCCACACCCCCCTGCTTTCAACAGCTAATAACCAATAGATCTGATGAAAATTAATTGTCTTGACAGCCTGCATAAAAACTATAAAGGTCCAAAGGAAAAATGCTGTGGCAGCATTTTCTTTCTCTGTAGGACAGTAGCTATGGAAACTATCTTCAGAGGCCAACTGGCCACCATCCCAGTACAACACACAAAAATCAAAATGCTACTTTTACTGGGTTAGGCACTGGCACCAGTCTTAATTATCAACCTCTATGACATTGCTGCACATCAGCTACAGCAACATATTCATTGATTTTGTTGGGAGCAAAGGTGGTATGACATTATAACACTATTACAGACCTAGATAATACAGAGCCTTATGAATGTGCTCATATTGATAATTACTATGACTACCTGTTAAAAACACCATATAACACATGTAAAAATAGACAGCTATCTAAAACATCAAGGTAAATCATCCAATTTTTAATAAAAAATATTTCATTACTTATTATGATAGAAATACTCAGGCAAATACTTGCAGCCAAAGAGGAAATCTCTAATCTTATTTAACTGTCACATTTCACTAACTGAAACTTATCCTTTGGGAAGGGTTTTATCCCATATAGATAGTCTGAACAAAAGCTGTGATTTCTAATAGAGTCTGACAAAATCATCATTTTTTATGAATGCTGAGATATTATGAAGGATTTTTCTCTGAAAAGGTAAGACACACAGGAGCCAGAGGTTGACTACTGCAAATGAATGTGGCAACTTTCGCTGCCAGCCACCGAAGTTCTGTAGAACAGCAACCACAGGTCATTGATGACACTCCAACTTTTGAAGAAATATGAAGAAATGAATACCAGAATGGTATTCAACAAGCAGTTAAAGATTTCAATCAACAAGAAACCTACCTATAAGTAAGGAAACTGGAGTATACATATACCTCAAGTATATACACATTTCCATCATTATAGAGGTTGGCATTTCACGGAACCATACAATTTTGTGACTCTGTGATACTCTGATACCTTTCTGCAGTTTTTCTGGAAAACTCCTTCTGTTGTACCAACAATTCTTATTCAAATGGATTACCCAGACAGGACAGAATTATACAGACCAGATTTATGTTCAATTAAGAGCCAAATTTTCCCCAGTGCCACATGACATGGGCTGGGTGTGGGTCTGCTGGGGGCTGTGGAAATGCAGCCTCTTGAAGGAGTAAGCTTGAAACACTGGTACTTTGACATGCCCTAAAAAAGCAAACAGGAGTGTGTCTGAGGCACTGGGCTGACTGTAGCCTACTATCCTGGTAACCTCTGAGCATCCACAAATCAATTATGGTCTCACTGGAAAAAGGCTATGCCTATTGGCAGAAGATAACTAAAAAAAAAAAAGGCATCTGCCTTAAATACAGAATATTTAAGCAACTTTAAAATTTAATTTAGCTCACAGATTATAAACACCTTTATCCATGGCTGTCTAGATCTCTGCCCTGCTATTCCACTGAGAAGCATGTTCCACATCCTCCTCACCTCAAGAGGATCTGCTTGTAGGAGCTGAGACACAAGCAGGTAGGCTGGATTTGCAGCAGGCTGTGCTGGTGTAGCCCCATTTTGACCACTGAAGATACATCTCTCTAACCCAACTACTGTGCTGGCCAACTTATTTCAAATTGAAACAAAGCATGTGATCTTCAAGCTATTAAATCAATATGAATTATTATAAATATCAAGTAGGTCAAGACCATGTTCTCTGCTGCATTTTCTCTTGCTCACAACTAATGATCAAATGGCCTGTCTCCCTGTAATCTCAGTCATGACCTTCACCAATCCTTCAAGTGCTGTATGATTTTCCACAGATGAAAACTTCTTTCCCTTATAGAGGAAGGATGTTTGAACTGTATTTATTGAAGATCTAGCAAATCATGTCTGTTTCTTGTTTTTAATAAATTAGCACAGTGTTGAACAGCTTTCTCTATGAAGCAGCGGATGCAGTCTCTCAGAAATATTTATTTATTTGCACTGCATATTAAGACAGTCAAAGAAATACATTAAGACCTTCAATGCAGTCTTAATCCAAATTGTTTTACTGGTTGACTGAGTGCCTCACCATAAGGGGAAAGGAGCTTTCAAATATCCTATCCAGACCTCATTGATGGGATAATTATAACACTGTAAAAAAACCAAACAAACAAAAAACCAAAACAAACAAAAAAAACCCAACACCAAAAAGGGGCAAGTTTTCTGCAGGCAGAGAGAAATTCACTGCTGCTTCGTATGTGAAAAGAAACCCAGCTGTAGGGCTGTGATTTCATCCTGTCATGTAGGAGCTCTGCATCTGAAATATTGATTGGGGGGAATGGGAGGGAAGAAGGCCATGCCATGCTTAGATCCACTCAGTGCCATCAATAAATCCCTGCCTGACTGGAACTACAGGTTATATTTTAGATCTAACAACAGCTCTCGTTAATTCACCTGTTACCTTTACATAGCTGTATCAGCAGAAGATTGAGCAAAACACACCAGAATTATTTATTACATGCCTCATACTGAGGTTTGATCCAGCTACTACTAAACAAAGCAGGTTCTGTTTCAACTAACTTGGATCTGCATCAAAAATATGTGGCCCATGCTGCCATCATAAAAGAAAAGAGGAGATTAACAGAACTGAAAGAACGGACAATAGGGCTTATGTGCCAAAAGCCTGACTTCTTTTCCTGTGGTAATCTCATAAGAGACATCCATGACTGAAAACCGTGTCTTGCCTACCTCCCTTAAGACTATCACAGCTACACACTGTCAAGTGAAGATGTTAAGGAGATTAATCCAGACTCTAATAATATTTATCCAAGTATTGCTAAAAATATCTTTCTTAGAAAAGCCTTTACATGACAAGTGAGAGATAAACTCACATATTGATACATCCCAACCTACCCAACTGATACCTTAGCACAAAACCTAAAATCAGACAAAACACACCATAAATAATAAAGCATATTTCTTATTCTATGAAGTAAATCCAGCAGAGACCACTGCCACCATTTGCTTCAGTGGTGCACATTACATCAATAAGTTAGAGCATTAGATTTCAATTCCTGCCAACCTGTAGATCTCTTTCTGAACACAACTTCACCATTTTTTCCCAAGAGGAAGTAAATAACAATTCAATGTAATTTTCTACCTCCTCACCTGCCAAGATCATGCTGATCTCCCAGTCCCTTCTCTTACCTGCTCATCTTACTCTTCCTTAAGAGTTCTGCTGCCCCTGGTTCCAGTTCCTTGTTATTAGTCTTTCCTGACTTAAAAACAACAGTCATCCTTGGTCTTACTTTGTTCTCTGAAAACACCTATCAGAGGCTACACTGCCACTCATCCTTGCCTTTTTTTACCCACATCCTTCCTATCAAAATAGCAGAACCAGTCTGACCTTCTGGGAAGCTGCAATCTCAGAAACCAACTCCTAGCTCCTCATCAGGGAGCCCCACAAATCCTAGCTCAAACCAGGAGCTCCTTTACATGGAGACCAGAACCTGAAACCTGGGGATGTTTTGGAACTTTCTGGGTTTCAGACGCAGAGTTGGGACAGAGGCAGCCCGTGTTCACCAGTGAGGTGACATCAGGGTTTGTAGGCTCCCGTTACACAGCAGTCGTACGCACCTGTGAGACACAATGCCAGCCACAGAGAGTATCAGCAGCTTTGAACTCCTCAGATATCCAACCCAGGGAGAATCTCAGGCTTTGAGAACAAATAGAAGCCCTGATTTCAAAAGAAGTATACTCCTGCTCTCTGACTAATGAGTCCTCATTTTTCCTTGTAGTCTGATTCTCTCATCATTTGCTGACCCGTGTTTCACAGACACATTGTGAAAGTTTTGGGGACATTCTTTCTGATCATATTTTTAATTCATTAAGTGCATTTGCACTGGCAATTTTATGTGACATCGGGCACGCTTGTGGTGCAAACTTGTCTTGGGCACACAAAAACAACAAAAAACATCAAACCATAGTCGCATACTACAACACTGTAACTATTCATTTACACTAGGTAACACTGAAAACAGTGACTGAGCACTAACTTAGGTATAAGATATAAGCTCCAGCAGTACTAGTAAAGCCAATGTTAAAGGGGAGAGAGTTCTGCAGTAAAACTTAGAGCAAATTGTTCCTACTTTTATGAACTGCAAACACCCACCTAGAGCTAAGATAGCAGAGGCATTCCCAGCAGTCCCTTCTATTTACCACATGTGCTATTTACATGAAATAATATTTTTATACGCTTGAAAGTTGGCATGTCAGATTCCCATTAGCATCAACAGGAATGATTGCAATTCAACCTCATTTTCAGTCACTACCAGGAATCACTTTACTGCAGATGTCAAGAAGGCCAAGACATACCACATGGTGAGTGTGGCTCCACTGGTAGCTTTGGGCTTCTCCCAAACTCAACAGAAATGTGCATTTATTGCACTGGGTTTGGCCTACATTCTCCTCTAACCACATTTCACACAGCTATGCTCTCTCAGTCAGGACACTGCTACCCTTCAGTAACTCATGGGGGGGGAGGGTCATCACTTTAAAAACTGCCAGCTGGCTTTTATACCTGAGAGAAGGAACATTCACCAGAACCCAGATATACAGCAGGCATGGAGAAGAGATACACAGGCAATTAATTCAGAGAAGGAGAAAGGGAAAGAAAAAAAAGAAAAGTTTTGTAAAGGTGAATATCTACTGCCACAGAAATTATTGTATTTACGGCAATGAAACCTGAAATCGTAATTTGAAATCCTTAAAGCAGATAGCTCATCTTCAGGGGAAAAAAAAAAAAACACTCAGAATAAGGATGTGGTACACTCAGTCACAAGCAACTTTATCATCATTAAATATACAATGGGATAAGGATTTCAGCTTCATGCAGTGGCTTGACCAAGAGCATGGGTAAAACCTTGGCACAGGGGAGAACTGAAAAGTCCAAAGGATTCAAGTGGACATAATGAGAGAGCAGCTGCATTGTCTGTTTAGAATAACACAGGCCACCAGGAGCCAAGAGCCTGTTTAAAGGGGCTTATAGGCAATGCAAGGAAAATTTATTAGAAGGTGGGACAAAGATGTACATGGAGAGCAACTGGTAAATTCTTGGCTCCATTACTCGGAACTGCACAGATTTAAGAGAAATCCTATGAAGCAAGACAGGGAAAAGAACATTTCTTTTTGTTCTTTCACAGCACACAGCAGTGTTGAGAACTTTGATTCTGTAGTACATCAAACTTTCTTCCCCACATCTTGGTTTTTCCTTCACGATCTTACTAGCATTATGATTATTCCAAGGAATAATTTATGTTTCAGATGTGAACTGCCAGTGCACACGTCACAGCAAAAGAGGTGGAAGTACTTGACTCTTCAGGAGCCATTAATTACTGTATTTTAAAGATTCTCTCATTTGGAAAAAAAATATAAACTTTCCCATTTTCATTTCAAGGGATAAGTACAGAAGAAAAAATAAATTCTCAAAGAAATAGATAATTCCAGGGTCTTTGACTTTTAGAAGAATTTTGCATATGTAAGTCTTGCTGCAGAACACCCAGTCTTTCTCTTAATGTTTAAATCATTTGAATATATTAAAACTACAAGTATGTATTTTCAAATTCCACTCACATCAGCTTGAGACTGTATCCATCACCTAATATCCTAATACTACCAATTCTTCGGTCATTCCTAGGAGTTTCTATTACACAATGTATACGAGATCTAAATATCAAAGAGTTAGAACCAAGAAACAGAATTTTGCTGCAGCAATAAGCCCTCCAGACCTTCTTCAGAATGGAAGCATAAATGCAAGATCTACCAGGCTTCTGGTTGATGTTTTTACACAAACATCACTAAAACTGCCTTTTCATCATCTGATTTCTGAGCAGTGGCAACTCTTCATTACTGCCTCAACTTCACCATGGTGCAGGTTTTAGGTGAAAAAAAGAGGCCTCAAGCCTTCATGGAAACATCAGCCCAAAGCAGAAACACTATTCCTGTGTCTTAAATACCAGTCTCAAGCAAGTTCCATCAGACCATGTGATTACGTTTCACCTAAATAACCAAAACAGCAGCTACCTACCATAATTCCTGAGAATTGGAGCAAAGTAAAAGTGGATTGGGTTGTTTTGGGGGTTTTTGTACATCATCTCTCTGCAAACTTGAATCCTGTGAACTACACGGTTGCTTAACTTCATACACAGCACTGTCTACCTATGTCAATGCTGTAACTCTAAGGTGTAACTGGTTGAAAAATCAGGGTCTTAAACGGAAAACTAATCAGCATAAGAAGTGGATTTATGCACAACACCTGGCTGCTGATGCTGGGCTTATCTGTGTAGGGATTTATGGGGCAGAGTCAAGCAGCAGAGTAGAAGTAACACCATACAACAGTTATAACCAACCCTACATGGTGCAGAAGTGGAGAAATTAACCATTAATAATTATTACAGAAAGGGAGGTTCTTCACTTAAGAAAGGGGGTGACACCAAGTAACTACAAAGCATACCTTAATACTTCAGCAAGCAAAACTTGCCAATAAGTGTGTGCTATGTGCAATTAACAGCAAAAAGGCAGATGGGAAAAAGTTGAAGCGGGAACAACTTCCTTAGGAAACTCTCTAAAAAAAAGACCAGATTGAAATAGTCAGAAAGTCTAACATGCAACCTTTATGAGATAAAAGTATATAATATTCCTGTTCAGGATGTTCAGTCAAAAGAGGAAAGTACATGAGAGATGCCAAAACCACCCTGAAGATTTTGTATTTTTCATTTTTCCATCAGAGTTCTTCACTGAACATCCAATTCATCCTTCATGATCAGCACACCACCGTGCTGGGGGGACACACCATATGGCTCACTTTAACCGCGTAAATTGTCCGCTGTGACATGAATGGAACCGCTCCATGGACACAGTCAATCATCAGTTCCAGGGATTTGGCGGAATGGGGATTACACCACACGCTGCAGCCGCTCTGGGCACAAGCAGGGCTTCGGACAGGGCCAGCACACAGCCAGGCTCAGGCTTTGTTCCGCACACCTGAAATCCACTGGGTCACACCGAGCTCTGTGAGCACTTTAACCTGGGTAACTCAAAAATTTTATTAAGTATTTGTAACACAACAACCTAATAATGCATGTTTCTGTACTATTTCTCTGCATAGCACAGCGAATTTCAAGTCTTAAAAGAAACATGTAAATCTACAACAGCAGAAACCCTATGGCATTTTTATTCTTGCTGCTGGCAAGCCCCATAATGCCAGTGGCATTAATCCCAGTGTTCACCAGCAAAAGGAGCTAAGTCCTGGTAAATTCAACCAAGGGCACTGGTTGCTTTATGCTGAAAGGGAAAAACATGTGTGGTATTCATGACAAGGGGAGGCGGGGGGGGAGAAGAAAAAAAAGTATTTTTGGTTCATCACCAATGACCAGCATAAAAATGCACTGAAAAACAAAAAAAAACCCTCACCATTCTGATTACTGCCTGGTTATTCCCCAACCACATTTAAAACTGTAGAGTGCCCATTCCAGCATTTCAGTGCAATTTTTATTGACCTACTAACCTGTAACTCTGGGAAGCCTGGAGCTAAGAATGCAATAATGGCAGGCAAATACAAGTCTCCAAACAGAGTGTAATAACCTTAAGTAAACTACTGCCAAGCAAAAGTCCTGCAGATCAAACAGTTCCCACGAAGCCTTATGCTATTAACTAGCAAAAGAGTCCCATGATATCTCCATAGTCATGCACAATAGCCCAGCACTGCGCTTCTGTTTACTTACATAGCTTATCTGCAAGCCGGTAACGTATACAGCCAACCCTTCCGATGTAAATCACTCCTCTATTTCATGTTACTTCACTTGTTACAAACTTTGCTAGCTTTCTAATGATAAACAAGGGGGTTATCTGGAATATCTATTTTTAAGGGATAGCCAGTGGACATTTATAAAACCATTTCAATAAGACAGTCAATTTTATATCATTAGATGGAGAACAAGAATTGCTATTGTATAAAAATAAAGTTTACAACATGGTATTTATGTAGCTCTGCATTTCTTCTGCTGCAAGGCCCACTCACACTTATTCTACCTTATTTCAGTCATTCCCTGGGCAACCCCACCTCGGAAGACGGATAGTGGAAATAACACCCTACTAAAGCCAAAGAATCAACAGCTAAAAGCCTCATGGGCAGCAGTGGGTCACTCAGCACTCTGCGTTTACCTCACTCCCTGCTGCTTTGTGTACTTTAACTCCCAAATAATTTCTGAAAGATCTCTGCCTAATAGACTTTTCCATCACAGCAATCTCCATCCATCGATCAGTGCAATGTGAAGGCCTTAAACAATCGGGTACGAATATAAAACAGAAATAAAGCTCGTTGGGATGCTCCTGCCAGAGGCACAGAACGGGAACAAAATCTGCAGCCTCTGAAGCAACAGGGCTCGAACGCAGACCTCGCCGGCTCCTTCCCTGCGGCTGAGGGAGGGGGGGGAAAAGGCAGGAAAAAAGCGTGTTGGCCTTCTCCCGCGGCCGAGGAGGGGCTGAGCCCCGCGGCGGGAGCAGACGCGTAAGGGGCGGTGCGGGCTGCGGGACCGGCGCGCCCTCCGCGGCCGCTCCCGGGGCTCCCGGGGGCGCAGGGACCCAGCCTCCTTCCCTGTCGGGATCCCGGCGGGATGCGGGGCGGGCAGGAGGCCGGGCCGGCGGCGGGATGCGGCGGCAGGTGCCTCCCCCCGCCCCGGGCCGCGCCCGACCCCGCAGAGCCCCGCGGGCCCCGGGCGGGGGAGCGGCGG
>JAWWEU010000163.1:6741632-6923070 GCA_035583155.1 Acropternis orthonyx | reverse complement strand
CTGCCGCCGCAGCCGCGGGACGCGTAACATGTGCCTGGGGAGGGCGGGCGGGTGCCCGGGGTGGCACTTTCGGCGGGGCGGGGAGCGCGGCGGCCGGGCCCCCTCCGCCCCCGGCCCCGCGGAGGAGCGGGGCTGTCAGATCCAGCCCATCTGCCGCGATCGCAATCGGTCGCAACTGAATGGCTCCGGCAAATCTGCGGCGGCAGCAGGGGCTCGGCGCGGCGGGGGGGGTGGGGGAGGCCGGGCCATTGTCTGCGGCGGCCCCCGGGTGCCCCCGGGCAGGGGGCGGCGGGCGGGGGCTGCCCGGCCACCGGCACGGGTTGTCCAGACACCGCGCGGGTCCGGGCGGCGCAGCCTCTCCGCCGGGTCAGCTGCCCCTGCCTTTGCACATCGTGGAGAAAACCCTCCTTTCCAGCAAAACGCGCATCTCGAGTTCATAATGCCCCAGCTGCCCTCGAAAATTAGGATACGCGGAGTGGCGGGACCGCCGGAATGACTTGGGAGGAACCGCCGGGATGATCAAGGAGCTGCAGCTGTACCCAGTGAGGCCCCTGCCCGTGGGGCTGCTGAGGGCCTGCTGTGCGACACAGGTGAAAGACTTCAGGTGGATGGAGATTCGCAGGCATGCAGAGCATGCTTTTAAACCTCTTGCCATAAGGGAAAACAGTTTCAAAAGAATCATTGAAATCACTGGCACCTGGTAGTCAAAACTTGCAAGTAAAAATTTGTGCCTGGTTACAAGAGGATCTTACTGATACATAATCCAGTTATTTGTAGACAGGGTACATATAAGAGAACCTAAGTGTAGAGTGAGCAAGAGTTCAGGAAGGATTTCCTTGTTTAACTACAGAAAGCATGAGACAAATCTTGAAAACAAGGTGAGAAAACCTGACACGATGCAAACGAGAAATAGTGGGTACACTGGAGTAAAGAGACTGCAGGAACCAGAGTGCAAAGTAAATCCTTGTACATGGTACTGAGACAAGAATCCAAGGGCAGAGCTGTGTCTGTGAATCAGAGAAAGAAGTACTGGAGCAGTAAAGCTTCAAGAATGAACGTGGCAGAAGTTTTTCAGGATTTTGAATTGGGACGTTTCTAAGCACAGGAGCGATATGCTCTCAAGAATGAATAAATCATTGGATAATGCTCAGGTTTCATTTAACAGATTGGTTGTGGCTGAAGACAGTGCAGCATGTTGCAGAAGGAACTTATTCCTGTGGCAGTACAGAGATCAATCTTTGCAGCCAAATATGGGGCTGTGGTGCCTTGAATAAACCCATAACCAGGTCTGCTAATGCAGATTTTCTTCCAGGTTGGCAATTCGATTTTCCAGTGTAGAATGGGAACCTCCAAAATTACTTGAATCTGTCAAATTTTTAAGTTTGCCCTTTCCAGGACAGAAGCTTAGACAGTCACCTTTCTCTGCTGGTGAGACACAATAGTTCCATTTTCTTAGGGCTGATCTAAAGTCCCAGGCTAAACAAAGTTCTTGGGTTTATTTCCATGGGATTGGGTGAAGCATGAAGCCTGTACTACACTATGAATCAGATCAGGTGTTCTTACTACAAAACCGTAGCAGAAAGCTGCAATGTGACAGGACCTGGGTATAATGGCAGATAAGAGGTCATCTCCAAATCCAGTAGAATTTGGGGCTTCCAAATAGATTCTTACTCTCCATTTGTACAGCGTTTCATCATTTAAACTATGATCCTCTGGTAGTCACATAGTACTGAAATTATGTCTGTTGATGTGTTTTAATTGCTTTGCTGTGCAGGGAAACACCTTGAGCAACTCTCCCAAGAGCCTGTTTTAACTACTTGGTTTAAAATATGTTAATTTTCTGCTTAAATAGAAAAAAAATAATATCCCAATAAAATGTAATCACACTATAATGCCTGTTGCTTCTACAGACAACCTAAACTGCCTATACAGATTCCATTCTAATTAGTGATTGAGACTGCAAATTGCTAAATGGCTTTTAAGACTTGACTAACACGTGAGTGACTGCACTGAGTCTGCCCAGAAGGTCTGTGTAGCTCAGTCTCATTTCTCTTGAGTGGCAAAACCCAAATATCCAGGGAAGGATACATCACTGCCACCTGGGAGCTCAGGATCTCCTGACCCAAGCTTGCCCTCTGTGCATTTAGTACATCTCACTAGCTTTCTTCCATGGCTGTTCAGTCTCCAGTTGAACTCACACTTTTAAAATCTATGGTATCCTGTTGCAGATGCTCTGATCCTTATTTACATGAAAAATCTCTTCCTTTCCTTTGTTTTTCAATGTGCTGCCTGTTACTTTCTTACAGGAGCCTGTATTTCTTGCACTGAAAGCAGCAGACAATCAATCCTCTCCCCATGCTGCTCACGTTTTAGCTCTGTCATTCCCCTGCCTAAGTTACTGCTTCTTCAGACTGAAGAGTCGTAGTTGTTCCCTAAATGAAAACCATCCCATGCTTCTGATTACACTTTCCTGCCCTCCTCTGAAGTTCTCCAGTTTTGTTTCACCTTTTCTGAAGTGGAGGACCAGAACTGCAACTGGTATTCAAGATGCACTAAAATCACTGGCATAATTATGGCCCCTTCCTAGGTGTGGTACTGCAGATCTTAAAATACTTGTCCTGGTCTACTCAACAGTCTTTCTATGTCTGTAAATTACTGCACAGAAACTTTCTATTTAGAGACCACATCTATCTTTCCATGATTATCCTTTCCCAAATTCCTCGTGAAATCATGGAATGGTTTCACCAAATCTGCTAGATTAACCAGGACTAAAGGAATGAGGAAAAAATTGCCAGTTCTTTAATTATTTTCAGGCCTGAGCTTACATCCACTGAAATCAAGACTGACAGAATTGGTCTCCTACTCTGTAAGTCAAAGTGATTTAGAATTAAAAAGAACCAGTATTTATCTACAACTTAAAGCTATAATTACAACTTGAAAGTGTTTTCATGCATATTGAGCTGAACTGTATCTGACAGCTGAGATGCTGTTTTTCTGTGTCTCTTTAATAGTATCTCAGTTTCATACACAGCAATAAGTATATGTTCCAAATCATTAATTATTTCTTGTCCCTAGGCTTGCACAATTTTGTCTAGCATAGACATTTGCAAGATAATACACCAGTCTTCAAACAAAATTCATGACTTGGCTTACCATTGCTTCAGAGTGATACAAAAAATGCAGTGCTCATACTTCAAAACACTAAAATGAAGTAGATGATAGCATTAGCTTGATACATTACTGGTAGCCAGAGTTTTAAATACAACTGCCTGACAGCTGGCATGGACAAATGCAACAATTTGGGGGAATTTTTTCATTTTCTCAGAGACACCAAGCTACTGTTGAAGGGACAGGTACTTCCTAAACTGACTTCTGACTCCCAGCTGGCAAAATGTGCACATGGAGGTGATGTATCTCTGCTCACTGTTGCATTCTGGCAGCTCTTTCAAAGGGGAGAGACCTGGTATGCTGACAAGTTGGAGGTGACTGATTTGCACAGTAATCAATAATGCCAAAATAACCATGTAACCTTTAAGACAATCTCTGCTTCATAGAGAAAACTTCAAATCTGGGATAGGAGGGGGAAGGAAACCTCCAGAAATGCAGTTACTAAGTTTCACTCACTTCTTGTATTAATAGTAATTTATTCGTTTACACAGGACTTATGCATGGGTGATGTAATACTGGATTTTCAGATACTCTACCAAAAGGTTACTGGCACTTCACACTAGGGGTGTTCCAAAACTCTGTTAAACGTGAGTAGGGTTGAAATTGCGTGAACTGACGTCATTTTTAGAAACAGTTGCTCTTTCAGCCTGACACGGGGCACTGTTCAGTGAGACCTGAGGCGGCGCTGCCCTTTTGGGGACGTCCATTCAAACTGGGGGACGATTGCCTGTGCGTCCGGGAAGACTGCCAGGCCAGGCTACTGCACAAAAAGCTGTGCAATGGTAACTGACAGGGACACTCATGGAGCGCCCTGTGCTGGCAGAAAAAATCAGTCACTTGAGGAGAGGTTCCAGAATAAACTGGTTCCCAATAACCATGTTGGAATTTCCCAGTACAGACTGGTAAACAGGACTACAGGAGGACACGTGGTCTGGCTGCTGCCTTGTGCTGACATCTGTTACCTGGAGCTCCTGCTGCTAATGGGTATATTCAGCCTAGAAGGGATTTTATGAAAGTTTTCTGTGGATCTCAATGGAAGTTTAGAATTTAGATCCTTCTTGGGAATTCTGAGTAGCTTCCGAAGTGGCTGAATACAGGGTCAAGTGCTGCCACTTGCACATGTCCACATTGCAGGGCTGAAGTGAAAAGAAAGCCTGACATTACTGTCACAGGGAGAAGGACAGCATTTGGCCATGTTTTTGAACATTTATAACAGTGTTATTAGAGAAAAGGAGAAGGATTGAGAGTGCTTACAGCCTCTAATTATGTTTCTGGGCTGATCTCTCCCAGGGCTCTGCAGGAAGATAGGTACTTCCTTTGCATTTGATCTCTCCAACCAGGAAAAGTGGAAGATCATAAACATACAGGAAGCCTTGCAGGAACCACGCCATATGTACTTGTTTCTCTCAAAAGGGCTTAAGAGGCTCTCGACTTGCCTGGTAGAGGACTAGGAGTCTCCTGAATGAGAAATAATCATGGGTTTATTACAGCATTATCGGGTACTGAACTGGGAATAATTTGTGAGGTAGCATCAAACTTCCTCAGTACTGGGCAGAACAAGCACATGCTAATTCTGGTGGCACATCTGCCATCTTTAAAGGTGCTACATAAATTACAGCCAGGTAAATATCCTGCAAAAGCTGTCTTCTTATTGCTAAGCGTTTCCTGGAGATCAGTCTAGGTTTTCTATTTTTTGCTTATTTGGGTTGTACTTTCTAAATTCTACTTAGCTAATCAGGTGGTAATAAAACTAAGAGGTCTATATTTTGCAAGTTTTTACTAATTTTTTTATATCTCGGGAATATCTACATAAGTTAAGAGTTTGCAAATTCTGAGCTATGCTGATTTAAGTAGGAAAAAAATGTGCTCAGGTCTTTAATATGTGATGAATACTGCCTTATATTTGAAAGCTTTTCCCTAGTGGAACCGATTACAATAATGTTTATACAGGTTTATGCTATAAATACAAAATATTTTCCGTACAGCAGAATATGTTGGAATTTACTCTTGAGTGAAAAAAAAAAGAGTGTGAATGGGTGATACCACAGAATCTGGGTTGCAATAGACATAAGAGTTGGACTCGATGATCCTCGTGGGCCCCTTCCAACTCAGAATTTTCTGTGATTCTGTAACATAATCATGTCTTTTTACTAACAAATGAGGCAATGGAAAAATATAATTTATTAACATAAAAAGGGCTTCATACAGCAGGCAGAATTGATAGGAAGCACACCCTGAATTTCTTGCACCACGTGTAAACGGGGAGTCAGCCAAGTCCTGCAGAATTAAAGGAAACGTTCAGAAAGCTGTGAAGTACCTCCCCCAGCTCTTCCAGCCTGATTACAGTCAGCGTAAGCTAAGCAGGAGAGGAGGTGAGCCTCCTGAATAAGGCAAGCTACAGATCTGAAAAGCACTTCTGCAAGAATACACCCCAGTCCATCAGGATCTTTAGGTGCTGAGCACACACACACCTGGACAGAGGTGCTGACTGTCGCTGTGCAAAGCGGGAAGATGACAGTGATGGATCAGCACATGCTTAACATTAAATAGCAGGAAGAGGTGATGTCACAGCAGCATTTTGGTTGCACAGATGTCCTGCTTTCAACTCAAGCAATGTTTGTCCTGTAACAGGCCCAGCCAGATGACACAGGATCTATGTCCATGGTTTTCTCTGTGTTAAAAACCATTGCATCGGCACAGCAACATCAATGTACTTTCAAATAAACTGCCTCAAGAGAACAGGGCACAGGCCTTCTCTCCTTCTCCCTTTGCCACTACCCATCCCCTGACAGAGGAGATCATTTACTTCATACTATGGAATGAGAGAGGCCAAAGACAGGAGCTGCAGAGGACACTTGCAAAGACAGGTCTCCTCTTCCACACCTCATCATGTTGTGAACTGCAGACACAAGAAAACACTCTCCCATCACAGAGCATGGGATAAGATTGCCACCAAGCTCGTTCAAGCCACAGAACCTTTTATAAACATTCAAGCAGTGATGTGAGTACTTCATCCCTCAGACTGGAGTGAACAGGCTGACAATACACAGTGCTGTGCCATGAGAACACAGCAAAACTCTGGCTTGCACACAGATCTCTCGTATAAACTCCACCACTTACTTTTCTCTATTAAAAGGGAATTACCTTATTTCTTGTTTCATCCTTGGGGCTGAGGAGACAAAAACCTTTTCTCACTTTGTGTAGAACAATGAGGCCCTGTTCTCACTTGGGGTCTTAAACTCTTGCTTTAATGTAATTTGGGAGGGGGGGGGGTGTGAAAAAAAGGTTGAGCATTACAGAATGAAATAGAAATGCTGAACCTGATTGTTTGACTTCTCTTTCACCAGTGAAACTGATTTACAGGGAAAGGTGCTAACCCAACTTGCATGACTTCATATACAATTTCTCCCTGGCCTCTTCTACATCTGCCATCAGCAGTGCCCTGTTTGTAGACTTCATTAGTGAAACAGATCAGTGAGGTACCATTCCTTAAAAAATGGCATAATTCAAAAATTCTCCATTTCTTCTTCCTTAAACCCACTACCCCATCTAAAACCCCATCTCACAGCCTGTGTCTGTGCACTGCTCCTTTCTATAACACATTTTGACATCCTGTTTTTATAAGAGCCCAAATCCTCAGTTGTTGCCTTGATTTAAATCCGTAGGCTTTACTCTACCAAACAGGAACCAGGGCTCTGTGCAAAGATACAGTTGTTCAGTTTTAGAGAAGACGCCAGGGAAATGCCACTGTTACTCACAGGAATTGTTCTTTGCTCTGTGAATAATGGCAATAAAATAATTGAAATTATCTGAGGAGTGAAATATGATTCAATTTGGATAAGCATGGGTGTGCACAGACATTAGTGGAAGAGTAAATTCAACACCAAATAATAAAGAGAGACTACAGACAGTTTCCATCTGGAAATGTTTGATGTTTAAAAAAGGACTAGATAATCTCTGAGCACCAACATCCGATAATTGCGTGTTCATTTCTTGTAGATGATTATGTTGATCTGTTAATTGGTTTCATATCTGAGATGTGGGGTGGGTGCTGTTTCAGAAGAGCAGGTGCCCCGAGGTTTCCCCACGTGGCCAGACTTTGGGGTCAGCCCGTGTTCCCCCACGCAGCAGTTGTGCAGCATCTGCGACGTGCCCGGTGCTGCTACCTGAGCCAGTCTGCACCGCAGGGGACACACACAAAAGTCCTGCCACTTACACTTAGCTTCAGATAAAATCACCTCAAACATATCTTTTCTTTCCTTAACCCTAAATAGCCACTACAGTAATATGTATATCTGCATATGCAAAAGAGTTTGTTCTTATAAAAAATCTAAAACAAACGCAGTACCATGCTGGGATTATACATTTCATTTCCCAGCATACAAATGAGGATCTAATTTACTCTGGGCTGTTCATGCATTTTGCTTTTAACAAACACCCATATGCCAAATAGACCTTCCACATACTTCCCTGCTGGAGTTTTTTTCCCCTTTCAACTTGGTAGGGAACATTTGTGATCCTTATTCTACCAAATATATCTAAAGAATATATTTTGCTCAAGGCCTTCTATTTTATAATTTAAGAGAAACAAATCAATTCATGGCTCTGGCAGTCTCGCTATTATGACAAGCATACATCTGTGCAAAAATACCCCAATCCCTAATTAATTACAGAACGTTATTAAGATTTAAAAATTTAACATTAGTTAATTTATTTAATTTTATAAACACAGCCATATGAAGTTACCTTTTTAAGGACCACTTTTCCATCTTTTGCCTGCAGTTTTAAAACCGGGATAGTTTAGCATGGATACAGAGATATTTGCTTGTATCAAGATTATTTTCTGTTCAGATGGTTCCCAGTCCTTTATGTAATGACTGTAATAACTGAGGCTTGACACTTCACTTCTGACTCATGCAGCACTGATGGGCAGTGTTAATGGGAGTTTTTTCCAATTAGAGGAAAGAGGCTGAGAGTCATGTTCTTTAATACTTGTTATGAATGTGTAATGCCAAAGTCATCCCAGGTCATATTTCTCATATATCACAGCACATCAAGCTGAGCTTAATTTTAAGTCAGCTTAGTAAATACTACACAAAAATATGCCCTGTCTGAGTTAAAGTGACTCACTGTTGAAAGAGATTTACTTACTGATCAGGTAAAGAGCTGCGCATAAAATTGCTATCAAGTTTATTCAGATGAGGATGATTATTTTATATGACCAATTAGTGGAGCTAATAAAAAAATTGAACAGGTGTAAACTTCTGTGAGGCATCTATAATGTCTGAAAGGCAGTGATCAGTCTTAATTTGAATATTGAGATAAATTATACTCAAATATGCACTGCTTTACTGCAACAAGTGTTCCAGCAGCTCTCCAGTCTTTTCCCCTGGTTACATGTTCAATATTTATAGTGGACTTGCACAGTCCATTGGGTTCATTTGTAATCTTTAAACTATCCTTTCTTACTTTCCTATAGTCCTACGAAAAATACAATTTATAAGGCAAACAGTAAAAGCCTTGCTTTTCTTTACTTTTGTTATTCACGTTGCCCTCACCCAGTTTGTTCCTAAAGAAGTATCTGTAGCAACGGTGGTGTGAGGTGGGCATTGTACCCGCGAGCCAAGGGAAGTGAGCAGATCTCATTCACAGCCAGTACAATGGCAGGGCTTTTTGTGGCCTGTATCTACATCTGCACTGCTCACTGAACCATCCACATTTACACTCTGCTGAAGAAAAGCACATTTGGCCAAAAATCAGACACGGTTTTAATTGGTATCCTCATGCGCATATTTAAACACTAATCCTTGGTAGAAATGCTCATCTGAAGCAGCACTGTGAGCTCTGTTATACAGCTTGGTAGCTTTATATGCTTTTTATCTACATTTTTGTGTGTTTTTTTCACACATAAAGTCACAAATCAGAAGCCTCAGCTTTAGAGAGACCTATGTGATGTTACAACATTAGCTGGAAGCATCTGAGTACTTGTGGTGACTGAATGATTCCTAATTGCCAAGCTCAGTTCTGCTCTGCCTCAGTCAGCCTCATCTCCAAATACTAAGGAAACTAAAAGGAACACATCAGTGTTTCCATGGATTTTACAAAATTATCATATATATCCAGCAGTGCTGTGGAGATATAGGGGAAAAACCCAACAAAACATCACCCCAACAAAACAAAGCACTGATCAAGAAATAAGGGACAGGTGTTAGTGACTAATAGCACAAAACCCCTCTTTCCTGGCTTTATCCATTGTCCAGGTGGTGTGACCAGACAGGTGGATCAAGAAGCAAAGCAGAAGGAAGTCTCATGCTCTTACCACACTTGACCATGCCACAGCAATCTCTGCCTGTTGATCATAGACTACGACAACAATTTTGGAAGATGATTCACTCCAAATACAGTCACATTTGCATCCTAGACCAGAGGCAACTTTTGTTATAAGAAACTTCAAGAGTGGGTTGAATTGGGGTTTCGTCCCCAAGACCTGACTGCTTAGACCTTAATTCCCCTTTGGCCAAGTTACTAAGCCCTTGGCAAGAAAAAGATACTTGTGCAGAGCATGACCTTAATTAGCTGGGGTAGCATTTGTTTTTTTCTCAGCCTTCATTATTATAATATTATACATAGGGTTTTTCATTTGTTTGCCAGGCAACTTATTCCCCTAAGATTAGTCTTTTTCTAGTCAAGCAGTTTAAAGCTAATCACAGTTGTTATTTTAATCTGTGCTCACCATTAAGAATTCTTGCAGAGCTATTTTGCTTGTTAGCAATTATGGTCTCCCAATGGAAGTTCATGATTACAGCAGAAGCAACCTGTTTAATACTTGGCACCTCCTTAGTACACAGGCATTAAAAACAGGAGCGCAGAAGCATGCTAATACTGCTGAGGAAAGTAGAGCAAACCTATTTGACAAACTCTTTTGAAAATACAGCACTGGAGAAATACCATGCAGTTCTCATGTACATTTCTGGTCCCTCCCCTCTGTGTTTTACATTCCTGTAATGAGAAAGTGCTGCTGAGCCTTCATTCATTTGTTATATGATGGTCATGTCTGAAATGTGGCATATCCTCATGCTTTCACAAAGGCAGATTAAAGGGCTTGTCCTGATTCCAGCAGCCCTACTAATAAAATTCCTGGAAAGGTCTTAAGACCAGGGTCTGACCCTTGCATGTTCAGGAAAGCATCCTATGCTGAAATACAACTTCTTTCTAGTGTTAAGAGAATTGGTGATTGCTGCCACTGATCTATGTGTCAAGACTTAAAAATTATTATGGGCTGTCAAGGTCAATTAGCAAAGATCGCAGGAACACATTTTTGCTTCTTGTATTGATTGTCCATGTGATTCTGACATAAAAATTATACATAGTAATACCAATTAGCTGACTTAAAGCATTCAATGACTGTGTAAGAAACAACACTGCAAGGGGATCCCCCACCTCTGACCCAATTCTGTCCGCTTTAACATTATTTGCAGGCGGGATAGGGCAGAGAAATCTAAAATAATCTTTTTTTCAAGCTGATAATACGCAACTACTATAGTGCATTGCCTCCAGTGATAAATGTTGGTGATTTACATCAACAGGGATCAAATTTGTCTCACATTAGATAAATGTGTTTTGTTAAAACTTGACCAATGGGGGAACCACTGACAAGTCAAATATGCTATAATTTTTGTCATTCTTCATGTGAAAGTAACTATTGTAAAACGTTCAGTATAAGAAAAGCTATGCTAATGAAGTCTGCATCCTCACAAACTAGTGAGGTACCTTCATTCATTGTTGTCAAGGTTTTAGGAACAAGACATCTGAAGCTGGGCTAGATGTCTGTTCTGATAGAAAGCTGTAAAATGTGACCTAACCATAGTCAGTTCTCCTGGGACGGCAATTACAGCAATAAATGTTCCATAGCAGATGCTAATGCCATGTATAAACAGTCATCCCCTAAACTGAAAAGAAATTTTGGCCCCCACATGTCTTTTAGGGTCCCATTGTACGTGTGGAAATGTAAAGGAAATGTAAAATTGATATGCACACCATGACATCGGCTTTAGTCTCCTCTGCCTTAGCCTGGCCCCTATAAATCTGTCCTGGCTGTAAGTAATGCTGAAGGAGCTAAATGGTCACAATTTGTGTCTGTCGTTTTTATTAGCTCGCCTGGAGTAAAGGGGGGGTTATTGGTCAATGTCAGGTTCAGTGCCCAGTGACCCACTGGGTTAAAATCATGGTAGTCACAAATCAAGAGCATAATGAAGTCTGAGAAGAGGGCTATGCTGATTTATTAGGACATCTGTCTGGCTCTAGACAGCCAAGTACTGCCCCCGTGTAGTGCCAGCTATTAGCATAATCCTCGCCATGAAACTTCTTAGAGATGGAAGAGAGAGAAATAAAGTGTTCAAAGAAGACCGGCAAAACCAGAAGGCTTTTTCTTGTAGTGCTCATTTACAAGTCTTAACTTTTTATGCCAACACCCCACAAAAAGAAGAATAAAATAAATTAATATTAAAAATAAATCACTGCTTTAAGTTTTCCAAACCCACTGAATTTTCAGAACACATCTGAATGTCTGTTCATAATAAAGTCATTACCCCTGCTACTTTTCAAAGACTTTTTAATGTTTTAAATTTTTATTATTCATTTATATTTAACCACAGTGGTGTCATCTGCACATAATGTTATCACCTTCATTCTTACAAAACTAGTCTCCTGAATTCTGTAATCTTACATGAAAACTTCAGATTTTTTTTTTTGCCAATTGTTTTGGCTACTTTTTTTTTAGAAAAGCAAGAATTAAGCATAAGCTTTCTGAGTTTTCCCTATAAATAAGACTTAGTCCATATCATAATGTTTTCTGCTGTAAATGCTGTAATACTACTTTATATCACATAGGTCAAGAAGTTTGTGAGGTACATACCAACTAGTACTGGCATGTGCAAAGTTAAGGTTTTTTGTACATGAGAGGCATTCAGCTGAGAAACCAGACAGATCATTATTTCTCCCTTGATCAGAACTAAAGTGAAATAGGCATCAGAGTATGAACATTAAATTATTCCTCGAAGATTACTTTATATTTGACTATATATTTAAGAAGATTGTCACTGCTCATATGTTTTTTAGAAAAAAATAAGTTAAATAATGCATTTAAAAAAAAATCCTGTGAATGTTTAAAGAGTTTCACCACTGTTATTATTCCATTTCCTCTGTATTAAATGTTATCTTAGGGGTTAAGCTCATAATTATAAAACCATGAGATAGTGAGTAGTCAATAAATACATGCTAAATACTTCAAAAATACAAAGTACAAGCCAATGCTGTTGTACAAAGCTTTCTAGACCAGCTGTGATAATAACAATTCTGTACAAATGGAGAGTCTGGGAGAATTAATTTTAAAATAATCAAGATATAATTAACTCATTAAGGCTGTGAGACTTCTGAAGGCTTCTGAAGATTAGGTAATTTCTTTTCTAGCTTTTAGCATTACAGCTGCTGTTGTAAAGAGGGAAACTATGTCTGGAATGAAGGGAGGACCCTTTTGCAAGAGCTGAGGACCTACACTCATGAGAAGATGACAAGTACTAGACCAGAGGGCAGGGAGGTTTGCAAGGTCCTACACCCACCTTACAGAGGGACGCAGAGTTTGAGCAGTTCTTCAGAAGTGCTCATGAGGTTAAGAAATTTGCTGGAGGCAGCACAGAAACACCCACTAGCATGGGGCTTTGCTTGAACCAGAGTGAACCCTGCTTAGCTTGAACCAAAGTGGACTCCGGGCAACATGAACAGGGAAGAAAGAAAATCTGGACTATCAAGAGCACACCAAAACTTTAAACCTGTGTTTATTTTAGGTTCAAAACTCTCAATTGCTCATGCTATGCTGACTTTTTGGCTGTAGTTTGTGTGCCATTCAGTGAAAACACTTTTAGTCAAGCATATAAAACAATTTGCTAAATTCAGTCCAATGAATCTGAAGCAGAGTTAGAATCCACTGCTTAGAAACTTTAACATGAAGAAACCTGTGTGCATGTGTAACTGCCCTGATTAGCAAAGGCAAGATTCAACTTGTGTCTCGTGGCCTACTTATTTCATTAGGTAAGATTTGGTAGTCTGCAAAGAATTAAAAAATGGGGAAACAGAATACCCAATCATTTATTTGAACTCAAGAATGAAAACTATGGGATGCAGGATTTTTTCCAAAATAGCAACATAAATAAATGTGTGTGTGCGTAGCACTTGCCTCCATAAATTCCAGCGTTGTTCTTCCAGCTGAGTCACTAAATGCTCTATGTACTTGTTGGAGTCCATATATTCCTAAATGAAAAAGGATTCAAAGGTTAGTTTTTCAATGTGCAAAGCAGTTTGTGGAGTCCACTTCCATTTTGCTCCCAAAGTTATCCCAAGGACGTAGAAATCACAGTGGTGTAAAAAACTAGATTAAAGCCACACTGGGATTCATACCATGTGAACAGGGCAGAGCCCAATGAACTTTTCAGAGATTATTTGAGGGGAAGACAAAGGGCACTGAGGATACACAAGCAGCACAAATGAATTAGTGTACATATAACTACCTATCCATAATCTAAGACCAGAATAATCTTCCCTGGATCCAGGCTGAAAAATAACTTCTCAGTAATGCAGTCACCGTTTTGGTGAACATTTTGTTTACTTTAGATATAAATCAAAGTGAACTGAATATTTGACTCAAAGTATGAAAAATATTATAGCATGTACCCTATTTGAAAATGAAGCTATAATTCAGCTCCTCTATAATTTTCCAGTTCAACTTTTGCAGATGCTGTAACTTGCAATATAAGCTATTTGAAAGCCCCTGTACTTGTGTTGAGACAGGATTTCTGATTAATAATCTCAATCACATGAACAATTCAGATTTTTTTCTTGTTGAAGCCTACGCTTTAAAGTCAATGCAAAGAGATGATGTTTATTCTCAGCAGAGAAATCTATCAGTAACAGAAATATGCCACTTCATTTCCAGGAGAAAGGCAACATCAGTGTTATTTATATCAAATATTTCAGAATGAACCCACAGAATAACATGATATGATATGATATATTTGTATGACAGCAGTACCAACACAGTCACATTACTATTATTCTGAAAGCCTATCTGTAATAATATAACTCTCCTGAAATATCTCAGCAAAGCAAAAATATGTCTCAAACCTCATACTTCAGGAAATAACAAGTATTGGAGTACTATTTGGAAAAGAATCCATCTTCACTTTCTGGAGACAAAAGCTCCATTTTTATAGCTCCACTGTTTTACCTTTGGACTCATCACAAAAACACTTTGTGGGGTCCTTCTTTGTATTAGGAGTTGTTTCTTTACTATTACTATTTTTTTTTTGTGTACAATATTTTTTACTACAATGAATCTGGCATAAATTAGTATTAATACCTTTACATCTTTTTAATGTAATATTAAACAATATTCCTGATTTATTCATCAGTGCACTTTGCCCTCCAGGCAAAGATAGGATCAGCAGTTCTATTCTGCATAATTCTACCACAATAATGTAAAAAACTCATTTTGAAGCAATTTTCTCAAAAATATTGTCTAGAAATAAAGACAATGGGGAAAAAGAAAGCAATGTTTTTATCCTACATGACTGATGCTTTAACGTTAAGTTTTTCCTGTGGCAAATCAGAAATGTGATTCTGTTTCTCTTTAAAAACCTGCAACTCGGGAGTATGTGATCTGTCAGTGTGCAAAAGTGGTGTAAAAAAATCAACCATGATTTGATCAGATTGTGGTTAGCAGAACCTCCTTTCTTCTGGCACATTCAGGTGCCAGCTGTGTCCAAAACAGGCTGTCTGCTTCAGCCAAGGTGGCTGTTCCCAAGCCCTGCTCTTCTCTGTTATCATCTCTCCCAATAAGCCAAATTCTGCAATCCCTGGACCAGTACCCAGTGTTATCATTTTGTCAATGTGAAGCAAACAGCAAACAGTCACTTGAGATTTAGAGCAACTTTGTGATTTATAATAACCTGGCACATTCGGTGATAGCAGAAAATGTGAGTAAACCCCCAAAGTAATCACACTTGTTTATGGTTCGACTCAATGACCTTGAAGGTCTTTTCCAACCTACATGATTCTATGACTCTGTGTTCTCAAGGACAATATATACAATTCAGTAAAGTACTGACATTTCACAGTACCCAATAGATCACATTGAGAGGGGTAATATAAGTATTTTATGTCTTCCTTGGAGCTATGTCAGACAAATGTTTGCACCATGTAGGCTTTGAGTAGCATGGCTAATTATGGAGTCTGAAAAACTACATGGACTGTCATTTTCTGAGGTGAGCAGAAGGCTTCAGGAGTTTGCATTACTGGAAAGAGGATCCAAGTGACTCACAGATACATGAGAAAAATACCTTTTCCTTATCAAAACAGACACCAGATCCAATAACTGAGTAAGGATAAGAATCATTCAGGCAGACACAACTGGTACTTATACTAAATATTATTAAGACAAATCAATCAAACAGGAGAGAAAGGCTGTGAGAGCACAGTGGCCCCAGGGTTTCAAAGGGTTACAATTCTGCCCGTTCCCCTGGAAGGCTGGACACTGAACACCTGCAAAGCAGGAGTGGGTAAGGCTGTGTAAGGCCAAGTGAACATTTACAAAATGATGCAGCATTTTTAAATTGGAGTTGGAGACTCCAAATTCGTGCTTTTTATACATTTGAAGACATTACATTGCAATTGTGCTGGTTGTAGAATTGCCATCCACGCTGTTAGTGACAATTGGACCAGACCTTGGCAGCTTATGCTGTGCTGGCTTGGCTTCGAGTCCCACTGCATCCTCCAGCAATTCCTCCCAGCTTGCAGGATTACTGACAAATTCATGATTTTAAAAAAAAATTTTTAAATATATCCTTTTCAGAATAATAAGTGAAACCTGTCCCTTTTCTTCTCAATTAGTTAGCTTCCAGCCAGGAGAATTTCACTCCTCCATCTATCCTCCTGTGATGGCATATAACTCCACTGTTTTAAGGAAAAAGCTTTCTGTAATACATTTAAATGCAGTAGAAAATGTTTCTAACAGCTGCATGCATTCTGGCACACACAAGGAGTTGGTATGCACATGTCACATACCAGCTCATCTAATTGAGACCATTAGAGAATTGCTTTGCCCAAATTGTCACTGGTTTGAGCTGAAGCACAGGCCTACAAATACACCTAAGTATGTTTTTTGACAGAACTAAATATCTCACTTTGCAGTGCTTTGTTGTTTTGCTATTTTTTTAATTTTTCTTTTCTTTGTTAGCTGGACAGCTGTCAGGAAAAAACAAGGAAGAGAAAGGAAATGAAGTGCCTCCACTGAGGCCCAGGATCCACTGCTCCATATTTTGGTTGGTTATGTGGGTATTTGTTCTGGCATATCCATGTTGTTGTGCTGGGCAGGGTATCAAAAATTACACGGCCCACAGAACATTTTCCCATCCATTGTTACCCAGCAAACCCTTAAAGCAACCTTAGGCTTTACAGCTCAGGAGTCTCTCTCTTTGGACGCTGGAGGTGATAAATTCAAGCTACAGAAATGGCTCGTAGTCTCTGCCCCTCTCAAGGAACTTGCACAGCTTGGTATCAAAGAGAGTTTAATGAGCTTAGCGATATGTGAAAAGGATTAAGGATACCAGCAAATCACTTGATTACGTACTTAATTCAATAGGGCTACTCACGTGCTGAAAGCGACCACGTGCTTTGGTGCTGCACTGGGCAGGGGGCACGGGGAGCTGGGCAGCACTGGGCTGGGACTGGGCCACCCTGCAGCAGGGACAGCCCAGCTCCCCCAGACCCACACACCTCAGCCAGGCACGCAGGGACACGGCAGCTCCCCCAGACCCACACACCTCACCCAGGCACGCGGGGACACGGCAGCTCCCCCAGACCCACACACCTCACCCAGGCACGCAGGGACACGGCAGCTCCCCCAGACCCACACACCTCAGCCAGGCACGCAGGGACACGGCAGCTCCCCCAGACCCACACACCTCACCCAGGCACGCAGGGACACGGCAGCTGCCCTGCCTGCTGCGGCTCTGCCTGTCCTCAGCAGGCTCCCAGCAAAGGGCCCGGGTGCGTGGCTGAGATGCCTGAGCTGTGCAGAAAACGGGGAAATTGGGACACACACACACACACACACTAGCCTGGCGCTCATGTTCCTGCAGACCAGTTTGAAGCAGGGCTGGGAGGTAAATGCCCTCTTCAGCCCTGCAGAGCCTGAAGCATCCCATTCCCCTCTGGCACATCTAACTCCGCTCCCGGTTCGCTTAGGATGGACACTGTGCAGACGGCCCTAACGCACTGTTCCAAAACACTGCCCCTTGATTCCCCTAATATTTGTACTTGGAAGCAGACAGGAAAGCACCAGCATGGATTCAGGCTCTTGTGCTTCACAGAGGAAGACGCTGGTCACTGGGGAGTAGACAAAACCACCAAATGAACAACCTGATAAGCGCACAGAGAAGTTCCTCCGAGTGTCTGGAGCCGTCCAGCCCTGGAGCCAGGGAACTCCACGGAGAGCCCAAAATCATCTGCTACAGTTCAGAAAGTCGCGTTTTCACAGGGAAAGGTTATTAGAAATCAAACAACAACAAAGCTGTCTGCAGCCAAACAGCAGACTGTTGCAATTAGGAAACGACGTTAACAAAGCAACAAGGGGGACATGTAAGCTGTTACACTAAGTGTGGAGACACAAGTCATTTTTGAAGGATCTTGGAAGAGTGCCCTGGGGTGAAGCTTTAGATCTAGGGAAAGTGACTTCAGAGACTATTATAACTTTTGTAAAATATCTATTTTTGTTTTCATCCTGCTGCATAAGCCTCTGATAGAAAATAGACTTTTTTTCCAGCAGCCAAAGATGACACACACATATATATATACATATATTTATATAAATGTATTCTTGTCTCGGCAGTTTTTCATGTCTGAAAGCAGTACAATTGAGAATTGAGTGAGCTATCTGCTGCACACTAAAATAAGGTATATAAAAAAAGATAAAACCTCTTTGGATTAGTATTTTTGTCATTCTCTTCAATACCACACCTGGATAGACTGCTTACCTTTGGTCCTAAATAGCAATGAAAGCTAAACCATGTGGCTTAAAAAAAGATCTCTAAAAACTGCCATCATTGCTGATTTACTCTTTTCCTACCTGATCTCAACGTGTTATTTAAATTGTCAGTTTAATTAAAAACTGACAGGAAAGTGTACATTGAGAGCCTCTGCAATGGAGCAGAAGGCTGGCAGGAGCCCTCATGCACGTTACAAAATTATGGTAAAACCAGTAATCATTATCTTAATAAATATGTTGAGCAAATTTCTTAATTGTTCAAAATCACTAAAGCCTCAGTGAATAGTTCATATTACATCTCAGCTGCAGGGATTAAAACTGATTTACCAACTCATCTGAACTAGTTGTTTTCATAAAAAATCAGCTGGGTTTTCCTCCTGCTGCTGCTGCTTGGCTTCCGCTTTGCACCCTGTTAACTGGCACTCTCCACAGACAGCAGCGGAGTTTAATAAAGCCTGAAATAGCACAAGCTTGTTAACTGATGGGCATATTCTGCACCCCATGCTCTCTGAATACAGGGATGCAGGGATATTTCCCAGAGGAACGCTATCCAGATCTTCAGCTGGCATACAGAGCCCCACTGCAGTTGAGTTTTTGCCGATTTGTCCCTAAAGAAGTTCGGGCTCTGGTATAAGCACATGGGTGCCCCCACTACTCAGTGACACCTGATGTTCATGTTCTTCCCACAGGGGGAAGAGAATGGGGAGAGAGAGTGCTGTAGTTTTAGGCTGTTTTCCATCAGCTTATAAAACCTTCTGTTTTCCAAGAGGACATTTTCTACCAGCAATTCTCTTGGCTCAGGCAGGCAGGAAAGATGTATGGACCACTATTCTGCAAGGGCTCTTCCCTGCCTTAGTAGAGGTTTTTCTCACCTTCTTTGGCAAAAACCACAACCACCACCATTCAGGTTTCCAGATGCTTGGCTGCTTTGGATAGTTATAAATAAACAGATTTTTTTGTACAAGTGCCTTTCACTCCAAAAATTTAGCATTGCTTAGGCCTGAAAGTCTCTATGCAATTATCAGGCTATGGGAAGTTTGTAATTTCTACCAATTACCAGGCAAATTATTCTATTTGGCTATGTAAGGAAAGGAAACTGGACATTTTGTCTAACAGGTAAATCTATGCTATTTTTAGCTGATTTTCATTCCCCAAAAGAAGTATATATCAGTAAAAGTGAATACAAAGCATTATCTGGAATTTATTAGAATCAGCTTGAACTAGAAAAGGATGATATCATAGCAAGAAAGTTTGCATTCATTAATCATGGAGCTTTGAATACCAATTAATAGCTTCCTCTCAGCAATATGTAAGAGGAGGTGTCCCCTACAGCATCCACAGGTGGATATCCTTGATTTGCCTTTGGGGCCAGAAGAGTCTCCAGAAAGGCTGAGTGTCCATGGATACCCATCTAGCCTGAGGTTCAGGAGGCTGCTTAGGGCCCGATCCTGGGCAGCAGGCAGGGAATAGGAACCACAGCACACGCAGACAACAGTGCAGACTATAGGCTGTGCTCACCCCTGCTAGTCCCAGATGAAGGAAAAGCACCAAGAACTCTTTGAGGTTCTGAACTCCGAAAAATCAACAAGCAGCATTGGAGCAGCCAGAGATTTCAGCAGGAAATTGGAAAAACCTGCCTTTTTGCGAGGAAGAGGAACAAATATGGACAAGCTTGTTGTACCAGAGCACCCTGACAGTGTCTCCAGGGCAGGTTTGGGGCTGCTCTCCCATTTACTGCAGCCCATGGAAAGTTCTTGTCCTCAGTGAGTATGAAACCTTCTGTATAGTGAAATACAAAACTAACAGAGTGAGGCTTAGCACAGTGGTAGGTGTGACAGTTCCTGGCTGTTTGAAGTTATTGATGGCCATGTGTGAGTTAAGGAGGTGTCAGAGTGACACAAATGTTTATAGCCCAGCAATTGCACAAATGGAAAGGTGACAGTGTTATTTAGGGCAACAGGAATTTGCAGTAGCTAAAGCAGACATTTAGGGTTTAAAAAAAAAGAGTGCTAGAAGATGTGCAGATTTTATGAGTTTGCTGCTACATAGTGTGTATATTTACATGAAATAATTAGCTGTAGTCTTGTTTATGTCAAATCCAATTTACATTAATAAACTTCACCCAGCAAAGATGCGGATGCTGTACGAAAATGCCCAGAAATGTTAGCAGCCATAAAAATGCAGAGTAAACACTTGAGCATTTAATTAATCAATTTTTGACATTACCAAGTAATTACAATTTCTGAGTCATTTCTGTGATGTTTTTTGTGAATATAAATTAGCCATAACACATGGAAGAACTGCTGATGGGAGGCATTTGACTTACGTAGACATATGGTACTTGCATGTGACTCCTACTGTCTAAAGACAGAGTTATAACCAGGATAGAAAAACATTCATAGGATCTATTGCAGAGTTGTGGAAATTGAATTCTGAAGTTATTACAGACGTTTGGGATTCACAGATAAAGACACTTCATTCTTGGAATGTATAAGACTTTTTAACTGGAATAACCAACAACAAATACCTCAGGGCCTGAAGTTTTCTCTACCATTTTCTTTAATTGCTTTGTTATCACTTGTCCTCACATTTATACTGCCAACTTCTGATGAGGAACAATATACATACCCACAAATCAAGCCTATCTTCATATGGTTTTATTTATAAGTAAAAACAACCTAAATGAAAAAAACAGTAGATCCTCATTTGTTCAATCATTAAAAGATCAAGGGGGGGAAAAAAGAAAATTTACAATATATATCACAGAATCGTACTGTGGCCGAGTTTGGAAGGACCTTGAATACCATCTAATTCCAAAACTCCCTGCCATGGACAGGGACACCTTTCACTAGACCAGGTTGCTCAAAGCTCAATCCAACCTGGCCTTGAACACATGCAGGGATGGGGCATCCACAGCTTCTCTGGGCAACTTGCTCCAGTGCCTCCTAATAGCTATTCTAACCTACTCTCTTTCAGTTTGAATCCATTCCCCCTTGCCCTGTCACTACACGCTCTCATAAAAAGTGCATCTCCATCCTTCTTGCAGGCTGCCTTCACATGTATAAGATATGTGAATGTAACGTTAAAAGTCCAACACAATGCTATAGACATATCAATCTGACAATCCCAAAATATGTCCAAGCATCAGTGGAGAAAACAAGGTGAGAAAGGGTTCTGAGGATTTCCAGCTTCCAACTCCTGCTCTAAGAACAAGGATAAACATGGGGTTTAGCAAAACCCAAATGACCAACCCTTTAGGGTTTGTATGGATGGAAAACAGGGAATCTGGAGATGAGCAGAGAGAAGGTGATGCACTGCACCAGAGGCTGGGATCCCTTTTCCATGTGGGTTTCGCTTGCTTTGTCCTACCATTCCTCTTTTGCCCACCTGCCACCACGCTCTGCTCTAGCCACAAACTTTTTCACACAGAGGAGGAAACTTCTTATAGCACATTTTGAAAATTAATCTCTATGTCAACAGCTCTGTTTGGAATGTCTCATACGTACCTATCTATAGTCAAGAAAAATTTATCTCCAAGTTAATAAGGTAGCATTGCTCAGGAAATCTCAGAAGTCACTTCCAGCACTCTGCCTCATCCTTTGTATGGTGACTTTAGTGGAACTACTTACATCCATCTATATCATCTGCATGATGCATAAACACACTGAAAAATGATGGAACATGCAAATAAATATGCTCCTAAATATCCCCTGTTCATTGGTTTGCTTTTTCACTCTGTGTTTGTACAGAGAAAAAAGAAATTAATCAGAAGCTAACACACAAATATACCTCTGCATTTTCATAGTTTATTACAAACAAAGCAGGAGCTGTGCTCACAGGGAGCTCTGTCAGCTCATGGTCTGCCTCAAGCACATTTATTGTTGCTGTCATTACCAGGGCTTGCAGCAGATTCAACTTTGGGTATTGACTGATTGTAGGAGACAACAGAGTCTAAGGCATGAATCAGTTGTAAACTGTTCGAACTGTTGCCCAAATCACACTTTCTTCAACCAAAATTCCCACTAATTTCCATGACATATCCAAGGGGAAAAAGAAAAGCATTCGTAAATGGTACAGGACTGGCCCTGCTTGTAGGTATTTGAAGGTAGGCAAATAAAAAAAAAAAAAAATCTCTACAACATTCAGTATATTTTCTAGTAGGTAACACTCAGTTCAGTATGGGAGGAAGCTGACCTTCCCAGACAGTTTTGCAAAGTAGGTTTCCCATGAGGAACTCTGATCCCAGCTGCTGTCTCTCTGACAGCCACCGACTGTCGCCGCTTATAAGATGAGCTCCCAGTCCCTCACAAAACAGAACCTGATTTTCTGGGCCAGGGGATTAACCATAAGAAGTTTGGCATTTCCAAAGTGGTGTGTAGGCCAGACAGCATCATGTGATACTGGTTGGAGATAAACTTTTAGTGTGTAGTGTAGGGATTTAGTGAAAGTGGATTTAGTGGAAGGAAAATGTTTCACTGTAATGGTAAGCTATAAGCAGACAGTTCGGTAAAGTCCCAGAAAAGAAGGAAGAACTGGAACATTTGTGTCAGCAAACAGCATACACTTACGTTGTGTAGGCCTGTTAAACTCTTAAGCCAAAGCAGTGCCTTTAGTTATAGCCACTAATTCCCAGTAAATTCTGGGTGGAACCAAAAGCACAAAAGCACTGCAAGGACAATTTCTTGCTGGGTTGCAATTCTAACCCCATTATCCCCACTAATGCTATAAACACTTACAGCCATAGATACCAGTCTGGGATAGTGGCAATTTGTATTGGCAAGATTAGAACACACGTGGACTAAATGGGAGATGCCCAGTGGCCCCACAGAGTGGTGGCTCGGATGCAGTTCCCTGCAGCAGTGGTTTCTTAGGTGAGGGCAATGTTCCACCTCTCCCGTCTGCCTCGGTGATAGGCACCATACAGCAGCCTCTGGGCCCTTCTGAAAGCCAGAAAGAGCTGTGCACCAGCAGAGGAGGGGAGGATAAAAGTTTTCAGTGATGGAAATCCAAGAGCTAGAGCCATGTTTCCAAAGGAGCTCTGAGGCACAGAGAAGGGATCTTGGGGGACAGCCTTTACTGACCTGCAGACAGAACAGGACATCATGCACTTTGGTGAATATGGATGCCAGCTGTTGAGTTTAGGAGTAACTGAGCCTAATGTAAAGACTTCCTTAAAATAGAAATTGGTAGTTTTTACTCTTTGCTTACATTGCAAAGAAAAACTCCCGCTTCAATTCCCACATAGAACAATTGTATTAATAGTCATTATTTCTTGTGCTTTTATAAGTGATCTGACACACTATTGATGGTTTGTCTCCTGAACACTCGTGACTTCAGCATGCCATGGACAGTAACTGCTAAATAAATACAATGACACTGCTCAATTTAATGAGAATCTATTTCCTTTTTATAAAAATTAAGGTGAACCTTTGGTTTCATTTAGCATTCTAGAATTCATGGGTACCATGTGGTACCAGTGAAATCTAAGCTGTAATTTAGCTCCTGGTTAACGCTAATCATGTCTCTGCAGTCAAATATTGCAGCACTGAATTGCAGACCCATCTCAAATGTTATGTGCCTAGAGATATTAGTTACAGTTATTGCAAAGCATTCTGTTTATTCAAATCAGACGGAAACAAACACAAACTGTAGCATGAAAGGCTTGAAAATACTTGTTTAGATAAATATTCATTGTCAGCTGCTATGCAGGATGTATAGTGACAATTCAGATTATATTACAGCTTTTTGTTTTATACACTATCTTGCCAGTTAGCATTCAAAAATGTAACTTTAAAAATACCCTGAATTTTATGTGTGAAATAGAAAGTGATATACTTAGCTGTCCTTGTTTCTTACACATGAATCTTTCAATCCACAGGGAACTTAATGTGAATTAACAGTGGGAGTATAAGCATAAACCCTTATATTTCTGGTAAAACAATTTTGTCACTAACTGCAGCTTACTGGAAAAGTTCTTTGCAATATTTAACTAAATTACATTTTAAAGATCTTTATCGTCATCAGCTGGAAAATCTATGGCAACAAATGATGAGTCCTCTTAGTGTACCCGCTGCTCTACTACTGACTTTTGGATGTTTAGACAGGGTCTCTCTCTTGGGAACCAGAGACATAGACATAATTTCCTGCAGAAGCCTTGGCTCTCACTGTTCTGAGACACAGAGGACAAATTAAAAAAACCCCACATATCAATCCTGTATCTAAAAGCATTTTTTTCACATGAGGGTGACATCCTGTTTCCAGTGTGTAAGGGTGTTATGGGTCACATTCAGCTGGAATCATGCTGACCTTGATGGAATTGACCGAGGGCATGTCAGTCCAAAATAAAGACAGATGAGATACACAAAGTAATCAGGTTTTCCTCTCTACTGTTAATGTGTGATTTTTAGAGTAATTGAACCAAGAGATTTTCAAACACTTCTTTAAAAAAGTATCATTTGCAGATAGCAATTATTTATTTTACAAAACCACCCCCAGTACGTACTGACCTCTTGCTGTTATTTAGCATTTGTTAAGCATCTCATGTTTCTGAATATTCAAAACTAATGGCAATAATTGATATACAACAGAAGGGCTGAAATACTGCATCTAAACTGTGCAGGTGCTCGGTGCATGAATCACAAACAATTTATTGTATGATCCTCACAAAAGCTGATGATTTAGATTAGTTTCCATAAGGCTTAGAATGTTAGATTGGAAATATTGAGCATATATTAAATCACAGGAGAAAAAAACCCCACCAACTTCAATAAAGTTTGATAGCTAAGAGAGGTTCCAGGCCAGAAGGTGCTTCTTACCCTCTCAAATCTTCATCATCTACACTAACATGCCCTTGAAAGGTGTTATTATTGAAAGGGTTGATTAGTGGTGAAGGCTGTGCCTGACAGAGCCTCTCACAGGCAGTATGTACAGTGGGGCAGGTCTCCCAGGTGTCCAGCCCCCACCTGGGCATGTCTGCAGAAGTGGTAGGGATTTCTCAGCTCCCACTTCTCCCATAAAGAGAAGCCTACCATCTAAGTGTGGGTTTTGGTGCTACAGACATCAAGGCAGTCATAAAACTGACCCGCTGCACCCACTGAGCTGTACCCATGTAATGCTGTGTGGCTTTGCTGTGAGAAGTGCTGAGCATCTGCAGGTCTCATTCATGCTGCAGAATTAAACTTATCCAGGGGAGGAAAACTAATTTCCAAACTTTAGATACAGTCCTTAATCATTCATTTAAAAAGCGTTTCTGTAGCCATCAACTTGACAGTATTGAAATGAAAAGACTGAAAATCTCTTGTTTTCTAATAGGAAATGTGTTCAGGGATTGGCATTTCACATGTATAGAAAAATTTGCAATAATCATATCCTGATGACAAGTCTAGAAGAGGATTTACATCTAACAGGAATGATCTAATTTATCTTTCATACCGTAATACCCAGTGGCTATTGTGAACATTCTAGTATGAAGGAAATTAAAGACACGCAAGAAAATTAATGTTTTAAGGGAAAGCCATATGCTCCATTTAACTCTTCTTTTGACTGTCCACATAATGTAATAAGTTAATTTGCTTCTTTTCATATGCCTAAGCAATAGAAATAACACTTTTCATAAATCACCTACCAAAGCTTTAAGAACAAAAGCAAGCTAATCAGTATAAAGTGTTTGATTTACTTCTGTATAAATATGTACTTCTGCAATTTCCCCCTTGAAGAAAAAGCCCTTACACTGAGTAACAACCTTCCTCCTCTTCTCCTTTCCAGCTTTTTCTGCCTGGGTATCAAACACCTCAGTACACAACAGTACTGACCCCTGGTCGTATGGGACTCAGTGGAAATCTTGTCCCAAACTCGTGTGATACAGTCACTGTTTGGATGTGGAGACAGGGGCACACTGAAAGCACGGCAAATGCTCTGAGCAGGAGGGTGCCTCGACCCTTCATGATTGAAGACTTCTAGGGAAGCACTCAAAAGTTTTGCTGGTGAGCAGGGCCATTTCTCTTGTCTCACCACCCTTTCTTCCAAGAAATCTTTAGAATTCTGAGTCTTATAAAAGAAATGTGTTCCACCAAAAGGTTTTTGTCGTAGCAGTGAAGGAATAGGGTCTTAAAGAGAAGGCCTCCTCCATCCCTGGAATATGGCCAAGGCCCTAGCCCTGGCATCTCAATCAGTTCTCCCGCTGTGGTTTCTTCTGATGAGGATGCTCAGGGTAGGATTTCAGATGATGCCTAACCCTGCAGTGCTTATGTAAACAAATACATCTCAGGGCTTGGTATGGCCTGAGTCTTTCAGTCCAACCACTTTTGCCTGTGTCACTCCAGCTGTTGAAAGGAGAAGCACAAATCACAAAGGAATCAAAACAGCACAGGATTAGATCACAGAATCACAGAATATGTTGAGTTGGAAGGGACCTACAAGTCCAGCTCCTGGCCCTGCACAGGACCCTCCCCAAGAGTCACACCACGTGCCTGAGAGCACTGTCCAGACACTTCTTGGACTCTGCCAGGCTTGGTGCTGTGCCCACTGCCCTGGGGAGCCTGTTTCAGTGTCCAGCTACCTTCTGGGGGAAGAACCTTTTCCTTATATCCCACCTAAACCTGCTCTGACACAACTTCAGGCCATCTAAACAGCTAAAGATGTAGGTAGCCACCTAATGAAATTTTAATGAGAATGTGCTCATTCTGCTTCCTTGGAGATTTCTGAAATGCCTCTAGACTTTTTGTAAATTTTCAAATCTGTCTCCCTATTCCTTCCTGTGTATCCAACCAGCTTTACTTTTCTTTTTCTGAGAGGGGGAGGGCGAGGAAGCCCAGCATATAAATTCCTTTCCTTTGATACTTGCATTCATAGCACATAAGGTAAAAAAACCCTTCCTCTGTACATATTTGAAAGACACAATCAGTTATGTGGATAGCTGAATTTCCCCCTTATATTAGTTTGCATTCACACATCAGATGCCTGGGGCCAGAAGGACATGCTGAATATGAGAGTATCTGTCTAGCCACAAAGTAAATATGGTGCACAGGAGGATTAAGACAAGGCAAACGAGTCTGCTATTTCAGACTGCAAAACTTTTCAGGCTCTCCTGCAATGCCAAAAAAGTGAAGAAGTTCACAGGTATTATAGGATTGATCTCCATCCTGGGGGAAACTGAGTTACTGAATAAGTCCCCTTCCCTGAGTCATTCTGGCAAGACCATGGCAAGATGTGCCCAGTCCTTCCAGCCCTCTAGCCTGATTACATCCATCTCCCTAACATGAAATCCAAAACATCCCAAGTGTGCATGTGCATTACACATACTCACACACACATGTACACAAAAAATAAGCTAATTGTATTTAGTGCAGATCCAGTGACTTAATCTCATGGTCTAGAAAACGGGAGGGGCCCTTTCCATAAGAGAGTCACACAGTCAGCTCCAGCAACACCTCAGGCACAAGGGATTTTTTGCTGCTTTGGCAGATTGCACTGCCTGTGCTAATATGTATCAGCTGATAGATCTCAAGCCATATTGAATTGTTTTATCTTTTGAATTTTGATGAAAAAACCCTTTAGATTATTTGTCTTCTAAATGCTCCTGATTAGAGCTTCTTCTTTCAAATACAATACTAAGTTATTAATCATGGCAGAGTTTTCTGCTTTCCACAAATCAATACTTATTCATTTGGCCATGATTAGTGTTATATGGGGAAAACCTTTGTTTTAAAATAGGCAGCGTTCAACTCTTAATAGATATAGTACATGGTAAATGTAGCTTGGAATTGGAATACTGTGGAGATGTACTATTCCCCTGGAAGATCTGAGGATTTCCTTCTCATCTAATTTTTAATTTATAGCACTGATATGCACTAACTGCTTTATCTGAAAATGGTTATGCACACCAAAGATATGAGACAGATATTAACATCTATCAAGTGGAAATTCTTGAACTTGACTGCAAATTCCAGAAGTATTTCCTAACCTATAATCTATATGGGAGCATTAATTAGCTTCACAATGTTTGTTTGCATCCCTTCAAAGCTTGGAAAGTTGGCAAAACAAGCTGTTTTCCAGTGGATAGCACTGCAATTCCAGTGACACCTGAGTATAATACGGGACTGGATTTCACAATTTCTACCACCAACTTACATTATTCTTTTTATCACCATGTGTTAGCTGCCAGAGAGACAGGCAGACATGGAGCGCAGCTACACCTCTGGCCAGCCCAAGGTCAGAGAAAAACCTCGGTGTAACTGAGGCTGAAGGTAGGAATGAGCTTGGGAATGAATTGTGGGTTCAGGGTCCATATGAACAACGTCAGAGAAAGGGATGCAGTGTGATATCAATATCAGATATTCAGTAGGAGAGATATAATACTCTTACTATCAATTAAGATGAGAGAACAACATGTGTCTCCATTGCTAAATGTGAAGAGTGGCATCAAAGCCCTTTCTGTGCCCAGTCTGTCTCTGGACCATCCCATGGAGCTGCTGTTTGTCCTCATGCTGCTTGAGGCACACAAAAATTCTCCCTGCTCAGCTGATGTGTGCTACCCAGGGCAAAAACTGCAAGGAAATGGAACAGTAAAGAGTTCACACCATTCTTTGAGCTTGGAAAATTTCACCTGTCAATTAGTGCTTCAATTTTGTGCACTTAGAGGCTCCCTCATGCCTGCAAACATCTTTTCCATGACACAACTGGTGACATTTCCCATCTCCTTGTCTATTTTTCTCCTGTTGCTCATGTTATGACTAAAAGCAGCAGGATTATATTTTTCTCAGTGGGAAATACGTCACCTGCTGTTAAAAGGAAAGCAATTATTGTGTCTTCACTAAATCTTGGGTCTATTTGTGTAGAGCTTTGGAGCTTAAAAATATAAACATCCTGCTCTGTGCCAGTGTAAATGGTTAGGCACTTTGGAATCCCAGCTGGGATCCCCCTGGATGTCACCTTCAGAGCCTGTTTAGCACAGGGGGAGATGCTAAACCTGAGTGCCTTTCCTGTAACTGTGTCTAATCACTGCAAAGTAGAAGGGAACAATGTGCTGCCAGCTCCTGCACAGGACATCTCAAAACATCATGTTCTCCCTCTCCCCCCTTAGTCCAGGAGTCAGTTAATACTTTTCAGCTTTACTGAAACCAGATTCATGTCTGCCCTGCATTTCTGCAGTTGTTTTTGTTCCTTTTGTGTGTTTTTATGTGACCATAAACCTGTCTGACAAAGGGACAGGTATTTTATTTGCACACTGTCAGGTGCTATTTCTCTGTGCAATCTCCTGTTATCAAACAGAAAAAAGCCTCAAAATCAAAATGGGAAATAAAACATTTGCAGCTGGCCAAAAGCAATGAAAGAACCAAACTCACAAACTGTGTGTATCTACATGTGTATATTTACAAATGCATGGAAGGATGTGTAGGTGCATGCTAAGAGACAGTTTTTAATATGTAAAGTTTACTTCTCATGAGTCTATTGTTATTTAGATATTATTTTTTTCCCAGAGAAGTGAAGAAAATTTATATAAATACTCGAAGGGCAAAGAGCAGAAGTATGACTGAATTTAAGAAAAAAATTAATATTCCACTTCATAATCTTCCAATTATGAAAGGAAGTTTCTAGCACTACTGATCAGCATCTGAAGATCTAGGGAAGAGGATCTCAAATCAGTTCTAGGGAAAAGATCAGCATCCTCAGTATCAGGCATCATTTCAGTAATAAAAGAAAAGGGTTCTCAATTTTCATTACTATATGATCCCAGCCAATAACAACATCATGAAGAATTATTTTCCCTAACACAAGTTAAACAGTTGCTTGATATTTGAAATAGGGATCATCTACACACTTAGGAGGCACTGTCTATGTAACTGTGCTGTCTTAGGTGAAAATACACCTTTAGACATATTCTCATTTCTAACAAAGTATGCAAAGTGCATGTGGGAAAGCCATTTCTTCATCTGCAGAATTAAATGTGACCACGCTACTACAGAACAGTCTATTTACAGACATTTTCTAAGTATCTGTCTTATGTTGGATGGACAACAAAGGTCTAGCATGTGTTTACTCAGGTAATAATTATACTTTTGCCATCTTCTATATCCTAACAAAAATACACAAATTTTCAGTGAGTACACATTAGGGAAATTGTGGCCCTGTGCAAGCTGGCATTGAGTAGAGAGATTCAGATCATATATTCACATAATAAGTGAAGCATCTTCCCCAGTTCAGATACAGTGTGCAGGCTGCTCCTTCAACAGCAGCTGAGAACTAGTCACCTATCAGCTCTGCTGTTGAAATGCCATTAGAGGTGGAGATAAAAACCACGTTTACTTGCTGATAGTGTTTGGCAGGATTCAGAAATGACCTGAATCCTTCTGCAGTTCTGAAGGCTGAAGGTGGCATGTATTACCCACTACACAGTGTGCAGCATCCATAGTATACTCAGCTTAGCATTTAGATGCATATATAGAACACCAAAATATGCAAGGAAAACTGTACAAAAACCACTAGATTTGTGCTGGTTTTTTTTAAAAATAAAGTAAATCCCAAATCCTATTTGCAGTGTTTTGTATTATGAACAGCCTTTCCTCTGTTTAGTTTTACCCTGAGTATACATGCTGTTGCATGTACATTCAGTGTGTACTTTCCCAAATACACCAGTTCTTGCTGGACAAAATTTTGTCTGAGCTGAGAAAGGAATATTGCATAATAGACTATACGGTTTCCTTCATGTGAAAGCTTCCTTTCCTTCATTTTGCTAGAAACAAGGGCTTTTAGTATTTCACTAAATTCAAACACTGGCATGTGCATAGGTAACTCTTCAAAATTGCAGCCTAGGAACTAAATTGGTATTTAACAGCTTGACCTATAAAATCTTTACTAAGCTGTGATACAGCATATGGTCTTTGCTGAGGTGCACGAAAAGATTCAGTGATAATATAAACACCAGGCTAGCTTCTTTCTTTCCGAATCATTTTGGATAGGAGATGCCAAAATCTATAGCATATGGATGTATTTTCATTTCATTTCATTTCAGACATTTCATTTATCTTCTATTTTTCTTCTGTTTCTCTTTTCTTAAAACACACTGTAAAAACTGACTTTTAATTCCAGAGTCATTATTACACCCCCTTTTATCAGAGAATCACAGTCATTTCAGTATGCCCCGTGAAAGTTCATGAGGTTCACAATGGCTCTTGAAATAGAATTTTGTATTCTCAGCTTTCTAACTTTTCATGCCCTTCTAATGTTGAGTCACAGCTGGTATCACAGTCATATCTACAACTGATTTGAACTGGACACTACTGAAGAGAAATACTGTATTTTCCTTCTTTTGTCAGCTGTGAACAAAAATGGTAGCACACCACTAATCCTTTCTCTCAGGGCAGATGGCCGTTTGATGTATGTGCTCAGCTACAAACAAAATTCCGAAATTCATTTGGCTTTATCTTCATTCATTATGTATTATTGGTCTCTCTTCATTTAACATCAAAAGTGCAAGTAAGAGGACTGCCATTCTTTATGTTAATTGTTCGGCTGATTACTCATGAATAATAACACTTAGAATTTATATAGTTTTTTACATCTCTAAATTACTTTATAAATCTTGGTTCATCAGAAAATCTGAGACTTCTTACCAGAACTTTCTTTGTAGTAATAATGTCTAACCAAAAGGACAAAAAGCCAGTGTCACAGTGTTATTTGATAAATATTTAGTGGTTTGAGGTACCAAAGCCACTGAGTGCATGAGCTTTGATGAGGTTTTGATTTTACTCTCATGTCATAAATTCTTCTCTTCTGCATACATGGAAACAAGCAGGCTGCAAAGAGAGTGCGAAATGAAAGAATAGGGAAACATTATGCCACCAAAGATGAATTTATTGAAGGATTTTATACCACACCTACTGTTACCTGACTGCCCAATATGGGTCAAATATCAGAACAAACTTCACCTGCATGGTGCTTCTATCGAAGGTTAACTTCTCCCAGCTTCAGGGTGAACACGAGTCATGGATAAGTTGCATCTCTGTGGCTCTCCATGCTCCACACTGCTTGACAAGAACCTGCTGCTGGTGTTTGTCAGACTTTTTGTTACCAGGCTCAGGGTAATAGTCTCCCAAGTCAATACCCCACTGCCCCCAACTTACAGAACTTACTGCACCAGCTTGCTTTGTACACGCTGCTAAATTACCCAACATAATGGCCATAAGTAATGAGCCAGGGACTCAAAAGAGCACACTCACAAAGTTGTAGATGTCAACAGAATGTCCCTGTAACAAGAAGGGAAAAAAATTCAGCAGAACACTGGAGTGACATAACTCAGTGGCCCTGCAGTCCAACATGAGTGTTCCCCGATGGATGCAGGTTTGCAGCTGGCAGCCTTGGTGAGTTTTAGACCTGACATGGAATATCAAGAACCTTTCCTTTGCAAATGAAAAATTTTATATCATCTCCGTGTATTTCGTAGGAATTTTTAAGCATGGAGTTTATCCAAGGTGTTGCAAACAGAACTTTCTGTTGAAAGGAACCTATTCTCCTTTAGGAAAAATAAAAGAAATAGAGTTCATGTATCTAAATGCAGGCAGCTTATACATAGGCTTGTACGAGAATAGATGTCACTGAAGAAAACAGGACTGTCTTGAAAGGGGCCACTGTGTCACAGAGCAGTACATGGAAACATGTTCATCCTCTCCCTTTCCATAGGGAGCTAAACACACCTTCATGCCAAGAACAGATGCACAGACAGAACATAAAGAGGCCAATGCCTTTTTCAGTGCTGGCCAGCCACGATCACTGGGGCTGCCTCCTGTGTACGTGCTGGGTCTATGTGTTGTGACACATGTCAGGACCAGCTGGGCTCCTGCCAGCCCACATTAAATAGCAGTGACTCTGCAGCTTTCTCTGCCTCTGCACTGCATAGGAAAACTGCCTATGAAAATTTGTCTTCCATGGGACAGCTCACTTGAGTGTTACTTATTGTTCAAGCACCTGCCAGGCTGAAAATTCAAGGGGTGTAAAATAGAAATAATTTCTTGATATTAGTTGTACAACCAATGTGTTAACGATCATAAACCCAATAAACAATTGCAGGCTTCAAAATGTGCTGCTTAAGTGAGGCAATTAAAAGCAATGGTCCAGTGTCAGCAATAGCTTGTAGGGGCTGAATAAAATAAATAAACCTATTAAAATAAGTGGGTGCTTAACCTTAAACCTTCCCATGATGTTGGGCATTGTTTAGAGCATTTCTGTTGGTTTACAAATGACAATGTCATTGTAGTAAAATTTTTGTAATTTACTGTTCAGACGTCAAGACAACTCCAGCAATGTAAGGCAAAATACAGCCTCATGCCTGTAAGAGTAACCAGCCTAGGCTGCAGCTGCATTATTTTATAGAGCCTTTCCACTCAGTGAATCTGGTTAGAATTTGAATTAAATGCAGGTGCCACAATGCCATCCCAACATCATCTTCACATGGTGACAAGCACAGGTGTCGTGTGTTATTACCAAAGTTAAAAGCAAGCTGGTGCAGAAAATATAAAGGCTCTTCCTTATCTGAACTTCTTCCCTATTCCTTTTTTATTTGCTTAGGAGCAGCTTGATAGGAAACCTGTTGGAAACTGCTACAGCAATCAACCAGCCCCCCAACAAGAACAATATGTCCTTAGGGGACAACTGTCAGATGATTATATTATTCAAATATGTAATACAAACCAAATGATAGGGTGTTGGTTTTTTTTTTTTTATCAGCTTTCAGAAATCCTTACATTATAATAAGTAATCTTGTTATTTTGTGATGCAGTCAAGTATGTGCAAATACAAGAATTTGTGTACATCTGTTATTTTAGAGACACCCCCCCACACACAAAAGCACATGGATTTTGCATAACTGGTACTGAAGATTTTAGTCTGGGAATAGCAACTTGGAGCATTTTGAATTAATCTGATTTTCTGTTTCCTCTATAGGTTGCAAAAGGCAGGGCTTACAAAGGCATCTCCAGTCAGATAATTAAACTTTGGAATTATGGAATGGTCACTTCCTTGAGATTAAAACCTTATTTCTTTCATGGCAATGACTGTATAAGTAGGAGCGTGTTAGGGGAACACGGACATTTGAGATGACTGCAATTTTAGGGCCATTTTCAGTCCCTGCAGGCAGATCCTTGTCCTACATTGGCAAAAAACTGCCAGAACAGAAACACAACTATGTGCAATTAGTTGTAAGATCAGGACTCAACAGAGTTTTCTAAATGAATACTTGATTTTGTAAAGCTTTCTGTCTTTCAGTTTTGGATATATCTCTGATCTTTGTTTTAAGCAGATTTTATTGCCACAGTAGTTAGAGATGTAGGTTTTCCTGTGATGTTTGAGGCACATATGCCAAAAGCCAAGTACTGAGAATGTCTCTCTCATCCTGATGGCTGTGAGTGTTAAGTTGAATATTAACATGCAATAAACCCTTATGTTTAAACTAAATAATAATTATTTAATTGACAAGATGTCTAATTTCTGTTTTGCTTTATGGAAAATGTGGTCATTTACTCCACTAAAAGTAACATGTTTGAAACAGCAGGACCACTAGCAATAGCCTTGCAATTCATCTGGACCATAAGGATTTCAAATTATCTACTTTACCAAGAACGTTTTGAATAAAAGTGGTTCCATTTTCAAATAACTATCTATTTTGTCCTTATTACAGTTAAAGTGAGTGTATTAGATGCTTGACAACACAGGAAAGGCTACAAATGAACTAACAGCCTATTTTAGCCATCTTGACATGATTAGTCTGTATCATAAATGGTGCAACATATCAATTGTATTATGATTTGCTGGAGAGCCTTGTATGTTACAAAAAATGATAGATATTTAGGCTCCTGTGCATTTTTCTGGTCTCCTGGGCTTTTACTTAATAAAAACCACGTTGCTCTAGTCATAAGCCATAACTAAGCCTGGGCTTGGGTGAGGGCTAGCAGAAGGATCCTGGGCTCCAGAGGCAATGAAGAAATGCCAAGACATTTGACATCCTGCAGTTTTTGTGCATGACTTCATGAGGATGGGCGGGCGGGTTGGGGTGATTGCAAACAGTTGAACAAATTTCACTGGGAACCCTGGGAGCTTCATAGCAGATAATAAAGTGCAGGCATTCAGAAGGAAACACTGAAGGCAGATCAGCAAGGTCTCGGGAGGGACTTTAAATTTCTCAAGAGAACCCTGTTACAAGTGAGCACACCCTTCACAGCTGACCTCTTCTGAAAGGCTTTTAATCTTGCGCTGTCCCCAGACTTCCAAGCAGAATAACCTGACAGTCTTCCATCTTCCTGCATTCCCTAAGTATTTTGTGCCAGATGATCTCTTTCTATCTCTTTAAACAAAAATGCACGAAAGACAATGCTAAAGAGAGGACAGAGCTGGAAAAGCCAGCGTCCTCTTTTCAGTAGTACTGACTACAGGCAAATTTTGCTGCAGGACTTTGAGAAATTCCTGACTCCCTTAAAGAGCCCTTCAACTTCTCTCAGGGTCTATGATATTTAAAAGGGCAGTATTGCATCCAGCTGAATCTTACCTTTTATCTAAGCATTTAAAAATTTTTGTTCATTATAAGTCACCAGTGCACTGCTGTCTCCTTCCACCAGGACAAGAACAGGGTGAACAGTAACACAGCAGCAAGATCTGCCTGAGCTGCTGCCATCAAGGGAGCTGGGGCTGGCACAGAGGAGGTGGCTCATTCCTATAAGCTCCCATTTCTATTAGCTTTGCCACTGGCAATGGTGTGGAGTAGGTTTAGGCTTTAGGCAGGCAGTGCCAGCACTCCTGGGCACTGGTTCCATGTAACTCTTTCACTGCAAGCTCAAGATTCCAGGAAGCTCAAACAGGACTCAGGTTTCAGGAAACAAATGTGACCTTTCATAAAATAAGGGGGGAAATCACAGAGACCAGTATTTGCCCGAAGATTACCTCAATCACCCGCTGTCAGTTCCAGAAGCAAAGTCCATTATTACACCTCTGCCACTGCCTGGAACAAGCTTCTACAGTGTAAATGAAAAGATTCTTATTATCTGCCCACAATGGTGATTGAAAAGTTTGCACTTTGTAGGAACAGCTCACTGCTCCCAATTGCCTCATCATTGATTTTCTCCAGGCCATGCCTCTCCTGTCACACCCCAGACAGAAAGCCTCCCTCCAGATGCAATGGCTTTTAGTGCTGCTGCAGCTCACTTTATCCCAGTGGAAATTTGCAGAGATGGGGCCAATGGAAAATCCTGTTCCCTTCTCCTTGCCAGCTCTGCCATTTGCTTCCGGCAATCCACGCCACCAAGGGCTTGATTTTTCATCAGGAAGGTAAAAACCCATTGCAGAGGACAGAGCAGAGAGAGGGTGAGACAGTGAGAGTCTCTCCGCTGACGGAGATTGGCCGTATCAGAGCTGCACACCTGCTCGGGGGGAGGCACCGAGCGCGCTTCGTCCTGCGCCTGACCAGATAGGTGTGCAGGTGTCAGTGGGAAATTAAGAGTGAGAGAACCTGAAGAGCTCGCAGGATAAATGTGATTACATTTTTAAAAGCCGCTAAACCTCCAGAGCATGAACCCTATATATATATTTATAAAGTAAAACATTTCACTCCATCCTGCTTAGGCTCAGAATTTCTTTCCCGCTGATATGCCAAAATTAGAAACACATTTTCAGAGAAGGCCTAAATCCCAAATAGATGTGTGGCCTTCAGAAAGGCAGCTCTGTCCCTACAGCCTTCTCGTTTTCATCTGAGCAGCCGTCTGTCTGGCCAATTAGATGTCTGACTATTAAAAATCCAATTTCGGGAGAAATGGTGTGATTCAGAGTGGCTGTACACTTCTCCCTCACTCACAGCAAAATACACACACTAACACCAACCCATCTGCCTCGCAACACAGAGATACAGCCATCAGCTCCTCTGTCTGACAGGCTCCAACCCAACTCTGCTTCCCTCCAAGTGGAAGGGCAGTGATAATAAGAGCATGACAAATTGATCATCTGCTGTGGCCAGTCCTTTGACTGTGCTCTATTGGCAGCCTGAATTTGTTGGGAACATGAGATTAAAGCAAATCTGAGCTTTAAAGACCAGACTGAATCACTTGCTGCATCTGCAATAACTGAGTGGTCCCTGACTGGCAAATGTGGGCTGTTGTTTTCTTTAGCTACATCCACAAAATGTCTAAAATCCATTAGAAAAATGATAAACTCACATAAATTAGTTACAGTTAATCAACATATGAAAGGTTTGCATTATACTGTGATCAGTAATTACCAGCCGTTTCAGATTCACTCTTGTGACTGTTACTTTTCTGTGACTTATCTGTGTGTGCTAAGCCAATTCATCATAGGGTAATAACAGTGCCTCAGAAGTGCCTCAGTCTACTCACTGTCTGGGATTAAACATTATCTGTTGGCCCTTTTGTAGCTATGAAAATAAAATTAATTTTAAGAAGTATTTTAAAGTAAAACATTTATTTCATAGGGCTCTGTAAACAACGTGCACTGGCATTTAAGGGAACTGAGTACACAGAAATATAGTGGCTTAAGCAAATACTTTATTCACTGTGGGCTTTTGTGACTGCTTGGCATTGTTTTCCTTTTTTGCTTCCATTTTTCTTTGAATATGTAAAAATGTGTACACATGTGAACTCAGGTAGTTAAGACTGGCTCCCCCATGTTTTCTCACACACTCTGCATATTAACCCATTTGTCATCCCCCATTACACAACCTTGTGCACCTTGGCACAGGAGCATTCTCTTCTGGGGAGAGAATAGCCCACATTTTGGAAGCTGCAGCAACAGCAGAGCGGAACTGAAGGGTTTGTCCATGAAATCCTCAAAGATCACGCACAGTGAGTGGCAGCAGACTGTGCTGAACTTTGGGAGACCTCCTTGCAACAGCACATGGTTTGGGCCCCTGTTCTCGTGTCTGCGAGATACTCAAAGCAGAAGAGAGAGGATGTGCTCAGCCTGCAAACGGTGAGAGAGCTGTCCTCCAGTTCAGAGTGAGTGCACTGGGAGGACCACAGATATTCTGACCCTTCCTCCAAGAATACAAATTAGTTTATGACTATAAACTGTGTGGCTGGAGTTACGGAAATGGGCCAGAAGGTTTAAATCAGATGCCAGTGCAAAACACTGCTTCTTAGAGCAAGTGTGGTAATGGAATATGGGGAATATTAAACAGCTTTGGATCTCATTTATGCCAACAAAAATCTGGCTTGCTGTGCTGATTCCCTCTGCATGCAATTTGCTATCACTGCACCTTAAGTTAATACACTCAGTGAGGAGAAGAGGAGAATCGTGCATGGTAATAAAAGGGGTATAATACTGCACCAAACCACAGTGTTCCTTTACACCCTGTCCAATTCCCTCCTCTCTTCTTTCTCTTCAATCCAGGTAACTTTCAAAGACTTTCGAAATAGTTAAATTTATAAAAACATGTGTCAAGTCACCCAAGATGAAGTAGCATGAAAATGTATTTGAAAAATGCCTGCTTATTTGGCAGACCTGTTGAAAACCTGTTATCATAACTGGAGCTGCTAAGGAGTTTTATAACTAGTTTCCATATAGGGTGGTCATAATATTTGAAAAAAAGCAAAATTCCTGTATGCTTTTTAGCTCTGATAAGAAATGATGGGAAACACGATACCCCCATCATTTAAGCATGCTATGGAACAGAATGCAACACCAACACAAAGCCAAATACCAAAAAAAAAAACCAAAAAAAAAAAAAAAAAAAAAAAAAAAAAAAAAGAGAGAGAAAGGAATTTTTTATTAATATAATCCTCAAAAAGCTGCATAAGACAAACATAAATATGTCCTTGGAATAAAATCACAATATTTTGTCTACCCTCAGATTTTCCGGCTCATTCTAAATTATTTTAGTAATGTCCATGAATGATTATGAAGGTTGTCTTAGATGGTTAGCCATTGCCCTGAAGAAAATATTTATGACCTGAATAGATTAAATATATTCTCCTCTTAAATATCATTCTTTCAGGACTAGTTATTGTTGAGTGTAAATGTGCCACTTTAAATGCAAATAAAATGGACTGAGAGTGGAATAAGAACTTCAGCATATATCTACTGACAAATCATCTTATTATGTTTTATATTAGCAGATGGAACGTCTTGTGGTATGAAATGTTAATAGACTTTAACAGGATGCGCTACTTTTTTCCTTGTTTCTAGAAAATCTTAGCCAAACTTTCAATTATTTTCTCTTAGTCACCTTTGCTTCATTTGGAAAGGATTTGAACTGAATAGAAAGAAAACGGTATATATTGAATGCAAGAAAAATATCTAAAGCTCATTAATACCTAATGTTAGTAAACCAGTTTAATCGAAGTGACATAAATTTAAAATAGAAGCCAATGTAATCTTGAACGCTCTATTAAGGAGGGTTCAAAACAACTAATTCATATTAGTGCAAGTCAAGGGACTCAAAGCGCAGAGAATCCTGGGATAAACCTTGCTTACAGTTAGCAGAGCTCATTGTTAGAAAGCCAAGGCTATTCCACTTTAGCCCACACACTTCACTCACACAAACGTTTAGATACTCAGGACAAGGAAGAATCACAAGACAGACTTTTGCCCTTATCTCAGTCCTGAGTCTGAGTATTGGCCACCATCTGGCTCCATGGCAGCAGACAACTGGGAGTAATTTCAGATATTTTAAGCACAAAAAGCTTGTTGTTTGCACCTGCATTTGTGATTCACCACTATTCCAAGCAACTCCTTTATTACTACCTGCCTGTAACATTTGTTTAGCTTGTTATTCATTTTTATAGAACAGGACACTTTGGAATTTGCTCGGCTGTGACATTTGTTTCTGAGGTGCCCAAAGCAACAGCCCACTCTCTGCCTGCAGCCAGAAGGACAGTGAAAATATTTACCAGCTCTTGGAAGGCAAGACTCTTGGTTTTTAAATATAGGAAAGATCCAGGAGACCTGAAGAGGAAAGGATGATTACTCTAGAAGGTGTGAGGGCAGAGAGATGTCCTGATTTGATTTTCACTTGGGTGTTTCACAAGCATTAAAATTTATTCCAATTAAAAATTATTAATTATTCAAGGATAAGAAAAACGTGGATTAAGAATGATGATCAGTTCTTGGTTTAGCTTTTCTCATCTGTGAACAAAACTAAGAGTCTTAAATAAGGCAAATTATCAACTTGGCAGCATTAATGGGGTGACATACCAAAACCGTCTCTGCTATCCCTGTGATCTGCTATTTGAGGAAGATACACTTGGAAAGAAGTTGCATAACATATTAAGAGTAAGAAGTTACCCATTCCTATGGCTTAAATTTGTTCTGGCTTGAAATAAATCTTTGAATTTAAATAAAGCACATAACATTAGTTGAAGGGAGATAGTTGAATGAAATGTTACGGATTGGTTTAGTATATCTTCTTCAACACTTTTAGCCAAACATTCAATTAATGTGATTATACCAGTTTTTATATGGCATTAGTCAAACTCAGCTAAAGTCAAACTGACTGAGCTCAGAAGATCCAGGTAAGATGCAGAGCTCTGGATCAGGCTGTGATAATTAAATGAAAATCACCATCAGAATAATTTAATCATAGATACATCTTGACACAGACTTATTGCCCTTGAACCATGAACTTAATTATTAAATCTGCTGCTGGGAATCCTCAAATACTATTGAAGTTGAATATACTTAGGGCCCCTGAGATGCCCCCACTTCTGAGATGGACTCACTCCAACAATGGGATCATTGGGTTCATCAGCACGGGAATACATAAGCAGAATATATAATCTATGTGTTGCATTTACACTGCTAATGTGTTCGCTAATGATACAGAATGAGTTCATCACAAGTGGGTTGGCTGTTAATTTAGGATGCTGTACAAAGTACTATGAGCATAGGAAAACAGAAAAACCACTGCAGTAAGCATAAAAACTTTTTAAAAATTGTTCTCCCATTCTCTCCTGAAATCCTTGTGCAGTTTTGAAAGCAAAAGCTGTAAAAAAGTCCTTCTTCCACCAGAAATCTGCTCATGTGGAAGGTATCTGCAATCTCTGAATTCCAAAGAACAGATAGATGATAACCAGAGTGATTGACTGATTGAATGACTGATTATTATAGATATAGATAAATAAAAAAGGATGATGACAAAAGTCCCCATAATATTTTTAAGATCCTTTTAATCAATGTGTCCAAATAGACTGAAAATTTGAAATAAAAAACCCAACAACCAGACCCTGCTGCATTTAGCTCTTGCATGCCAATTTACAACTCAGAGATCCTTTTATAGCTGTAATAATCCTATGAAAGTGGGATAAAACTGCTGCTGGCGTTCCTCAGACTGCTGTGCCACTATCAGGAACCTCTATATTATGAGGAGATATTTGAGCCCATCATCTCCAATTTCCAGATAATATACTGACTTAATCAGCACTCTCCAAATACAAAGTGGGCAATCTTCCTGCCATTTTGTTCATTTTTTACACCCTGCAACAGTTGTGTTTCAGTTTTCTATACACCATCTACTCCCAAATCTGTCTCACACTATATAGCTGTTCTTTACAATTCCTGCCACGCTTATTTTTGTTGCTACGTTGAAATCTCGTGCATAATCTTGTGAGGTTGCTATGGAGATTATGTGTGATTTGTCATGAGGAAAATCTAATGTGTTTAAGATAATTCTGCACCCTAATGACCACTGAATCTTTCATCTCCCCTGCTCTGGGGATTGGGAGAAACTACCTGCCTGGACGTTCGCAGCTATGAACCAAACAGATTTTATAAACAGAAAAGTTTGTGCACTGCACAGAGGACAAGGATGCTCCCTCTCTTAGGCAGGGGGATATGCAATGCTGCAAGGTGATGGTTTCCCAAAATGCTGATGTCCATGTTTTTGAAGACTGCATCAGTGGCAGTTTTAAAATGTCAACAAAGTTAACTTTTTCCTTTGGTGAAAATGTCTCTATCAATGCTCATCATTTCCCATAATGGAAATCTGGTGCAGTATAAATTCAAACTAGATACAGTTGCATGGACAGAACTTTGAAAATTATGTAGACACCGATGTTTGAAACATTAGGTTCTCCATTCCCTGCTCTGTGTCCTTTTCAGAGCTGGGCAAGCTTACAGTGTGATTGATTACTGTGCATCAGTCACAACCAATTCAGCCTGTCCATCTTAGGCTGAACAATAGCTGGAGGGGAACACACAGCTTTGAGTCAAGGTCATGGGTTAGTCCTTCCTCACCCCAGATAGCAACTTCCCTCCTTCCTCAGCCTGGGACTATTTCAGAAAGCATCTGTATTTGCATAACAAGTGGACAGGAAAACAAAAACACACCAAATTTTTCCACCAAGGAAGATCCAAACAATGAAGTCCCAGGGATTGGCTAGGAAAATCCATCCTATTTCAGGCAGAGGAATTAGAGCACAAGCGCAGCAAGTTTCTGAGAGCAAAGAAACTGCAATGAAGGGAGCTGTTTTAAGAAAATCTGTTCATGTGACAGCTCCAAAGTAAAATCTAAAGCCTCCAACAGTCCCAGATTCAGATTCAGGTTCAGATCATCATCATCATTGCGTGGCTGCCATTAACTCAGTGAAAGTGTGATGTCCTTTATCCCCCTGGTATCACAGGATGGAGGGGAAGGGGCAAAAAGCATAGAGGCAGGAAAATAATGAGATCTTTAAAAACTTCAAAACATTCATCATCTTCTGCCATTCTTTCATTCCTTATAAGTGACCCTCATAATTTTTGCTGCCCTCCTACAGATCACCTTGTAATTTTTACTTTTATGCAATTATTGAATGTTTGCTGGCTTAAGCATTTCTCAAATCACCAGTAGTAGAAAAGAACATTAAGATACAGCTTGTAACAGAAGGACAAACACACCCTGAGGTGTATATATCTTTATGCAGAGCAACTGCTGGCTTCCCCACATAATCTTATATTAACCTGCTGCTCAGGACTGCTCTCTATGAGCACAGGAATATATCTGAAACGGAGCCTTTTTAATTAAAACCTGACTTTTGATAAAAAATATAACTACTGCAGCCAAGTCTTTGAAAAAAAAAATCCATATGACACCCTTTCACTCAGTGGTTTGCACTTCAGAGGCAACAGGACTTTGAATAGTGCTTTTGTGTCTCCCAACCCCTACACTGCACGCTTTCCACCCAGCCTGGCTGAGGTTTGCAACACTTTGATTGCTGCCCCACCATGCTCTGAAGGGGTAATCTGCTTCAAAAGCTGCATAAATGGACTGCCCTGACTTTGGTGACATTAAAAAAAAAAAAAAAATTCCAGTTTGTTCTGGTGGTTCATAATGTTCATAATGTTGCCAGAACCCTCGAAGGAATTTACAGCCTCATTATGCACAACTGGGAATACATTATTCTATATACCGCTGATGTTACAATGGTGTTGAACAATAGAGCTTTTTAGTATTTGAAAAGCTTTTCTACAGCACCTTTTGAAGGTAGTTGATAAAATACAGTCAGGTAAAGCCAATTACTGACTTTAACCAAGCTGTTATACTACTCTGCATTTTTAAGCACTTTTTTCTTCTGATTAGAATTAACACAGAAGTCTGAAAGAGGTTTTTTTTAATGAGAGAAAAGGGAAGAATGTTGGTTAAATATTACATTGTGTGCCTTCCTTATACAGTTCAGCCATACAGGTTTTGAAATGCTGCATACAAGAAAATTGTGCAATTCATTGTGTACCAGATATATGCCAAAAATGTTCTCCAAAAGAAAGGGTGAGTAGAGGTGATCTGGAAAGGGCTTTTAATCTGTGTGATAAATTGCCAAATGCCATTACATTTAATGAGTCCCATCAATGCAATGCAGGAATAGCAGAAATAAATAAATAAATAACACCCCATCAAAAAAGTAGTATAAACAATTACATGAATTAATAATAAGAATCCTATTAATGCATGCATAATTTAGAGAAGTTAATGAAGCCCATTTAAAGTTTTACTAATGTATATTTGGTGCTTTGAAGTCTAATTTTCTAAAGAGGTCTTAATGCTCCTTTTCACTATTTATTCCCTTGACCTGCCCTCCATTTAAGGAATGAGCTCTTCTGGAAAAAAGCACGAAATGTAATGGAAAATTGTATTTTCTGCAGGATTTTAGAACTCTATTGTGAATCGCTCATTCCTGTAGAATACCCAGTGGCTTAAATAAACAAACCTACAAGAAGCACAGAGCCATCATTTACATCTGTAACAACAGAGAAACATGTCCATACAGCCCTTGGAAGCCTGGTAGAGGGATTTATTGTTTCCAGTATTCAGATCCTATTACTGTCATTATACTGGAATAAAAAACCCTTGAGGAAAAGCTTCATATTTGGCCAAACGTTAAAGAAATATTCCAAGGGGAACCATCATGTATATACATATCTTCAGGAGAAGATTTTTACACCTTATCTTGTTCATATAGGCAAACAGAACCATCTTGATCTGCAATGAAGAAATGAGGCTCGGAGCTAAAGTTCTCCTACACTTCTTTCTAAGCAGCAGATACTATTTTTGCATTTCCAAGAAATAATTCCTGGTCACTCGGTGGTTAAAAAAAATTTAAGGAGTAAGTCATGAGCAGAAAATAAGAGTTATGAAAAGACACATCTACACATGACTAGAAATAAAGAAACCCAAGTCGTGGGTAGTTCTACAGTAGAGAAATGAGAAAAATGTGTTCTTTGGCATCAATATCTGTTTGCAGAAAATATTTGTTGTAATTTTCAGGCACTGGCTGTGGCAAATCCACTTTTGCCCTAGCTCCAGAAATGCCTTCTGTAGGTAGCAATCATGAACTACTGGGAGTTGGCATAAGGATCAGTGTCTGGGATGGAATCCTGATCCCTGCACAGACCAATGGCCAAAGCTGCACTGGCCTCAGCAAGGTCATGGTGTCACATCCCATCCTCACCTCCCACAGACAGGGTTTATTTGGTTGATCATAAGTTTCCCTATGACATTCATTTGGTGAAGTAATTTCCAGGTTACAGCGAGAGGGACAGACTCACCCTCTGCTTTACCCAGGGCAGCTGCCACTCAGACTCCAAAGCTGTTCCACATCAAGTGAGGAAAGGCCGATACCTCCAGGTTAAACAGAAATCAGCAGGTAATGCGAGGACCTTGCAGGATGCCATTTGCTCTGTGGCTCTGTGGAGTGCTTGCCCACTGTCCATAAATAACCCTTTAAAACTGGTTGTTCACAGCTGACTCCCAGGCTGTCAGAACAAAGAGGTCTCGCTTCAGCCCCAGCAGCCTTTTAGCAAAGGTCTGAGTCAGGCTGGGAAATGTTCCTGCACATCACTTTCAATCATCCTGGTATTTAAGGTATATTTATAACCTCAGTTTCCCACCTCACCCCTGAACAGGGGGATTCGGGTTTTTTGGGCCATCCTCCTGGCACGTCTCACCAGGCAGACACTCGCAGGAGGTTGCTTTTGTTTTGACCAATTAATTTGGGGCACTTTTACCCCTGAAATGTTTTGCATATGGCACAAGATTTTGTTATTTACCCTTTCTTAAGTAAACTATGGTCTGAAAAATAAAAGAAAAAAAGGGATGGAATTTTTAGTGCCTGAGATTTACGATAGCTATACTGGAAGAGTGCCAGAGCTGAGTGAAGAGGACAACATGCTATTCTGTAAGGAATTGTGGTATGACTCTGCAGAAATGACATTTAAAAGCTCCTGGTGATGTCTGTTTTAAGTTACAGTGCAACTGACAGTGATGTTAGCAGCTGACATCAATCACACACCCACACTTTAACATGGAAAGAATTCACAAATATGTGAATTCTCTTTAAAACACAGAGCAATGATATTGGTTGCTGATCTTTTCTCCTCCTCAAGAAGTATACTCAGTTATGTTTTGAAATTCTTATCTTCCATTCAGTAAGCATATTCGATCCCTTTGTTTTGCTGTGCAGCAAATGGTAATTATTTACCTCATGAGAAAGTATTTAAGAAAACGTAAGAGATGAGAAATTGCTGATGAACATCCCATCTATGCAAGGGCTGTATACTTATATCTACATTTACACTTCCAGTGTCCAGCATTTCCAATTAGCCATGTTGGCACAGGTTTTCAGCCAGATGACAAGAGTTTATGTTGCACTTATGGCTCCATCTTACTTCAGTCTGAGCCAGGGTACAACACTCTAGTATTGTTTCAAGGCTCTAAAATACTACGCAGTTCACTTAGAACTGAGTATACCTTTTCAAAGAATCACAACACTATTTACCTTGTTCAGTTGCAAACCAGAAACGAGAACTCTACATATCCTCTGAGGTATGAAATTTAGTTCAAAAGTATTCAGACCCATCCCAACTCTTCTCCTTCCGTTCAGCAATATTTTTCTCACTCAGTTGCTTGCCAAAGCGTAAGCTCATTACATGCTGTCCAGCACTCACCAGAAGATTATCGTGTATTAACTTTCAAACCTATATTGCATTTCTTCCTTGTGATAAAGTTTCTCAGAACAGAGAGCCACAAATTACTTTCGAGTGGCAATTTGTAAAGAAGATTAGTCTGGCAAAGTGAATCTGAAGAGTTTGTTTCTAATTATTTCCATAAACGAGCTTTATACGAAATTCTAATAGGAAGTTCCAATAATCAAGCAATTTATGCCAAAATAAGCTCTAGTATTCTCCACCTTCAGATACTACATTTATTCCATTAAGATCTATAGACATTGTGAATAACACAAGAGTCCTAAAGTAGCAATGAACACTTATTTTATTATCCAATTTATAAAGTACACACATCACGTGCTTACATTTGGATTCCATGTAATCGTGCCTTATACCTAAAGGAGTTTTATCACATTAGGTGGACCATGTTATGCATCTGTGATCAATTCGAAGCATTATTTCACAGCTCAGTGCTTTGAGCACAATAAGAAGCTAAAGGCCTTGGCTATCATTTTGCATATGCATTAAAGTTGACCTGGAAAAGAGTACAGCTTTTAATAACATCTTGTAACTTTTAGTTTGCTGATGACAGAACAAACATTCCGGGATGCATCATCTTCGCTCAATATCAGCTTTCCGAGCCTCAAAATACACAAGATCAGAGTGACAGCAAAGAAAACTGCACATGCCACACAGGCTCAGCCAGCACCCTGAACCACACATGCACTCTACTTTGAAAGATACAGGCATTCACTACTTCTATTTGTATCTGAATTATGCAAAGCTCTAACACAGCAAACCAAAAACGAACATTTGAACACAACTGAACACACCACATGCCTCATATATAGGCACCAGCACTGGGTTTTGAGACCATCTTTTTTGTTCCTACATTGGTACAACTACATTTATAGCAAATAGGAAGATCTCTGGGAACGGCCACCCTGCCAAGACTGACATTTCCCAAACAAGGTTCATGTTGAAATGCCAGCTGCAGTGTGGCACCAAGCACCTGGTGATAGGCAGCTCTGTTGTCATGGAGGTGACAGCCCTGCTGATTCCTGCCTGGCACTTCCCAGACAGGAGGATCTGAGGGGACTAATCTCATTGACAATAGCACATTAAATATTTTCTAACTAAAAATGAAATTTTTGAAAGTCAAGACTGTATTCATATTCTTAGATCAATGTCACCAGGAGAAAAAGTATTTCCACAGTTCAGTCTTTTGGGTTAATTAAGAAAAATTAATAGATTACATCTATTATTCACTTACAAGGTTTAATATTTTTGCCTTCAGTGATGCAAGTCCAGATTGGTTCACCAAAGCAAGCAGAAAGAACAAAAGAAAAAAAGGAACGAACTGCTGAGACTCGTTTGTATCCCCTATTCACATCCCACATATGCACATGTGTCCACTGGCAGGTAGGAATAGGAAATCATGGAAAACCACCCAAACCTAAATGATCCCCCTCTACCAGCTTATCCAAGAAACTTGGGGCATATAAAAGGAGAAATAATAAAGCATCTACTTTGACTTTCTTTTCTGATTCTACAGAGAAATAGCTCAGTTTGCTTTGTGTCCATTTTTGTACTCAGCTGAGCTATCAGAGTAGGTTATATGTGAGACAAAATTACTGATGTAGGTCTAAAACTGAGGAAACAAATCTGACCTTTATTCTGGAAAGAGCTGATATTACCTTTATTTTATATTATCTTTTTTTTTACATGAATTCTCGGGGGAAAAAATTGTATTTCCCACAGTAAAATATACCTTCTTTTCTCTTTGGGATGCAGCTGTTTGGAAGCTGTTTGGAAGGAAGAAGCGATATCAAAGATAGCAGGAGCCCGTCAATCAATGGCTTTCAAAGATGAGAGGCTGAGACCTTGGACTGGTCTGTCTGTTCAAGAGAGAGTCAGACAGGGAAGGGAGAGCCAGGACGATGCCCACAATGACATACGCTGCTGTGTGGGCTGGCACCCCACTTGTATATTTTTCAGGCTATTCAGCTTCATTCCTATATGGAATGTTCTGTAATAGTCAGTACTGTGACTCATGAATGTGTACATCGTGTAGGCCAGGTGGATGTCCAATAGCTTTGATGGCAACCCATCAGCTGGTGAAGCTTCAGAATTAGCTGCCAGAGAGCTCTTCCCACAAGGGCACAAAGCGGCTGCGCTCAGCGGAGTGCAATCTAAAGAAGAGGTCGTCGTGCTGCTGCAGAAAGCATCAATTGTGCATTCATCAGTCCTCTGGCAGTGTCCCCTCAGTCCTGCCAAGGCTCCCTCTGTGCCTCTCTGTCTGCTTGGATTGCCATGCAGGAATGCAAGTCAGCTAACAAACAACGAATTTAAGGGCTAACGAACAGCGCTTTGTTGAATGCTCCTTTTGATATAAGTTCAACCATGGTCAAATTTGCTCACAAACAAAGCTGAAGGGCTAATAAACACACTGGAGAGAAGGAGAAAATTGTAGTGACCTGTAATATCGGGACACACGGAAACTTGCAATTATTCCATGCTTTGGAGTGAATTAGCAGAGATAATTGGTATAAAAGGGGTACCGAGGAAATTTTGATAGATTACACAGATGTCCGGTGATATTGTTCTGATATTCCACCCAAGTGTGCCATAACTGTGGTGTTGGCATTGCCAGGAAGTGCTTTGTGGGATTTTAGAAAAAAACAACACAAAAATATTGCAGGAAAAGGAGCAAGACTTTCAGTAGGACACTTCAACTTATGTTGTTTGTAGATCGACACCAGATTTATGAAGGGGAAATAGCCCAAATTTGAGCTGTTGCTTTATTTTAATGCCATACGGCCATCACCACAACTGGTAGGTGCAATATGTAATCCAAGTGTCTTTGAAAAAAATGAAAGGAGCTGAGACACAGAACCTTGCCCAGTACTCCTGAAGGTAGGCAAGAACCTTACAAGAAGTTGAGGAACTGAAAAATCTTCACTTTGTGTAGTTCAGAGAAAATTTGGAAGATTTTTTTATCATGGAGTTCTCTTGTAATACATTCAACCTTACACTGCCAAACAGGTGTTAAATCTTGGTTTTCAGCAGGAATTCAAGAAGTAGCTACTGACCGCTTGTTTTATTTATTTAACCTTCATAGGAAAGCTTGTAAGGCTGATGCTTTTGCAGCTGTGCCTACAAAGGTGCATCATTCATGAGTTTTCTGTATCTGACACTAGTACAGAGGGCACGGAGCATCACAGATGTTAGAGATAGTGAGAAAGAGACAGAGCTGATCTTAAAATTATTTCTCTCCATTTCATCGTGGATACAGAGTAATAATTTTATTCCCCTTTCATATACTGAAAATAAGTTTTTATAAGACTTTTTAGCAGCTAATCCACATTTTATTACTCTCTTCACTAACTCCGAGGAAACGTATTTCATTTTAGTGAAAATTCATTGTAGATTACGGTAGCTTGAAAGGTATGTGATGAAACCCAAAACCAGACTCAGTGCTGGACATTTTCCACTTCATTTCAAATGAAAGCTGTGCCAAGCTCACAAATATTCCTATAAAAATAGCCAAGAAAGGTCAGGACAGTACAGCACCTGAGTTTTGTTTGTCACAAATAACTAAAACCCCCAAGCCAAGCAAACTTTTGTTCACACAAAAATCCAAACAGCAGTTGGACAAGAGCTCACAAAACCTCTGCTACACTTCTGGTTTGTCTGCCTGCTTTCTCAGAGCATCTTCTGGGGTACAAATGATGTACCTCCTCCATCCTGCACTGAAATGAGTTGGACAAAACCAGTCGACAGCATTTTTAAAAAAGCACTGAATAGATATTCAGTGTACCTGCATACTTGGTCACCATTAATTCAGGTTAAATAAGAAATATAAAAAGTCAATAAAGCTACTGTGCTCCTCTGGAGTTCACATCTTTTGTGCAGACTGCAACACAATTCAGAACATTCTTGTAGCTTTTGCTTAAGACAGGCCCCACTATGACAATTCATATGAAGATCAGTGCAGTATAATTTACTTACTCTAGAAAATATTCAGTCAAGTCTGAATCAGTAATACAGATTAGAGCTGTCTACATGTGTTTGAAACACTGCTTGAAGAGGTGAAGAGATTACTTAGTGTCTCTATAAGATACTCTGCAGATACTCTGCTGATACTCATCTACAGTATGAGGAGAGAGAATCCATTCAGCATGGAGAAGATTATTTTTTATACAAAACAGTATATACATATATATAGTATGTATATATATATATTCTAATTCTGGAACCTCTCATTATCCAGGTTAGAACAGATCAGTGAACTGATAAACACGGCTGGGAAATCCAGATGTGCCTTTCTTTGCCTTTGCAAAGCCTGCCTGCTCTGCACCCTCAGATACAGTTAAACCCCTTCTTGACTAAAAGCAAGATTTTAAAGCTGGATTTATACATCACTTGCTATAATAAAAAATACATTATAATGAATTAATATAGTAGTCAGGTAAATGCACATTTCAAAACAGTCCGTGGTACAATAGAGTTCCTTCATCGTTATCTGGATATTCCATCACATGAAGATTTTTATATTTAATCTGAATCCCATGGTATGTGTTTTTCATTATTACAGTCACAAACTATTTGATATTTAATTCCTTCACTGTGTGACTGAAGCACTGCCAGTGTCAGTGATGCGCTGAGGATCTATGGCCACCCAACCAAAGCAACATGTTCTACTGGTGAGACAATTTAAACATATGACAGTAGGTACCTGGGCATCCAAACCCTCTGGCCTGACCAATCTGAAGCTACAAGAGCTGTGCTGAAGTGAAGGGCAGAATCCCAGGAGACAGATGGGACACTTCCTCATTAGGTAATTTCTAAGTTATCACTTGTTCTTCATATTAGAAAAACCGCAACTTATTGCTGGCTAAAAAAGAATATTCAAGCACTGCAAAGTACTTGAGAAGTATAATACAAGGTATGACGAGAAATATGACAAGCACTAATTGTTCTTCTGTGTGGAATTTCTTTTCTTTCTGAGCATACACTCACATCATGGCACTCTACAATACTGTTAGCTCAGACACAGGAGATTGCCATCTTGCATCTTATTTTGTATTTGCAAAGGCAGAACAAACAGGACCTTACAGTGAGGTCCTTGACCTCAGCTAAGGTAAAAGCACTGCCTAAGATGCAAGGGGCTGACGATTTCCAAACTGAGAAAAGGCACACTGAAAACAGAAATTATGGTTGCCATTTTAGTCTGGTGCTCTTTGTGAACTTGATACCACCTAGAGTTTCATTTCACATACTTTTGAGAGTTCTCTTTGTAGGAAAAAAACCCAAAAACTGGGCAATTTTCTCTAAAGCATGCAACGAGGCAGGCTTCCAGGTCTGCTCCATGTGCAGAGCTTCTTACTGGGATGGGCAGGGAAGAAAGGTCAGACTCAGTGCTCCCATCCCACCCTCACCTTTCTCCCCACGGGAACTCATGTCCACTGACACACTGAAGTCATCTGCACCCTCTCAATTTCTTGTTTTTCAGTTCTCTTTGTAAGTATTGTCATTTCCTGGTAACTCACTGTTCTATTTGTGCTGCTTTTACTATTTTGTTTGCATTTAAACTTCCTCTTCTTTATAATTCCCTGGATATATTTACATTCACATAGAAGCATAGCCCCCCTGGGTGCAGAGCAGCACACTGGGAAGCTCTGGAGGGCTTCCTGCCCCGGGGGGAACAGCTCATTGCTGTTCTATTTTAAACTCAGTGTTTGTTAGTTACCTCCAAGATAACATCAGACGCTGACTTACATGGATCAAGGAGAAAAATCCAGTTCTCCTTCATTAAAAGTGTTTGTCCTATTCTGCCTGAAGCCAATATACAGTAGACATAAATTTCAGAGCTAATGAATGATATCTCAAGGACTCAAGCTTTAGCAGGGAGCATTACTGTAGTTCTGTCATGAAAGTCATTTCTATCCTCGCTGAATCCTGGATAAACAGAGGTTTTAAATGCTGGAACAGTGTCAAGGGTTTTATAAAGCTGCCACCATTTATTTACTCCTGCAGCAGAGTTTAAAAAAGTCTATCAGAGTGTATGTCTATAAGTTAATCTCTAGAGTGAGGGACCAGAAGATGTGTGACTGTTTTGTGTAATTAAGAGGGAAACGAGGAAACTATCAATAACATATGAAACAATGTTATTAATACACCATGTTATTTTCTGGTGCTAAACAGGCAGTATCTTCAATTTCACATCTTCCACTGCACAGATCCACTTGTGGTCTTAGCTCTGCTCGCTGGAGATCCCACTGAGCAGATCACACGGCTCCATGCACAGCACAGAAAGAGTAACCAGTGCATCTGTCTGCCAGAATGCATTCTGATTTTTAAACATGATTTGTCTCATTTAATTCCAAGTTGGGAGCACAAAAAGTAACTGAAAACTGTTAATTATGGTGTAAAGAAAGCACAGATTACTGTCAGGAGAGAACAGGAAACCCTAGTGATGCCAGTGGGATTTTCTATCCCTGGTCTGTCTTTGCACAGTATATAACTGACTACATAAGATGTCTAAAACACAGAGCTTTGGCAAATAAAAGACTTTCCATTTATAATTTTACCACTCTCCCTTCTCCTTGTAGTTAATTATCCTATAAAAGGAAGATTTATTGAGGCATGTTCCAATAAACGCTGTGCTTTAGCTACAGCTATATATATCTTTAACATTTCAATCCTGGAAGTTCTGTACTTCACACAAATCTTTATTACAGAGTCCCAACTCCACAGTTCTTACACTAGTTGTTTCCTCACTACAATCCATGAATCATTTGCCAAGGTTAAAACTTACAGGTGAACCCACAAACTCCCAATCTCTCCAGGACCTTCAGTCAGACAACAGACAGTTTGCTTTGCAAAATGGTCCTCTTGACAGATCCCTACCTAAAAGATGCTCTGCTGCAAAGGATGAATCAAAGTTCTTGCTTTTAGATAACCCCTCAATTTTAAAGAACCTCTAAAGTACAGCTAGAATGTACATATCTGTTGTGTACTGGCAGTGATTAGCAAATATTTTGCCAAACATGTTTGTTTGATTATTATTGAAGGGGGAATCACTGTACAGAGACAGCTCTGGACTCTGGATGCTAAGTGTCTGAATATTGCTTGCCTGCAGCCCCCAAATCAGGCACCAAACACACAGTGAGCAGAGCAGGGCACCTCTGTTATCACAGAATCATGGAATGTGCTGAGTTGGAAGGGATCCGTCAGGATCATCCAACTCCTGGCCCTACACAGCACACTGGCTACCACGCAGCCTCCTGTGAGGCGCTTCTCTCCTTACTCTGGCAAGGCTCCAAATGCCCCAGAAATGCAGCACCCCACACTTCATGCAGGGCTCTGGGCTCCATTCTCATGGAGGGCAGACACCAGTGTTTTATGGGCCCCAGTTTTGAATGCCCTTTTGGAGAACGGAGCAGAGTTCACCTCACAGAGTCTCCCCCTTCCCTTGTTAAGCTGAGTGGGATGTCATCCTTCTGCAGTCTTGGCTCAGACAGCAACAAGACATAGATGTGAGCCATTACTGAACCTTTCTTGAGGGTCAGGTTTCAAGCCCAGGAACCAGCAGAGCATCTGTGCATCATCCCTGGGCTGGTGACAGCAAGGTGACGCTAAGTGCTGACAGGCAGCTGAAAGGTACAGCTCTAGCTCAGCTTTTTATTTACCCTGGCCCAGCAAAAACACTGTGGAGCACTGCACAGCACAACAACCCACTTCTTATCTTAGCTCTTGTCACAGGAGGGTGAGGTCACAGAACTTAGGGCGGGAAAAAAAACGGCTACCTGATAGATTTTCTGTGGGATTATAAAATTCTAATTAAGATTTTTGACAAAGTTATTAAAAGTATGGGTTAAGCTGAAGTCCTTGTCACCAAACATGACAGAGTATTATAACATTACACAATGAAGCATAAACAACAATGTGCTTCATTTGCCCATTTACTTTACAGTCAGCTGAAAGAGTATTTAGGTCATTACATTTAAAATGCCAGTACATTCACTCATCTCTCAAACTACACAAGATCCTCACATCAGCAGATCTGCTAGGTTTCCTAATACCTCCCTGGAAAGATAAAGAAGTTCTGATTACTGTGACAAAATATTTCATAGAAAAGCTCTTCATAGATATTTTTGGTGGCTTCTAAATAAAGGTCTTATGTCAAGCCACAGTTGAACTCTCTGTGATGCAGAGAATTTATGTAAATTGATACAAGTTGAGGAAGCGGTGGACTGATGCTGGGAGTGTTGGTGACTGATTGTGAGGACAGTGACGAGGGGCAAAGAATATTAGCTGATGTCGGAAATGTGATTTCAGGATGTCAAATATTTTTAAAAATCCCACAGAAATACAGCCATGACCTTGAATAAGAGAGCAAAGATTACAGAACAGCATGAGAGAGAAAAGATAACAAATGCCAAGCATGGAAGTGAGGTGCCTGACCAGAACCTCTCCAGCATGAGCTGGAAATGCAGCACAGTGCTGGCAGCTACACCCAGGAACCCAACGGTGCCTGTGTGCATTCAGCACTGTTAGCACTGAGAACACTCTGAAAGTTACACTGCAAGGGGAAAAAAAATAAAAATAATAAAGTTCTTGAAAACACATTCTATAAAACAGAGGCAAATCCAGGATTTAGATGTATGTCAGGATTGGAGCGGAAAATAATTCAGGAGAGATTTCCCTGTCTGCATTACACTTGTCTACTTTTGAGCATTGTTCCAGCAAACATGCCAGCAAGGACTCTTACTCCTAGTCAAAAAATGTTTTAAATTAGGGGAATTTTTTACCTAGATCAAGTCTATTTACCTGACCTATTTTCTCTGGACTTCCAAGCTTCTGCAAAACAGACTTGTATCTCACATTACTTCAGGTTACTACATACACAAGTGAAAACCTCTGCTACTGGTAAAGGAATAAGAAAATTAACAACATTGGTACCAACTTCAACAAATATATGTACATATAGTATGTAAAGCAAAATCTCAGTTTTAAGAAAAAAGATGTAACATACTTAAATGCAGGTAAAGCTGAGCATACCCAGGGCATGGAGCAGCACTGTTCTTGAAGTCCACAGGCACCAGCTGTGTCATGCAGTCCCATCCAGCAGAGCCCTAAAAATAGTTTGCTAGCTACTAAAACCCCTTTAAAATTGTGTTCCCAGCCATCAGCAGCAGTTAAAGAGAATATCCACCTTTTAGCAGTTGCATTCACTGCGTGCCTTTTTTCCCCGCTGTTTTTCCCTTAATTCCTTCAATCACTGTTTTCTGCATATGCCTTATTAGGTACTGGCATTGACTAGTAAATATTTTGCCAAACAGATGTTTGTTTGTTTAAAATTATTGGGGAACTAGATTGATTTCTGTGCCTATGGCTGTACACTATAAATAACTTCTCTGCTTTTGAACACCCCTGAATGAAAAATAGGAGATGTCCAGTAATGAGTCAATAGGGCTAGAAATGCCTGCAGTGACTCACCTGACCATCAGCAGGTTCCAACGTGACAGGGAGAAAAACAAACCCTTTGAGCCAAATGGACCTCAGTGCAGAATATTTGAAGGCTTTAGCTGGCCTGTCATCATTTGTGCAATCCAAGCTTTTCTTTGCCCATATGTCTGGCAGTGTGCAGATAGAACATATGGAATCACAGCAAACTGTGCATCAGGAGGACATGACTATCTAGGGTGAATACACTGAAGGGCCAACAGGCTCTGCCTGCTCTTTGTGACAACACCTGTACCTGTAAGGTGCTACTTGTTTCTCTTCTATAAACTAGACATTAATTCACAGAGCCATTCTTTACTCTCATAGAGAACATAAAGAATCCTTAATACAATTTAAGATTTATTTACAAACAAACAAATAGGTAAAATCGTCCATTATTTTTATTTGCAGAAGTATTTTTTTTTTTACTATAAACTGCTGAAACACTACCTTTCTGTTCTTGTTTCAAAAAACACATAGCTATTTCCAGAGTTTATTTTCCTATTAAGCTTTGAAGATATTCAACATACTCCACATAATACATCTTTTAAAATATCAATTTTTGTCATGTTTTGGAGCCTGAGTGTGGATTACGTAGGAGAAATGAACACGGTAGATGAAGAAGTTTGGGAAGGATTCAAGTCACATTTCAAAACTAAAATCCCCAAACTGTATTTTAAAGCCCCAACCTCAGGGAGGAGTTACCATGCAATTTTATTTCTGTTCTAAGCAAGGCCAGGATCAGAACACAATCCAAAGAAAATATAAGTTGCAAGATTCTTTCCTCAAAATTCAGCCTGAATCAAAACTATATCCTCCTCAGAGATATTATCATTAGGGAGAGCTACACAGTACTGGAATACCCCGAAAGTGCAGCAACTGGATCAGTGTTATATTATGCCACAGGACCAGGGACATCCCTGCTTATTTAAGGGAAGGTGGCCGGCTCTGCATGAGGACAACACACTGCATTAATGGACGACTCCGTGTGTCTCTCCATGGCAAAATTCCTTTCAAAGTTAAAGGGAACTTTACCAGAAACACAAACCAGAAACTAAGCAACTGTTTTCTGTAGCGTTTGCAGGGAGAGCCTGATGAACACCCTCGTGTCTTACACAAGTGTGATTACATTAAATTGCCTGCTTATGTTGAGGGGTTATTAATCAATTTTAAAGCCAATTTGTGAACTTGGCTTTGAAAACTGTTCCTACATCCTTGCTGTTCTCCTTGGCTTTATTTAAATTGATAAAAAAATACCACAAAAACCATTACTAAAACAGATGTTGTATTCTTTTTCAAACTAGCATGAAAACCAAGCTGTCTTGCTTCATAGAGGAGACTTTACATGCCATTTTTTTCCAGCCATTTAATCACAATGTAAAATTTCTTCCCCTTAAGCTTCTGTTTCCATAGTTAAACAAAACCAGACACCAAAAGAAGCAACTTCTAATTTTGAAAATCCCCATTCTCCTGCCAAACATTTGGTTTAGCTCAATCACACAGAATATCTCCAGGGTTTTCACTGCATAAATAGGACTATGACATTAAGTGACAACGCACTGAAAAATAATATGTTAAGTCTGATCATTCAAAGTTAAGTTTTCCCCAAACTACAATACTTTCTTACAAGTTCCTGAGATGCAGATGAAAATTATTTATGGATTTGTTCAAAATGTTTCATACACCTCCATATGCAAACATTTTCTCCCGCCACAGTGAAACAAACAGGAGAATCAAATCAACTTCATTATATTTATTTTATTTCATAACCTCTGGGCCAGATTCAATAAAAGCTCTATCTGATTTTAGTCTGTGTGACAGAACACTAAAAAGACATGCTATTTATTTAATTTAGCACTCACTACTTTTTTGAGCAACAAATGATAACTTCCTGCTGACTCTTGTTTACTATGACTTATGCATGGGAATTGTGCTTTAAATAGCTGAAGTCCATAGGATGTCAAAATCTGGAACTTGGACTGGAATGCACACAGATCTTATTAATTAACGAGGCCTGGGAAAATAAATGGGATAGAGAAAATATATTTGGGCTCTGGACTCAGCATGAGAACGAAGCCTGAGTTCAGATTCAAAGTCAAATCAGAGCCAACGTTCAAGCATGCATGGAATGAGGTCCCTAGCAGTGGTCATTGTAAGGCTCCTGCTCTAACTGACAGAGATCTCCTGATATTTCCTTCATTTCTAGCCAGCTCAGAGCAACTTCCTTGATTCCTTTGTCTCTTTATTCACCTTTATTTAGACATGGGGATTGATAACCCAGTTTTTCAAATTTGAACCATTCACCTAAGATGATCAGGCTGTCTTTGGGTGGAATGTTCTATCACAAAATTGTAGACCAGATACCATTCCATTATTTGCTATATATAATAATGTCATTTCCTTATATTGGATTGGATTCCTAGCTTCATTTTAACTTTCTGAAAAACTACATTCAATTTGGAAGCCTCTCCATGTGCAGAGTTCCCTCAGAGATTAACAAGGCTGATGTCACCACTGTGAAATTCTGGGTTAAGCCGCAGTAACTCCCCTGATCTCAATAAAGCTGTAACAGCAGAAAACTCCAGTAACACAAAAGTGAGTCACACCCAGGCAGCTCTACATGTGGAAGGGTTCTGGATGTGTCCAAAGAGTAACCAACGGATGCTTTTCGTTTTTTACCAAATGCTGGCTGCATTACTCTGAGAAAGAAACATGGATTCAGGATGCCACTGTACACTTAGGAAACTCACACAAAGCAAAACAAGCAAAGAACTGATTCGGTGTTAGAGATCTATACATATTGGCACCTGAAGGTATTTGAGATACTGAGGGTTATCGTGTTATAAGGCAGCAAAATTGATTAAATGTTCCTAATTAGATGAAGCCACAGCTCATTAATCCTTAATCAAATAGTGTCACATATGCCTTTCTTCTCAGTTTGGTACCTTGGCTATATCACCATGGGACAGGTTCCAAGATTTTTATCAAGAACGTGCTTGTGATTTCTGTCTAGGAACACAGCTGGAGTTCAGGGTTTCACCCAGTGTTTGCAGAGCCAGGCAATGTCCCCTGTACATCAGTTTGCATATATATGTTAGACTTTCCTCTTTCCATAGCTCCCTTCTCTCCCTGAAACAACTCATACAGAGGGACTGCTAACAAAAAAAAGAGTACAGGGACTTTCCCAGCTTTAGAAGCAAACCCATAAAATGTAATGTGCCCAGCATCGTTCTATTTAAAGCACTGGTAAGTGGGCCAACAAACTACTGTCCGTGAGCATTACATCACACGTTGCCACATTTCTCCGGGGCTATATAAAGCTGTAACATGTTCACTACGAATTGCATGGTATGTTCAGGCCATATGGCTCCCCGGAACTGTACAGCACAATGCTGCACTTATGGGGGTACGGAACCGTCGCTTCCCGACATGTACATCATCCTGTGTTTATGAAACGTCTCCCAAGGAGACCACATGGCAAAATAAACAACCAATGTTTTATTGCTCGCTCTCCTGTGTGCCTGTTACAATTTGGTTTATATTTTATTTGTTTATAAAACCATTTGTGCTAATAACCCAAAATGTCGCCATATTTTTTATTTTCCTCTCTGCCCTAATTTCACTGCTGCTGGGGCAATGCAGAAGATGATTGGCTCTGGTTATTTTGTTTCAGAAGTTCCAGCTGCTGACTAATTACCTTGTTGGAAAAGTAAACATGGCTCTTTCCCATATCTACACTACATTTTCTTATTTTCAAACATAAAGTTACAGGAATTTAAGACAGTTAATATGTCAGGTTTTATTTGCATAGCTCTTCAGTTATCATGTGGAACAGCATCTCTGCTCAACCTTTTGGATTATAAAGGGATTTTGTTGAAAGACAAAATGCTAGGGAATGGGTTAAAGTATGTAAATAAATTTAAACACACACATATATAAAAAGTAGAACACTTGGGCTATCTCTGTGCATTACGGTAAATGAAGCCATAATCTCCTAATGCCCCTGACGATGAGTTCTCTCCATTAGCTAATAGCTGGTTTAAAACACAGTCTTATAATAATTCTACCAACTAAATAAACATTTTAAAATGAACACACACACATGTGCATAATCGTTCCAATTTACAAGGCAGAAAATGTACAGCATTATGTTTCACTGCCTAGTTTTCAGTCAGTAAATTTTGAATAGCATAAGCCTGCATGCAACTGTGGGACCCAGAATAAAAATACCCCCTGAAGTTAAACCAGCTCCGAGGTATCCACCCAGCTGCCTTTCTGGGAGAGAGAGACCTACCTTTAACAGCTGAAGAAATGATAAGCCATGCAGGTCATTAGGCCAGGTTGGTTCTTTTGGGTTCCTGAAGCCGTTCATTGTGGGTATGAAAATCCTGGCTGTGCTCAATCAGAAAAGCAAGAGTGTGCTTTTCTCTTCAGCCCAAGTGCTGCTGCCTTTCTGCTTCTTGTCAATATTTAACTAGTTTGTCAAGTTGGATTATATCTCTTGTCCTAAACACTACTCCTTTAATTCCAGCTAAGTGGGTGTGCTTCCAACGCAGCCACTCAGTCATATATTGATAGCTTATCAAAGTCATTTGTGTGGCCTGAAAGGTTTCTTCCTGAATGCATTATCACCTGTAGGTGATCCAGTGCACCAGTAAACAGACAGCCATGATTTCTGGGTTCCACAGCAACACACACAGAAAACAAGGGCTTTGTTGGATTTTCAGCATTTGGTGATGGCTATTGGCCACAGAAGGAAAACATCATTCACAGCAATAGGAGGAATTCCAATATATACATACTTTTCAATGAACTAATATAAAATCATGTGTTTTTTCAGGCATTTTTTTAACAGAGGCTAAAGAAAGTGCTTCCTTCTGGCTGATCCCACCCTCAGATTTGGCTGCAACCACCCTCTCCCTGCAGCTCCCTCACCATTGCAAACAAGCCAGTTCTGTTTGACTTGTTGAAGATGCAGCTCCACACTACCAGGAACAGGCTCGTATGGATTCTTGCTTTGTTCCACTTATGTACATTTATTTGCACGTTAAGTGTGTCTCTTAGGCACAGGCAATCTGCCAACACTGTCCTCAATGGAACACAGTTTTGCTTTCCAAATTTAAAGGTACTAGTCATACCAAGCAGCAAAAACAATGGTGCAAAGCCTGTGTGGTGCTTCAAGCCACAGTAGTTAATATCAAAAGTCAATTATTACCAGCACACTGCAATATTATGTCTCAGATGTTAGATTTTTTTTAAAGAATGTTGCAATGTCTTAGTTTGGTGTTTCATTCTTTGGGATTTGTTGTTTTGGGGTTTTTTTGAGAGGGGGTTTGGCGCCAGGAATGCTGACTTTTAACTTGCTTGTTCCAAAAAGGGATAGGATGCAAAAAGGCTACAGGTTTCAGAATAATAGGTACAAGTATTCCTCACAGATCTCTTCTTCCCTCTCCTCTCTTCAAGTTCCCACCACCACCACCCCAAAAATAGGAATATTTGGAGCCAAAGAGGTCAGTTCAACCAAATCATGGAAGAAATGAGATTCACCCTGCTTGCAAGGAGCAGTAAAGGTACTAGAAGGTGCAGTCTACCTAGTCGTATGCCCCAGCTGATTTTCTGGAATTTTGTGGCTGCTGGGCAATTTTGCCCATGTCTTTGATAATAATACAGAATGTTTACATCCCTGTAAAGTTATTTAAAGTAATCTACTCATTATTAATAACTACGTCAGGTCTGAAAATATCTATCTACACAAGGGTGTACACATTGAATTCTCATATTAAATTGCCATATCAAGATTATTATATCACTGTGCCTGACCCAAAGGCTGATGAAGCACTGGGAAGTTTTTCTGCTCATTCTCTGACCTGCGCCAGGCTTCACCAGCACACACGCACTGGAGGCACTCAGGCTTGCTTAGTTCCATTCCCATGCCTCTGGCTCCATGAGAACAAACTCTCTGTTCCCAGGCTGATGTGCAGGGTCCTGTCTTGTCCAGCATGACATTATTTCAGATCACCAAAAGCTGGTAGAAGCACACATCTGCCCTTCAGCTAGATGGGCACTAATCTTCAGGGAACAGGTATCAGCCAGCGAAAGCATATGTGCAATACACATAGTTATTCTAGATATAAAGGGATTTTTAACCTATATACATCTCTCCAGTGACTTAAATCCCCACCCCCTTCCTCAGTGCTCTCTGAAACCCTCAGCCTGCACTGAAATAGACGCTGAGCCTCAAACAGTCAGAAGCGATTTTGTAGTCTGAAATCCAAACCACGCACAATTGGTCTCTGAAACTAGTGGAACAAATGCTACTCTCTTGCAGCAAGATATTTTTGTCTTTGATAAATATTAACTGACGTGCAATAGTCATAGACAAAGCAGCTGACCCATATTTCCTAACTAGTGGAGCTCTGTAGTGGAAGTTTTCACTAGAAGCACTCAGCTGCTGGGGGCTGTGAGCTGCATCCTGATGCAAAATTCCTTCTCAGATCACCGAGTGCAAGATCACCTGTGGCCTCAACGGGAGGAAATTCATTGGAACTCGCTTGACAGAAGATTTTAACAGGGCTCTTTATATCCTTTTAATTGGTAAAAATAGGAGGAAAGTAGAGACATTCCAATCATGCCTTATTAAGTGTTATTTTTCACTGGGGAAACTGCAGACTCACCGCTATCAGCACACACAGACACAGGGAGGGAGCAGATACTGGGTAGGGGGGAGTTTTGTCACAAGGATATTTTGTGACAGAGCTCACCTGCTGCTGGGGTTACAAGATAACATACATCAATTGGCCAGGAGGTCATCTTCAGTGTAATTGAATTGCTCTTTTCAAAAAACTATCTAACGTAACTGTAGTGAAAATTATTTAATACCTGAAATCTGCAGGTCTGAACAAGATTGCTGGACATGAGAAAGTCTTTCCAAAAGGCTACATTCTTGAGCCTAGAAAGGGTTTTTTATTACGAAGCTGAAACACTGCGGATGTTTTCAGGGTTGTGTTGAAGTCTATGTGTTTTCTGCTTTTTCGAAAATAAATAGTTAGATTCAAAGTTTGTAAACAAAAAGAGGAGTGCAGAAAACCTGAAAATAATCACGATCTGCCAAATATTTTAAGTAATATAAAATACCATGATCCTCAGAAGAAAATACTGCAAACCTGGTACAGGAAAATCTTTGTTTACTTAATGCAACTCTGACTCCTTAATCATTATTTATTTATTTAAGTATTGCACGAATTTCCCCAGCCAAGCTGTTCGGGTTGCCAACATGAATAGCTTTCCGCATCTGCTGCCAACTGATGTCTCCCCTGATGGTATTCAGAGCTGAAGACCAAAAATTTCACGTAGAGCAGAATTAGCTCTTTAACAAATGGGTCTATGGAGCAGTTCAGTGTAGTAAAAATCAGCTGTTTCAGTGGTCATGTGCCTTCTGGCAATTGTCTCCAAAACTTGCCTTTGCCACAGCATCCTTGTCAAGGGGTTACGCAGTGCTTCCATCACAAGTCTCCATTTCTGCACTCTTAAAAAATATACTAAATGAAATGGAAACCTTGAAGGCTATACTTATGTTGCTCAATTTCCAGGTTGTTTGAGGAATAAGAGCAAATTTTAACCTTTAGATCTCCCTGAAAAATTTTCATCCTTTTGTTGAAACCCCTTTTAAGCATGTTCATGATTTCCCGTGCGTAGGGGAACATTTCCTGGTACACACTGCAACAAATGGAACTCACAGAGTCACTTATGCATCTTAGGCATGTCAGTTGAGGTCTTACTGTCTCACAGGGCCTGCTGAGCTAATTCTGTCAAACTCCCATGGCCCCCAGTGGAAATTTGTCCAAAATCAAATAAATCTAAAAATTTAAAAAAAAAAAAAAAACAAAAAAAAACAAACAAACAAAAAAAACCAATCTGGCCCATGCTCTGTGTTTGGGTGAAAAAATGAACTGTCTTGCTAGCTGCCACATTTGTGTGCCAGAAATTGTTGGGGGGGGATTTCAAAAGGTGCTTCCTTTTGGCCTCTGTTCTCAGTGAAATCAGTCGGTGATTAAACTTCAATTGACCTCAGCGGGAACAGATTTAAACTCACATAAAGCATTTTTAAAACCCAAGTATGCAGGTTTTATGTATTGGACAACAACTATTATGAACTTTTTTCTCCCACCAAATCTATTGGCAATGCCTCTCTTGCAGTAGATGTCGGAAGAGACTGAGTAGGTGCAATTGTTTTCCAGTGTCATTTAAATAAATTGCATCTAGTGCCACAGGCTGAATAAGAAGATACATTTTTTAAAGCTTGCAATGGTTTCCTTTGTCTTAGAATGTGCTCATTAAACTTTGAACAGTGTACAGCACGCAGCACCTGACACGACTGCCTTGCCAACGCTGCCATGTCTGCCCCATCACAGAACAAACCAAACATTACTTTTTCATGAGAAACAATAAAAAGTGTTCATCAATTATTAAAGTTTACTTTTCAGTATGTATGGCTGAAAAAAACCCACCCCAAACATTAAAATGAAAATAAAATATCACTTCCTACATGTCACACTAAATATTTTGGTTTTCTTACAGTAGGCCCAGCCACCCCAATATCTTGTTTAGAGCATTGTTTGACAACTATAGTTCCCTTTTTTAGGCATGAAGGAATTCAAACCCCTCACTGCTGTCCTACACACAGATATGTCCGTGGGCTGAGAAATAAATACTTGCTTTTTCCAGAATGCAGTAAGCAGTTCAGCATTTCCAGAAATAAAGTAATGCTTTCTCCATATCCTCTTTTTTGATCTTTTCAGAAAGAATAAATTAGGAAAAAAGTCTCTGAAACATAAAGTGTTTTTGAACATGGCAATGTTAATTAAACTGATGGCACACTCTGTGGAGAGGGTAATTAGTCCTGCAGTCCAGTGTTCCCTCTCGTGAGTGGGAACACTCTGCCCAGGCAGCTCACAGTGACCTGAAGGTCATCCTTCTGTACAAGGACATGTGCTACAAGGTCACCAAGCTTTTTTTAAACTAACACAGCAAAGAAAGAAACTGTTCTCCTCCTCTGCCAGCTTCTCTTCAGAGCATCACCATGTCCCTGCCAAACTTCTGCTGCCTTCTGCCCCACAACTGTAACCTGAGCAGGGGACACTTCTTGTATTCTTTGCACTTCATTGCCTTCCATCAAGAAGGTATCTTAATTTTCTCAAGGCAGAAAACACCCTCCTTTGACCTCTCTCTTAGTTTTTCTGCATTCATGGATGCCAAGGGACAACGATGAGGAAATTTGTTGTTTCCTTCTCTCCCACCCCAATCCCAGTCACACGTCCCCGTTTCCCAAGAGCAGTCACAGTAGTGCTTGTAAAAGTGTATCTCCTCAGAGCCTCACCCTAGACATCCTACACTTGCCTTATCTCACCCAAGAGACAGCACCTCAGCTAGTGCAGTGTTAGCTCATTGTGGGGTCCTGGAGTGGGTCTGAGGGCAGTGTGTCACCCAAGGGTTACAAACACCCTGTCCCGTGGTATGCATATTGTGAAAGGCTGGAAAATCAAACAGCCAAATACCAGCAAGCCAAACTTGGCTTACTGGGAGACTGAGAGAGCTCACAGCTCAGGGAAGGGTGGCCATGGGCCATAAATGCAAATAGCTGTGCCATTAACAACATGTTATACCCGTAAAATTTAAACCAAACATTGGTCAGCTGAAGGTCATTAAAGAAAGAAAGAAGGTCCCTTAGTTCTCCTTCAGGCTGCTCTGAAAGGCTGATACTCACCATTGGGAGGCACGGTGGGCTGAGAGGAAACCACACAGATTTTAAAATATTTTGTTTCAAAAAAAAATGCTGAATATTATGGTGAGCCTAATCAGTTCAAGCAAAGCAGTAACAGACTATGAATTACCAGCAGCAACAAAAAAACCCCTTGTTCACTGGAGTGACTATTGTCAATATGTATCACTTCCCCAGCACCCAGAGAGAGCACTCGCAGCACAAACATTGTAAGAAGGCCAAACTTTCCAGAGTGCTCTGGTTCCTTTGACAGCTTTTGTAAGCAGAGTTCAAGAAATGTGGCACTACTTACTGTCAAAGGGCTGCCTGCTGACTGTGAATAGTCACCTTTTACAGGAGCTGGAGGGGATGTGGAGGTGTTTTCTACAGGGCTTTCACTCAGAGCTCCTCGAAGCATATCTAAGTGCAGGTACCATCAGCTGTGCAACACATCAGGTCACTGTGCTATGAAATAGCTTCTGAATAAAGAGGATCTGCTTAATTTGACCACTGTCTCCTGCATGAATCAAACCATGCTTGCTGGCAGTACAAATACCAGTCTTTTTTTTCATCTCCACTGTCAGACTGAGTAGAAATTTGATGGGTTTAAATAAAAGGGAGAAAAAGACACTTAATTCTTGACAAAATTTTCTGTGACCAAGGTATGTCTTCTATATGTATATTAAGATAAAAGATTATAAAACTGTAACTGTTAAACTCACTTAAAATTACAAGCTAGCAAAACAAATTCAGGGAAGCTGAACCTTTTGGTCATTGCTGCACATCAGCACGATAGCTACAGAAAATGAAATGCTGATGTGCACTAGAATAGCTGGAGGAAAAATAAGATTCTTTGGAAGGTGTTTGAGCTTGTGACTCTTTCAAACTTTATCAAGGAACTAATTTTCCTTAGTAGCTAATAAACAATAGAAAAGATCAGCAAAGGTCCCAAACTGGCCAAATGAGAAGCACCTGGCCCCAGGGTATGATGGCAGAATGTCTGAGAAAGTCTGAAGAGCAAACAGGCTCTATGCTGAAATTAACAACTTCAGTAGATTCACGTAAACACTGATATAAGTATGTTTACAGCAGTTTATATTTATGAACTTATTGCTATTGCATTGTCTTCCTTGGCTTCCTTGTAAAGTTTAAAAGAAAACAAAATAATTCTGGTCTTTTTCTGGGAAATTTTTCTGACGCTGACTTTATTTATTTGTTTATTGCCAAGCAGAAGCCTAAAGGATGTGTAAAGTATCAGTTGTGACACACAGCACTTTCTTACTAGATCAAATCTAGGGCTCCACAGACAGCAGATAATAGCACAAAAGGTGAAGTGCAGATGAAGTCACACTAGAATTAGAACAGGAAAGGATTTAAAGCTGAAGGATTTGAGGGCAAACATCCATTATGATACACTTCACATTCACCATTAGGCTACCCTTGAGAGGGAGAGAATCAAGAAGCTGTAAAACAGGGTTTTCAATGGGCTTCCTGGGACTTGAGAAACTACTAGACCCCCATTAGACAGACTTTTGACAGGTCTCTCAGTTAGCATATCCTATATATAAATATATATATATAAAAATATAAAAATAAATACAGCTCTAGCTGGCAGACTATTGTTGCTACAGCAGCGTAGATCAAGGCCAGTCAGAACTCAACAAAGACCTTGAAACCAAACTATTTTCTAAAACCACAGCAAGCACACAGCACAGATACAGCTATTTTCCTGGCTTGGAGCTGGTTAGTGACAGCTGCCTGCTTTCTTAGAGCCCGTGCTCTCAGGGCTGGCAAGGACACATGGGCTGCTCCCTCTTTGCTTTCCTGGGGAGACACGTGAGTCTCTGGGACTCTCAGTACTCAGAAAATGTGAAACTATCCTGGGACAACACAAAAGGTCTGAGCAAATACACGTTTTCATTCTCCTGTTGTGTAAATCAGTTTTATAATATTTTCCATGGTACTGTTAATTATCCCTTTTCCTCATTCTGACCGTGGAGATACAGAGGAAAAAACTGATGATCCATTCAATTCTGCTAAATTTGAACTCTTATCAGGTACTTCAGCTTTTATCACTCTCTTCCCTTTGGGGAAGACTCTGCTCTGATTTTTTTGCAAATCTAGAGAACATTTGCAGGACAGCTTCCACCATGTGAAGAAATGGGTGTTGTAATATTGCTCTGTAAAGCAAAAGAAAAGGGCTGATTTGAAAGTGGCCAAAGACTGAAAGCTAGAGAAGCTTTGAGCATGGAATATATTGTTTTACACAAAATGAGTTCCTTGCTCAAGCTCTCTTGTTGCTTTACCAGATTACAAAGAGTTTTTCCAATGAGTAAAAGCAGAAGGGGTGGGTTGAGCTGAGGGGATTGGTTTTAAATGAGGCTGTATTCTCTTAATCTCTTGTTTCTAGAAGAAAATCCAACAGAAGAGAGATAAATCCCTGACAATGAAAATACGTGCATGATAACAGTCTTGATAAAGTATATATTTATTTTGGAGTGCCCTTAGCAAGCTTAATATTAACTGACTGACTTCAATAAAAAATATTTGCTTTCTTGTTGCTCACTCATGTATGGATCTGCATCCTTTGCTTTCCACGTTTCACCTCAGAAACTCAGTAGGAGCACTGCCTTCTCCTCCGCATGTTTTTAAACAGCAGGTTATTTGCAAGACCCAAGTCAAGCAGCAGAGCACAGCATGTAAGGCAAAGCTGGATAACGCATCAAAGGCAAAGCTGGATAATGCATCATCCCCCCAGTGGGTCCTCCCAGTGACCAACAAATATCCAAGAGCAGACAGCACCTCAGGTCAGAGGCAAACTTGGTTTTTGCAGGTCTCCAGTAGGGACTCCACAGAACTGCATGGAGCAAATCCCTACTTTTCCTAGAGGTTGTTGGACAAGGTGGAAGGGGGTTGCATGAGGGAATGAGAACTGAGTACAGTGTTTCATGGGCAGTGAGAAACAGGGATTCAGCTAACTGGCTGCCTCCTGGACTCTGAGCCACACAAATGTGAGCTACAGGAGCATCCTCTGAGTTTAGCAAAAACATTTCAGCACGCTCACAATTTGTCAGGATGGTAACACAGGGTTCAAATAGGGAGATTTGTTTGTAAGTAAATTCTTCTCCCACTACTACAGCTGTGTCAAGGCTGATGCCAGCTGGCACTTGAAGCTGTTCTGCTGCCAAAATTTGCTGTCTCCAAAGCAAATGGGAATGAGCCAGCATCCTGTGGATCTCAACTGTAAGGAGCCATCTAAGACAGACTATAAGATGAGCTTGCAGAAGAGACTGGTGATCTCCATAGGAACAGTCAGCTCAGAGACACAGAGAGAGTGAGAGAGGGAGGTTATGTCTGTTGCATAAACAGTTCATTTTTGTCCCCTGACTAATATTTAGGATCAGATTCTCCACTGGGATAAATTAGAGCATCTTTAGCCCTATGTTTGAAAAAATCTTGACATCATTGTATAAACAATATTATTTGAGATTATAAATCTGGGGTCTTTTTTCTTAGCCTTATAATTTAAAGGCCTCCAGGCTATTGTTTTCAAGGCTTTTTCTAACATCAGACAGGCAAGACACTTAGTCACACTTCATCTTCATGCAAATGGAGACTACATGTAGTTCCCCAAGTCTGGGTCTCAGGGAATGAAAGAAAAACCTTGAACCCAACACCACAAGGCAAGTGAAAAAACCATGAGAAGTAGTGGCTGCAAAGTCTGTGCAGCTCCAGCTCACATCAATGGAAGAAGTGATATTGTGCCAGCTGAAGAACCAGCCCTCAGTCTAAATATTGACTCAGTATTTGGTCTCATGGACTAAACAAGGAGTTTCACGAGGCATTTCCCAACCCAGTTAAGGCCTGAAAGCCTCCAGTTCAGCCTTTACATGATCTAAGTCTCTGTTTGAGATTGCTCCTAAATACAGCCAAAGGATTTTCCAGCTACTTTAAGATTTGGGTTTTATATATGCTTGCTGCAGCACTACAGTCTAGTAAAAGTATTCTCCACAAATGCAAGGGTAAAAAAATTCCTGCCCCTGTAGTCCTACCTAAAGCTGGACAAGGTATTTAAGAATTGTTTTTCCTCTTAAACACCAAGTGATTTATCTGATTCAGGAAACGGAACTCACTCTTTACTGCAACGCCTGAAGTGAAAATTTTCTTCCACCCTTCTGAGGGCTTTGTGTTTTATTTGGCCAACTAAGTATATTCCATAGGAACTTAGGGGAAAAGGCAAATCACAAGCATTTGAGTGTTTATAACTTTTTTTCAAAAATATGACAATACTTGCAAGATTTGTATCTTTTAAGCATTAAATGGTAAAAGGATGTATAAGATCAATCGTACTCTGGGACCATGAGTACTGTAAAGTACATATCTTTGCTTAAGAATTTCATTTCTTCAATCAATGTTCATCTCTACAGTCACTAGAAATCTGAGTTTTCTTTGTCACATATTCTCTCTTGAGCCTGATCCTCCATTCTCAGCATAATGACTGTGCTGTAAATTTTGGAAAAAGAATAAATCCTTATCCCGAGCAATTGCCTGTTTTTCACTAATATTGAGTTTGTTGGCTCTGAATTTCTATAAATTGCTTTTTTGGATTGAACATTGGTCATTCACAGGCTCTGTCAGTGATATCTCACCAATGTACCCCCCTCTGCTCTCATCTCGTTTTGGTAACTGCTGTAATCAAGGTAAAAGGTCTTAATTAATTACTTCCTTCCTTAAAGAATTTTTGGAAGATCATAGAAAGAAGAGAGGTGGGTTATTGTTACCTATAATGCCACTGCCTCATTCAAAGGCCAGCAAAACCTCCTCAGATCCAAGTTCCTTACTGTGAATTTACACGATGCTGTATCCTAAGAAGTACAGACTGGGATCACGACTCCTCAGGGCTCAGAAAAGAAAATCACCTCTTTTTATCTGTAATCTTTTGTTGTTGCTGCTTTCCTTGACTGCTTAACTCTGGCCTTAAGTGCTTTTATGCACCAGATTCCAGCCTCCCTTTACCAAGGGCTTACCCCTCCAAAGGGACAAAAGCTACATTTCCCCCAGCTTTCAGAGCAGCCAAACACATCGGGAATTTCTTCCAATGGAAAACACAGATGTGTTTTTCTAATCCCATTTTCAATTTGCCACATCTGCTTCGGAGGGGTTCCTTTCTGTTCACCTAGCAATGACAACAGACAGTGCCTGTCCCCATTCACTGCCTGCCTTCCTGACACAGCATAATGGACATCGCTGGTGGGGACGCACTCGTGAGTGCCATCTGTGCTGAGGGAAATTGCCTGCATCAAATGGATGGGGCAAAATGTGCATCATGAAGGGGGAAAGAAATATTTACCTATTTTGCAAGGCTATCAAGGATTTCAATAAAGGGCAGTAGATGCGTTGCCTTTGATTAGCTCATAAACACCCGTATTACCATTCTGGGGAAATGAAGTTCTACTTAGCAGACTCCGCTCTTTCTCACAGAGATGGGAGGAATTTATCTCTGATGGCTCTTCACTGAAAGCCAGTCATCATTTATATCCCAAGAAATACTAGGATAATGAAAAGCGCCATAAACAGTGCAGTTACTTGCCCCAATTTCTTTGTCGAAGCTTATTAATTATCAGAACTTTCTGAGAGGTTTGTAAATCAGGAGAGGATCTGCTTAAATAGTCTGTGAATGTGTGATAATGCTCACTGTTTTCAGAGTTTGAAAAAACAAGTCCATGGGCAATCCCATCACCACAGCAGCACTCTCTTTTGGCCTCATGAATGTGTGGGGATCCCCACTCTGTAAACATGAACACCCTTTCTTGTGTTTTCTATTAAATGATACAAAACAGCAGCGACTGTTTACCATGGATTCAGCTAAAGGTCTTTATTTTATCATATCTGTGCCCTTTTAAACCACTTGTTTGCATATCTTAGATGTGCTAACTTCTAAGAAAAACACACAAAGGCAACAGATGCCTGGAGAAGACCCTTTACTGCTTAGTAAAAGGGATCAGAGATGCACAGCCTTAAAATAAAGAGAAAAAACCTGCAGCCTGTGCCCAAATCTCTGCCTTCCCACAGCTCCTCCTGCCTGCAAGTCCAAGCCCAGCCCAAGGGGAAGGGGCAACTTTACAGGGCTCACTTACCCAAATCCAAGTGGGGACACGAGTTACCCCATGCACAGGTGCACAGAGATGCTGTTCATAGATTCATGGACCAGCTGGAAAGAATATGGTCCAATAGTTTCACAGCGAGGTTGGCTGGAGAAGGCTCAGAGGGGATAAAAAAGGAGCAGGACTGACTTCTGCAATACAATTTACACAGGCAGATCGCAAATCCAGTAGTTTTAGCTGCTCAGCCAAGGGGAATGACTTGGTAAGGGCAGAACAACAACAACAACAACAAAAAAAAACCACTTGGGAAGAGCTTAATTTCATTGTCTAAAGGTTTCTCTGCTGGGTTTAACCAGCCCTGCCCTCTGCTTGTTTAGGCAGCTTTTCTGACTAACAAAAGCCTTTCACACTCCAGCATACATGAGAGACACAACTTTCAGATGCACTGACATGATGCAGCCTTGGCACCGGCCTCGCTCTGCACACACTGAATGTAATTAGGTTCTGGTCACTGGTCTGTGGGCAAACAGCAGTTTCCAGTCCACTCATTAAATCATCTTTAGCCAGCACAGTGACATCCAAAATCGACACGCCTCACACCGGGGAAGGGGGATATTTGGAGGTTAGAAAATTATATTTGGTGATTTTTAGTTAATCTTGTGGTTCGATGTTGGGTGCTACAAATACCCAGAATGTGTATCCCAAGCCGAGGTGCCACAGAAAAGCACAGTTCTCCTTTCTCTATGGTACCAAAAAGTGTATAGAGACCAACTCACCCTATTTTTGGGTTTTTCAAATATTCATCTCTCACTTTCCTCTATCCCTATCTCTGTTGGAACCACTTCCTGAGCTTTCCTAACTAGTGCATTGAGCCACAGATGTGGATATATAAATATAGCTTAGATATAAAGACTGTGTGTTTCTGAGTTATAAGAATATCTCTAAAAATAGATGGTAATTGTGCCTGATAGAGAGCACTGTTCCTCATATTTCCTTCCTTGCCTCCATTTTGTGAGTACAGTATAAACAATGATTTAGCCATCATAAAAAATTCGAGCCATCCCACAGGATATCAGTAATGTCAATTAGAAGTATTTCTTCCCATCAATGAGAATTTCCTGTTTTCTACTACGCTTTGAGAAAAACACTCAGTCTTGATGCATCAGGAAATGAAAACAAGCTTTTTCTCATTCACGGCATTCGGGGTCCACCTTGTACACTGTGAGCTCAGATTCACAGGTTTGTGCTTCCTGAAGTTTTTATCCTCATTTCAAAGTGCCAGCCTGCAATCCGTACAGGTCTGGACTACTTACAGCACTTGTTACGAAAGCACCATAATGCAAGATCACTGGGCCCCTAAGTGACATATGTCCTCACACCACTGGCCCTGAAAAGTATGTAATCCATATTAAATAAAGCCCTGAGCCATTTGCAATAATATTTGCTCAGTTTTAAAAGGTCGTTAGAAGGTGAGCAAAGGTTGAGGGAGAACTTTTTGAAATGGATAAGAATAACACGGCACAGATGTAACATTTCTGGTGGATGATCCACCAGGTCTTTGCAAACATTAATTAAGCCTCACATTTTCCATATGAGATAGGTAAACACTGTCGCTTCCTTGCTCTCGGATCTGTAAAACAAGGCCAATACAAGACTTGTGACTCATAAGACATCGGAAGAGCCAAGAGCAAAATTAAAACTTAGCAGCCAACCCACATTCTAGCCATGTGAATTAATTCCGTCAGTGATGGGATCCTGCACTCTGCTCATGCAGGGTCAGCTCCCATTTCCCTTGCCAGCTACAGCAGATTCCTGGCTGCATTTGACTTCCAGTTTTGCATAACTATAAATAATCTGCTACATCTCGTTCTTCCCGAATCCAGTCATCTGTAATTTCCAATAGGACTTCTTTCCTCCTCCTCCTCTACTGCCCTGCCTTGATGCTTAACCCCTCGGTTCTTTTCTTTGCAGCATGATATTATGAGAAACCTCTGTAGAAAGGGAAGCTGTGAACCAAATGATGAACATGTTCGGCGTAGAGTCCACAGCTGTGAGAAATTGAATGTTAACAAAAGCCAGCAGGAAAGTGTTTAAATTCTCCCTTCTGTCCTCAGACCTGAATAGCAGCAGGGTGTAAGTGGTTCATGGACACTCTACCTCTCATCTTCACCATGGGATGAATTTCACTTAAACACCACAGTCATATCTCACAGCTTTGGTTTCCATTCCTACCTATTTTCAGTTCTGAGCTATATCCAACAGAAACTATGTCTGATAACAAATAACAAAGCACACTTGTGCTAACTTTCAAACACAGCTGTGTACCGGGGGATTCCAAGTGCTGCACCAGGCAGGTGGACTCAGAGGTGAATGCATAGACTCAAGATGAACACATAAACAAAAGAAGAATCAAGTTCATGTACTGCAGCTCCAAATTTTCTATAGTGTTGGGCTTTATACAGTATAAAAAACACATAAGCAAATTTTTTCTTTCTGTAGTTGGTCCAAGATGTTCAAAACTCTGTCATTGAAAGCACTTTTGAAACGAATGCACTGGCAAGTTGCTTAGGACAGAAGTTCTGACTAAGAAGTGCAGCTTCATAGTCAGAACCACTGTAAAGGTAATTGCATAGCCAATCATTTAATTTCAGGTCACATTTGCCTAAGTTATTGAGAAAAACGTATATTATTATTTTTAACTCTTTGAGTCAACAGTCCTGCAGGAAAGAACTCCACTCTGTTCTCTTTCAAACACTAACAAAACAATTACTGGGAAATTTTTAACTGTAGCATTTGTCCCTGATGTAAACACATATATATTTGTCAGCTCTGAAATTAGATTCATTGTGCTGGGAGTTGAAATTGATGGTGGAAAATGGTGATGAAATAAATATGAGTCCTTTACCTGAGTATCAGGGCACAATGAGCTCTAGAAGCACCACTGCCTTTTTTTCACAACCAGATGCATTGAAATGATCATTATGTGTGTCACTTTTGAAATATTATATTAATATCTACATTCCAGCATGGAGTTCCCATTTGATTCTACACAAATTCAGTGTGCACTGCTCAGGGCAAAAGGGTCAGGTCACCTCTTGACCTGTGCATCCAAGTCTTGCATCATTAATGAGATGAAAAAGGAAGGACCACATTTAGGCAGGTGATCAGCAGAATAAGTCTGTCAAGCTGGAACTACACAGTTAATTCTATTGCATCAATATTTCAAATGCATCAGGTTCAGGGGAAAATACACTTGCCAAAAACAACAACAGTTTGGCTTAAAATCAAAACCTGTAACCTGCAACGTATTAAGTGCCAATGTTCTTGGAATGCTTCCTGTTTTTATGAATACAACTTGCAGTTCAAGTGCTATCATGTAACCAGGATAAGAAGACATTTAGAAAATAAAGGTATAAAATGCAGCATACCAGACAGATTGAGAACACAAATAAATGCAGAATCAAGCCACTGTTCATAAGGTATCATTTCAATAATCTAAATGAATGACCTAGACAAAGAGATGGCTTGTATGTGGTGGTAAATATGCTGCTATTTTAAAAGCTCACAGGCTCCTTTAAGACTGACAGTGTTGGAAATCCTGAGCTTGGCCAGGCCAAGCAGCGTTCAGTCTATTCAGATATAACATGCTCTGGAACCTGAAGAGGTGTCTTTTAACGCAGCACTGGCCAAGTCTAACTTGCTTTTTCAATTGAGTACTCCCTGAATATTACATTTTACTCAGGTTCTTCTTGTACTGATGTGACAGTGCATCGCAGCTGCCTGTCCCTGTCAGCATCTCATTTCTCCAGACAGTAAGGCCAGAAATTCATTTCAACACCCTGACATAAAAGTATGGAAAGCACAACACCCAGAACACTGGAGACAGCCCATGCTTGGGAACCAAAGTGTGGTCTGGACAGAAGTGGTGAACTGAGGAGGCACCACTGGATCTGCTAATTTGAGTGAGCCCGAGATAAATGATTCTTGAATGGGTGTCTCCCTCCCTTTGTGTTCGAGCTTGCCCACTTTGCACAGAATACTTAATTAGCCAGAAAGATTTTCTTGTTCTGTAGTGGAAGATTTAGATTCCTATTCCTGTACCAATGGACAGTCAATTATTTACACAAAGTAGAAGGGAGTCAACAGAAGGGACTGTGAATGCCCCATGCAACATAATGACCTGTCGCTTGGAGGCCACGATGCTCTTGAGGCAGAGGAGAGAACCAAACCTCCTAAAAGCAGGACAAAATCCTCTCCCTTTCCCTTGATAATAGAGCTCTTTGGCTGTTTTGCCTTTTTTTTTTCCCCTCTGAAACGAGAAGGAAAATTTGACCCAAATTCACAAGCAGTTTCCAGGCAACTGAACTTTGCCAGAACATGTAAGGAAGCTCTGAGATGCTACGTGCCATCCTGCTGTAAAAACTTAATGGACTGCACTTGTACCACAAGGCGAAGGAAAGAGAGTCAGTGACTTCTGAAAGGCAGGGAGGAGAGTTTTCAGTCACTGAGGAAACACTAAATACTTATCACCAGGATGTACTTTCATCTCCAAAGGATAATGATCCGGATATTCAAAGTGATGGGAATCCTTCCCCTCCACCATCTAGATTCTTGTTTCCATTTCTGCTATATGAAATTACTAAGAGGATAATTGTACCCCAGTTCTTTGTTCAGTGAAGAAATCCCCTGCTTGAGCTTCTGCTTCCTTCTTGCATTGAGAAACTCAGCTCTGTTCATTGCAGAACTGGACAGGACCAAAAATAATGTGCACCATTTATTTTGTTTGCCTCACTGTGGCTTTAGTTATTGCTGGACGTCCAATCCCTAAACTATATTCTTTGTCTTGAAGAACTATATATCTTAGACAGATGCCATAATCAGTACTTATCTACTGTGCAACTGTGTACACAGACGAGATATTTTAATGACTCAGGCAACCTATTACACTATTCCAATCATAAATCAAATCAAGGGGGGGAAAAGCTAGAGAAACATATAAGCTCACCAAAATCGGCAAAAGAATTATACTTTCTCTCTCAATTTGGCCAATAAATAGAGAATATATTGTACAATAAAATAATTATAAATAATTAAATACTGTTTTGAATAAAAACACTTCAGAAAAAAAGTGTTTCCTCCAACTTTTTTTTTTTTTTAACTTTGTGGATTGAATGATTATATTCCACATTAATATAATTTTACACACATTTTCATTTTAGTTCTTCTAGTGACACTGGTAAAATGCTTCACTGTTAAAATTAATATTGTCCAATGCTCTATGTCAGTTTTGCACTTTTATTTCCCCCTGCCATTCAGCAGAGAGAGCAGAGGAGAGGAGGAGATCTCCTTTCTTCAAATAAATATATGGCTATTTATTTCTTCTGCAGTCACTATTTTCTTTATGGTCTCTCGGATGAAGATGTGGGAAACAGTTTGTGTCCAGATTTGCAAGGCAAAACAAAACACAGTGTGACTGCTGCCGAGTATTACATTCTTCTGTATGTCACAGTGAGTGAACTTAATTACGGTTCATTAACCACAAAGCCAGTTTCTCATTCATGTACCCAACAGTGTGGTATCAAATCATCTCTCTTAACTTCAGCACAGTGCTCTGATATCAATGTGGACTTTTTCCCTATCAGGATACCCTATAGTCCTTGCATTTTTCATGATATTTATAAGTGGAAACATGGCATGTTATAATTAATGATTTCAGATGCTAGTTTTGAAGAAAATAAATTGGAATTATGAAATTTCTTCCCTGAGGACAGAGACAGTCTGATTAAGTGCTTCAAAAAGTTCCTATAAGATATCTTCTGCAGAAAATGCCCCTGCTGTGTCTGCCCTCTGGTTATTAGTTTCACCTGTAAACAGTTCACTGCCACTGCTGACTCCACTAAACATCTTCTTTGTACTTCAATCTGCATTTTATGTGAACTCTGGAGCCATTAGCCACTAATATCAACAGCATTGCACAGTCTAGGAACATTTATTGCTCCCCTGCTTAGTTTAATGTTTCTGCCTTAGTACCGTAATATTATTAATAGTCACAAAGTACAATAAAAGAAAATTAAGTGTTTATTTTGTTTAGGCTTTCGCCACTTTACCTACAGCCTTTTTCCATTACATTTGCACATAAATGAACATACACTACATTTTTTAGTGCATCTAAAAATCAGGGGTTTAACTCCCCTAATCATATTGTTCTATTTTCAGTCATCGTTCAGGCTACTCTATTTGTCATGGCAAGTGCAAGTATATTTTGGTAAATTTGTGTATATATCTTATAGAAGTGCATAGCATGCATTTGGTAGCTATTCACCTTGTTAATAGACTTCATTTGTATATTTTCCCTTCTTTTAAAACAAATATTTTGGAAAAAAATATTTTGTCTTCAGTAGAGGCATGACATAGTCTGCAGAACCTGCTCACATCACATGCATTCCAAAATAGCCTATTTGCTGCTTGTGGTGCTGCTTTATTGTTCCCCTCAGTTTCATAGTTATAAAACCAGAATTGAGGTGTTAATGCCTATTAAGACTGGCATTGATTCAGACATATTTCAAACTGATGTGCATGCGATCTGGACACAGTCGCCTTCAAACAGACAATGAAATTCTGAAGTGTCCACTTGCTGAAGGAACATTGGCCTCCACAGACAATGCGCTGATAAAAAATGATCCAAGTCATATCTGGCCACAGGAACATAAACCAAAGTGCTTCCCATGGACATACACAATTATGCATGAGAATAGCATTACCCGCATTCTTTCCGAAGACCAGCTCAAGTACATATTCCTATTAAAGAAACTAGAGGGTGGATAAAATTAAAGATTACATGGTTAATGAGTATGTAAAACTGCAGCTGCAAAAGGCCCCTTGCTGTATGGCACAGGCTTTGTGCAGCGCAGTGGTGGGCACAGCCCAGGCTGCTCCTCTCCCACTGCGTGGCAGAGCTGCCAGTGACTGAACAATCAGGCTGAGAGGTACCAGTGGGGAAATGGGATATAAAATAACACTTTATGTGGGCCCCATACTAAGGGTTAAAACTTGACCAGGGTCATGATCTCTTTAGCAGAGAGATGTTGGTTATTTTCCCTATCTAGATAATTTAGCTGTGCAAGTGTCCCAGCCAGTCCCGTAGAACTTGCACAGCCTTGTACAATGGCACCATGAATTACCTAAACCGCAGGCAATTTTGGTTTTTAAAGTGCAGGTCCAGGAAAGCCTGAAGGGCCCAGATTTCTCAAATGGTCCTTGGAGGGGCCTTCTGCCAGCCTGGCACGAGTATCTGGCATTATTGGACTCCCCATCTCAGATTCAATTCCCTGTGGTTAAAGCTTAACACTTCTAAGCGGCTTAATGAAAGACAGGAGGTGGTTTACATATTTTCTGTCTCTAATATTTCCAGTATTCAGGGGATTAGATTATATGCCAGGAGTCCTGGCACCATAGGAAAAGTATTAGGTTCTCTTTTCTTCCACCATAAATCTGGAGTTATAGCTTCAAATTCCTGCTCCCAGCAGAGTGAAAAGAGATGCTTTGAAATGCACACATTTGTTGGGCTATATTCATTTGTACACATAACTAACTATAAAGTAATTAGTATTATCTCAATACATCTAAACAGGCAAGAGAGGGAAGACAGAACCATATATTATAGTGACAAAGGGAATCAGCATTTTCTTATCATAAAAATGCAAGTTATCTTGTTTTCTTGTGCGCCGGTGTAATTAATCACTGCATTTAGCATTCATAGATAATAACACCCAGTATCTGCTTTGATGAGATACAAACAAGCATATTATGAATCACTTCACATACAGACCATCCTAATTGCTAAAATTACCATCTTCATGTCTGTTGCTCCTGTATCAGCAGTTAACTCAACGCCTCAAACACCCTCATCTTTGGCAGCCAGCTTAGCTGCTGAACTAATATGGCATTTGTCATTTTTGTTATGAAGCCATACTCTGCCTTCATTTACAATTGCATCAAGCCAGAGAAATCCAGGGGTGATCATGGGGTGATGCAGGGCATAAAGAAGGGCATAATCAGCATCCTATAGTGGATGACTGAGGGAAAAACACTGTCAAATTCACTAAAGAGTCCTCTTAACTGAATGGGAAATGAAGTGAAATCTTACTTTTATCTTTAACTGAGGAATAAGTTAAAATTAAAAAATAAAATCACTCTTATCAGTTAATTGAGATACTCTTGAATTGTATAAATACAACTGACTAACCTTTAGGGCTTTCCATTAACCAAGGTTCATCAATCCTAATCACCCAACACTCAAACACTCCAATGGCCATGCCAATGTAATCACAAGTTGCCAATTCTGCTGACAAAGTTCTCAGGTTACAAGCACAGCTACCAATGCACGATAAGTAATCTTCTACCACACCAATTTCACAGATACTTTCCTATCTCATTAATGCTTAACTGGTGACAGATTTTATTAATGAAATCAATCTTCAAATATGTACTCAGTCATTATTTTTGGGCCACAACCGGAAGCAGTCACCAGTTCTTATTCCCACATGATATTTTACCACAATTAATAAACACAATTGGAGTCATGGTAGAGTTATCTTCATCTTTAATCAAAATAATTAAAGTTTTAATCTTCTAAGGGTAATTTGTTTGACCTCATCCTACCAAATACGTTTCCAAACATTCTGCTCTATGGATTGTGACTGAGGGCAGGAGGAGAGTCAGGGTGTAAGAAACCAATTCAGCAGCTGCTTTAGAGTGTCTTTCATGTTGCACTTACATCCAAATGCAGAGCATAAAGTTTGCTCATTGCTAGAAGAAGACTTTCCAGTTAAATAATATATTTGCTACCTACAAAATATGCATAAATTCATTTAAACTGCATGTAATACTATCTATTAGAGTAACTGAAAAGCATTTTACAAGCTACTATGCAGTTGCAGACATCCAAGCAACAGCCAGACATTACACACTGTAAAAGTTTCATTGCCTTCCATCATGCTGATCACAAGAGTACACTTATCTTCTAGTTCAAATGTAGCGTTTCTCTTCCAGAATTGGCACAGGATACTAGGAATATTTTCAAGAAGCAGATATCCCCTTTCTTCCTTACATTCAGCATTGAGATAGATATATATATATATTTTTAATAGCTCAAAAAGAAAATAACCAGAGAAAATCTTATACCATATGATAAAAACACCTTACAGTAATGTGATTTGTGACAAAACACAGTCTGAGTTTCCAGTATCAGAAAAGGAAAGGACAGCCAACCTGAATCAGATCAAAGGCTCTGCAAGTGGCCAGCAGAAGTTGGCCAAGGGAAAATGTTAAGAGAATGGCAAGCATATTTTCATATCTTCATAGGACACTTTGAGTCAGTTCTAGTCTCAATTTCTTCTCTAATAATTCCTAAATTCAATTTTCTTTCTTGACTGCTACTGAATATTGAGCTGACATTTTCATTAAACTATCTATAGTAACTATAATGCCTCATCCATGAACAGTAGCACCTAGTTCCCATCTGAATATATTGAACATATTGAACACTTATCTAATCACCAGGCCCTACAGAAATCATAAGCTTTAAAAATTAAAATACACTTGTGGACAATAGCTGAGCAATAAATACCTCTAATGATCTCTTTGTTGTTTTCAGACAATTAAGACATGCCTTGTTAAATATTGTTGCTCATGAGCCATTCACAGTTACGGGTCGCTGTCCCCCTGCTCTGCTTGAAGAATTTCTTTTGACAGAACTGCCATATTGTGCCCATATTGAAAGAAAGAATAATAATACTCATTTGCTTATATCTTGTAAGAGTTGCTCAACAAACTCACGTTGAAGATTTATATCAGCACTTGAGCTCAACAAGAGTAAACATACAGCTAAAAGCAGGTAAGGGTTTAGGGGGGGTTATTGTGACAAATTATTTTAATAACTACATAGACATCTACTTATACTTTCTTGGGGCTGTATCAGCTCAGGTCTTAGCTTACAAAGAATTACTTTGTGTGTTGTTTGTCCTCGTGCCAGTCCTGTTCAGAATATTATCTGTACAACTGTGCTGGAGTCAGTAAAGCCTTGAACTTGCAAGCTGAAGCACACACTTTTTTACACACTGCATAAAGGCTGCTAATGTCAATGGGAAAAGGTATGAATAAAAAGTGAAATATAGACAAAAGTTTGTAGGAGGAGAGTCTGGAGAAACTGCTTTCAAATTAGATTTTTGCTACTTACTGTAAATGTACATTCCCACATGCATTTCAAGAACATTTGACACATTGCTCTGAAATAAAAGGAAAAAAAAAAGCTACACTGAACTAGCAGGAGTTCATGGTAGACCTGCATCCCTTTATTAGTTAGATGCAACTGTCCTCATACACCCTGTGTGGTTCTAAGGCACACACCCACACAAGGGTATATGAAAAAGTCCCCTCTATTCAGTCTAAACAGTGGGACAAGATGTGGCACCAGAGAAGGGAGTGAGACATTCAGCAAGCTACCTGAGGAAATGTATGGCAAACTCAAGAATTCAAGCCTGCTCTCAAAGTACAGACTCGCTTTTTTCAACATGACCACCAAGTAGATGCACATGTCAAACACAGTGAAAAAGCCCTAGAGAGTCACATTATTTCCTTGATGTTTCATCCTTCTCAGCTGGGCTGTCAGAAAATGCATGGTAGCAATGCTAGGCACTGAATTTGTCAGAACTGGAAAGGAAATCAGAAGCAATTAGAGAGCAACATTGGTTAAAATTACCTCAATTCTAAGAACCATTTCTTCCCACAAGTCACATTTAATGACAGATTCTAGAAACTATTCAATTCTCACTCAGCTTAACAGGCACTCACCCTCTGAAGTGCCTGGGAATTGTTTTTGAAAGGGGGTTCAACAACAATGTCAGCTTTTGGCCCAAAGTCATCTGGAAACAAGCCACAGCCTAGACACAGATGACCCTTAGGATATGCTTCCAAAGACCTTGACAAACTTAAAATTAAATTTTAATTATGTCTGTTCAGCTTGATTTATAATAATTGTCAATATCTGTGGTTAGAAATAACACATTTTACAACATGATCAGTTAGAGAAAATATTTTCCTAATGACTAAAGGGAGGAAGAGTCGGCAGTGAGTCCAAGAATTATATTATCAATCTTATTTATTATTTTTTTAAACCATAACACAAAAACATCTAGGAGACATTGATCTGAAATTGGGGTGAAAGGCTGAAGAATAGTATGTTTTCCTGGTTTTGTAGCAGTCAGAGTTAGAAGCCTATTCCTGCAGACACGAGACGAGCTGAGGTCCCAGAAGTTCACAGAGATAATTAAAGGCATTTGAAATGCTCACAAATTTGAAGAGTCCATAGAACCATAAAAATTTTACTGGCAAATTAATTTTTAAATAATTATGGTGTGACAAGAGTTGATAATTTATTCATTTGGACAAAGATTCTTGTGATGTTCTTCAAGGCAAGTAAACCATCAACCATTTTGTACCCTGACAAGTCCCAGTAAAATATTCAGCTCTTTTCTTTCCTGTAGAGTTGCACTGGAAAGGTCACTTGTAAAACTGGGCTTTCAAGCTTATCATCTTTTGGACAATATTTCTGAAATAAACTGCCATGATTTAAAAGACACCAGGCAGAAAACAAACAAAGTCTCTTTTTCAACTGGTGTAAGCGTTGCTTGCCTTCAAGCAATGGCCACGAGCAGAACCACAGGCTCGACCTGTGGTTGTGCCAGGAATTTGCTAAATCAATGCTTCAAGTTGCTCAGAAATCATCTGCTTTCCTGCTTTGAATCTATTTACAGAGAAAATATTGAATATGGTTTTAAACAAGAGGAATAAAAGGGTAGATTAAAAGAGCAACTCAATTCTTGTGAAATAAGAACTGCTAAGCTGAAGTGAAAAATAGATCCCTAAAACGTCAGCAGAGGAGCGTTTAGAGATCATAAACCACAGAAATATTGCAGCTACTGTCCCTGTGCTGAGTAAGTGGCTCACCAGAAACAAATCCCATCACTTGCAACTATTGCATTGGCAGGTTAGTGATACAGATCATGCACATATCCTCAACAGGTTTCTTTCCCTGTATAAAATGAACAAAACTAGTATACATTTCTGTTTTGATTGTTTGCAACTTGACTCTGAAATTGTGTCTGCCATGGGTCTGTGAATTCCCAGCCATTGCTTGACTCACTCGTACCAGCAGTCACTTCAGCTGAAAAGATATTATAAGCTTTGTAATTCTGTTTTCTTTTTAAAGGTAGTTTCCTGTAACAACTTATCCCTGCTAAGCTATTTGTTTTTCATAACACCAATTGAATGAAACATTTTGCTTCATGCCTTGAATCTTGCCTAACTTACAATATTCATCCATTTGGACTATAAATAAAATTAATCACCTTTCTTTTAAGTAACTAATGTGGGTAAAACTTACCCACTTATATGAACCTTATGCACAATGAGAAAAAAGAGGACTTTCCTACTTTTCTGCATTCTACCCCTCAAACTTACAATTCCTAACCCCACAAGTTTCCTCACACAAGTCCTTTGCTTGCTTTCAAACACAAATCCAGAAACTCCACATATCATCTGGAAGTCTCCGTATTAACCCTACTGATTATCTCACACCATATGCCCTAAAGCAAAATTTCTCCTTTAAGAATTACAGCACATTATTCTATAACAATATTTTTCCTCTCCTTTCACCCAGGCAGCAGAAACATGAGAAGGTGATGAAAACCTCAATGGGAGTTCACTGAAAGCCACAGGAGAGTGAATTCTGTGGCTCAGCTCAGCTCCAGGCTTGTCAGGGAAGTCTAATTCTCTGCCTCTCAAAGTAATACAACTTTATAATTTCTTTTGACAGCCTCTTCCCAAGTCAGAACATCAACTACTGTCCACATGTATGTAACACTGGCTGCACAGAGGTCTCAACTAACTCTGCACAGAACTTGTCCTCCCAGACGGCAGGAAGAAAGTGTGCCCAAGATCACTAAATTTGAGCACAAACTCTTCTACAGCCTCACAACCCACAAAGATCCTCGTGGTGTCTAAGCTGCTCCCCAAATCAATGTTCAGGAGGCTGAGTGAGCAAAACTTAATCAGCAATTCAAGAAAACCAAAACAAATGTTGCTCCAGAGAAAGAAATCTTTAACAGCAAAAGCGTTAAAGTATTATTGAATAGTGAAGTTCCATTAGGCATTTTGGGAGAAGGGATCACTGGCACTTTAGAGAACTGTATGCAGGGGAAGACACACAGTTTGTGTTCCCCGTGATCTTAGAGTAGGAGAGGAAAGCAAGGTCTTACCCCTTAAAAAATTTGCCTCTTTTGGGGTCACTTAGAAGCAAGACCTCTTCATTGCCTCTTCCAGCACGCACAGATCCCATTCCCGCCAGAGCTGTGCCTTGGTGCAGTGCTGGGGTGGGGAGGAAAAGGAACACAGCCAATATCCCTCAATTTTGGGGGCAAGATCAGCTGTGCAGACCTGGATTACCAGCTCTGAAAAAGCTGGCAATGCGGATAACACAATACCCTGAGAGTAGAAATACCTAATAATTTTTTTACTATTTAATTTTGCATATTTCTAGAACTGTGATAACACCATGAAACCTGCATATCACACATTATTACTGGGAAACTTTGTGGCAATTATCTTTTAAAGTAGGGGGTTTCTACTGAATTGTATCTCTAACTGTATGTTCTCACAGTCCAAGGTTCATTAATTCAACAGTCAGTTTATTCCTTTGTCAAAATACTCCAGAAGCTACAATTTGAATACAAATAGCATTTTATACGACAAAAACCCTGCAGGAAAGAGAGGAGAGGAACTAGCAGATAGTTTGCATTCATTTGATAGAATTATGAAATCATAGGCTTGACTGAAATGAAATCTAGGAAATAAAAATTTGTTTGAAAAACATATTTCACCTTCATACCAACAAGACAGTTATACAATATAGAGTTCAAATCTTCAACTGCTTGCCATCTTCCAAGCAAAGATGGTGTTGCAATAGAGGAATAGTCTCAGGATCTGTATCCAGAGTTGAAAAGAAAATATAAAAAAACTAAGGGTTTCTTGTCTGCAAGTTAATTGGAATTTTTTTTAACTACAAGTTAAATGCATCTTTCCAACAAGTCATTGCTCCTCTTCCATGAGCAATAATGAGCTTTTACCAAAATAATTTTCTAATGAAGCAGTAAGGGAGGTTTGCTGCATTCCAAATTACTTTTTTCCATTCTGTTACAGAAAACAAAAATTGATAAAGCTTTTAGCAGATGCAGAAAAGATCACAGCACAGCTCCCTTCTTCAGGGACATGGGAAGGAACTTCTGTGAAGAACCTGGACCAAACCTAGGAGTTTCATCCCCTGGCATAGTTCAGTTCTGAAACACATAATCTTTCAATAGAATGGGGCAAAAAATAAGATCTAAAACCAACTGAGTCTAAAAGAAAGACTTTGGTTCATTTGAATGGTGAAGCTGTGTCTTCTGGAAGACAATGTGATGGGTGCTGTGCTGCCACCACATTCATTAATACAGAGCCTAAATATCATAAGAGCTGTTCCAGGGAATGCTTCACCCCAACATGCAGCATCCTTGCTCCACACATTTTCTTTTCTTCAAGGGAATATCCCACTATGGGATTCCTAAATATAGAGAAGAATCTGAAGAGTTCTGATACACCCCACTGGAAAGCCTTCAACCCAACGTAAGGGCTTCTGTGGGGGGTTTTGGGGACTGAATTATTCAGCCAAAGAACAAGCCAACATCGTGGCTCCTGCCTTGAGCCTGTGAATCACTCACAGAGTTTCTTAGCACAGAGAGGGGCAGCCGCCACCACAACAGCAGGGACAGAACACACACGTGCACGAACAAGGCTTCCTTTGGCCTCGAAGCACCTAGTCCAGATTTAAACTCCCAGGCTATTGGCCTGGCGTCAGGCTGTCACTTGTACAGCCTCAGATGGCAGCCTGCATCTCCTGCTAGCTCGGTGCCTTCTCTGCCCAAGCAAAGGACGTTGTATCTTTATGGGAGTTAGAAATTATTGGATGCACAAGGACCTTCAGGGAGGTAGGTAATCATAAAGAAGAAGAAAGAATAAATTAGACTGGTCTAAGTTTGACTCAAAACTCATCTCTCTCAATTAGATTTTTTGCTGCTTTCAATGGATTTACATTCTATAAACGCATCAAATGCAATTGCAGGCATTTTCAGCACAAATAGGAAGTGATCTAAGTAATGTTAGTTTCTAGAGGTCTGTTAAATAAATTGGGTAGGCCAAGATGAGCACATGACTCCCTTCAAGGGCCACAGTAAGAAGAACTTCTCATTACTCTTGTGTGTGCTGTGCTTCCCTCTCTCCCACAGTTCCATTGGTAAGTTCCAGGTTTGGATCAAACATAACTGGCAGAGAGAAGCATGCAGGGAACAGCATCTCTGAGTCCCTGGTCCACCAGAAAGATTAATCCCACTTGAGAAAACAGTATTACTTAATGCCAAAATGGTTTTTCTAAGTCCCAGGAACTCTGGAGTCACAGTTCTAGCCAGCACAAATACAAAGAGTATCACACCCAGACACAGAAAAGAACTGTACCTAAGACAGGACAATGACAGCCGAAACTCTCCAGTCCCAAAGAAACCAAGATTTCCCTTGCTCTCCCTTTCTCTCATCATGTATCTCTTCCATCCTTGCAGCTGAAACTGGGAAACCCACAGGGATGTGGGCAATCCAGCATGCACACAGATACATCCCCGAGAGCACAAAGACTGTAAAACACAAGAGAATTTACCATTCTGTCATTTCTATGACCTTTTACTACACGTTGTAACGCACAGTGCATGCAGGGCGCCAGAAATGACACCGATGTGGAGAATCACACTGCTGACACACAGGAACAGATCTGCAGGGAAGCTCCACATACACTTGCATTTGCTTTTGCTTTCACCCTTAGATATTCAATATTGAAGCATTACCAGTCCAACACACAAGTGTTTTGAGCAACGGTATTTCTTCAAAGGAGGCAATGTCAAGGCTTTTGTGTCAAAACTACTATTTTTGCCAGTAAAATTAAGTCTTTTGCCACTTTCGTGCATACCTTGTATGCATACAAGACCTCTAAACAAAGTATGTGCCTCTCCTTTTTCAGAGTGATTTCTTCTTTTATCAACAGCACATGCATTGACTGCTGAGTGGAGGATAATCTGAAAAATTTAACTTCAATTTTCAGTTTTCCTAACTTATACAATCACTACAGTCATGTCTCACTTGATATCACTTGACTATAAATGGTTTTGCTTATCTAGAGGGCAAAAAAATAGAAACAGAAGAAAGAACATAGCATTTCAAAAGAAATATTGCAGCCATTAGTTCCACAAACACATTGTACCTAACTCAGAACCAAATTCTGCCCTCAAAAAATGACGTGTCATTTATAATTATGTGTATGTGTGTACATATAGAAAGTGAAGAAGACAGAACATGAGAGGACAGTCTATCCTCTGAATTTTATAAAGAAATGCCTGCCTCAGGTGTCTGAATGTTGTGGAGATTTATTATATTGGTATCTTTGTTTAACAAGACTTAGAGTGTATTGCAAATGGACTTTATCAACAAAATTAATTAATTGTTTTGTGGAAACCGTTCAGTTTATTTTTGCACTGACTTTTAATTTTAACTTAGAGTGCTTCTACCAGTTTCTACAGCTGTCAACACTGTTTAAAACGACACAGGCAAGGAGATGGGGAACAATTTTAGCATGCTTTAATGACAAAAAATGTATAACTTCAAAATAGCTAATAGAAATTTGGCACAATATTCATACATTGCAATTTCATTCGAATATGATTCACAAATCCTTGTGGGTTAAGTATTACTATTTCTGGGATATGGAAAGTCTAGCTAGAAAGTCAGTGTGAGGATAAACTCCTAACTTGTGTTTCTGTCCTCACCCCACTCATGCCCTACACCTCGTCTTTGAAGAAATCTCCCATTTCAGCACATGTTCATACTACTTATGTCACTTCTCCTATGAAAAGGTAATTTTCCTGCAGTGTGTCAATGGCACAACCAAAGATATCCCACAGCGGATGTAAATACTGCAAGTGGAGTTTGGCAAAAAGAATCTCAGCACACATTCAGAATTACCTTATGCTGAACTGGGAAATATCAGAGACCTTTATAAATAAAAATCTGACACATTTCAGGAAGCAAGGTTTTCATCTGGTATTTTACATCTTAAGAGAGAGCTAGAGAATTATATTTTCTTATTCTTATTCTTATTCTACTGGATACAAAACAAAGTGCTAAAGACATTGATCTTAGATTCATCATGTTGTCTGCACTGGTCGGGACAGTCCTCAGAAAGAGTTTCCCAGGAACACTTTCCTGTCTTGGAAAAGTCATAGTTAAAAGCCAAACTGTGGATTTCTCCTATCTTTCCTTCTTGAGTTTTGGCCCCAATGTGAAGAACATGATACAACAAGTTGACATGTTTCAAATGCCCCACTTTTCGTCTTCCTTTTCTCTTTTATTCATACCAGATCTCCTTGGTCTTTGATAGATCAGTTCAGAAATTCTACTGGGATTCTAAAAGCAAAAGCAAAGCAATGCAAGGCAAAGATAAAACAAATAGCTCTAAAAATGGCTGGAGGATCAGCACAGTGCTGATAGAGTGGTGAATCAAAAGACATATTCTTTAAGGTTTCATTGTGAAAGTCCTGCATTGAAGGCATGAGAAAACTCAGATGAGTCACATTGTGTTATAACATTTATCATAAAGCAACGCTATTAATGCAAGCAGACAAGACAAGTCACAATCTGATGCATTACTCCAGAGAGAACAGGAACAGATAGATTTTCCACAAACCAGCTTAACATAAAATAAATATAAAGCATCTTTGTTCTTTGAAATGGCCCTCTCATTCATGCACTATTCATACATTTTTTTTAGAAAATCTTGAGTTTAAATTAATATTTTGAGCACAGCATATCCTTCTGGCCAAAAGTCAAAGGAATTTTAAAGCTGGTACATTTCTATTAAAAGTACAGCTGCTCCTCCCTCCATCCCAAACATCAGGGAAAGAAGAGGAGCTCAAGGCAACTGGCTGCTGCATCAGATGGTGAAACAATTCAGCCTGGGTTCTTCCCTAAACTGCCCTGCTTCCCTTGCTAGGTTCATTTACTGCTTCCAGCCACTCCTCATGCACTCCTTCCACTGGGAACGATGAAAGTTTGTCCACAAGTCAAATTATTGGTAGTAACTTCTACCCATAAAATAGAAGTGACATACCATAATGTTAACCTGTCCTCCAGAGCACTCTCAAAGGACTGCAGAGCACTTCAGGAAAGGTATAAACTACCAGCCTGAAGATGGAACTGAGACATGGCATTAGCCACACTAAACAGCCATTACTGGAAGCAGACACTAATTACTGGTTTTTCTTTTTCACTTCCATTTTGCCCATCATCTTTGAAAAGTTATGCCAGATCTTGCTTTCCCTGGTTGCTGTCTTATAAAGAATAATAAAATCCCACAAATCTCTTTTCCCTCTGGGAATAGCACTAGTGATATTGTGGCTTCATGGCATTACAGAGCTGAATAATAAGGAAAGGCAATGCCAGATCATGACACCAAAATCCAGTTTCTGATCCTTAACCCTCTAGAACTGCAGAAGTACTAGATTTCATTGGCAGCAGGACCATCATTATCTTCAAACCTGACCTCCTGGATAATAAAGGCCACAGAATTTCATTCAATAATTCAGTCAGTGGAGGGAACTAATACGGGATGCTTGATTCTGCCTGCTGAAGCAGCTCTTCAGACTGAGGTAGCTGTAAGGTTTGAAGGAGAGTAAGGTTATCTGCTGGCTGCTCCATTCCAGACAGTAAAAGCTAGGTTAACTCTGTACTGTTCAAAATTAAAAATTGGCAGAATTTGCTTCTAAACCTGAATCCTCATCTATCTTCTCATTTATCAACTCTTCCAGGCTGTATCTACAAGCACAGAGCCATTGCCCTAAAGCCCTGAGCTGTACAGCAGATTTGTTTAAACCTAACCACAGTGCAGCCCGCTCCTGGAGCCTCCACCAAGGAGATGAGCCAATCCCTTTTACCATCACCCTTCTAATACGTATTTTTCTATGCTCTATTTTATATTTGTTTGCACAAACATATGCCATGAGCTCAGAAAGTCTGTTAGCAATTCACAGATGGCCACAGTCCTATAAGCAGCTTTCACAGAACTACAAGACCTGACTAGAGATGTTGGAAATCTCTAATATGACTTGAAGTATCTGTTTGGTAATGTGAAATCTGGGTTAGCCTTGTGCAGAGACATAAGCCAGCTGCCCTTTGAATTCAGCTCTATATCCTGAATTACTCTAACTCCTGGCATTGTTTGGGAATTGAGGACTGATAGAATATGCAAGAAAGTTGCCTGAAAGTTGCATTTGAATTTAATGTTGTCGCCAGGTCTAATAGAAAACGCAACGCAAAGGGGAGTGTTTATCAGAGTTCTGAGGCTACACCCATCACCTGTCTCTTTTCCAGGGTAGTGCATGTGGCCTGTTTGTCATGAAAAAAGGTAAACTCTGTGTTATTCACAGTTGCAGAAAGAGCAAAATATCAAAACCTTGCTGGGGTTGCAGCCAACACTGCCTTTTCTTAGTGCCATTTTCCAGTTCTGTACTGCTTAGAAATGCTGGTAGGGAAGGGAAAGAAAATGGAGGGAAACGGTCTGAAAAGAAGTTTGGCAAGGCTTTTGTATCTCAAATACTCGAAAAACATCACAGTAGAAAAAAATATGTATAAATCTTGCTTCTAAGATTACTTTTATGCTTATTTCATAGGGATAAAACAATGATGAATGGACAGAATCAAAACCAAGAAAACACTAAAAGTATCAAATTTACAGCAGGGAAATCACAGTAAAACCCACACCATTATCTCCTTCCTTCAAGCAAGCACATAGACAGAAAGCCCTTGCCAAACAATCTAGAAGACAGACCAATTTATCATATGGGAAGTTTTACCATGAGCTGCAAGTTGTCTGCATTTTAAGCAAATGAACAGTAGCCCAATTGCAGCAGATGCTACCCCAATTACGAGACCTGTCTTGCAGAGCTTTCCTAATTCCCATTTGGGGGTTTCATCTGAATCACTTCACTGTGGCCAGGCTGGGGACATTTGCTCCAGGACAAGCAGGGGAGTCCATTCCCCAAATACCCTGTGTGTCCCACACCTACAGCGAGGACATCCATAAGAAGACAAGGCCCTCCCATAGCTCTGACCTTTCCTCTTCTTCCACGGCAGCAAAATCCTCCAAAACCCAAGGCCTGTACCTGGGCCAAGGCATCCCACAACCACCATCCTCCTGCAGTAGCCCCTGATGACAGTGGTGTTCCTTTGGCAGTCCTACTTTTCCCAGGGATTCCTGTGAAAACTTAATTTCACTTCTTTTCAGAGAAGCCTTGATGATAACTGGCCGTGCCCAAGGCCTCCTAATTTGACCAAATGATACATTCCACCATATCAAATGTGCCTCCCATGTAACTCACAGGCTTGTGCTCATCCATAAAATTGCAACTTAATGATATTTAAAATACTGCAGCTACTTCCTCCTTTATATGGGTGGCAATGCTGCAGCCTGACAAGGTGGCTTTCCTCTCTCCCCGCTGTGCTGTGTTGGATGCGCTCTGTGTGTGCCCATTTGGCAGCAGCTGGTTTGGGTCAGTGGTTTCTTAGCCATTTGTTTGCTGTTTGCAAGGCCCCACACACACACTGCCTGCTTTGTTTTCCTTTCCTGATTGCTTTAACACACCAAGCTGTATGCACATGTTCACTGACCAAGTGAAACTATTACACACCTCAACTCATATCGAGTGCACCAGGTGAGGAGCCAATGTAACTGCTTTGGTCAGTGGTGCTTATGCCAATCTGTCATCTCTGTGGCTTCCTCCACTTGCAAAATACTTCAAGTGTTAGAAATACTCCAGTTCCATCCGATTTGTGCACCTCAGAACAAAGGTCACACTCCAAATAATCCCCACTTAACTTGTATTTTAACTTATATAAGAAAATAGGCCCAATTTGCAATACAATATGTCTTCTCAAACTCTTGTGGAATTACTGGCAAGTAAGCATCACTGTCTCTACTGGATGGATTTAGACACAATTTTAACCATTTTGCCCTCCTGTGGCTCTTACTGACAACATGGCAAAAGTTTTCCTTAAGCTCATCAACTCTGATTTAATTATAGGCAGGTTGAATCCAAAGACTAATTTCCCTCAAGGATTTCATTGTTTCAGCTGCAAAACACTGATATGTAAAATGAACACACTGAACAAATTAGATGGAAAAAGATTCCAATTTTTAAGCTATGCTCATTTACTTATTTACTTTATCATTAGGGAAAAAACAAAACATTCTGAAGTGCTGTACCTGTTACACACACTTGTCAAAAGCTCAGGTTTAAAATACCAGTGCTTAGAGAAACAATGAGTGCAATTTCTCTTTCTGCAGTTGCATCTTTTGTGAAGCTGAACCTTTTGTAGCAAGTGCAATCATTACCTCTTTGAATAAACAGAACTCATTCAGTGACAGGTTTATTGCTTATTTATCTCAGAAACACTTGCAATAGTGGGCATCATAGAAAACTGCAAGGAACCAAAATATTAAAGATGTTTTGAATTGCATGATGTGGAATCCTACAGCCGGAATGGTATTCGATAAAACAGTGTTCTCAACTCACATCATCACGTCCAAGAAGAACGCTTGGGTGCTTGAGAAAAGATGTTTGGGTTCACTAGAAAAAGCTGGATTTTATTTGTTTTCTGTCAATACTTTCAGTTGACTAAAGCAAGGCTTGAATCTTCCTGACATCATAATTTCACTGTACCCCAGGGTCTGCACAGAACTGAATAACTCGGCTTGCTTGAACTGTCAGTGTTTTTGCTTTAAAAGCTTATGGAAGCAAGGAGTGAACCGTAAATTTGACAGTGCTATAGAAGTGTTGCATTTAAAAATGCTTTTTAAAAAATGGAAGGATTTGGGACAAAGGTCACATTTTTGACATCATTTACAGTCAAGTTGGTCAGACGACTTAAGGAAAAAACAGCCATGAGAATTATTATACCCACCCACAAAGATAAGACCAGCTCCAGAGAGGGGAATGACTGAGATAAGAAATGCTGGGTACCACATATGGCAGCATTTCAACCTGCATACTCCCCTAACATGAAGAGTTAAGAGTCAATCTAAGGTCTCTCCCTAAATACTGTATTCTCCTCCCCACAGCAGGAGAGGAACTTCAGCTTGAGGGAGCACTAAATCAGGGAAGAGACAATACAAACTTTAAATGAACAAGAGATTTCAAGAGGTCTTAGAGAAGTTAATTCTATTTCCCACTAGAAAATGAAGTTTCTTACCTGACTGGAATATGAAAAAGCACACTCTGAATGGTCTATCCTTGTACTTTAACAGAGTATAATTCACCTTATCATTTCTCTGGCGTTCCTTAAAATTGATTTCAATGGATGCCTAAGCAGCACTTCTACATGAGCTTTTGAGATGTATCAAGAAGGCAAGTTAATCAAGTTAATGCAATGCTGCCCTGATTACTGGAATGTCAAAGCTTCTGGCTCACATTTAAATACACTTTCCCTGTTGTGGATCCTTCTGTATCTCTCCCTCCCATCAAGGCTGAGCATCAGTAAATGAACACTGTATATGCATTCCTTCGAAAATCACCTGCATTTAAAAGTTACTTGTGAGCAAATCCTCTCCCCGATCCACTCTGCAGTTTTGAAAAGCTGAACTTCTGTGGCAGCAAGTCAGCCCCCAAAAAATCCTCATCTCAGAGGCAGCACAGGGAACCAACCTATCAGCAGCAACATGTTTGAAGGAAGAGCTGAAGGCAATGCTTGGATAGAAAAAGGAGAGACTGTACTGGGGATGTTCAGGCGGGGTGAGTCAAACTCCATTTGAAGCCATGGAGTATCAAATTCTAACAGTATCTGACATGAAAGGGGGTGGTTTTTGCACTATTTTGTTCTGGAACTTGTAATAACCTGACATTTCTTAAAATAAAAAAAATTGAAGCACAAAGAGTCCAATTAAGTAATCCTGAGACTATGAAACAAGCCAGGTGTGTCAAGAAAATTCAAATTAACACTCAGGCTTCAAATCAAGTGTCAGTTTGTTCCTTTTTATTTTAATTTATTGTAGTCAACATTAGTTAAAGCTGCAGACATTTGTTCTCTTCCTAATGATATACACATAACTCCCACTTACATCTCCTTGCTCCTTGCAATTAAGAACTTCTGAACATTTCAGCTAGAAGGCTTATCTGGCACAGATTCTTCACTGTATCATCTGGATTCAGGTTCTTATGTCTGCAAGCTGTTTAGAGCAGCAGCAATTTGTTCTTTGTTTAGCATATTTTGCAGCATACAGTGGTAAATAAGCTTAGGAAGTGCTATTCACTGAGGCATGTTTGTGCTCAGCAGACTCAGCGTTGCCTTGTTCTTTGTTGTTTCAATCTGTGCAAACCCCCTCTCCAATGCAATATTGAAAATCCAGGCCGCCTGTAAATCAATCTGTTTCTTAAGGAAATCTTCAGACTGAACGCACAGAAATTAGTGGGTCTGAGAAGCACTGTGGGTGGAAATACAGCACATTATATTACCTTGCTATTCCCTGAGTGTACAAAACGAGCGCCAGCTCACTGCTTATCTCCTCTGCACAACCAACTGCCTTCCTACCACACATCTCTGCCACATCTTGTGTGCACACTGGGAATATTTAACACCAACTGAGCAACTAAACAACACCAGTTACTTGACTTGTTCAATTCAACTCAGCTCGTCCAAGTTAACCATGGCACTGTCACATTATTTCTTTAATTTTCAGCCTTACTGAAATAAACTTTGGAAAGTTTAAAGACAGAGTATTCTTCCTTCAAGGACCTTGGAACCTCCTTCCCTCAACAACGCAGAACACACAATGTTTTATGAAAGCATTACATCTGTTTAGTTCCCAGCTCCATCCTGTGTACATTCAGGGTACCTGGACAAGTGAAACAGATAGAGATGCCTGTGGGAGGTGAGAGTGCTCCAGAGCTCCCTTCTTTCCCCTTCATGAGTCCAAGAAGGACTTACTGACAAATGGCATGGGAACAGAGCTTTTTCAGGTCAAGCAAAACAGCACCATCCGACACGGTACATGTCCTTTGAATGCAGGCAAATATCAGGTAGCAACTTAGCAAACACCATTTCACTCAGCACCATTAATCTCGACACTTTGATTTTCTCTCATGCCAAACTGGCATGTAGCACCTCAGACTGGACAAGGCACAGACACTGAGGGATGTCCAAGCCCAGTCACTTCAACGCATCTTTTTGGAACTCGTTTCCTACAAAGAGTGGCGAAAATTTTGATCTTTAAATGTCATATGCCCTCCATGAGAAAGAAATGCTCTCTTCCAATAAACTGTAGAGAATCTCTGCAGTTTTAGTTAAATAAATCTTTCTAATCATTACTGTTGTTATGGAAACTGAAAATGGGAAATTAGTAATTTTCACTCTTTATAGGTTTTCCCTGAAGGAAGGGGGAATTTAACATAACACATTTTGTATCTTGTGTGACACTCATCGTCTTGACTCATACATCAGAGTCTGAGCAAGGGATGTTTAGATAAGACACCATGAGTTGTTTCAAGGACTGTGTAGCCAAAGGGTGAAAAAATTCATGCTCTCAGCTGACTGATACAGGAGAGGACTGATAATACCTACAGGTTATAAGACATTTGAACATAGACCGAATCCCTAGGATGATTGGAAGGATACTTGCACTGAGCACTGGATTTCTGAAGTTGCCATATAAACCAAGCAATCTGTTCCAAACACTGGAAAAGGCTTAAGTGCTTAAGCTATCAACACATCTTTCTCTGATGGAGACCCATGAAAACCAGAGACAAGAGTATGCTGATGGGATTTCCATCGAGAGAACAAAGCAATTTCACAGAGCTACAGGGCCAGGCTCCTGCCTTCACCCAGACCAGCATCAATCTGTAGAAATGTCACCACTTTGCTCTTCATGGAACTGCCTCAAAGCTGTCCTTAAACAGCTCTAGAAAAAGAAAATATTTGAGGTTTCTAGTCTGTTGACCTGATTTTAGTCACACTTACTTGACTGTTAGGCTCTTAATTGCAGCTAATTCTAACTTAGTATAAACTGAAATAGCTTGAGTATCGTCAGTGCCAATTTATATCACATAAGAGCTTGGTTCACTGACTTCGTTAAAATTATGCTTGATTTACTCTGAAGCATATAGGGGTCAAATCAGGCTTTGTCTCCTCTTCAGTTCGAAGCTTCAAGCTGATAGCTTCATTTTGAACAGGAGGTTGACAGAAAAGTTCTTCTGTAATATGTAGATTAACAAGGCAGGAAGGGTGTTGGTTAGCAGTAAACTTTATGGCCCTTCCCTCCTTCGGTACATCTTAACCTACTGTATCATTTAACCAGCTCTTCAAATAAACAAGAACTGGTTCAGGTGGCATTGTTTTGGCACAATTGCTTCTGATGCTCCGAGATCACACTGAAAGTCATTTCAAACGTATATGTTGTATCATAGAATCCTTTAGGTTGGAAAAGACTTCTAAGGTTGCCAAGTCCAACCATTAACCCAGCACTGCCAAGTCCACCCTGTCTCCAAGTGCCACATCTACCTGTCCCTTAAACACCTCCAGGGATGCTGATGCCGTCACTTCCCTGGGGATCTGTTCAACGTTTGATGACCCTTTCAGGCTCTTGTGCTCTAGTCCCTTCACCAGCTCCATTGCCCTTCCCTGGACACACCTCAAGACCTCAATGTCTTTCTTGTAGTGAGTGACCCAAAAGCGAACACAGGATTTGAGGTGTGGCCTCACCAGGGCCACAGAGGAACAACCACTGCCCCGGTCCTGCTGGCCACACTGTTGCTGAACGACAGCTTCCATCTCCTCCTGTGTGTTGTCCGTGCTGTGTGCATTGGTGTAGGTACGCTTCAGTTGGGCTACTGAGCCCACCCTTTTTGGGGGAGTGACAAGCCCTAATTCCTACATGACCGTTCTCAGGCATTGATGCGGTTCCCAACACATCACCAACCCTTGTGCCTTCGCTGCCCTGTGGATCCCCATCCCTCACCTCCACTGTGATGGCACACTGAAGGAACTCACCAGCACACCATCCCTCAAACATCTGCAGCTGCCTCCAGGCTTGTGTCTAAACATATGTTTATGTGTTCCCTGTCTTGCCTGCAGGGATTGATATTTTCATAACATTTTACATGTGTTTGTATATGAATGCAAATAAGAGCAAGTTCAAAGCCCAAACAGTGTGCTTTGTATTTTAATGAGCATAACAGGCAATGATAAAAATACCTATCAGTCTCCAGTCCTGAAATTACAAACTCGCGCAGTCAGAACAAGGTAAACAGGAGGTACAAGGTTTCCCCTTATTTATTTGCAACAAAATTGGAAATTTTTGTCTGCTACTTTTAAATAAGGTACAACTTGAAATTGGAAACCTCTGTCTCCAAAACTCTATGTTTTCAGACACTTCCTAAAATACGCCCTAAATTTTAATCTTAATTTGAGGAAAAGAAACTTAATATTGGTTGTAGTATTAAACTTGGGTTTATTTCAGCTATTTAAAGCACTGAACTCTACCTCTAAAATGTTTTTTTATCTTTTAATCCTAATGGACACACTTGACAAGGCACAGATCAAACCAGCTGCCTATTGAGTCCTGCAGTACCAGGATCTCAGTGAAAGGCAAGTACCAGGAAAGGACAAACTCCCAGCTTTCCAGGAGACCCTATCACACCCTCCAGCAAGAGATCCAATTACAGTTACCACCATGAGCCAAGGTCAGGAAATTAGTGAACACTATTAAAAGTTCCCCCACAGTATTTACCTCAGAAACCTCCAGCAATCTTGAATTCCACTGGGGGACAATATATTGGCTTAGTTATTGCCTCTCTTATCTGAGATGGGCCCTAAGTTAAACATATTAAGAAATGTTTGGATCCAAGGATTTGGGTCAACACCGTTTTAATTCATAGTAACTCCTTCATATCACAGTGTCTTATTTGCTTTTCTGGGCCATCTGTTTGAGCACGTGTGAGGCCCAATGAGCACACCTGACTAAAAGCCCACCAAACAGTATCATTACCCTCGGCTGATTACACTTAACACCTCCAGACTGCAGACCATCACCGAAATCAATACAGGAGGCTGGGTTTACAGAAGGATTGGAAACATTTATGGTTGTTAATAACTCACGTATCTCTACAAGATAAGTTGAGGTTTATAGGTAGGAGTTTCAAATGCTCCTCACTGAGTTAAGTGCAAGAAGTGAGTTCAATTCAATACCAGCTTATAGGGCTCCTCATGTCCATCCCTCCTGTAGAGCCCACACTGACCGAGCTTTCCATGGGAGGGCTGACCTGAGAGCATGTCTGCACAGAACTGTAAAACTAAATTATCAGTGCAAAAGGGCTAAAACTAGAGGTGACACTCTCAGCAGAAAGCTACAGCAAAAGCATTGCAAGGACATTTTAATTATCTGGAAAAGAAGCATTACAAATTTAGATTCAAAGATTTAGGGAGATATATGCATATTAAGGTACAAAATTCACAGGCAGAGAGGTTATCTGTGGTAGTGAAAAGCATTTGGCAGATAACTGTGATCAGCAATAGTTCTGTCTAAAGCTCTGAATTTTGTTATTTTAATTTTTAAAACTTTTTTCCCTGGCTGCAATGCTTTATCACAGTGCAGGGTACTACAATTGCTTTTAGACTACCTTGAAGTCAGGCTCGAAAGGGGCAAAACTTTTTTAAGAGAAGCCCACACCTTTGAGTGCCACTGGGGACATGACAGTGGGTCAGAAAGCTGCAGGCTGTGTTGGACTACCCTTCCCATGGCCTAATACTGGTCCCAGCCAGCAGTATGGAGTTGTGAATGACACTGTCCTTCACCCAAATATCAGCAACACCTGTAGTCAGGCAGGAACAGGCAGAGAGGTCAGTCACAGCATCCTCCTCAGAAAGGCCTGGTGTTACATATGAGATGGACCAACATGATGCATGTTATGCCTTAACTTGGTCTTGCCCTTAAAAAACCATGACCTTCAGGAGTGCTGGAATTGACCTTCTGCCTTGTTCGTGCTCTGCAGTGTGTGGAGACTCAGTGCTCATGGATAAACAACAAGCATCTTTCCAGTCCTATCCCATCCCAAGAGGATGTAATTCTGAATAGGGCATTTTTCACGAAAAAAACCACCAATGCCCTCGGCTTTATGCAAATGGAAAAACATGGGGTATGTATTTTGCATTTGAAAGACAGAAGAATCTCTGCTTTTACCTATTAAAGAAGAAACTTTTACCTATTAAAAACACTAAGGAAAAAATTTAAATGTACTTACTGTAAGCCTGACTTTTTTTAAAGTTTAAATTCCTCTATTAAAATAATTTTTAAAATCATCTCACAGTTCTGAAATACTTAAAGGATTTATTTTTAATTAATCTTAGTGTATAAATGAATTAAATATCATAATTGCCCATTTCAGAAAGTTAATTCTGTACTCCAAAGATTAGATGCTGTAATTTCGGTGCCATATAAACTATTCTTTATAGATAATAAAGTAGTTTTAATTGTCAAATCTGCATTAGCAAAGTTTTGGCAGATGAAGAATACTTTGATCTGTGCATAATTACAAATCTTTACCTTGGTATGGTAGGTAAGGCTACATTACTGCAGCTGGCAACTCCCTGTCAAACACATCTTTGCAAATGTAACTTGTGGAGAGGTGAAGACACACTAGTTAAGCATTTCAAAGGAACTGGTGACTTCAGATGCCTGAAAGTTTCCAGCATCCCACTTAATGGGACCTGCATTTCAAGATTTCCAGCACTTCTGTAAATAAAGTACCCAAAGTGGAATGCCCAGAGCGATACATCTGCAGTCATTAGTCAATTCACAATCAGCAGAACTGAGCAAGTATAAATCAAAAGGAGTAATTTAATTGCTAAGCAGTAATCATAAAACTGGTGAATGCAAAACTACTTAGTTCCTTTGTAACACGTAGCCTCCATTGAAGGAGATTCCCAGGTCACTCAGGACTGACTGAAAGGAACCAGAGTTTCTGCACCAGAGAGAAACAGCAAGCTGACACCATCAGTGACCGAGTCCCTCAAGGACAGTAAGCGGGCAAAGGTGAGACAAACCTCTTCACTGATGTGTGTTATGCTCCTTAAATTCATTCCTACATCATACAAACACTGGGACAGTCCTAGACAAGGCATGTGGGGCGGGAAACATATTTGAAACTTTTTAGGTTTAAACAGTGCCACATTCCAAAATAATTCAGTGCCTTGTGTAGGTGTAGTGTGCTCATTTCCACACACATTTCATTGTTTGCCCTTTAGCACATACAGTGAATTTTGCACAAACTTCAGAATACCATGCAGAAGCCAGTCTGGGGGTCTGTGATGCAGCTACTGCGATCATTCAACTTGTGTTGTTATCCAGACATAAATCAAACCCTCTGCGTCCTGCTGAGACAGCAAGACCTGAGACTTTGCTGAATTCCTGCACAGATGAAAGAAAAAAGCCTTGACAATGTAGTTGATGTGGTATTCAAAGGAGAGCTTGAAGTTGCAGATGAAACTGAGATTACAAGTTGGTTGGAAAGCATATAAGAACCCCATCAAACACAACCACACATGGAACCTGCTGCTTAGCCAGTGACAACCAGTATGATTCAGTATCACAAGTTGATCCAATTTACAAAGACACAACATGAGAGAAAACTCCTATCCAACCCTCAGCAACAGCAGGAGGAACAGGCATGAGATGCTAGTTGATAACAACAAAATGTTTGAATGAAAATATCTACAGAATAAACAGAGGATGTTAGCTCGATTTTTGTCTTAGACAGATGTACGTCAGAAAAAAAGTCCCTTGACTTCCAGAATTCAAGGCATAGAAAAGACATGATGAGATCAGATGAAAACACTTGAAATTCCAAATTCTGTCACCTTAACCTTGATGGAGTATGTCCCTTCCTGCCTGAAATACCTATCTAATCAATGCCACTGAAGTTTCTAGTAAGTAGAGTGAGGCAATAGACAGACTGGCTGAAGGTAAAAGCAGCATCTTTTCGAGCTTTTGTAAGGCCATTCAGGAATTTTCTACAGACTACTCCATAGGAGACTGCAGTTTCCACGAGAAAAATGAGAATTTTTGAAGGAAAATGACAATATAGTTCTTAAAAAACAGATTTCCTTTAGGACAGCGGAAAATCTTTAATTTCTGGGGACAATTTACATGACCCTAATTCATACACGTGCACCCACATAGCCCTTTTCTCGGTATGAGTCAGAAGCTGTTTGTTTGCACTCTCGAGCATGGCGTGTTTAAGGCCACAGAGAGCACAGCAGTTCACCCGCTGGGCGCCTCCACCTCCTCCATCCCGGGGACCAGTTGGACTCTGGGGTCGCTTCTCCTCCAGAGACAGCACTTCAGAGGATGCCAGCTGTGTAACCTGCTGCTCCACGTGGGGAGCTGGGCAGCAGGGGAATGCAAGGAATACAAATGATGACTCTCTGAAAGCATTGCAGCAAAGATGAGAGGAAAGTAAAAAGGTTTAAGAGGAGGTATTTTCAACGTTTCTAAGGGGAAAAAATTGTTTTAGTTGAAAACAAAATGTCAAAACAATGAAACAAATTTCTCAGGATGGAAATACCTGTTCTGTCCCAGTCTAATGGTTCAGTCTGAGAGGAATTCTGCTTTACACTTCGCAGAGTCTTCCAGGAAAGCTCTTTAATTAACAGGTATATTTGAATCTACTTATAAAGCAACACAAGCAAAAGAATTGTCACCAAGAGTCAGATATTGCTCTTTTGGACAAGGACTGCAATTTATGACATAAAAACTTCAAAAGAAGTTAGGAAGTAAATTGTATTTCAAAAAACTGTTTCAGTACACTGTGCAGTAAATAATACACTGCAGATGAAAACAGATTGCTGGGATTTTGGAGAGCAATGTCCCATATTTATACATCACCAAAGACACACTGGAGCCTTCTGAACAGTTACACATTTGTTTGGGATTCAGTGCAAGAAACCACTACCCTGAAACATGATCATACCATGAGTTATCTCTGCCAAAACTCATAAATTCAAGCACAGAGAAAACATATTGGGTGTCTGGAAACAGCAGAGGTAATTTTTCCCTTCAGACCTGCTAGAGATTTTCACTGTAATGAAAAACTCTGAGGTATCATTATAGAAATAAGTTGGGAAACTGTTTCTCAGCCAAAATTACTTGGATCCGCTTTATACACTAGGAAAAATACCCATTGAAATCATAAAAACTCTCTGGATTCACACTGTTAGCTTCCCATAAAGCCAGCTGTTGATACCCAATTATTTTAAATGCTTCGCAATGATCCCAGCTCATTTCCTATCTGGGTCACACGAGGCCCTAAAAGCCAAAGCACACAGGCAAGCTCAGAGGTGCAGGAACAGAAGCAGGAACGAGCTGCTGGCAGAGCCATTCTCAGCAATTTGAGCTCCCTGGAACAGAAAAATGCCTGGAATTGAGGTGCCTACCCTCAAATGTCCCTGCCTTCAGGGATGCCCAGCAAAAGGCATATTTACACTGGGGAGTTTTGCATAGCTCTGTTGATAGCATGAAGAAGAATCTTTTCTGTGTGAAATATTTAGCCAGTTCTTTGGCAGCTTGGTTTTTAATGAGGAAACGCTTATTCCATAAAGGCAAAACATACAGTGATTTAGCTGAAGTTTTCAGTAAGACACATTTTATCTAAGGATCAAAATTGTAAACTTGTGAAGCAAAACTGTACATCATCTATCATAGCTATAGAATTAGATGAGCCAGGGGGGCAAAAGTATATATACATATATTTTTAGAACAAAACCAGGATTTTCTAGCTGGAAGTAAAGCAAATATAAAAATCTCAGAATTTTTAACATAGGCTGGAAACACAGGTTTGCAGGCAGTTCAAAGCTGTAGCTTTGATTTGAGGCTATCTCACCTTCACTGGGAGTAGGTGGACCAAATTAGCAAAACTCAAGAATGCCAGGGAAAGCTGGCCATACCTATTTGTAAAATAAATCTATCTAGAAATGCCTAGGTATCTTTTTGCAAAGATTATTTTTCCCCTTTGTACATTGAATTAACATGCACACAAGTCTGTGAGAGAAATGTAGATTCTTCTAAGGACGCAACAATATTCAAAATAGGACATTTGAGAGTATGCCATGACTGACCTAGCAGGAGGTAGATTCACTATGCATTCTTGGTCTTGCAGGGTAAGGAATTATATCAACACTATAAAACAACAGAGAGCATAATTTCTCTGTCTCTTCTCCCCAGGATTGTCTTCAAGTGGAATCAGGCAACTGGGAGACACAGAGGAGACTTGTGCTTCTCTCTCTGTGTGTTGTTTAATTGCTGAAGGCATGAAGCATTTTAAAAGGTTTGTCAATAAAATCCCTATTTAGTTAACCCCAATCTCTTCAGATCTCTTGTTCCAGGCAGCCTTCTGCTCTTAACATCTGGGCAGGCAAAGCCTCCAATTACACTGCTCCATTTGGTAGCTTACCAGACCTAGATAAGGGTCCCTGGGATATCCTGGGATATCCATTTCCCTTGGTAAGTGCTTATCTCTGGCTGCTCCGATGATACACAGCCCTCGTGTCACAGCGAGGCACGTAATCGTGCGGCACACACGCAGTGTGTGCGCACTGACATTAAATCCAAAGCTTTCCACGACCTTTCCTCTTCTGTGGCTGGATCTAAATCTGTCACAGCTACACTTTGATGGGGAAGGGGCAGGGGAAAGGGAGAGAGCAGCCCAGGATCCCAGCCAGCAGCAGGATCACAGCACTTGAGCTCTCCTCCCCTGCGTGCAGCCTGATCCTTGCTGGCATCTTCGGGGAAGAAGGCAGGAGGCTGCTGAGCTGGCTGTGGACCAGATGGCAGGCACCTGCCAGCTACTCCCAGAGGCCCTGGGGAGCAGAGCCTGGCATGCACGCTGCAAATCATCAAAACGCCTCCAGATCAAGACATGGGGTTCCATCCAAAATAAAGATCTACTATCAGTCAAATAGTTCCATTGCAAGATTTCTCCTTAATATGCTCCAAACTGAATAAAATTTAAGAAAACCAAGTCTCAGCACATTGTTTCCTCTGTACTGAGATGAAACTATGACTATTTCTCCCAAGCCTTGCTATTTAAATGTAAATTACCACAAACTCTCACACTTCGATCTCTGCAGTTCATCAGCTTGAACACTTAGCAACATTTCTTCATGTTACACCCAAGCTTTGTACTGTACAAGGCCAAAATTTCATTTCTGAACAACTCTCAGAATTCATGCAGACATTTGTCTCTTGCTTTTTCCTTCATTTTCATTTTTAGTTCCTCCTCTGCAGCCATCACAGTGTCTTAAAAAGCTTCTTAGAAATCGTTGAAAATTTAATATTTTCATGTGGAAAGACTGACAGTGAATTTGCTGAGATTCTGTAGCAACAGAGACTGATTTCCCAGCTTTTTTAAAAGGCCACAGAATATCATTGCCCTGTGGTTTTTTTCCCAGTCCATCTGCCAGCTAATTCGCAGGCGCAAATAAAACCATCTTTTCTGTACTCTGTACTTCTTACTTCTCGTTCACTTTTGCATCCAGTTTTGTGACAAAGAACAAGGGCAGATCAGCTACAGAAATTTCTCCTAAAGCTTTTATTTTAACCTCCAAGTCTCATGTTTGTCACTTTAAGTTTATGTGCCAAAGACATGAGAAAGCAAAAGCCAGCAGTTTGTCAAAGCATGGTCTCTAGGGACGTGGGTTCTGTTTCAGCTGTCACCGTGTCACCATATATACCTATTGATGCGACTTCTGATGTGCAGCAATAAATGGTAAACAATTCCTCTCTCAGAGCACACTTCTGTCTGTGTTGGTGTCAGTGCTTTTGATCAATAAACAAACCACTGAGGTAGCTTCCAGCAGGAATAGTATTCGAACTGGTGCTCAGAAACATGTTCCATGCACTATTTCCTTGTTTTCAGTGCTGTGTATGAGCTTTTTAATTCTAGTCTCTCTTCAAGCATCTTCCTACTGCTCACTGTTTATCCACATCTCCAATTCCTGAATAGGCTCACTGGTTTCTATCGGTATAAGCTTTAATCAGAGCAATATATCACTACCTGTGTCACTCCAAGCACGAATTTCAGTTCTTTCCATGGCACTGGCAGTTAATGGAGTGCCATTTCTTTACATTAGGCCCAACACTTATTTCTTCTAAAATAATTCCCTGGGTTCACCAAGTCCTTTTGAACTAGCAGCGTCTGTATATTTTCATTATGATGTTAGGTTTGTCAGGCTGCTCCAGAGTTCAAAAATGGGACTTACAGTAGCTGACTGCTTGCCAGAACGTCCAATGCTTTACACACTTCTTTACTTTTGAGTCTCCCTTCTGCAAATGAAATCCAAACCAGACATCTCCACCACTGCAACATGGAAGTGCCATCATCTGTCTTTCTTTGTGCAACTAGTGACTTTATGCTCTTTACTCAAGCTGATGTAGATTCTGCTTCTAGCACCGTAGAAGTACTGCTGTGCTGGCAAATTATGTCCTTAAATCCATGCAGACCAGTTTCCCACATGGTTAGCATTAGGGATATGCTAATATCAAGCCTAAGCACTGCTGTCCCACACCAGTGGTTTCTCTTTTCTCCTCACCTCTCCACAGTTTCTGCTGTAAACTGACCCATTCAGATGGTTCTTTTCTTCTGTGTTTGCTTGTGCCTAGCACACCAGAGCTCTTGATTTGACTTTCACGTTGTTAAAAATGCAAATGCAGACAAGTCTGTGCTCTTGGCACTACATCTATAGTCAGCTCCGTTTCCTCAAAGTCCTGCTGTTAAAGACACTGGCTGCGCACAAAAGAACCTGTGCTGTTTAGATGGTTTTTATACACTCTGCCCACACGGGGTTTTTCTTTTTCTGCAAAGGTCCAGCAGATTTCAGACTGTCTATTTTATAGAGAGTTGACAGCACTTCCTTTGCCCGGTGTGTGGAATAGACATCCTTACTGTCGGATTAGCAGCACAGCGTGATACCAACCTCGCCCTGAGGAATATACGGTGGGGTTGCAACTTGATGGTCTTTAAGGTCCCTTCCAAGCCAGACTATTCTATGATTCTGAGTAGATTTTTCTTAGAATTCATCAGTCCTTACATCCATTCCCTATCTTAGGGTTTTCCCTATGAATGTGCAAACCATAACCTACTGATTTAGAACTAGAACCTGCACTTCACTGGTGTTCTTCCCTCTATTCTGACTTCTACCTCAAAATTCCCCATTCTTAAACCATTCCCCTTGACTCACATTCCTGCTCTATGCAGTGGATGTTATGAATGTTTTAGCTTGCCTCCGAAAACACTGAAAACCGTTTGTTTGAGGCTCACATTCTTCTGTGTCCTTTCCAGTGCTGCACCGTGCTTTTGCAGTGCCCGATTAAACCCCTGGCACAAGATTTTCTTATGATGGTGTATCCATATGAATAAAATTATAAATTATAAATTAACACACAAATAAAAATCCACATTTTGAGAGGATTGAAAATACTTGCAGATTCATAGGGAATTCAGCAGCAGTTTTTAGACAGAATTATCAGCCTACAAAAGTTAGAACATTAGCTGACACCTGACGAGGCAATATTTTTAATGCCACCTTTTGTTTCAAAATGCTGGGTTGTGCTATGTTACACAATGATGTAAGACACACTGTGAATGTCACAGCCAACTAGCAAGAAAGTCAGGGCTATTCCCTTCACTGAATTTAATTCCCACATAGGAAGGGTTCCCTCCTGCCTTGCTGGTGCAGCACTTTTCACAGCTTTGCTGTAACGTCACACTCACTGTGACACCTTTCATCTGAAGATATCAAAGCAAGCCACAGACTCATGCTAATAAGAGACCCTTCCTAGAATACTTATGAGGTAGAGAAATTATTATAATGTCCAATTTATTGATGAGAAAACTGAATCAGAGTTTTATTAATGAGAAAACTGAATTAGAAATTTATTAAACTGAGTTGGAAATTGATGAGAGGTGACAGATGTCAGACTTAACTCTCAAAAGCCGGGCTCCCAGCCATGGATAATACACACACACTTCTCAACAACCTCCAATTCCGCTCAGTGTTTTTGCCCATGACACCAGTCCAAGCACAGGTAGATAAAGGTATCACTCCCACGCCCCAGTACAATTCATGACATTGCACTCTACCCTTATTACAACAAAGTGGTGCCATTAAAGCTCATCCCACAGAGCCCCACAGGAGCGTGTGACCAGAATGAAAGCAGCAGGGCACAGTTCACAAGCCACCAGCAAAGCACTTTGCCCCAGCTTGCTTTCAGAAGTGAAAGCCTCGTTTTAAATAAAACAAAAACGTTTGCTTTGATAAATGCAGGCTGCTTCAAAAAGATACTCTGCTCTCCAATCTCCCCAGCTAAATGCCACCACAGCTGCAAGGGCCAACCACGTGCGTTAGTCAGCCTGGGAATTATCCACATAAATAAAGAGCACAGCTTGAAACATTGACTTTTTCCTGATCAAAAGGGCCTGGGAGGCAACTGGACAGTTTGGATCAGGCAAAGGATAGGGCTTTTATTATTTTCAGCGAGCGCCCCAGTGAATAGAGTAGCCAATGTGGCCCTGGTGGCAGTGACATTCTAACGCTCTCCTCATCCCACACAAATTACTTAAAAGCTTGGCTTGGGGTCTGTTCAGGGTTTGGTTTTGTCCAGTTTTCTTTTTAGTGAAGAGCTTCTGTAGGGAAAACCTGAAAATACAACCAATCCTTTCATTGGCCTTTTTAATAGCATCCCCTGTCTAAGCTGCCTCCCTCACATAACGAATAATAAATTGCAAATTAACAAAGAAATCTTCTCACATCAAAAATGCCTTCATTTTACTCATATTGAGAAAATGTGATTAAATTCTATTGAAGTAGATTTTTTATTTTACTGTCAATTTTCATATTGGTTTCCTTCATATATTCCGGTCTGAAGTGAAAAAAAAACACAGAAAAATCCCTTTCCATCCTGTATTTACCAACTTTCATTCACTAGTTATTTTCAACTACATATGTTGAAATGAAATATTTAACATGAAAAGAAAATATTCATTGAAAAAATTAAAACCATGACACACTCACAGTATCTCACTTTATAAAGCTGTTCTTTTTAACCAAACCCAAAGGATTTAAGGATTTAAGCCACACAACAAGCAAAATGTTCCTAGAAAGAATTCTTTCTCTTTTAGCAGAAAGCAGTCTGACACAGAGGTCTGTGACAGATAAGCAATATATTCCAAACAAATACATTCCAACAATATTATGAATTTTGCCATTTACTTTCATGCTAAACAGAAGTTCTGTGGCAATAATAGCAATGCCCTTGGTCTCACTTCTTACACATCAATCCAGAAGGACACAGAGTTCCACCTGGTCCTTCAATTGCTGTCTGTCTTACCAACTTATGACCACATGTATGATAAAATACCTTATTTATGTCATAACAACACAATGGAATGAAGATCTGATCTTTAGAACCAAAAGAGGTGCAGAGACCACCGTTAGTCCTCCTGTCTCAAACCAGTTTGGTTTTCAGAGTTGTGGTGTTTTGAATGTAATCAATTAGAAGAAAACTTTATAAACCCAAAATACAATAACAGCACTTGTACAAGAGATGAAACAATAAGGTGGAATAAAATTATATTGAAACCTTAAAAAGTATATCCTTCTTGGGTAGTATGTTTTGGTTTCTAAATACCAGGCAGACATTACAAAAATATTATTTTCTGTAACTGATCTCATAGGATTACCTGTAAGAATTGTTATGAAGTTGATATTTTGTAGCTGTTTCACCTGAATCCAAGCTATAAAATATCAGTGCAGGCTTACCTGCTTTGGCTACAAATGTAAATGAGTGGGTGTATAATAAATCTCCAACACGTTGCCAGTACTGGAAGCTGACAGAGCAATAACAGCCATTGGCTATAATAGAGATTTCTGGAATGCCACCTGTGATATTATGACTAAAAGCTTATATGGATCTAATTTCCTTGAAGCAAACAGCAAGATAACCCTTTGACCTGGGCAACAGTAATATCAGCTCCTCACTGCGTCATCTGCCTTTTCTTACCAGTGGTAGGATTCTGGATCTTGTTAAAATACACAGCTTCAAACTACTAACTTCCAGTAAAGTACTAATTCATGAGGTCCATCATCACTCACTAAAATAAATATGCCCTCTATTAGGCACATTTTATGAACATATTTGTGCATCTATATTTTTTAATTTTAAAAGGTTTATTTGCCCTCTTTGTAAAGCTTATCCCATCCAGACACCAGCTGGCAAGGGGTATAGTATATGAAACAACACTGAACTCTTGTCCTTTATCTGAGATGATAAAAAAGTAGTTACTGTGTCTCTGATGTAAGGAATGTTTTAATGTCCATGAAATTTCTCATTGTTTGAACAATGCCTCTAACATGGATCTTCCTTATCTGAAGCCTGAAACTCATTGTTTAATGGGATAGGCCTGAATACAAAACTGTCTGATGAAATTCATGGTCACGTTTTGAAGATTCAGATCTATATTCTAAGGAGTTGGAAATCATCTTTTTTCTTCAGAAACAACTCTTTCCTTTTCTCACTCCTCCAATAAAACACAATCATGGCCCATATATTCAGAGCCTAAGAGACTAGGAAGGAAGAGAATTTTATTTTTTTTTTGTAAACATTACTATGCAATACGTGTAGATTAAATCATGGAAAAAAGCATTCCAGAAGAAGATTACAATCTGATGCAGATGGGAAAAGCAGCACAGCTGGGTAGGGTGAGGAATGTTATCAGAAACGCCTATTTGTATCTCATGGTCCAGAGTACAAAAGTAGAAACATGTTTTCTTTAAACATGCAGAAATCATAATTCTTTCTGAGATGCAATAATGCTTGAAGGACACACTGGATTTGAGCAAATCAAGGCAAGATTTCCCAAGCAGAATGCCCAGCCCTGGATGCCTGAGAGGTTAAAACACAAAACCTTTGGGAAGAGAAAGGACAAGAGAGACACAAAAACTTACACAAGCAGGGGACTGTCTAAAGCAGAGTGCGCAAACAGAATGTGGGAAGACAAGGGTAATGATGACAGAAATGTGATAGGAAGGCAATAATTAAGATGAGGTATGACAGAACAGGAATTTGGGGAAAATGAGAGGAATACAAAGTGCTTTGCCTTGCCTGGTTGTACTTTGTGGAGTCACAAGACATCTGGTGTGATTTACTAAGAGGCTGCTGAGGGCACTTGAATCTCAAAATCTCTCTTCCAAAACAATGAAGAGTGCTCAAAAGTTTCTAACTGTGTATGGATGACTCTGATCTAGTTACAGATATTCCACTCAATATAAAGCTTCATTGACACCGACCTGTAAGGCACCAGTACAGCAAATGGATGTGTGCCCTGAGAAACTCAACAGGTGAGCACCACCTGGAAGTGCCACCCATAGCAGAGGACACTGTTTTAAAAGTGGGTGTGTCAGGCTCATGGCATGATGGGGCTATATGTCAAAAATACTGAACTATTGCAATATTTCTTTCCCTCACATGTTTCCTTCAATACTTTCACACCAATATGAGTTAATTACCCACAGATCTTCAGCTGGCACACGTTAATGATAATTCACTGACCTCAAGCCAGTGCTTGAAGACTGTACACAGCTGAAATCAATCTCCCACCCTACTTACCACTTGTTGGAGAGCAGGGGGAGAGTATCACCTTCTCATACAGCCACGTTCCTGCTTCTCCTCCAATTAAGACCTTATGAGTGTTTTAATACGCACATAGCACTGATTATTACACAAAGTACTTTTGATGGTGTTACGCACACAGCATTCCCTATGACTTTGGAACACGTATCTCTCTACTCCCACCCTTACTGATACGGAAGGGCATCAGGGTCCCACACTCACTACCTGTGTGTATGGAGATGTTACAGGACAGGAGCAATTCCTGCTCAAGAAATCATCAGGCATGAGGACTTCAAGTGACTATTGCTGCCTTCTGGGAATTCTCTGGTGTTCTGTTGCCCTGCTGCTGCTACCCTTTTCTCCCTCTAATCAAGCACTGCTTTGTGAATCATTTGACTTGCTATTTATCAGTGGCATTGGGCAAAGTTTAACATTTTGTGTCTTTCATGTGAGGAACCAAACTGGTGTTCATTAGTGACCCCAAGAACCCAAATCCAGCCCTTCGTGGCTACCAATGCCAAATCCACCTGCTTCCATCACTTCCAAGCATCAATCTCAGCCATATGAGTACCACAAAAAAAAAAAAAAAGAAAAGAAAGGCAGCTCTATTAACAACAACTTTCTTCCTCAGAAGACCACCTCTACTAATGTCAAAGAGATGGCATGAGTTTCCTTGGCTCTCTCAGCTTTGCTTATTTCAGTATTTTCAGACTAGGCTGCTGAGTATCTGACACAGCCATATTCATACACAACTGTTCAGCACTTGTGAGCACTTTCCAGTCATGTCCATAGGACAGCCCTAAAAACTCACTGTTCATCTCAGTCATCATTTGGAAACATTAACTAAAAATAAATTAGAATGCAATCTCCAATTAATGTAAATCCTGTGTATAGCAAAAGCAATTATTTTATAGCATGTAACGTTTATGTTTCTCTTTCAGTTAATATTAGAGAAGTTCATACCTTCATTATGGTGAAAAAGCTTTTCTTTGCATCCTTGATAGTAAACTAAACATTTCTGACTATCTGACCTCAGCAACCTACAGCTCTCATATGCCAAGTATGAAGCAATACAGACTGACCTCACAGAAGCTGAGTAGTATTTTAATTACAAGTTTGCTGGATTTGTCTGGATTCCTTTCTTGGGTGAATCCAGTGAATTCAGGGACATGTTCATATATAACAAGTTATGTATGATGCTGTACCTCCAGCACTTTTTCTGTGAAGAATTTTAACAATCATGAAAAGTTGTGATATTATGATGAATAGATAAACATCTTTAAAATGTACATAATAATTAGTATTGCCTGTTAACAACTAAATATTTATGACAGAAAATACATTCAGTAAATGCAGCAAATCTTCATTCTTACCACAAGACTGCTGTCCAGAGAAAGTCTTTTCCCAAACTCCCTCTTCTGTAGTTGTCTTTTTCTCTCCATAGCTGAGGTTACTTGTTTTCCTTTTGATTGATTTGAAATGTCAGTCTGTTGCCAGCATCACTGAAAAAAAAAAAAAAAAATTAAATGCACATTTCAATATTCTACTTCACAGTTTCAGTCTTTCATCATTAACTTTGTAATAACCCAGCAGCTAATGACTTTGTGTCTCTAGTAGGCTGTGTTCCAGAAACAAATTCACTGTGCCAAAAAAGCTAAACTCTCCAAACAGAAATATTACCAATATATTTGGGTTGTTCTCAAAGAAAAAAAAAAAAATTCTGCTACTACTGTCTTTATCAATACACCCGTGTTTCCATAGTCTCTTTAGAACTGGGCTGGATGCTGGATTTGCAGAGCCAATGAACTACCCGGGGCCAGGGAGGTGCAGGCAAGCAGTTCGTTTCACGTTAATTGCACATCTCAGTAAGCCCTCCTTGTTGGCACATCTGTGCTGCTGCTGTGATGTACAAATTTTGGACCTAATCCTGAAGAGGTCTAAAAGCTTTCAACTCCCATTATCCTTAACAAGAGACAAATGCCTTCAGCACTTTCCTTAAGTTTTTAAGGTCAAAGATTCTGCTGTGATAATCTGACAGCCCCACTGCCTGTACAGTACAGCCAGGGAATTCAGCCCATAAAGGTACCACAAAGGCAATTAGTCCTTGCAGTTTCATAGGGTTTGGCAGTTCCTGGCCAGTGCTTTCTGCTAAAGCCAAGCCACAGGTTCAAAGTAATAACTACCAGTTCTCTCTTTCCCTAAATGTTCCTGTTGATATATGTAACTAAAGTTTTAGCCTGTATTTTAAGATAATACTTATTGTTTGTGACTTAGGAACATGGGCAAAGTTAATGAATTTATTCAAGATTTGCAGAAAGTAGTAGAATAATAACAGAAATCATAATGTAGCCTAAATCAATTCAGGCAGATATGCTCATAGAGAACCAAGTACTGAAATTTTCTCCTGCATCTCATAATGACTGTATTTACTGTATCAGAGGGCAACATCCTGTATCTCTTACTCTGGGCTAATTCCAATTCACTGAAGAAAAACAAGACTAGGCAAAGGAAAAATCTGTCTGTTTCTGATCCTTTTTGCTTATTGGCAACATCCACTTGGGTGACACACAGGTGATGCACGAATACCACCGGGCTCGGCTGTAGGATAGCGCAGTTGGCATTCCCCAAAGAAGCCTTGCCTGTGCCCTCCAGATACATTTGCATGCCCATGGACAGACTTGACTTCTCATGCACCTGTGAACGATCCCATCTGTCGCTGTGGGGATATCAAGCGGATAAAACCATCTCAGCTCTTTCCTCGAGTTGACCCCAAATGCTCTGCCACGAGGGCACGTAGGAGCCTGAATGTGGGGCAAGCACAGGCCGCCTGCAAGGAGAGCAGGATGCCCCAGGCTCAGCCTCTGAAGCCAGCTGGAGTTCAGAGGGCTCCCAGGGGCATGCAAACCGGGATCATCAGATACAATGTGGGCATCACACTGGGGTTGCTCTTTTAAAACGCTTCCCACAGGAAAACCTTAAGTGGTCCAGATACCAAACTTTCCAGTGGTGAATTCAGCCTCCTACTGAATGGCACCTGGGGTCTCCTACTCTTCTTTTGTACCTCTCATCTATACTTATGCAAGACCAGAATTCAGACTTTCTTGGAATTCAGATTTTTCTCCCAAACAGATAAAAATTAGCCTCTCTACCCGTTCATCTAAAGAACACATGCCATGAGAACATGTACCCACAATGGTAGGGAAATCTCCATTGTTGCACTTTGATCATTCCTCTCTTGTAGGTTTATTCCAGGTGTAATCTGTAAGCCCTTGCTGGCTTTTTTGTGGTTCCAATCCTGAAGCTACACATGTTATTTATGCAGTTCAGCTAGTAAGGAATCTCAGTGGTTGCTATCACATAATTCCCATTGTTTCTTGATTAGCTACCATGTCTCAAAAGAAACACAATAGATTTAAACAAACACAGCAGCGAAGTATTACAATGTATTACACTGCTTTTGTGATTATGCCAGAAATTAGCAAAAGAAAGACCTTCTGTAATATTTATATCATTCTTCTGTGCATGCATCATGCCTGGAGAGCATGACTTCCACCAAGGGAGCCTTTGTTCAGCACAGAACCACTTAGGAATTAGCTAATGAGAGCTACAGTTGGAGCCCATGACCCCCATAGAAGGTCAACTATTTAGTATGAGTAAGTACCTGAAGTTTCTGTCTGCAGGTATTTGGTGGGACCACCCCAAATTTTAGTTTAGAAGTAAAAGGAGAAAGGATTATTATTAATTATTCCTATAGTTTATATGCTGCCTTGGGCACTCCAAGGAGTGGATTTACTGCAGCCATACCTAGCACAGCACGTGGACCTACTCATGTACTGGTGAAGCAACTTCAGACCTGCTGGCTCCACTCCTTCCCCCTCACCATGGGAGCTCACATCTCTGCACATTTCCATTAGCAGGCTGTCACAGATCTCTCCTGAAGAGTTAACCACCTAAGGCTAAACCCACTTAAGGTTTTGAATCACAGGCAATTATCAGACAAGATAATACAACACATCACCTGTACCAACATATGTTGGTGCCTCAAAGTACCCAACTCAGGAGGCCTTTAAAGAAAACTGATCTTCAGGGTGACGTACTTAAGAAAAATAGAACAAAAGTTTCCATCTTGGAATGGTCATTTTTGTGCATCATGCTGCTTTTCACAGAGAAAAAATGACCCTCACAGGTAAATCTCTCTTCCTCTGAGACCAACCAAAAGACTATCAACAACCCCAAATGGAGCTAACACAGCCACTGGGAAGCTCAGCAGAGGAGAAGAGCTGTCCAGATGGAACAGTCTTGAAAGGCAAAACTCTGAGAACCAGTTTGCCCAATCATCAGAAAGAGTACTTTTGTGTTACCAAGAGAACAAACTGTAGAAATCTATCTCCCTTCCCTCACCAATTTGCTTGTCGATGTGTTTGCAGCAGAGACCCCAGTGATCTGCACTCAGACCTTGATGGTCCCATTTAACTCGGCTGAACTCTTGCAAACTCCCTTCTGGTTTATGGTGTCTTCACGAGTACTGCACTCACATATGCACACTGCAAATCTTTGGGGGCACATCTTCTGGTTCTTAGTGCTGCAGGAAATTTTTCTGCTGTAGGAATCTTTTCTAAGGGACTATAGAGTTCATCTATGCTGAGCATATGGGGAAGACACTGAGTTTAGAGGCACTTGGTGATTAAGCCTGTGTGCACAAAAAGCGTATGGGGATCAGTCTAAGGGAATGCAGGTCCCAGATGTTTGCCTATTGCCTTTTCAGGTTTGTACTGAGCTTGGGGAAAGAGGTTTTGTATGGCCACAGAAAAAACTCTCAGGGGGAGACCTAAGTGGAATCTTTCTGCAATATGGTATTACCCTCACTGTTCATAAAGCCAGCGAGCCGGAGGCATCAGCTTGATTATATATCCTAGAGTGCAGTATTTTTAGTACTCAGTACAAGAATGTTCATTACTTCAGAAGATGGCTCTAAAAGTATGCCCTGGAGAAATGGTGTGATTAACATAGAAAAGCACTCTAAAATCCATGCAAGAAAATTTTTTTTGGATTATAATACCCTCTTCATTTCTAGTAGTAACAAAGGATGATTGATGTATATTGCTTTAGCTGATGAAAACGTACAACACTATATTCCTTAGCATCCAAGATATTTTCAGACAGTTTGAAACTGCAGTTACATTCCAACAGAGCTGTGCCAACATATGCCAGCTGGGAAGTAGCACACACTATATATCTTTTTGGTAACTGGAAATGGACTGTATTTATTTTCCTTTCTCTTACAAATCTGTGTAAATGTAACAGTTATGACACATGACAAAAATGTCAGCTTTTCAAACCAGCATCTTTTTCTTTTTTTTTTTAATTCATGAAACATATAATGCAGCCTTCCCACCTTCTGCTTTGCACACCTTAACACTACCAGAAGGCAAAACCCCCGTGGGGCAGCAAGGTATTCCCTCAGCAGCCTGCTCACCTTTCCCAGGTGTTAACAAGAGGACTGGATTTGTGATGTGGACATCTAACTGTTGGGTGACAGAATGAGGCCAAAGTTATACAGTCACCATCATTAAATCCTTTTTCTCTACTCTGATAGTCCTGCTTGTTCAACAGCCAGGCTTTAAGACTGAGAGGAAATAACCAGAACTAGTATTATCCCTCAGCAATGAAATGAGAATGAAAATATCACTGGCACAGGTCAGGAAGCAGCAATGAGTAAGAAAAGATTGTCATCAATGCAAATGTTAGTTAGAATGAACAGGTGACCTAAAGGTGAAAGATTTTATATCTCATTACTGATCCGTGGAGTGATTCAGTTTCCTAAGAACCTAATTGATTTGAATCTGTCATTGTCTGGCTGTTTCTTTTGCCAGCTCTGGCACTAACACCAATATGCATATGCTTGCTTTTATTGTGCTCTTTGTAGGAAAAGTGCAGTACAGTTTCTCAGGGCCTTTCAAGAGGAAATAAAAAAATATTCAAGAATTAAGGAATTGATGTTTGTTCAACAGACCAAAGATACATGCAGCTCTATAAAATCACTACATTCATCTTGTCAGGCATAGGCCACTCAAAAAATGTGAGACTTGTACTAAGCAATTTGATTATTTCCCTTGTTTTGTTTTGGGTTTTTTCCAAATGGTAATGTTTTCAAACCATCAGGAACGGCAAAAACCACACCTTCATAAAAGATGAAAAAATTCACCTAGTCATTAAAAAGCATCCATTAAAATGGTTTCATTAGCACACCCTTATCTCTTCCCATCATGGTATTTACCCTGGTCATGACTTTAACTGACAAAGTAGAAAAATAATTCCTAAATTCCCTTTTGAGTTGACGTTTCAAAATTCAACACTCGGGGAAAACAGAAAACTACAGCGCCATCAGCATTTCTGCCACCTGAAACTTGGCTAAATGCTTTTTGTTTTGCCCCAGTGTATTTCACAGCGTGCCAGGAGCAGGCCCTGCCTGCCTAATGCCCAATACTCCCAGGTATTTGCTTAGGCTGGTCAGCGGTTCATTAGCACTAATGTATGTGTTGTGCACTCACACCCACTGGATTAGGTTGCTATTTCGATAAGCAAGCTGCATTTTTGCAGAGAGGGAAGGAGAATGCGCCATGTGCCAGCATTAATGAGTTAATTAAATTAGAAAAATTCCAGTGCAGGAAGCTAAAATGCTTAGATGAGTAGAATATTATGGGAATTACAAGACAGCAAACACAGCACTGCTGTACCATTCTGCCTACATACCTAGGTATTGAATGGCTTGGGAAAAGTATATTAAAAAATATGTCAAGTCAGTCAGAAATATCTGGACAGAATAATATTCCTAATAATAGTTCTCTTTTTTTAATTTTCCTGTGGGATAATTAATTTTTACATAACCCAAATGTCTTACAATCTCTAAAACTGTTTCAAATTATATTCACAGAATCACAGAATATGCCAAGTTGGATGGGACCCACAAGGATCATCAAGTCCAGCTCCTGGAACTGTACAGGCAGCACACAGAGTCAGCTGTGCCCTGAAAGTTGTTTTGTGACCCAAAACACTCCCTAAGCCAGTGTCCTCTAGTTCTGATTGAAAGTTGTCCAGTGGTCATAGACTCATACCATAGAATCATGGAACAGCTTGGGTTAGAAGGGACCTTAAAGGTCATCCCATTCCAACCCCTGCACCATGGCAGGGATGCCACCCACTAGATCAGGCTGCTCAAAGCCCCATCCAACCTGCCCTTCAACACTGCCCAGGCATCCACAACTTACATGGACAACCTGTTCGAATGCCTCACCACCCTCTGAGCAAAGAATTTCTTTTTAACCTCTAACTTAGATCTCTCCTCCTTTAGTTTAACACCATTCCCTCTTGTCCTAGTACTCTCTGCCCAACGTGCACCAGGCCATGACAAAGAAGCCCCAAGGAAGTGTGGGTATGGCCAGAGCCACACAAAGAACCTCCTTAGCTTTTACCGTGCCTTGGCAGGAGGGTTGTACTTGATCACCAGAGGTCCTTTCCAACCCTAATAATTCTTTGATTCATTATGATTTTAAAATAAGTACAATGACACTGACACATGCCAGTCTACAAGGAAATAGTGGGCTGACTAATTTCAGAGCCAAATGCTGTGGATCTCTCCTGCCCTTACCCCATCCTTCAAAAGGGAATCAGTAGAGCATGTAGGACCATCTCATGCAATTTTTGACCGGGGAACACTTGCCAGTAAAGAACAGACTCTTAGTAGAATGTTCTAGAAACACTGTTTTTAAAATAAAGCATCTCAGCTATAAATTCCACGCTGCTTCAGACACAGTTTTCAAAATACATTTATGCTTTCTTCATGCAAGATAATCTTCCATTTATTCAGCAAACTAAAAAACCAGTAAAGCTTTCTATAGCACTGCTCCTAGGATTTAAACAAGTTAAGATTAAGGTTTTAAATCCAGCAAACCTATCAGTGTGCTCAAAATAATACCAGGAATTTCAATACATCAGAAAATAAAGAATATGGCATTAAAGATGTTATTACTACGACAGCTGTCAAGATGAATTGCATGAGAAGCATTTAAAAGATTTATATCTCAGTATCTCACCAGGTTAATTAAATGGATGCATGCATTCATTTAAGAGGATAAGGTGGGTTGCAGTGACATAAAATGAGAGGGCACAAGATTATGTTCTTTCAGCATTAACAAGTATGGGTTGAACCAATATCATTTCCGTATTCTGTAATAAGCATGATTCATCCATTGCCATTTTCAGCTCTCATTTTCTTTCTGGCAAAAAAAAAAAGACTATGAACATTTATAGACTAACATAATCAAAGCTTTAACCTTTCTAGCGCTTTCTATTTGGATTGGCTGTCCATTTTTATCATAGGATTTCAGGGCCATGCCTCAGGGAGGAGAAGAATCGCCAGTAAATTACACCAAAGAATGCTGGAAAGGTCAAAGGATTACCCTCCCCTGTTTGCTTTTATGGGACATATGAAGCATTCATATCACGCAATAAAATTATTGAGACAAGAATGATGAAAGATAAGCAGATAGAATCATGAATCTGTTGTCAGGACAGCATGGAAAAAAGGATATATTACAGTGTTATCATCAATAAAAAACAGATTATGACAATGGTGTTTCTGTAGCCTTAGCTCCTGCACTGAAATCAAATCCTTCAGAACACTGTTAGACTTGCAACCAGAAGAGATATCCAAGCAAGACTGAGGCATATTCAGGCTGAAGAGAACATTAGACCCAAAGCTCCCATTTCTTGGATCAGTTTCTAACTACTCATTATTATATATTACTTATTACTCTATATTATTATAAATTACGTGAGGTAGGTTATTATATGGTAAATACGGATTCCTTTAGCCACTGAGCCTCTTTCAGCAATGTTGTGCTGTCTAGGCTGTGAACCTGCACAAGGCATGCTCTGAACACAGCAACAGCAGCAGCTGCCCCGGGGGGCTTCAACACACATTTGTGTCCCTTGGGAACCACAGCCGAGCTCAGGTCAGAAACAGGCAGTTCCAGGCACCTGCAGAAGCTGAACTCCTGGGCCTGAGGAAATTTCACTGTCACTACTCACAGACCTAAAGGGTTATGTGAAGATTTTGAGGTTCAAAAACAAACGCCCCATTTATATCCCCATAAAAGACTCCTCTGGCATCAACTACATTCAACTTCTGTAATTTAGTACATCATATTAGAGTTAATTGTTTCTCATAGTAAAATGGCTGGCTGGCAGCAGAGACCCAAGGAGAATTTCATCAAACACTGAATTACAAATCTTCATCAGAGGCAGTGGCATCCAGATCATCTAATATGTTCCAATATTCAGAAAGGTACATGCAATTAAATCCAGCATCTGAATCAGTCTGACAGACAGCTAACTGGAAGAAAGAATTTAAAATGCACAGGCAAGTTTTCTGCACTTTGTTCAGTTTGATTTGTGTTTGCTTCTCATTTTTCTTTCACTGGTATAATAATGATAATATAATAATAATCAAGACACTACTTAAGGAAGTCCAAGAATTTCAGACCTATACATAAGACTTGGGTCAGGGTCGCTGTTGCAAGTGATGGTGAATTGCCAATTTGATTTTTGGAACTAGAACAAGGAGCTCGTGAAATGTGCCTAAAGATCCCTTCTTCTCTGAGACAGATGCATTTCAGTCACATCTCTTTGGCCTGCCCATCTGTTGTAATCACAGTCCAGAGGGACCACTAAAAATCATTGGTTCATTGTGCACACTCCACCCCTTCCACCTGCACAGCTAAAAGGGATCGTGTCTGCTCTGGTCACAGGATGGCTCTGTGATCTGAACACACGCTGTCAGACACCAGAGACTGAACAGACTGGGAGCTTTTGCTCACTGTCACCTCTCTTGTTTCTCATTCACTCATTTTGCACTCTGTGCGCAATGAAATATTTTTCTGCAAACATTTAATACACTACATTTTGGTGAATGAAAGCACTTTTGTGAGATGAAGTGTCCCAAATGACTGCAACTGGTTTTGGTCCTCCTTGGCAAAAGAGATGAAAGGAATGAAAGATCATTTATTTACTGATGTATTCCACCTCAGGGATATGAGAAATTATTAAAACATCTTAATGTAGTGATAGTGCTCAGACATCTGGTTTTAGTCCACCGAGCACTGGGTAACCCTTTAAAATGTTGACATGGTTCAAAGGAAAACTCACAATAGAAAGTAAGCACTGTAAAAATGTTTCCTGAGTTACTAGTAATGTCTTAAGCTTCCAGCTCTGTACATCCTCCTTAGGTAACCAAAGTCATTTTCATCAGAGGCAGCATGTCAATGTCTAGGCTGCAGAATTTGGTTCTAATGAATCTGGGGCTTTGTGGGTTGTAACACACTGTCTCGCATTTCACCTTGCTGTACAGACACTCCTGGTGGGCCAGGAGCTATCCTGACACTACAGGCAATAACATGATAATGAAGGTATTAGTTCAGTAACAGCCCAGAAAAGAAGCTGGATCAAGCTTGTAATCCCTCTGTGTCCTGTGAAAAATAAGGGCAGATAAGGTACAGTGAAATATATGTCATGCCTCTGTGACCTGGGAAGAGGGCAGCGGAGAAAGGGCTCACCTCATCTACAGTGTGAAAACAGCTCCTCCAGTCCACCATGAGTAAAGCCCCCCCTGAGGAAGAACACAAGGGGAATGACAGCACCAACCTCTTCCACCCAAACCAGAACTGAGCCCCTTGTCTGAAGGAACAGGCTGTAGACAGGAACAAAGGAAGAACATGCAGCCTCATTAGGCTGAGCAGTTCCAGTTGTTTCCAGCACAGAACACTGTGTATTTTTATCAGAAAAATTCATATTTTGCTGTGCAAATACCTTCAGAATCCTATAAATCTGTACAGTTAGGCTAGATATATCTACAGCTGCAGTTCCTTGGATTCCGTGGTCACCTCTGTTCACTGTTACAGAGAGGACACAGGAGGGATGGGGTACCAGGAATGAATTTGGAGGTGCCAGAAATAATTTAGCTCCTGTAGGGATGGGCACTGAAATCCTTCAGCTGGCTCCCCAGCTGTTCAGCCTTTGCAGAAGTTAGAAGTCTACTCTCATTTCAGCTGACCTAACATCATCTAAGGATCAGACCCAAAGGAATTCAGCTCCAATTCCCATGCACACTTCAGCAGTATCTGTACTTCATGGTCATCGCAGAAAGATGACAGGGTACAACTCAGCTCTACCACCCTCAGGTTTTTTGTGGGGTGTATTCCCTACAATTCAATGAGAATACATAAAGAAAAATTCCAGGGAGATATCCCAGCCAATTTAAATTCACTTTATTCTTACACAACAGAGCATGTAGGACTATGGGATATCAAGACCATAAAATTGAAAGGAATGGATTTATTAAACTCCATCTTCAGCTTATGGCCAACAAAACTATTATGAAAACATTAAAAATGAAGGATGTTCTGTCCTCATCCATATTTTCTTAGATGGTGACAGAACACTGCACAGTGTTGGCATACCAAATTTTCCACATCTTTTTTTCTCTGCAGTTCTAGAACAATCTCATCTCAACCACTGAATTCTGTTCTGGGCCAAAAGGATAGAGACAAACTTTAGGGAATTCAGACAATAGCAGAAAAGATGATCAAACTATTAACTTGGTGGGAAATGATTAACAAGTCCCTTCATAGCAGTTTCAAACAATGACAAAGAGGAAACTAAAACGGGAAGGAATGACCACCCACACAAGTCTGAGGGACATATACTAACACTAGAGACAGAGGGAAATTGATTACATTTATTGACAGTAGGCTGAGAAGAAATAAAGAGGGGAAAATGATGCTGAGTATCTGAAGAAATTACCTAAAGTGAAATCCAATGCAGAGAATCAAAGGAACACTTGTCATATGAAAAAATAAGGCACAAAGAAGTACTATAAAACACACTGAAAGTGAGCTTGCTGCCAGAAACAAGTGTCCAACAACCCTGACAGGAAGAAAAGAGCCCTCTCTGACTTTCTTCTCAGTATCTCTCTCTGTACAATGCTATGGCTCATCATATTAGAGGCAATTAGAATTAAAGGCTTTGCTTTAGGAAAAAAAAAAAATGCTACTCCATCCTTCCCCTCCATGCCATCAGCTGCCAGCAGTAGTTACTCCAGTTTCTCAGTGGGAAGTGAAGACTGGCTGTCACACACTGATTTCTAATTTTTCCATCTGCCAGAAATGTAATAAAAATGTAAATTAAAAAACATTAATGACTTTCCCACTTAAAAGGTTCATAGCTCTCCTATGTTTTATGTCATTATCTCAGTCTTTAACTCATCTGTGCTCAGTTCTACTGAGTGAAATGGCAGTGAACATATAGACTGCCATCACAGATAACAACCTAACACATGGGGATTATGGACACAGTATTATCCAGAAAACATCAGAAAGAAAGGAGCTATACTATTAAAATTCTTTAGGCTCTCTCTTGAGCATCTGCCCATTTTGAATGCAAAGTAAAAATAGTTAAACTATGAAAAATGGCACAAAACTAAAACAAACAAAACCAGCAACTGATAATTCATAAATTCATCATTCACTAAAATCTGAAAGATATTTTTGCTTGCAGTAGCAACAGTCAGGTTGGCACAGGATTATTCATCCACTTTTTTCTACAGAATTCATATAATGTCTCAAAATAGATATTTTGTTACATGGATTATTTCTTTGAAGTAATGCCATGCAGATTTAGATAAAGCTTTTATGATTAGAGTTTATGCACCTCCAGTCTTGCAATAACCAAAGTTACTCAACATTACTACTTACTTCAAAATTCAGCTGGAAAATAAAAACTATAATTAGTGGGGAAGGAGAAAGTGTAAATACACTTGCATGTTCTAAGTTATCAACTTTGAATTTGAAAGTGCATTTTGAGACTAAATATAACCTTTGAAAGTACTTTTTTATGCATGAGGTTTATTAATTGGGGGTGGAGTGGGGAAGAACAGTTTTGAGTATAAACAAAGACGAAAATGCACTTGGTTCCTTTGAGGTAAGTCCTAAGTGTTTGCCCATATTTTGAGCTGGAGGTTTAGGCTGATTCACTAACTTCTGCTGTCTCTGTTCTCCACTATATTATGAAGGTAATAATACATACTACGTATAAGTGCCATTTACTGAATAAATCCTCTTTGTCAAAGAAGTGCAACTTTCCATGAGTGCTGCTGCTGTGTGTCATTACTCTTCTCTATCTACCAGATGTGCACATCACTATAAACCCAAGCAGGGCGATAATCCTCCCTCCAAACTGCACAGTGCAATGGGAGACACTCCGTTTCCATTCACCTCTTTGCTACTCTGTCAAAATTAATCTGTTTGGAGAAATTCAACTAGAACTGATTTAAACCCAGCAAAGAGGTGAAAAAATTCTGCCACCAAAAGCAGCTACGTAGGCAACAAGACAGATATCCTTTTCTACCTCCATGTATTTAAACCCACCTCCCACTCAGGGAAAACCAGGAAGCATTAAAGCAGCATTTAGAAAAAGAAAATTTAGAAGATGCCCCTTTGTTGCTCTAACAGTTGGGGGATTTAAGCAGGTTTCTGCAGCCTTCAGTGCTGTTCACTCTTGATTTTCCTTGGTGGCTCACAGAAATGTTACCTGCAGCTACTGGAGAGAAGAGAACCTCTGAATGGGACTTCAGGAAGGGGGAAAGAGAAAGAGAGAAAGCCAGGTGGGGTCTTCTTGGGACTTCTTGCCTAAGAGTGTGCCCTAAAGCCACAAGAAGGTGTCACGTCCTTCCTCTCTTCTTGATTGAGGACCCTTTGAGCTAAATCTCCACCTCAGCTTTACTTCTTGCCTGGGTGAGCTCCCCCATCTGAGCAGAGAGAAGCTAAGGGGATCTAACCTCCAACTGCTGCTGGTTAAGTTAGAGACCTCAGGAGGGGTCTCAGTTATGCTTCCTGGAGTTACAAGCTCTTGAGCTATGCACCCAAGCTCAGAATCCCTTTTCAACACACAGGATCCAAACCTGGAATTCAGGTAGAGAGGATTAAGCAAAACAGGTAAATCATAACTCATTTTCACAACAGACAAGAGCCAGTGGGTACAGGTGAGACTTCAGGGCTTTCCTCGGGAGACAGGACCTATGAGTAAGATTAGGTCCCTGCCAGAAGCACAGAAAAGCTCACCTAGGCTTTGTGGCGTGTGCCTTCCCCTGCATTGCCATGCTGCCTGTGTGCCTTATGAACCGCTCTTTTCTCAGGACTGTGCTCAAAACTATCATCTAGTTGAAAAATTCTCAATGTCTCATTATAGCTTTTCCTCATGACAGGAGAATTTTCTGTTAATCGAGAAGAAAAGCAATTCTTTTGATTAAAGATAAATTGGTAAGGATAAATGACAGAACTGGTTTCTCATGAACATTGGGACACATTCAATAACACCATGACAGAATTGCAGCTTAAGGGAAGGAATTTACTAGTTTTAGGAAAACACATAATTAAATACCAGACAAGTCTACAGATGCTCAAGCAGAGAGACAAGGAGAATGGCCAACCTAAGGCTTTGTACATTGTGCTGCTGTTGTCTCTTCAGTTCATTTGGTGTTCTGTTTCATTGACTTGTGCAACCTCAAAATACAGATGAAGACCTTGGTCTCAAATGTTAGAGATATGAGACAGTGACATAACAGAGAGCTGTTTATTAAAACGTTACACCAGGTTTCACTTTAACACTTTCCTCTGTAGCAGTGGATGTTAAAAATCCCTAAGGGTTTAGCTGAACTTCTAGTAATTTCTAAGTGTTTCTCCTGTGTAACTGCAAAGAACACCCAGGCATTTTTACCCACAGCATCGTATCAGGATTAGATGGATCTGACTATTGGTAATTGGGATTTTAGCCTTTCACCTCTGGATCAGTGTTTCAAACTCAGATGAGGCTGATATTAAATAAAAGTGATTTCCATCAGCTGGCTGCTCAGTGACTCTGAAATATTACAAGTTGGTAGTGGACAGGTGTCTATACGATTAAAATACACTTTGCAAGCACAGTTGGCACCCTGGAATTTTCTTATTATGAATCCATAATCTGCTCCCCCCAGCTCATAAATGCAAAGTATTCAGCAACACTGAGATGTCATTTAAAAACAAGGAGGATACAGGGTTCTTTGCTAACCCCACAAACAAAGTACTTCTGTTTCTAGAGCAGTTTTGAATCCCTGGAAAAATGTTTTTGTGCACTGCAAAGATTATCATTCAGGCTATTAAAACTCATGAATTCTGAGTAAAATATCAACACTAAAATCTAAATAAAAACCTAGAGCCCTGTAGGTTGTATCTCCAAATCTCACAGCCAGCACCATGTATGATGTTCACTATAAAGAGAATACATATCCACACAGCACCAACAAAGCAGAATCACGTGGCATGTCCCACATATGCACGAATCCACATTAATCGAGTCAATATTCCCAGACATCCACACAGAACTCCAGTATTTTTGGTCACAAAAAATGCTAAAAGAGTTTTGATAGGAGAAGGTATGCCTGATCTCAACAAGGCAACAGTTTTGTGTCAGTAGACTTTAGGGGATGGGCTGAGGAAACAGCATGAGATTTTATGGCTTTTGAATAACCAAGCCCATATTTCAAGCCTTGAATCCATTTCTCTTTAACCCATTCAGAGGTTTTGTCAGAGAACGTGTGAGAAAGTACTTTCCATTAACTTTGCTTTCTTGTTACACCCATTCTGAACAAAGCAGTGCAGAGCCCTTCAGGCTGATGCCTTATGGCAGATGCAGCTTCGTAGAACTGTGAGATGATCCAGGACTATGATGGAAAATTTTGTGGACTTGTCAATTACTGACATCTGTGTCAATGAAAGAGGTAAGGAAAACCTTACACAGAATCCAAACAACAGGGAAGGACACTTTAGTATAAGTCAATCCCCAGCAGTTTAAATACATGTGCAAGATGTTTCACCTCTCTGAAAAGAAACATTGTTTGGTCTGGCCCAGTTCAAGCTGCTGTAAGATTTATAAGAACATAAAACAACACTTGCTAAGTTTGGCACTATTGTGCTGTAGGATAACAACTACAGATTCACACGAGGACAAAACCCTCACTTAAACATGGGAACACAACAGAGATGAGATGGATTAGCTCAAGAATAGAATAACCTTAATTCTGTGAAAAAGTTAGAGATGAACCACATAAAAAAACTAAGATAATACAAAGTTTTCTAATGGTCTTACTAGGAAAGTCCTACTAGAAATTTTTTCCTACTAGGAATTTCTTATTAAACTGGATTTCTTGGCCACTAATTTCCTCTGCAAGTGGCAACTGAAATACAGGGACAAAACTACTGCTAGGCAATTTTCAGCATTTACCCCTCCAGTCTCCAATTTAAATGCCTTAAAATGAGTCTGTTTTTTACATATATTTCAGCTGGAATGGTTAAAGGAAGAGGAAGAACAGGAATGTGTGCAATCAAAGCAAGTATTCATGCACCCATTTTGAACGCATTTCTGTCACGTTGTCTGGAAGAACAGCTATAACCTGCTGAAATCAAACCACAAACCCAAAAAGTTAAAAACTGAAGACAGCCACTGTTAAGAAATTGCAGATGCATGAGGCTCATCCAGAAAGACCTCACAAATCAGCAATGAGGAAGAGAGAGCAAATCATGCAGAAACTATTTAATCAATGAGTAAAGACAATTATAACATCTGTTAATCTTTTGTGTAGGTTATAATTAGATGCTGCGGAGGAGTAGCCTTTAAGGGGGAGGCAGGGAATCCTTTAACATCTGCTAGAAGGGCAAACACTGTGCAATAAATGACTTTAAATGCAATCAGCAAAATGAGAGCTGAGCAGAGTTCACAAAAGGCCTGTATAAAAGATTGAGGATAACAAAATATTTTGCCAAAGGTCAACTCCTGCAGCACTAGACCCTGAATAATGACTGGTAGTTTAGAGGCCACATGAAAAACAAACTTGATTGTACCTCTGAAAAACAATTCTTTTCTCATTTGTGTCCTTATAGCAAAAGCACATGCTGCTGCTGTATATCACGTCAGCGTAATGACTTATTAGGGCTCTATTTATCAACCTCGAACAATTTAGAATAAACAGGTAGATACGACGTATTTTAAAGACCAGAATTCAGTCTAATTAGACTGACATAGAACTGTGTTACACTGTTAAAGTGATGTGATTATGATTTTAAACAATTAATCATTCAGTAGCTTCTAAAAGATCTAATTATTTACTCATTTTGCCCTTGAAAACAACCATATGCTTTAAGCTGTTCCTTACTGAAGATGTGAGTTCAAGAGAGAGTTATTTTATCCAGTTTAACACGGCCCTCTACTGGCAAAATAACCCCCCAAAATCTTATCGCTATGTACCATTTTGCCAGATCGTTTCAGAACAGCAGAAATGATCCTGTGTTTTACAGCAGTTACACCAAATCAGAAGACAGAGTAGAGCAGAGCTTTAGGAATTTGCATAAATTAAGTCATCACTTAATCTCTCTAGAATTCCTTTGAGGAGAGCACTACTTCCTTTTACCCACCAGATGCAGCTCTGGCCATCAACAGAGCACTGAAGAAACAAGCCAAGTGCTCATATCTAGAGGACTAAGTCATTTTAGAACAAATGCAGTCCTTTTACTTCTGTCAGATCATGCTGCATTCCTCAAGGAGTGCCACTGATTCCCAACAGGATTGATTCACACATGTGATTTCGGTTTGCACAACTGGGTGATGCTCAGTATAGGTAAAACAAGCATGATGGAGTTCAGCTGCAAAGAGAATACTGTTTGAAATACAAATGCTAACTACCATCAAAAGCAACTTCACTGCAAAAGAATTCCTGCTTCCTTCTTTTCTCCACCACTACTGAAAATCCACAGTGGTGATTCAACACAGCTTCAATCAAAGTGAAGCGGACAATGAAATTCGCCTCTGTCATTGCATGTAGTAATTAACTCTTCCTATTTGCATTATGTCTGAGCAACAAAGAAACAAAAGGATACGGTAAACTATTGAATTTAACAATTTAGATAACGATGAATTATAATAATCAATTAGCACTGTCAAAGAAAATAATTTGTGACATGCATTTGATTCTGTCCAGACCTATTGTGTGCACACACTATCCAAGGCTGCTTTGGCTCTGGAAAACAAACACTGTTGTCCTGTGGAAAGCTTATCAAACATGCAGTTCAACAGTAGCATTTGTTCTTGCTGTGTGTCAATACTAATAGGCCATATTTCAGCAACACAATTTTTATCCATTTCTTTATAATCCAACCTGCTTTTCAGGGTCTGCATCATTCAAAGCCCATAGACAGTGTTACTGTCCGTTTCCAGAAGCCATTCCTGCTATACAAATCATGTTTATCTGATTCACCTGAATGCCAGGCAATGGAAGCACAAAAGATTTCCCACTGTTTTTTACATAATAGCTATCTAACTTTTCATCCTGAAACCATCATGACTAATTTATGTAACCATTAGGGAATACCAAACGTAATTCAGGATTCTGCATGCTGCATGAGTGGTATCAGCAGACAGTACAGAACAGAGTGTTCCAAGTGTTAATGGCTCATGTCCTATTTACACCGTACATTTATCCTGTTTTAGTAATAAAACTGCATATTACATGCTTTAGCTTCTGAAGGTGTTCTGGCAGCTTTGGCATGGATTTTTCTTCAGCATAACTGCAACCCTGCCAGGAGCTGAACCCGTGCAGAACCACAGAGGAGCTGCAGAGCATCCCGCCTCATTTGGCCCTGGCTGTGCTGTGCTAAGCTCCCAGCCAACCCAGCTTCCCTTTGGCACTTTTGTTCTGTGTCTTTTATCCCAACCTCAGTCCCACTTGTCAGATGATGACAGCTTGGAGTCTGCACTTATTCCATTTCTTTTCAGATAGCAAGAAAGCCCAAAGAATTGGCATTCTGTTGGCAATTGTCCCTTTTAATGCCACCCCAGAATGTTATCAGATTATATGCTGTATCCTTGGGCAGATTTCTCAGACTCAGGAAAAAATCCAACCAGGGAATCCCTCTGCTGAAAAGTGAGCTCGCTCTATATTCTAATTTGCTACATTGGTATATAAGAAAGAAAATGTAAATGTGAGAAGGGAAATCCAAAAGAGGAAAATGAAAATTGGATGCCCACGGGCTCATCAGGTTTTGAGAGTCTGCTTCTGTTTTTAAGGTAATTAGCTGAAGGTTAGCTCTTGACTGAAGTGGAATTGTACCCTGCTGCTTTATATTTATTAGGGAAAAACTTCTACTTTTCTAAATCTAAGTGTCTAAACACTTATGCACAATTCATGTACAAGAACAACACCAGAGAAGCCCATGAAGTTTTCTTAAAAGGCAATGAAATTCACATTTTTCAGATTAGTATTTGCAGTTAAAAATAATCCAAGGGAGAAAGATAAGTGGGACTTGAGCAATTTTTTTAATCTTACTTGGTTCTAATTATTTTTAAGATTTTGTAGGCATTTGCCAATGATACCTGAATATTTTCCAAGTGTAAATTATCAGTTCACAACAGTAGATCATCGTTGTGGCAGAGGGAAGGCAAGGCTGGCTCACAGGAATCAGTGTGATAGGGATCAACCCAGCCAATGCTAAACCCGTTCCATTGTCCCAGTGAAAACTTCTATCACAGCTCTGTGTTCTTAATTTTGGCACTCTGTCGAAGTTTCCAAGCTATGAAACGGTCTTTTAAAGACCATCTAAACTTTTTGTTTGTACTATTTCTGAAAAAAGGAGGATGGACACCTAAGGAGTAAAAATACACTCTTATTTAAGCACCTATTTAAAATCCCAAAAGTCTTTGCCACTTGTATGGCATTAATGCAAAGCTAAATTTAGGTTGGTTCCCCCAGCCCATCCTGCACCCTCAGGAGAACACGCTTCAATTGCAAAGACAGAACAACACCTCCTAAATTGCATAGTGTTTTGACATGCCAAGCCACATTATAACATCAAAAAAAGAAGAAATGAATGGGTTCTGCTCTGCTGTAGAAACAGTGTCACTTGAGAGGGGCATCTGCAGTTGTTGCCACTCCAGCCTTAATAGGAGGCCCCAAAAGTCGGTTGCTGTGTGGGGCTGAGGCCTTGTAAACAAAGTCAGTAACAAGCAAAGCACACCAAAATCGACAGTGCTGATAATGCAGGAGGAATCCTTAAATTCCTACTTGACTGACATACCCTCACGTACTTGCCAGTCATAGTTTTCTGCTTTCAATCTTCAGAAGTGTGCTTTGTCTTCACAAAGGCAGATGATTAAATGGAGGTACACAGCGATAAAAGAGTTCCTCATACACAGGACTGTGATCAGGTTACCCTCTGGAAAAGCCACTACAACTGAAATTTCAGTAATTTAGAACGGGCTTCTGCTGAAGGATTGAAATGAGAAGCGAGAGACCTGGGGTTTGTTACCAGCTTTTGAAGTGGCTAAACTAAGTTCTAATAAACCACATCTATGGCCAGTTTACTCCTCTGTAAAATAGCAATAATGCCATGACAATTGCAGCAAGTTGGCCTGAAAATTAGTTAATCAGCGGTCAGAAACACAGTTGTGTCCCACGGACAGCAGGCAGGGCAGAAACTGTTTCCTCAGCAGTTACCAGTGTGCCAGTGTTCCTGCTCTGATGTGTCCGGATTTGTTGGATTTCTAACATAAACACTCAAAACAGAAATTACTGTTTCTCACATAATTGACAACTCATTTTATCCAAAAGGCATCAGATTTCAAAGTGCTGTATGACTATTTGTTTTAAACTTATACACCTCCAGGACTTGAACCAGGGCTAGAAGTGAAATATAGTCAAGTTCTGTTTTAAATCAAAGCCTGCATAAGAAGAAAAACAATTTTTAAGAAAACTGTACTAAGAGTTTTCAGAAATTTACATTACAAATTCAAATTAATCTTGAATATTCAAATAAATAACATTAAATGATGAAAGAACACTCTTAAGATAGCCCAGGTTTTGTTCAGTTAATGACAGCACTTGTGAGACTTTAAGAATCTTAGAGTTTCATCACTTAATTTAAGAGAGAGCCACTTCAGTGTAATCTCATACAAACAAAAGCCAGAATGAGTTTTCATTTGTCCTGAGCAGCAGGCAGATGCACGGCTGTAATTACTCCTAACAACTACATACTTGCCACTCTTTTAATTAAAGCAAAACTACAAATAGCAATGCTGACACACTCCTAAAGAAAATAAGCTTTATAGAGATGATAAAAACACCAAAACAGCAAAAGTCTTACTTGCAGCAGTTCAGTCAAAACATGCCAGCCCTGGAGAACTCAGAACCGTAAGAAGTCTTTGCAGTCCAGAAATTCTCTTGAGTTTATCCGGTGTTTATTTACCAAGCTTTAAAAGTCTGTGGTTAGAAGAACAGAGTTAGCTTTCTACACCCTCCACAGCACTGAAGTCCTTCAGTAACAGCAGACATGAAGTTTGCTGATAGTTGGGTTTGCTGCTGCTATGTAGTTGCTCAGTACTTGTAAATACAAGCTCTGTGGACAAAGTCCCAAATGACATCACAGGCAGCTGCTTATTGTTGAGTCTTTATTAACCGACTGTCAAAAAAGAAAGGAGAGGAGGAGAGAAAAGCCCAAACTATCTTCCCTGCAGCATGATTTGCATCTTAGTAGGAGTTGCAGTGCTAAACATATAAATACTTCTGTTTACCCAACTGATGTTTTCTTTGAATAAAGAGTGTTTGCAGGGAAAGCAGAAAAGTAAGAAAAACTCTTACTGCTTCCCCATGCAAAGAGCTCAGGGAGAAAAAGAGAAAAATCCCAGCAGTGCCTTTTTCAGAATTTATCACTGAATTCTCCTAATTCTTTTGTTTATTTTAAAATATTTAACTAGGAGTGCAAACCTGCATGGATTTTAAAGTCCAGACCAGAGGACTTCAGTACACTGAAATGAAAGTTTCAACTCATTCCTAAGTTTAAAACTTACAGAATTACCAAGTATGATCTTTGCAAGATTTAAGACAGCTCAACTTCAGTTACAATGTGTTTTGAAGAAAACTCTCTTAATGTCCAAGGATGAACATACAAGTAAGCAAGAAACAGCATCACACACAGCTATTCACTAGGTGCTAAGGGCATAAATACTGACCTTTCCTTCTCAGAGGGGGAAGTCCAAGACTAAGTAGCACTTTAGAGCTGCAAACACACAGTTCCCACCGAGACACGGGGTACTCACTTGAGAACTAGTCCAGATACCAATCTGAACCTCTGCCACTGAGAGTTCCTGCCGAAAGGGAGGGGCTGGGACCCTGTGCCTTGATTTCTCAGAAGCCAGTCCTTTCAAGTCAGAACTTCAAACGCTGGAAGAGCACCACCAAGGCTTGTGACAGACTGAGCCCTGTTATCTGTGCACGTTTCCACACGAAGAGGCTCAATATTGGAAACACCTGGCCACTCACATCTAAACACCCTAGACTGCATGTTCCACAAACAACAAAACAACTGAAACTTGAGCTCAGTGATGAGCTGAAGCCAAGTTTTCACCATGTTTTTAATTGCCACACATAAAAGCATCAACCCAAATTCTGGCTGTATTTACAGAGAGAAAACCAATCTTGGGTCAGATCCTCAGCTGCTGTAAATCAGGCTGGATGCAATTGCACACCTGAACAAGAGGAGTGAGCGCCAGCTGAAATCCTGCTTTTCCTTGCAAGAGTGCCATGAAAAACATTTGTGTGACCTTAAGGACAGAGTGCCTGAATTTCATGGTGCTTGCCCTGAGCGGCAGCAATGCCCTGCTGACACGGTGTCGCTGAGCTCTCTGGAATGGTTCATGCAGGCAATCGTTACCTCTGCCACAAACATGCAAGTTTGTACTTTTGATGGAGATCTGTCATAAATCCCCTACATTTATTCCTGTGGCTAATCAGCCCCTAGCACACAAGAAACACCACACTGTGTAACTGTGAGATATATTTACCACCGTGCCTCAAACATACAGTGTTGTTTTCCTCTTCCATTGCACTCAGCAAGGTTTTATATCTTGCTCATTAAGAGCTTACTAGTTTGATCCGGGAAGTCTTCAAAATACTTTGAAGATGAAGTGGGCTCTGGGACTAATAAGCACTAACATATAATACTAAATAACAGGAATTTCAAGCCACCCAGCTTTAGTTCCAGCTTCACAAGTGCCATTTGAGCAAAGAAGAACGAGCCCATGTGCTCCCGTATACAGCTCAGTAAGGCTTTACCTCGTTCCAGGAACAAGCCCATAAGCTCAGCAGAAGAGTTAGATGATGTTTAAACCTGAAGCTGAATTGCAGTGTGCTTTCTCACACCAAGGATAAGACTCATTTTTTCACCAGCCATTAGAAATATTTATAAAATTGCAAAACCCCAGCTATGTTGAAGCTCTCCTGATAAGAAAACTGGCTTTCTCCAAGACACTAGCACAGACACACATATGCAGAAGAAAGGAAGAATGTAGAGTTATAAAATAAGGAAACCACTGTTTTAACTGAAAAAGACAAATATTTAATGAAATAAAAAAGGATGTACCTTAACGAAAACTGCAGTTTGCGCCCAGAAGAATTTGTATTATTCAGCAAAATTTAGCACTTACTAAACTTTATAAAGAATGTTAATGCATTTCCAGGCTAAACACACCTGGGTGACCAGGATCAGGACAGCAGGCATACTATTCACATCTCTCTGGTCAGGCAGCATTGCAGAGACATTGACTTCAGTTGCTTGAAGGCAGTTTTTTGGAGATTTCCACCTAAGTTCTATCTCATTCCTTTTCAGAACTGGTGGTTATTGTAGAAATAAACGTGCAATGAAACAAGTATTGAGATTTGTATGTTTGACCAGCAAGTTATTATTCCCAAGAGGAGAATTGCCATGTGGGTGGACAACCAATTCTGCATTCTTCAAATTACAGCCCTTATTAAGGGAGTGGCCATTAGATCACCCTGTCAGTGCACTTATCCATCTAATTTCTATTCTAAGTCATCATAATATATAGCTGCTGGCTGTGCAGATACAACTTATTTTTGGCAGGAATGTCATGGATTTTGTTAGAACAAAATTAACCACAGAATTCAGTCCTTGACTAGCTACAGGTTGAGTGGAAAGATAAAGAAGCTGAAGGCATGAGCTGCAGTAGTTGCTCCTGGGCTGATGTGAACAGATTCATGTATCCAAGGAAATAATTCAGCTTCAGATTGCCTCATTTTGGATGAGCAGACAGGTAAGATGAGACATAACAAACTCATCTAAGTACATATAGATATTAGTAAAGCTTGTCAATTAACCTCTTGCAGTATAGCCAGGATCTGTTAAAAACCCCAGGTCTCATACTAACACAAAATCCATAGTATCTTCAGGTTCACTGTCCACATATGCTTTTAGTTTGTTATTAACTTGAAAGTTCCTCCTCACTGGAGCCAAAATAAGGCGCTGATCTTCCCAGAAAATGCAGTAAGTGGATGGAATCGAGTCACCTAAGGTGCACAACACTTTTCCTGAAGCGCTGCAGAAGTCCCTGCAGTTCTGATGTGCCTGTTCACTTCTTGCAAGAGCAGAAATGGCTCAGACCAGATGCCTCAAGGTCCACTCTCCCATTACAGACCCATAAAGCTGTGGCACGAGGTGAGCAGCCTCACAGCCCGGCAAGTTAAGAGGGAGGTGGTAAGAGCTGTAAGAGTATTTTCACCAAGGGATGTCCAACTGTGCTGCTAGTCCAGTGTGGTTCAGTAGAGCTTCAGACAGCAAGCCCACGGGCCTTGTAAAAACCTCTTTTTACCCTCTGATACTGCTCCCGGGGCAAGGATAGACAAGCTGACAGACTGAAGAGCAGTTTAGTCTAGAAGGACAAAATTACAGGGCATTAAAATTCCAACAGATTGTAATATAATATAATATAAAATCCTAAACAGTTCCATTTTTATCCCACAGTAAATAATAAGATCACTGGAGGGCAAGTTTTAAAAACAGTAAAATAAATTGTAGGCTGCAGAATTTGCCCTCCTTGGAGTTGCACATGGTTGGAAGTCTTGAGCTGGTTCCTAAAATATCATGGAAATTTCTCCTGAATGACACCAGGGCACTGAAGAGCAAAATGTTCTTTGAAAATTACTATTATTTGCATTTTTACCAACACAGTAAAGCATGTCTTACAAAACATTTACCTACGAGCATGTGAGATTGTCACAAGTTAACACAGTAAGCACTTTTCTGGGGTAGCTGGCAGAGAAGATAAAACTGAACCAAGTAGGTTGAAGTACGTGGAGAGAATAAAAGGCAGTGTGTGCGGGGGGTGTTGAACCTCCTCAGACGCTCATTGTCTGAAACAGCCTTCCAGTTGAAGTGGTTTGATCAGGCTGGTAAGATTTTGGTCACAAAGATAGTTTGGTTTTTAACCTCACTGGGGGATTTTTCAAGGTTTTTTACTTCCCCTGCGTGTCAAGAATAGGGAAAAGGTGTTTAGCAAAGGCAGGTTTTTACCACTGGAACAAACAATAGCTCTCTCCTCTGCCACATCTGCTGCAAACAGGGTCAGTCTGGTTTGTCCCTTCCAGCTGTGCTCTCAGTGCCTGGCACTGCTGTGCCCCCCTCTCCAAGAGCTCCCAGACAGCCTTCTCTAGTGACCTGTGTGCTCCTCAGTACCTGTCACTCCAGCTAAAAATGTGATATTTTGCCTTCTGGAAAAGGATCTTTATACAGAAACATTTACTCTAACTCACATCCTATACTATGGAAATCCTGTCCTTAAGTGTCAGGATGAAGCCTTGACACCCTATTCTGACACATAAGAAAAAGAAAGGCGAAAAATGAAATGTTTAATCCAGCCTTTTCAGATGAGCTGAGAACTAAAATGATTGTTCTTGCCATAGCAGTGATTTGCAATCAATTTCTAAATCTTTTTCAGTTCCATAATTTTTGCTTCAGTAGAATTCTATGAAAAGCACTCATTGGAGAAAATTGATGTGATGTCTTTAAAGGGCATTGGCTTTCACTACAAGTTGCCTCATTGTAAAATACAATATTAAGCAAATCATAAAAAGTTTGGTTTGCATGTTGCCACTTGAAACTGGAAGAGGTAGGCAGAAGCTGAGACCAAGAGAACTCAGAAATATTATAGATGTGATTACGAAATTTAAGTACATAGGACTGGCTGTCATTATTCCATGGGTTAAGCCATTATTCCTTCTTTGCCTTTCCTGTTGTTTCTGGAATCAAGCAATTGATTCAGACACCTTATCCAGAATTAATTGAAATCAATGGCATTAGTGGATTCTGAAGCAGGCCCAAGACCAGTGCATGTTCAAGGGCTTTTCTATATCCTTAATCACACAAGTAAGCCTCTGCAAATTTAGATTCCAATGGATCCAATCATTAAATCAGTTATGCAGTGTTTAGCTTCACATATGGAAAGTGATCCCCTGCTGGATATTGAAAGCACTGTCTATTAAGAGGAGAAGGCTATTTCCATAATCTACTTGTGATGAAACCATGCATTTCTACAGGTGTCAGTGTTCCAGCAGGGCTGGCACCTAATGAGAAGACTGACTAATTTGCACTCTCCTCCTGCCTCTTCGGACATGTCACTGTGTGTCAGAAAGCAGAGGTACCGGCTTGTGAAACACACATTCCTCTGATGCAAGCATCTGGCTTCTTGGCAGCCAAGTCGTGACAGGTTCCGTGGCAGCTGTGATGGCTCCATGCTCTTTCAGATGGTTAAATAGTCTTGTTTTTCAGCCTAGCTGTTTGTTTTCCTGCTGCACTCCTGGATGAAAGCCCACTCGCCCTTTTAATCAATGAACTGGCCGATGGGTTGGAGTAATCGGTTACATTTTTGTGCATGTCAGAGCACAGATTCTTGCCCAGGGGCTGCCAGCTCTACAGCCCTGTGCTCTTGACTCAGCGCTTTACCTTGTTCTGCTCTGTCCTGACACCTTTACACACCAAAGAAAGGGTCTTCTTCCCAAATTCAGGGCAAACACTAGGACAGCTCTCTTTAACCCTCAGTTGTCAGATTTCATGGTTTCACAGCTTCTGCTTTGCTACAGGAGACAGTAATCAGATCAAACAGAGCAAATAAGGAATACAATTTATTTATTTCAGATGGCTTCATAAACTGTCCTCCCATGTGCATGCACCAGATGGAGATAAGAATCTGGCTGGAAGCTTTAGCCTTACATTGTGCAGCACAGAGGTAACACCACATCAAATCATTAAGAGAAAAAATTCTTCAGAGAAAATTACATAAATCTGAAATAGATTTTATTTAAATTTGCCTTTAAACAGATTATGCAAATCTACAATATAACAAGGAGTTCCAAGTAGCTCCCTTGAACAGATGAGCACATGGCACTACTAACACCAAATTTAATAATGAAATATTAAAAAAGAGTTCTCATGGGGTACCACAAAGATCAAAAGCTGTCATCTGCCCCTCAGCCATTTGTAAGCCGTCTCCACCTTTTCACTCTAAATGATAATCTGTGTCTCTCCTCCTTTCTCCCTATGTATTGCTGCTTGTGGAGGAAATGTAAGTAGTGAACTAACTCAGACAGGCTATATTTTTCCTTGCCAGCCTTTTACTCTTTGCTCTAACCATGTGAAGCCTTTTTGATGGGTTGCAACTACTGCTATTTTTACATTTACCAGAACAGAGAACACAAACAGGCCAGTTCCTGCCCTTGCTGCAGAGAGCTCCATGAGGGAACAAACCTTCCCTGCCAATTTACCCTCATGTGCTCCACTGATGCCTGGATGAGGACCTAGGAACAACCTGATCAGTCTTACCATCCACCCTTTGCCAAAGCACACACACATTGTTAGCCAGTTCCCACACGGAGCTCTGGGCGCTGGACAGAACGATGCCTGTGGAAACAAAACATCAGTGTCACCACGGGTTCCAGCCACTCCGGGTCACACGTATCCAGAGTGACCAGAATCGGCACTCAGCCCCATCCTTTCCAAAAGGCTGGAAGAAAACGATAATCCCAACCCAGTTTGAGATCTCTTAGTATCATTTCAAGTTCTCTTTGGGTCTTTCCATTCCATCCTCAAAGCAGGATGGGTAAGAACCACTCCCAGCATATGACTTATTAAATTAAGAGCTGCAACAACATGCCTTGTTTTAATACCATATAATTCCATATTGTGACATAGAAGCTGATAAAAAGACTCATTTTACTGAATAACTATTATCAACAGCAGTCTGGCAGCAGTCTATCTAAAGTGCATTGCCAGTATTCGGATCCCTTAACACTCCTAAAATCCACAGAAAGTTGATCCATGTCACAGGTCAAACGTTCAAGGGTTAAGGAGCTTGCTTAAAGCCCAAGAGGAGCCACCAACAGATTAAAGTCTAGGAATTACTTCTCCCAGCACAGTCAACAGAGCCCTGGACAATACCATTAAGTCTTACTCCAAAGTACTTCAGTGCAAGTCCTCAGGCTTCTCAACTGCCCTCTTAAAAAATCCTGGGTTGTTGTAGAACACAGTTATAAACTGTACACACACTAGGATTTCAATAATAGGCTATGATTCCTTTAAATCTGGAGCTAGACATTTTCCAGGGAAGGAGACCAAAGTGGCTCTTTGCGAAAAGGATGATGAAAAAGACAAAATTATTTTTGTGAGGAGGAAGGTTCCTTAGTCTTCCTGCAAGAAAAAAGCCTCCATTCTGTTTCTCTGGATAGAAAAGGGCAGGTATATCAAACAAAAGCTGTTCTGGCTCAGCACACTCCCTTCTCCACTATAATGCTGAAGATTTTATTGCATGCTGTAAAGAGAGGAAGAACTCATCTCATAGTCATATAAACACAGTGAACAACACAGAATAAGTATCAATTACTTTTGCAAGTTTCAGTGATAGCCTCAACCCCTGAGGATAATTTCAAATGGTATGATAAAGACTTCAGTTAGATTAAAACATCAAAAGCAAACTACCACTCAAACCCAAACAATTTTGTCTGTGCTATGGAAGTTACAATAAATTTTCTGAACTGGCAGATTTCCCTCCTAGCTGTTCAGCTGTTCCTTTCCCACAGGTAAAACAAGTCAATCTGTTTGAGTAGACAATTTGCCACCCAGCTTACTTAATGCCACACATTAAAATAAAGCTACTGAGTAATTTTGTTGTCGAAGAGCTGTTTTAATGAGAATCCATGGTTAAAAAAAACAACCACAATAGAGAAATACGATCAGATGATGTTGACTTCCATGTGAATTAGATCTAAATAAAATCAGTGTCCAACTTTTGGTCTCACTTTACACAGCATTTTTCTCAACTCCTCCAACTGGTCCCTGCATATATGTCATTCACTGTTTACTTTAATCCCATGATCCAAATCTGGCTCAGTGATGTTAGTATAAACACAAACATGACTAACAGAAAACAGTAGGTCTGTGATAAATTTTTATTCATCTGGAATTGAACATGATAAATTCCTGTAACATACTAGCAAGTCAATGCAGCTGCATTTTCCATTCCCTTTGTGCCAACATATGTGACTATGAAAAGTACATGGAAGTATTCACACAGTGCCGTGCAATGACTTGCAGAGATGTTTGAGGCAGCTTTGAATAGTTTTTTTGGTTCTGGGAAGTAACTTGGCCAAGTTAGTTCCCTGCATGGAGCACAGCACAGGAAATACCCTCAGCAGAGGCCCACGGGAGTGTGTTACGGTCCTGCCCCAGCCCAGAGAGCAGGTTCAGAGCCAGCTCAGGTATCTCCACATGACACTGCCCTATGACCACAGAAGTATCAAAAGTGTCTATTTTGCTTTCAAACAGAGAAAGCTGGAAAATGCTTTATCTTCACTGTGTAAATCACAACCTGAAAAGGCTTTCCTAGTCATGGTGTGAGCTCATTTGATTCATCCTAAAACACCATTCTTAACTGAAAGAATAAAAGCAGCTCTGAGATTGAGTACCAACTTTGAAACAGTCTGTGGGAACATGAAGCAAGACTCACCTTTGCTTTTTGATCAAATGAAAGGCTAAGGCTCAGGCCAGTTCACTGTCTTATACCTGCAAAAGATCAAGAAACTCAAGTGCAAACTGACCAGCACTGCTGGGCTCTGCTCCATGTTCCCTTGATTTCAAACACAGTCTTAAAAATTCAGATGAGCAACTCAACCTGCTTTCAAAGGCTGAGTGCCATACACTTGGCTTTCACACACTCATGGATATATATGTGCTAATGAAAAGGATTAGCTGTCACTGGCCAGAACCACTTGCTTGGAATATTTGGAACATCCTGAAGATAGGAAGCCTTTACAATTTTAACACAGGTATTCTTGCTCCTCTTTATGTTCTAGGCTGCTCTGCTGAACAACTTGGAGCACATTGTGTGTGTTTACCTAGAGATCAGTCATTGCAGACACCTGGAACAGCCTCTCTGATATTTGCCCTGCTCTGTTGCTGCTTCCTTATCCCTCCAAAATTACAGATACAGCAGTTCCCAGCATGCAGAAGTGATCCTTGCTCTGCATGGGTGGGTGTTATCAAATATCATTATGTGATGCCACAGGTAAATAGACAAAGTCTAAGAGTTTTAAATAAGGGCCATTGTGCTCATTGTTTCCATTTCCTTTCAGAGGTCTTCCAAACATCCCAGAAGCTTGGACAAGAATAATTTCTACAGTGCTCCAATTTTGGCACATGTCTTTAAACAGATGGAAATTATTGTTATGCAGCCTTAGGACATATCAGGATCTCTTTTTGTTTCTGTAATGAGGCCCAATTAATACCTAGGACTTTTTGCCACTGCCTGATATTTCAAAATACCAGGTTTTCAGCCAGAACTGTAATGCTGGTCTGTGCTTTCATGATATAATCTAATTGTAATTACCTAAACCAATATCAACATAATTAATGACAATTATTCTTATTCTGTAGAAAACTTTGGTATTTCACAGTGTTCAAAAATACCCACTATAAAAGACTTTTCTTGTTCCCATTGCAGCGTCAGCATGACACCTTAGTGTGATTACAAATTAGAGTAATTTTATTGAGCTAGACAGTCTTCAGGCTGGTCTCCAAAAAGGTTTTGCTGCAAAATAAGACAGGACAGTATAGCTGTCACTCTGTGCAACCTTACCACATAGAGGGCATTAGAAATATCTGCATAGAGAAATGGTGTAGAATAGCTATTTTTTGGTGATTTACTGCTAATTTTGCAGTAACTTTTCCATGTAGACAAAATCCTAAAACCAGGTTTCTGTTTTTAGGGCATATGCATTGCAGAACCTTCTACATAAAATTATACCAATGAAAAACTGTATTTATAAAATATTCACAGATTAATACCTAATTATAGCTTATTCACATAGCAGGACTGCCAGGGTTACCACTACCTCTGCAAAAGTCAGTTTATGAGTGCACGAAATGCCTATGGTAATTTTTGAACTTTGCCTTGGTCATTAGAAGTTTGCTCTGCATATTTAACAATTCTGGGAAAATGATAAGATTACATTTAACTTTGTAGTTCACCTTTTTTCCCCCCTCCACCTGCAGCACTAGGAGCAACCTGAGTTAAGTCTCAGCATCTTTGCTGAATCCAATAGGACTGCTAACTAACTGTGGGTTCCAGCTGCTACCTAACACACCTGAAAATTTCCACCAAACTCAGCGTCCTGGCCATCATACTTGAGACAGATTAAGACTGAATTAGATAACCAAGATGCATTACAAAAGAGAAGTTCACAACCAGGACTAAACTGAACCAAGGTTACTAAAATACAGTGGAAATTAATGTAAATAGGCTTGGTATCTTCTTTCCCCTCCTCCCCTCCTCTCCTCAGAAATATTCAATGGCCAGATAGTTGGCAAGATAAACAGTAAATGCCACCATAGCTTAATGGGGGCTATGTACCAGAAGTGGTAAATATAATGACAGGAGCTGGTTTAATATTACATGTTATGATTTTTTTAAAAATATATTTAATTACTACTGTCAGAAACTGTGCTAAAAATAGGTTATTGAATTGCATTTTTTCTACATGATAGATAAATGTAGGAATGCAGCATTCACAAGGAACTGTTTGTACTAGGCACTGTATTTCCTCTCCACCCAGCAGAACTTCCAGGAGAACATCATATGAATTTTGAAAATACATCAAGGAGAGAATAGACACCACAGGCTGTAAAAACTAGAAGATCATAGACATGCAAGTATATGCAGGTGCTATAAGCAAACTACATTTTCCTCTGCCAAAAAGGCCTCTCTAATCTCCAAGTTAGAGAAAATGTCCTCATTACTCCAATATCTTCCCTGCAGCCACAACAATTTTTAAATACATATGCAGCCATTTGATTTTATCCCTCTAGAATGACAAACTCAGCAAATGACAGTGTCCATCAAGCCCCTTGGAGGTTACAAAGATTCTTGCAAATTAGTCTACGTATTCAGGCTCTCTGAATAGTTATTAAAATCCTACCATCATTTTTCAAGAAAGGGAAAGAAGAATGTTGATTTTAGCTCTTCCTATAGCCCTGACTCAGGCATAATTCTCCCTAAATTGAGTGAAGAGTCAAACTATACAGGGACATTAAATGTCTTCAGCTCACTGCTCCACCAGATCACCCCCACAGAGCTGGTTTGGTTCAGAAATGTTTGGTGTCAGGAGCTGACATCACAGTTGCTCATTACTCAAGCAGCTGCTTAGGATGGGGTGCCCCATTTGTGCTGGAGTGGGGCTTTCTCACACCAAGTCACTCAAGGCAACACATTTTAAAGTTACTCAAAATAATGGTTTCATCAGACCTTATATCCTTAAAAGAGTGTCCGTGTTCCAAACAATGCCAAAGCAGAGGCAAAACAGCTCCCATGCTGACCCTCTGCTGTTCCACACCTCCTGGCCTAGCAGCACTTGGCTTCTCCAGAAAATGCCAAGAAGCCACCTCAAAATGGTTATGACCACATCTTCTAACCCTGAAGTATTCATTTGTCGTGGGTACCTATGAAAATAGTTGCCCTCAAGCTGGCATATTCTGGAAGTATTTTTGAGGGAAGCAACACGAGTGTTGGGAGCAAGGCAGCAGCAGAGACACTTCTCAGAGACAGAGGTTCACCTGGAATATCTTCCATCTGAGTTTGTGTGAGTGCTCCAGCCCTCCAGCCGGCCACCTCAGCTGCCCTCTGACAGCAATCCTTCCTTTCTGGCTGGGAATGAAACATGACCAAGTGTTTGCACCTTACCACAACACTCCTTGCTCTAGAATTTAGGCTTTTAATTAAAAGTTTCTACACCTTATGCCTGCAAGGAAGGTTTATCAAAACACGAACAGAACATAAACCTTCAACCTATATAATGCCTGAGACAACCGCTAAGAAATTCTGTTTTTCTTCCTAGCACAACACTGACATGAAACAACAGCATTTCCTAGAGGCAGCTTCACTGAGAATATCATCTTTTTAATAAACATTAAAGTGCAGTTCTTGGGGCTTTTTTGCCACCCTTCCTAAAGCAGCCTGAATGATTTTTACCTTCAGCCCTATGGCTTTCCCCTCAACAATCCCAAATGGACACCTATAATTTTTTTGCTATTTAAAACATATTTTAAAACAGCATATTAACAGACTACAATAAATTGAACTGGAAAACAGTATTATGGATTTATTTAGCAGAGCTTCTTAAAAGGAATGTATTGACACATTTGCTTAGGCAAAAAAAACTTTACTTCCAGAAAACCTGAGCTACAACTGAGAGTTTCAGAAAATGCAACAAGACAGCAGGGCTGGGCAAGGCCCCCCCATGGGGGTGCAGCTCTTGCCCCACAAGCCCCTGTGTCACTGTCATGCCCAAACTGCCTCTTGTCCATGTATTTAACACCACAATTAAAAGCTGGCACAAAACCCGCTGATGTCAATGGGAACCCTTTACCTTCCATGGGATTTGGGTGCATGGACCACAAGCTGCACCACACCGAGCACCACCAAAGGAGAAGAGCTCCACAAAGAGCATTTCCAAACAAGACCCAAACCCACGGGGCAAATCTCACCTTGCTTGTGGCTGATCCCTATCATGCAGCATTGTCTCAGACTCCAGAAGTGTATTTCCCAGCCTGCAGGGAACAGCAGACAGACATTTTCATCATGTCACACTGCGGAGGGCATGCAAACCTGGGTTTGTTTCGGGACTAATCACAGAAACAAAGAGGCACAGCAGTGGTTTCACAAGTTCACGGTCACTCTTGTCACAGCTTCTCTTTACCACCAGACCCAGAGCTGCACAGGGAGCTGCCAGAAGCCTTGGTGTGTCTCCCCACACCAGGAATGCCCTCCCTTCTCCTCTCCTGTTTCCTGTCACAGCTAAGGTGACTCAGCTCAGCTCCCAGATGGAAATCATCCCTGCTGTTCCTGCACGTGAGATCTATCTGTCCGTAGAGATCCACATGCACTTCTGCTGGGTAGAACCACCCTGTGGCCACACAATCATGAAACATCGTGAAAAGAAGGAGAGGGAAAGAAAACCATGTGAAATGGTGGGGTACGGATGGACTGACAACACAGCCACAGCTATCCTGGGTGAAAATGAAGTTACACTCAGGTGGGTGTCCAGGGAAAAGGCTGCTATAGGATCTTCTGCTGCACATCATTCAGCACAAAAAAACCCCAGACTCTTGTATATTAGTAATGAACAAGATAAATCTATTAGACTTTCCTCTTGCAAAAATCAACTTTATCATCTATACTGAGCCAAGTGTACTGACATTGAAACCCCACCAATACCCACTGAAGATGGTTAAAGTAGGCAACACTTTTTCACAGATTGGCTTTAAAATCTCAGACAGCTCTGCACTGTCACAAATCTGTCCAGTATTTACAGCTTCCAGTCACTCACCTAACTATTATACAAGTGCTTTCATGGGATTATATGGGTAAAAAGAGGAAAACAAAGGGCAATCCAGTGTATCATCACCTCTCCTCCCTTACCTGAATGCCAGAGTCTGCCCCTTACTCATATTTCCCTTTCCTCATTCCTGCTCATGTATGAACGATAGCATCCAGCAGGCATACTCCTGGGAAGAATGGAACTTCCTTTACCACAGAAATGCTGCATTTGTAAAATGCTTCAAGCTGCCAAGTATCCTTATAACACACAGGTTTCCAGGTCTCCACAGCACTCAGTGCCCATATTGGTGCTAGAAAGAGGAATTAGGCTCAGCTCTACCTACACACTATGCCAGAGACAAAAAGGAAAAAAAAAACCCCAGTGGTCCTCACTCCTTTTCTAATTTCATGTTCCAAATCACACATTCACAGGCTGGTTGTGTGCAGGGTGTGATAAATCCTGAGCCAGTTCAAAATTAACATGCACTGCTGAAAGATCAGTCTATGGGAGTGAAAGGTTTGAACAAGTGGAAACAACTTCAGTTTATTGTTAGGGCAGTGCTTTGTTGCATAATACAAACATGAACAGCTCTGGAATCAGGGCTGGTACAAAGATGGGAATTCAACTTAAACATGAGGAAGCTCTTCCCATTGCTACTGGCACTTAACTGATGTAGCTGCCACCAAAGAATGCCTCTCACCTGAATTTTGTCAACACACAAAAATAAATCAACGTATGAGTCACCATTTCTCGGTTTCTTACTGAACAAGAGCATGCACAAAAATTCTACAGACCACCTTGTGCAACACAATTTCCAGTATGTTGTCAAAGACCCAAATTATTAAAAAACCCACAGGCCCTGGCAATGGGCTGCATGGCAGGGAAACACTTGTGTTTTGAGCTCCACCAGTTCTACTCACCAAGATACACTGCTGTAACCACTGAGCACCTCAGGGGATCAAAGAGTTAATAAAAACACATGAAACTGCACAATTACATAAACTACAATATGTCACTCAGATATTGGAAATGGACTATGAAGATGCCAGTATAAGTGCATGTACTTATATCCAGAGAACACTTTAAACAGTTGACCATGATTTATAGATGCTGCAGCTGTCACAGACACTATTTCTGACATTCAAGAGCCTGTGCATGCTTTCAGTGGAAGAAATTTCTAGTTATTTGCCATTTTGTAGATCTGTAAATCACATAAATGCTCACATTATTACCATGTGCTCTGACAGTTTGCATCAACAGACCATCTTGGAAGAATTACAGTGATGAATTATTGACAGTATCTCACATAGCTGGAAAACATTTATTTGAAATGCTGTGATACAGAACCTGCCTCTTTCCAGTCTTGAGATCAACCCTAATGTAAACTACAGCACACAACAGACCAAAAAATATATAGTCTGGCTCTCAATTTGTGATCTCATTTTTATCATCCAATGATTCTCATAAAGATTGTTTATTATTGATGTGAAATGCTGGAACCAAAATATCCTGTAGCTGGAAGCCTCAGTAACTGAGTCAGAGTGACTCTTTTGGCCTCTCCTCAATATGCTTTATTTCTTCTATTGAATAAACAAACAGTCCCATTCTGCAATGACAACACAAGCCAGGATTGTACCATATTGTTTTGACAGATGTTGTCAGGGATTGATTATAAAAATCTGTATACCTAGTAGATATTTACTGCAATGATGTTCCATTGTGTAACTGAACTGCACATAGAATAAACTAATGTCACAGGAAGCTGTGCTAATGAAAAGCCTCTGACTATGGAAATTAAACTGCAAAATAACTTTTCCAACTGAAGCAAAACCTATTTTTAAAGGAACTGGAGGTAAATATATGTTGTTTGTTACATTGTCCTAATAGGGCACGTAAGATGATGATGGACCATTTAGCAAAACACCTCAGTGTTTGGTTCAGGCACCTTGCAGGGAAAGATCAGGTCCTTTTGCAAATGTCTCAATACTCCAGAGCCCACAGAGAGAACAGCTGGACCAACCTTCAGCTGACTGCTACTTGGCTTGGTACATTCAGCCAGCGTTTGTCCTATTAATTATGTTTTTGAGCTCTGTTTTTACAGGTAGGTGGGAAATGCATCAAAGCTGGTGGGGTTGAATTAGAAACAATTATTTTAAATGGTTTTCTGAGTTTTGTATTTCAGGAGGGTTGGCAGAGGATGCTGTTTCACAGGCCACACCCATGCAATATTTTAAAAAAGAATAAATAAAAGTAAACTGAATCCCCACCACAATTACACACAGAACTGTGAAAAAAAAAATGATTTTCTATTATCAGATGCTAGTTTTCCCTTTGTAACTGCTAAAAGGAAGCCTAGACACTGCAACATCACGGGGCTATCCTTTTGACTGTTACTTTTCAGGTCTGTAGCCCCCACTGGCCCTGATATTTACTTGTTAGATAGGAAATCACAAAGTGAGTACCAAGAGGACAGTATTCTTTTGAAGCTAAGGGAAAATGAGGGGACAGCACAGTGAGGATATCTGGGCCAGCAGGTCTGCACAGCCAGGTGGTGTGTTTGCAAGCCCAGAGATGACTAATAATTCTGGGAATTAAAAACCTGTAGCTCTGTATGACTGACAATAGAGATATTACATCAATCAGTCTGTGCAGAATGAAGCACTGCACAATTCATATGGAAAAGTGTAGTTCCTCAGTATTTCTCTAGATTCTGCTCAGCCACAGGAGCGTATCTGCATCTGTGTGTGCATACACACTCTGGGTAGGGTTGAAAGAATAAGGATAGATAAAAGGGTATCAACACCACATTGCACACTGACAACAACTGAATCCTTGTGTGGCTGGTTGGAGCAATATCCTAACATGATATGAGCCAAAAGGTTTGAAACTTGCAGTGATCAAAAGTTTTCACTACTCTGTCTAATAAAATACTTCCTTTAATGAAAAAAAAAAAAAGAGAGATTATTTGATTAGCTGTGGAAATTGATCATTTGATGGCTTTTCTTCAGTTGTTTGTCCTCAGGTGTGCTAAGCAAGCCTAAACCTGAGAATTTTGCAATTTTGTTATTTAGAAGTAACTTTCAATCAAACCTGCAACTGGAAAAAAAAGGCTTCATCCTTCACCATTGTGAAGAAAAGTTGAAATACATTTGTGCAAGTCAGTGCAGTTAGCATCCAGAAGGTAAAGTATTTATGTGGGAATTAGGATACCCTAGTCTTTCCAAGGATACAGGACTAAATGACTTAGGCTTTCCTGTATATCAAGAGCAAGATCCAAAGACCATTTTAAAACCTGTAAAATTTCCACGTGATTTACATTATTATTAGAATTAGACTGATTTGACAGAAACCTCACAAAAGTGAAAACAATCTTCTCAATTATCAAGTATCTTTTCTTAAAATTTCAACTTTCTTCATACTAAATACATATAAAGAGCATTTTTTCCATTAACGCAGCACCACAAAGCTGAAAGCAATCCAGCTGCCTGGAAAGGATTATAAACTGTCCATCACCCCTCTGTGCCCTAAGTCATTCTTCCCATGCAGAGTATTATGTAAGAAATTACAAAGGGGCCCCATTTAGATGACCTCCTTTTCTATTTCATATTCTAATTGCCCGGGTGAAAAGAACATGCTGTCCCAGCGGAAGTTTCAGGAACAGCACTGAGCGAGGCGAGCATTCAGTAACACTTTGCACGTCCCCTCTGACCTCTCTTGACACCACAGATCCTTTTCCAATTTCCAAAAGTTTCCAAGAGGAAGCAAAGGGAGTCATCTCTGTCTGTCTGACGTCTCGGTGACATTTCAGTGAGATGAGAGTTCACTGGGATTTGCACATCTGAAACTCCCTCCGGGGAAGCTGGTGAAAACTCTCCGTCTAACCTACTTTCAGGATTCCATGGAGCAATTCTGTTTCAAGTGCCAGCGGCCACGGATATCGACGGGAAGATGTAAGGGAGTGCAAGGGGATCTCAGCACTGCAGGGCCCAGTGAGCCCTAAAAGCCACTCATGAAAATGAAACATTCCCATGAAGTTATTGAAAGTGGAGATCTGATTTAAGGAAAAAGGAAAGTTCTTGGGGAGACAGTATTATTGAACTAACACAAAACTAAAGACTGTGGCAAATGTGCCCACAGATGAGAATCAAGCAAAACTTATATTAAAAAAAACTAACCCAAACCAAACAAATTTGAAAAAATACACTCATCCTCTAATATCTTTGAAATCAGTTATGCTTCCAGCTAAAAAACTGTCATTGTGAGAGATACGTGACAACACTCATAATAATATTTCTAGCTATAGGTTGCATTAGATATTTGGAAAAACCAGAGTCAGGATAAATCTGACTCTTACCTCGATTCCAGATCTGAAGCAGTTGTGGCAGAGCAGAGGGCTCTCCCAGTGTATTCATAGAGCCCCACACTAAACCTTTTAGTGATGCCCTCTCAGACAATGAAAGTTGTGGGTGTTTTCTCCTCTCTCTCTTATTTTTCCCTTGTCTCACACCACAGAGTCCCAAGGACTATCTAATATACTATTTTTTTAAAGCCATCATCTTACTTCATGCCTCCTGAACCCAACTGAAACTTCAAATTTTATTTGAATGAAGCAGGATGATACTTAGTACTCCTGTGAAGGAAATGAAGACTGTTGAATCTACCAGCAAGTGATTCATCTTTCAGATGGAATGGGCACCACTAGAAAAATAGTGGAATAAAACAGATCCCCAAAAAATCAGAACTGATCCTCAAAAAAACCAAAACAGGTAGACATCATCTTTAATTTAAATACCTTCATTTACACTGTTCCTGTGACCTTCAGTGATTATTACTTAGTACATGCAAGGAGAGCACTGTAAACTACAACCCGTATGTGAAGTCAAGATGCCAAGGAAACAAAGCAAATCGAAAAGGCAGGAGAATTCCAGCTCCGGTGAGAGAGTGCATGGCATTACTCAGTGTACCCCCATCTTCCAAATGAGGACTGGCAAAGCTGAGGGAGCCTTGTAAGAAGCAATGGCAGCAGGTAGACACAAGTTGGGTCACAAATACTTCGCTCAGAGTTTGGCTGAGAGATTCCAACTCAAGAGCGGTCAGCCTTGCTACCGTCAGACCCTTCAGCTTTACGTAACACAGCACAGTACATTTTACACAGTAAGCCGAGTTGCACCTCTCCTTCTCCTTCCCACACTTCCCAAACCATTTGAGATGAACAGTCCCCTGACATTCACTTCCATTACACCATAACTAATCGGGCTGACCCACGGAGCTGCAGGAAAACACCCTTTCCCTCCGGCTCTGGATGCTCCTGCAGCCAGCCCTGCCCACCAGCTATGCCCGGTATGCAGCTGAGGCAGCGCCCCGGGAGCCACGCTCAGGGCTAACCCCAGGGTACAACCGATGTGCAAGGCCATGCAGGGAGAGGGAGAGGGAGCCTTCCCACAGCTGCTGTTCCTACGAGCTCCCTAGGAAAGGGTAAGCACTGCGTGCTGCTGCTGCTGCTGCTGGGCCAGTAAACTAAGGTGTGGGCTTTGCCTCACAGAAGTCTGGGAAGGCTTTCAGAAATGCTCATTCCATGGGAAGACAGCTCTAGAGGCACTACAAAAATAAAGCAAAAATGCTGTTGGACACAACTACTGCAATCTAATTGTTCCAAATTAGTAATATTTGTAACGGTGTATTTGTAATATTTCAAGGCTGTCAACAGTTCTAGAAGAAGTTTTGCTTAGTTTAATCTATACAGCTGATGCCCCTTCCATTAAAATTTTTTGTACTTTATATACAGAGCTCTATGGCTTTATTTCACACCCATATTATGTTATTCTTATAAATTTGTCATTTGAAATCATTTTAGGCATAAAGAGCATAAAATTATTTCAGTAAGAAAGCTTATTGCAGAAGGATTCCAGTTTTGACTGCTGAAACCACTTGGTCTAATCATTTATGATAGTAAATAAATGTTATGAAACTTCATGGAGAAACTATTAGCCAAATTACTGTACAACAACAGAAAAGCCTTTATTATGTTCCAGGAATGCATTTCTGGCAGAGAAAATAACATTTGTATACAATGACTTTTTACAGATTAGTCAGGGGAAAAAATGCCTGCATTGATGTGCTGCAAACTGTGGGGATTTTTTTTCTTTCCTGAAGAATTACAAGTGACATCAGTTTTCAAAATATCTGAGGAGAAGAGAATACACTCTGTTAAAAAAATTCCAGCTTTTTTATTCTGCTAAATTGTGTACCGAGACAAACTTTCCCATTGTTTATTGTTTACCACGTTGTGGCTCTGGTGCAAAGAAAAAATGCTTCGAGCTCTCAAATATTTCTCCTGAATAATTATTTGATTGTTTTCTCTTGAGCAAAGAGGCAAAATGACTTTACTGAGATCTGCAACAGCATTTGCTATGGGCTTGAAGCCTTCACCTCCAGTGCATGAAATATAACTGTGAGGTCTCAGCAGACCGTTCTCAGGATAGTTATTCCTGGATCATGATGGTTCAAGCAAGCCTCTTCTATGTTCAGATATGTTGCATAAAAAACTAAGAAGTAATTAAAGGGGTTCTGCAGAGGAAAACAGCTTACAAGATTTTCCCCAGGGTGGTAAGCAAAATGCACAGTGTAGAGGGGGAAAAGAAGAGAGCCAATGAATTTTATGGTAAATCTCTAGGAAATTCTACTTGCTCTTCCTTTCATCACTCTACAACATGCAGAGTTTTGGGCCACACTACTGAAGCTCTCTGATCCATCAAACAAATCTTTGCTCTGAAATAAACCTGAACTTCTTTCCAGCTTTGTTGATTCCGACTGTCAAAATATCGGTGCTGGAAGCAGCAGGAGCTGGGATGAATGAGGCGCCCTGGGGAGTAAACATTAACCAAGCACCTGGAGTACCACCACGGGAGTTCCTGGGCTGTCCAGCACCTGCTGCATGAAGCTGCATCCTCTTGGTCTTAACAAAGCCCCAAAGAAGCTGCATGTAGATTCTGATGTCTTAAATCATACTGAAGAATAAATTACTCTCTAAAGCCAACCCAGTATGTCAGTAAAGCGTATTCTTGGATGACACCAACCATCACAGCTGCACTGAGGCTCAGCGAGTGAGTTCAGTATATCAGTGGCAATAAATCCCAACTCAGGATCCATTCCAATGATAAAAAATAGAAGCATTTGCTCATGATTGCTTTATCTCTTCTCCCCACCTCCTCTTATGGGTGTTTTTTCCCTTGGATATGAAGGAAATATCTTTGGAGGGTAAAAAATCCCTCCAGTTAAATGTCCTGGCACATACATTGCTTTGGAAAAATCAACAGCTTTACCATAATGTGTCTGCTCACAGCACAACCTGTGTGGAACCCTTAGTGATCAATGAAAGAAACACCTCATTACAGGTCCTCCATCATGAAGGAGAGGTTAGTTCAGAAGATGAGATAGAAGGCAGTCTCAAAGAGGCGATACAAACTTCAGGGTTAGAAATTGGGTTCTGAAGAAATTGTAGTGCGTGGTTTATGTTGCTAGAAAAGATCTTGTTAGAAGTACCCACATCTTGATTCAAACACGGCCTTTGTGTTGCACAACAAAGCCATGACATTCCCCAGAGAAGCCTGGTACTCCTCACTCTATCTCCTTTGAATGAACAAAGAGTCCATTTACAGATATTTAGTTTCAAAATTACTCAGTTTTGGCACTCCATCACAGCCTCCTGAGGGGACCAACAGCAGTACAGGGGACTTGCTTTCTGTTCTCATAAAGCTCTGTTGTTGAGAGGCAGTCACCAAAATATTCTTTCAGTTTTTACTGTCAAGAGTGATACATCAAGTTTGTATCATACACGTCAGGCCAGGAAATCACAAAGCACTTTACAAAACCTCATTTCACAGAACATCTGTAAATGCACATCCCATATCCCCACAGCACTGAGTTAGAGTGGGCTGTGCACTGTCTCATCACTGCCTGTTACCTGCACAGCCCAGGTAATCCTCCAAACCTCCCAGGTAAGCACTTACCCAGACTTAGATTGGAAAAAAATGCAGGATTGTGTTATTGTCTGCAGGATTTTGAAACCCATGAAATTTTATACTTAAATATTCCCTGTAGCAGGTATTCCTATGCTACAAGAGTGCATAGCAATTCATGCATTTATCTTAAATAATTCACGCTACATATATGTTGCAATATTAAAAGGAAGGTGTTAGCAATAAAAATGGCAAGAGAAAAAAAATCAGCCTTGTGTTTCTCCACAGGAGAGCCAAGGAGGTGCAAAATATTTTTTAGAAATTCACCTGCACTAGCAAGCATAGCAATAGCTGTTCCTTGCACCTTGCAATGTCAAAAAGCACTGCCAAAGGTAAAAGTGTTGCTTTGAATGCGAACATGGCTCCAGGAATGCATTTTGTCTTCCATAAAATCTTTTGCAGTGGGTCAGTTTCTTTTTGAGCTGTTCACAGCCTTTCTAAACTGAAAAAAAAAAAAAATTGGAATACTACAAGTACAGGTATCATTTTGTGGTGTCTCTACATACATCCCCTATGGGTTTAGAGGGGATGGAGTGAAAAGAACAGGAACTACACAGTTACCATTATTTCCTCTGGAAAGGTGATTTGGAAAGAATAAAGAATGGTTTTTGCTTTAGGACTAAGTCACAAAACTGATTCAGTGAGGGTGAATGGCTGGAAAACAGAAGTAAATTACTTTTCTACCAACAAATGAAAGAAAAAAGGCAATTCCTTCATTTGAGCAATCACATTTATAAAAATTGGTGTCTAGAGACACAGCCTAACCCTACAGAAACAGAGCACACAGTAATGAGTCCAGCTGCCCATCTAGGTGAAGTTCTCCTGGCTTGATGTGACAACGACAACATTCAGTGGGCAACAACAGAAGAAGTCATATAAAAGTTATGGTGAATTTCTGCTTAGTGGCTCAGAAGACAGAAATGGGACAACTCCTTGATGTTGGATGGGAACATATCTTTAACTCTGCAGGCAAGGTGTCTGTCTGAAACAATAATTTCATTAAGGCCCAGGATCAATTTTGTGAACCATAGCTACTCACAGTGATCACCAAGGCCTTAAAATCTTATTTAGGGTGGGATGTCCTCATTTATCAACACTAGTTACCACAACAACATTAAGGTTCTGGACTACTGCCCTGAACTGTCCAACTTCGGATAACTAAAATACTGGTTTCATTAGACTTGCTTTCTAGGAAGGAGAGGACTGTCAACAACTTCACTGTGTGCATGATGATTTTATTGCTTAGGTGAGAGGCTGGGGAGCTGCCTGTTGTGGCACCAACAAACTGCACCAGCAGCTTTGAGGAGGTTAATCTTCTCAGTTTATCCACAGGCTCTCAGACAGGCAGTGTGAGACTTGAAATGATCTCTTTAAAGACTACAGACTAAGAGATAAATTCACTGTTGTGGATTTCTACAGAGAGGGCTGCCAGAGCACTTACAAGCTCCCAGATTTGAAGGACAACCTGTACCAGTATTGCCAGTCCCATAATTTGGGTAATTCAAGGGTAGCTCTAAGTTTATGCTTTGTCACTGACTATTGATCATTTGTCTTTGACTAGTCAATGACTGTTGATTGCTCTGTTTATCCCTATGACTGTAGCACAAAGATTAAAAAGTTTACCAAAGAACTAGCTCCACAAATAAGTGACAAGTTCTCACAGAGCCCTGCCAGTAAGAGATCTCCTGCATCACATCCAGATTGGCCCTGCTTACCTTCTACTAATTCCTGCTGGAAATCATTCCTACCAAAGTTATACTCAGCATGATATACACTCTCCACCATCTATTACACAACTTCTATGTTTGGTAGTAATTGTCTGTCCTCACAACAACTTGTCCCTCAACTTTTCTGCATGTGATCCCTAGAAAATACTAACCAAATCAATGACTAACCAAAGAAAATGGGAAAAAAAAAAAATCCCACAAACTGAAAAACCCCCGAACTGCTTCCCCAGCAGGTTTTGTTTTGTAACAGCAAACATGCCCAAAGGGCAAGAGTGATCCATGGTGTGGCTTTTTGGTACCACCAGCAAAGGACATAAAATGTTCTTCAGTTGTGCTTTTCAAGTAAATCACTAGTAAGAGAAGAGTGAGGCAAGAACTGGTCACCCCTCTGAGGATCAAAGCTTACTGTCTGAAGATGAAGAAACACGAGTGCTATTCTAGTTGATTTCAGCAATCTCTATAAAAACACAATGCAGTAGCTGGACTTGCTTTCAGTTCACAGGTCACAAGATTATGAGCAAACTACCAGACACAACTTCGATGTCAATGATAAATTCTATTTGCAATCAACATCAGCAATTTTCACTTTCAATCTGGAAAACAACCACTAGCCTTTTGGCTTTTTAAAAGATATTTTGTTCCAAGCAATTTCACTGTTTGGCAAATTCCTATAAAGACCATTAGACCATTGCCCACTGAGAGGCAAAATGCTAACAATTCAAATTCCAGTACACCATTACCTCACATGTGAGGACAGACCAAGTGTGCTGGAGTGATAATGAGTTTAGGAAAGAACTGTGAAAGATGCACTAAAAGTACTCCAAGCTAACACACTCCTCCCACAGTCTCCCACTGTATACAGTTTTTTTCTGGCCCCATGTCCCTGTGCCAGGAGGACTGTGGACCTTGGGACCAGCTCCAGTGACCATGGTGGAAGGTAGAGCAGTGGTAGGGAAACATGGATCATGCAGCTCCTATCACAGAAACCAGTGCCAACCCTCAAAGTGGGACACAGGACAACAGCTCCCTTAGGCAAATACCTTCATTTGTACCTGAACATTGTATGTGAGACGTTAGCAAGGACTTGGATGCACACAACATAAAAGGCAGGGAGGCCTCCATCCTCACAGCTGTTGGAGAATACCACACACTTAGGAAAAATCTGCCTTCTGGCTAGGAAGAAGGAGTTTTGCTGTTAGCTAGGCTTCAGTTTGGGTCAAACTTTGATCTTTATCCATTAATTAACTTGATATCCTTCCACTGCTGTACCACTTCCCTTAAATATGGGGCCAGGTTCTGTCCTCCCGAGTTCTCTAGAGCACTAGCAAGATCATAAGAGAAGGAATAGTAAATCCAACCTAAAATTAATGTATGTAGAAACCAAAGAGCACTCTGCTGTTCAGGAAACCAGCATAACAGCCATTCTCCAGTCCTATGGGCAGTATAACCACTGCAGACTCCATGCAAGGCTTTTAATAAAGGAAGGTATGTGTTCAAACACCCAAAAATTTCAGAGTTTGACCTGCCAAAGACATGAAGTAGTAGTGGCTTTTACTGTAGCAGAATCACTGAGTAATACCACTCAGGGGAAAACTCCAGGCAAGTTCTCATCTGCTTGCCATTATAAATTATGCCGACCCTTCAGTTGGACTTCTGCAGTTTTCCCTGCGGAGAAACACTGAAGTTGTACAACTTTTCAGCAAGTCATTCTGGGGAAAAGCTCAGCAGAAACCTGCCCACGTTTTGACAGAATTTAAGGGCTAATATCCAAGGAAACAATAGAGAAAGCCAGCTTTCCAAAGGATATTTAACCTTGGGGACACCTAAAAAATTTTTAAGTATTCCCAAACTGTTTCCTCAACACCTGTGCAGAAGTGGGAAAGTGCAGTTGGGAAAGTTTCATGTACAGCTCAGGGTAAGCTGCACCAAGCTCCAGAGCCCAGGCAGCAGTGCCCACAGGCCCCTGAAGAGACAATCCCTCCCTGATTGATAGTGCAGCAAAAGGAGACTCTGATTTGCAAACAGCTAAAGCTCAGCCCAGCACTGGTACAATGAGATCAGGAAGGAAATACAGGGGGCTAATAGAGCCCCTGCACCTGCCTGCTTGTGCACTTTCCAAGCACCTCTCTTGCTTTCCTGGAGGTAACTGGTGTATTAGATGAACCACTGGACCTAAGGGATACATCCGTCATTGCACATATGCATAAAGGAAAAGTAAATGACATGAAAAATGTTATTATGCAGGAGGACCTAGATTCATCTTTTGATTTATACTGGGTGGGTCAAGCCTGTTTAAGACAGAGGCTTAGTTTGAAACAAGTTCTGTCATTACTAGCCCTGAGATTCTATCAAAAAAAGACAGCTCAAGGCCTGCTTTTCCGAGTCTACGTTCAGTTATCAGCTTCCCCATGTACCAACTTTAAAAAGGGTTATTTGGTGTTTTGTAGTAAAAAATTACTTATATTGCACTGTTTGCATATCTCAAAAATAAAATAAAAAAAATCTGCCTTACAATCAGCTAACTGCTCCTTGCACTCTCCTGTACTCCTACCTGAGGCTGGTATCAAACATTTAATGCTGTTATAGACCAGGTACTGCTAAAACTTATGTACATTATTTTTATTATTTTTTGTATAATCTGTATTTCATAAACATACAGACATGTCTCTTTCCACAATACTTATTGGCATTAACAATGACCCTAATTTTGGCTTAACAGTGGTAATTTTTGTTAACAGTGGCTGGTGATGAGTTGGACTTACCCAAATAAAGTAGTTTCAATCCATTCAATAGATTGCCCTTTGTAATAATTGTCAGTCAATAAGCGTATTTGAAAAACAAAACCAGCCCCTCAACTTCGAGATTCTTAATGTTCATTTCCTTGAATTTTTGGGGATTAACTGCATGACAGCTATTTTCATTGTATATGTGTACTCCTGTTTCTGTTTCTTGACAAATGTCTTTAAAACTTGATTTTATAATCGAATTGACATTTGTTTTGGCAATAAGGTTATTTCTTATGTGCCTGCCTTTGGCACATGCTCTGTGCTACTTACACATTAGCAATCAACAAGGCACATTTAACTGAACCCCTACTGCTGCCATATGATCTGTCACTAGGAACTTTGCAGGAGTCTTTACTCACTGCTAACAAAAGTGAAGGCAAAATGGACTGACTGACTAGGATATGCTAGAAGAGGAAGCAATAAGGAGCTTCAAATTATTTCACATGAATTTCATGTAATGAGATGGTAGAATCCAATAGTTGCTACTTTTGGAAAACATTTTTTTCAATTTCATTTTTTTACTTCCTGAAACAATTAAGAAAAACCTGAGATAACATACAAAATACTTTTGATTCACCTAATTTCAACAGTCTGGTTTATACTGAAAGGTTAAAGACAGTACCATCACATAAAATATTACACAGAAAAAACCCACTCTCAACTGTCTATAAAAATCTTTGTTTCTGTTTCTAAAATGAGGACAATGATCTACTGAACAGGTTAAGATTTAATTTTGCAAAGGCATAGTGAAGGCAGAAAAATTGGAAATCTCACTTCTAGGCAGATGCAAGCATGACTATAAAATGTCTGGAAAGTACCAACGTTCAAATAGAGACGGGTACTACAAGCTCTGCAAAGGTTTGTGCATCTATAGAACTCATTATCTGCAGCATCTGCACACAGCTACTTCCTGGGTAAAGTCTGTCACCTATTTACAAGGTCTGCTCTATCAGCCAAGCTTTTCCCCAAACCATGAGGTTAAATCAAAAGTGTTAATGGCATCTTTCAGTGCTACTAGCTGTAAACCCCTTTTATAATAACATTTAAAGCATTAAACAAAAAATCTGTCCTTACTTACAAGGCAAAGCAGAAAAGGAAGGTCATTCATTACACCCCATTCATTATTTTCTGTTTCATTCTGTAAATATTATAGTGCTACTGAGAAAAAATATAATGTCTGGGGCTCTCAGATCTTCCTTCTGAGTTTCAATCACTTGCTTCCCAAGAAGGGGTTTAACAAATACCACACTGTTCTGTCAATATTTGTATGCAGCACCACATAGGGCAAGCTGCCAAACTTACATGGTTTAAAGAGCCAAGGGTAGAAAACTGACACCCTAACAAACACACTCCCTGCTTTGTCTCTTTTAAGGTGCTGGTAAAAGTGTCATCTTTGCTTCTGACTGCAGTTTTGGAAGGCTCTTTGTTCGATTGCTCTACTTCTCCAAAAATGTAGTATGTAATAATTGCTGTTCACTAAACTTCAGGGATTTGTTTCATGCTCAAACATTTCTTATGCAATTATAAGCCTTTTGCTCTCCACCAGCTGCACTTTAAATGTATTTTAATTGGTTGGAATTTAGAAGGAATCCATTTGGCAGTCATTTACATTTGAAGCACGCCCCTAGCAGCTGAAACAGACCCCAGAAGCAGCCCGATTACTTCATCAAAAGAAACTGCTTGAATACAGTCAACTCCTACATAACTACAGTGAACTCTATTGCATAGGTGTGGTGATGTAATTAATAATTCTCTGCTACATTTTTGCTTATACTGGGAGCAAAATGTGTTATCAACTGATGAGTTTAGAGAGGAGTCTCAGGTTTAGAGCACTCAGCATTAGTTTTCCAACATCTCTATGTTTCCAGAGAGGCCGTTCTTTTGCTTTTTCTCTATCTGATGTAGCAGTGCTGTGGTCCTAACACAGGCATTATTGTTTCTATACTTGCAGAGCAGCAAGAATGGCACAAGCTGGATTTTTGTATATAATATTATTTTAAAGGCTTCTAATGTTCTAGTTATTCATGGATCAAAGTGTAAACTAATTTTAGCACATTACATTAGGAATGGCTCAGTTTTCCATTTCTCTTTATTTTTGGGCTCCTAATGTGCATTGTAAGCCAACTTTGCAGAGCTTTAATTTAATGTAGTAAGTTCACTCTAGCCTGCAGTTTGTAATGCAGAGGTTTAAGAGTTGACAGCAGTAGGGAGAGCTACCAACAGCTGCTCAGAAAAAAAGAATGAGAAGACATTAAGGAGAGAACCACAAGAATTCCCACTGTAAAATGCAGTATTTAGGATGAATGTAGTGACATTAACAGGTCAGATTTAAAAACAGAGAGACATTCCTAGTGATGCTGATTGAACGCATGGTATCTGAAAAACCCAGAGCCCTGCAATCCATGAAAGCTGTGTGAAATTGTAACTGCTTGAGAGTTCACTTATCATCAGCGTACTATGGAGGATGAAGGAGCAAAAGAAAAGGGATTATTCTTTAGCTGAAGCACAATGAGAACTGTTTTCTACATTTAAAAGGTGAATAGTTCTTGAAGTGAAGTTATGACAATACTTGCCGCCTACAGAGAAAAGCAGCGTTTCAAGTGCATTGTATGAAAAGGAGAAGGATTAATGCCACAGACAGAGACCATTATACCATAGAAGAGCTGAATATTTTAATAATTTGACTCCATCCAACTCTGGAAATTTCCATGGTTAACTGGCTTTTACTCTTAAGAAGTGGAAACCCTCAGTGTACTGAGGTCTTAAGGGAACTTACTGGACAAAATACTTTAAAAAGACTGAAAACACACAGAAATGGCCAAAGCAGATGATAAAACATGAGAAGCCAAATTATTTGCTATCTTCCAACTACCTGATGATACTTTACTGAGAGAGGGCCAAGCAGCTGTCCAGACTCTGTTTGCATTGTTATGGTAACCCAGAGTACCACACTCAATGTATTTCATCCTCAGATATATTCATGACATACAGAAATATTCTTGCCTTCCTCCTTTTGAAGGCACAGTGCCTCTGACCAAGCTGGGACATGACCCCGGCTCCTCAATGCTTTCCTCCCTCATTTAAGTCATGCATTTATAATTGTCCCACATACAGACACTGGTGGCTACAACCCAGATCAGAGCTGACTCAGGTTGGCAGCTGAAAAGCACAAGGAAGCATCTGAGATCTTTGAAAGCCAAGGGAAACAGAAGTGGGGGCTTAAATCCAGAGGTTTTTTACCCTCATCCAAGCAGAAACAGCAGATTAGAGAGCCACATACCTTTGTCTCATCTGTAGCCTACCAAAACAGATGACAAAACTCCAGCTGAGTTCAAAAGGTGATACAGAGGGGAGAAGAGGAGTTGCAGAACTATTTGTGACCTCAGCTATAAATGAAAATAAAATCCTGTATCTTTACAAGCAAAAAAACCCATCATATTTGAATTCTTACTCATACATCTTTGAAAAATCACAGTTTTTCCTACATAATTTTATGGGTTTGTTTTAAAAAATATAAAATCTTCCTGATAGAAGTGCTACAGTGTAAATATCTGGGGAATTATCAATAAGAACGGTGTGATGGATGAAGAGTTCTAGACAGGAAGGTAAATGGCAACAGGCATAACAGCCTGCTCCTGTCCTCCTGCCTCTGCCAAGTGGCAGGCAGAAAACTTCAGAAAGAGAAAGGTCAGCAGGCTATTCATTCTGTCACTCTGGGAATCCCCTGTGTTGTCATGGACTGCGTGATGACAGCCATGAAGCCTTGGTGTGTCATTGACTGTTAGAGGACACTGGAGACAATTGGCCATTATTTAGCTTCAATATCTATTTTCACCATTATTTAAATGTGAGACACTGGCAAATGTTTCCAAAGAAACCATACCAGTGTGATTTTCTAAAGAGAGGGACTGATTTATTTTCAAGCTTTATCTGATATTCGAGTCACAGCAACAATAAGCCTCAGAAAAGCTGTACACTAAACTGATTTTCTGGTAGCAGTTCTGCAAGGAAACTCCTGCATTGACAAAACTTAAGCATATGAAGCATTTACTATTAAGACAGTTAATAGCCCTAAGCAGAGTGAAAAAGGAAAAGTATTACTTTGAAATTTCAGGAACTATTACAAATAGAAGGCAGAGAGAGAAATATGGTGCTATCAAAGGAAAGATAATCAATCCTTCAAAAGCAGAGACATCAAGCAGTAAAGAAAACTTCCACCGTGCCTAATGGCAATTCTTTGCTGCCTTCCTTCCCTAACTGCTCTTGGCATTCAGCTGGACGAGAGGAAAAAAGCCCCATTACAGTAGTACACACAAGTAGAAATGAACTATGGTAAAGGAGAAGCCCCACAGTGAATGAAAAGCTGCAATGCTCTTATGCAAACGCTGTGCATCAGTGAACCAGTTTCCAGTCTAACAGGACCATCTTCAGGAGATATATAAGGCCATTAGTGTAACTGATAGTTGCTTAAAAATGAAGGAGGGGAGGGGGATGAGAATGCAAGCGTGTAGGATTTATTAAAAGAGCAGCCCAGCGGAGTCCTAGTGAAACATATGAGCAATGACAAGAAGAATGATGTCTCCGAAGAGGAAGCTAGAAAGAATATGTCACCCAGCCAGCATGCCTGAAACCAGGACGTGGAAGTATTAAAATAAGGCCTATTGCATCTTTTTAAAACCTAGGTGAGAACACTGGCCACTGAATCATTTTCTTTAATCCAGAGACTGCCCATGTGAAACACTGTGAAGGCAAGTAATTGGATGACCAGGCTCTCCCTGGTCCTAACTGGAGTCGTCAGGCAGAAGGAAAGCAGAGGACAAATTGCAGCCTTTGTGTTCAAAAAGCGGGATTATCTCTGTGCATTTTAAGTCATTTTCTGCCTCTCCATCTTCCTTCTGTACATTTCAAGATTTCCCGACAAGTGCACAGACAAGTGCAGGATAACAGCAGGCTCCACTGGCCTATAATATCACACAGAAGGTGTCATAGCACATGCACAACTCCCACCATACGATGGTGTATGAGAAAGGATGTATATTTATGAAAATACATTTCCTTCTCTGATCTTTTGAAATCTGGTGCTGCATCCTTTGCTCTTTTCCTTGAGGGAATCACATCCAATTCAGGCCTACATACATATAAGATGTATCTTTAAGAAGACTGTATAAAATAACAGCATGGATATCAGGTCCTTAGCACAGTTAGACTCCCCCACTGCTGCTGCATTGCACTGCTTCTTTATGCTGACATATTCCCAGTGGAAACAGGGCTTGACAAAAGCAAGGTGACCAGTTATGAATGTGTCTTGTGCTCTTGAGCAGCAAATTTGAGGCCCTGTGTACAAAAGAATTCATACAAAAGGTATCTGATATTTTTTGGACAGCAGCGACTTGATTACAAGACCTTGTTCCTTTGCAGTAGTGGAGTGGGGGAGGAAAACAATTGCCTTCCCTGTGCCTTTACACCTCACCTTCTTGAGAGCAACAGCAAAGGGGTTTGGAGATGTCAGAAACCAACCCCCTCCTTTGCAGTAAGCAGCACTCTGAGAGAGGCTTCCATGTCGTCAGTCTGCTGGGAGTTCAGATGTCATCAGCCTGTAGCTCCTTTGAAGGAACAAATCTCTGATACTGGAACTGGAACACAGGGCATGTTATGGAATACCAAGCACTGAGAGGACAGACACCCTTTGATAGATCAGTTCCCTCAAGATAAGCTGCCTGCATTGTTGGTCTGTTATCTGCTACACACACTCCTGCGATAAGGTATTTGCAGCATTAGTACATTTTTCTAAGTAAGCCTCAAACAGTGCTAAATATGGAGAAAGATTTTTCAAAAAATAACAATCAGTTTGTGACCAAGGTTACATTCGTACTTGCAGCCAAATTGTCGAGGTACAAGGTCATATTACTCAGCATTAAGATCGATTTCATGGCTTATTGTAATGTCTGTGTCCATGGGCTTCTTACCACCACCTCTCAATTCTCCCTTGCAAAATATTGTCACTTCTCTGTTGCCTCATATCTCTTGAAAAGGGGAAAGATATTTTAAATAGCAGTCTGTATTCAGAATTGCTGGAATCATATGCCTTGCAAACCACTGCTGTCAGAGAAGGCAGTGATCTGTCCTTGAAGAGGAGAGTAAGACCAAACATGGAAGGAATGGTCTTGGAGTTCACGTTTTCAAGGCAGAAAACAGGCGTGTGCAGAAGACGCCAAAGGCTGTGGGGTAATGCAACTGACTGCAAACAGGTCTGGACAACGTAACTGACTGGAGGGCAAAAGTAAACAGGGGTGGAGCAAAACCAATCCAAATTATGCATCCTGCCTGGATGCACATTCACCTCCAGGGGAGTCAGTCTGATGCCCTGGAGAGATGTGTTGCCTTCAAGTGAACAATATTTACTCTGATGCCTTGAGACAAATGTCATTTTCAGTTGCTGCCTGCTGGGTTACCTTATAACCAAGCAGATTCACATCTCAAGCTGTGACAACTTGAAAGGTGACATAAAAGAACTACATAAAACTGTATCTATAGAAAAGGTAACAATGTGTCGCTCTTCCCTTGTGGAAAAGATGTAATTCCCCATTGTATATCTTGAAAATATTTAAAACATCTACTGCTATTCTAGGACTTTTCACTGAGGATTAAGTTACAGAAGTTGGGGGACACACAGAGAAGTCCATGGCCGTTCGTTCTTATTAGTTTTATCAGCTTAAATTTCTATTAAGTTAGCAGCTAGGTTGAGAAAGACTAATGGATACTCAGCACAGGATATTAAAAACCTCATATTTTGTTTATGCACATTCCTAATAAGCTCTTGCTCATAAGCACTCCCAGCTTGTAATAAAATAATGCCTGAAAGTTCATTTCAAGGACATTATTTTCAATAAATATCAGAAGCTATGACATTCTCATTAGCTTAATTAAGATAAGACAACCTGCAAAGATCTGGTATTTTTAATTAAACTATGTATTGGAACAGCATGGAATGCTAATGTATAGTGTTACCAGTGACACAGATAAAATACTGGTTTTTGTGAAATAAGGTTCTGATCTAGGACACCAGCAATAGAAGCAGATCACCAGGACCACCAGTGTTGGAGAATTTCTATATGAACACAGAATTCTATTATTTCAGAAGAAAGTTCCAGATCATACTTTAATCACTCAGGTTTTCACCACTACTTAGCAATTATTATAACAATGCATATATTAATAATCTTGTTTCACATATTCATTTAATAGCAGCACATAACTTTATACAGCATTAGAGGATTCAGCATCTAAACCTTCCCAGAAGGCAGGGATATAGGAAATGTCATGCTCTCATAATGCATTAAGCTACTGTATAGATGGGACATAATTAAAGTAAGATTTAATTAAAGCTTTTCTTCCCCAGAGACAGACAGGTGAAACATAACTTAGTGTATTCTCAAGCACAAAAGAGTCTAAAATTGCCTTCACAATTACACAGCTGCAGACTCTCAGTACAGCAAATGAGAAACACAGGAACAGTTGGGAATAAGTATTGCTTCCACCTCTTCCCATTTCAATCTGAACTAATTTCTAATCCCTTGAAACAAAGCAGTCAGGAACTACTCTGCATAGTATAGAAAACTTGACTTTTGTAGCTTACTGCTAAAAGATTGTATAGGTGACCCCTTCTGCTCCTGCTGAACTGAACTGCTTTCGGTGGTGCACCACAAAAATCCACCTGGGTGGAACCAGCCACTTCAAAGTGTGTCCTTGGGCAAGTTACTTAACTTTCTTGGTTAACAACTGGTTTTCTTTATGGCAGTACTCACCACTTACTATCTGTAGGTAGAGAAAACAGTGCATCCAAAAAGGGAGCGTCAGCCACCACGTTAATGAACACTGTATAAACTTAGTGTTGCTCTCTTTACATCTGGCGTGGGATCTCTGAGGTGATGGCTGCCCTCAGTGCTCTGTTTGAGGCATGGGGAGAGACTAAAAAGAGAAAAAGCCAAAACAGCAGCACGTGTTGAGGTCAGGACTTTCCATGAAGTCACATATTAAATTTCAGTCCTTCTTGTGTCTGAAGCACTGATTCTTTCTGCTTACTTTTATTCCAGTTTGTGGCTCCGTCTCTTAAAGGTATTTGGCAATAACAGCTCTCTGAAAAGCCTTACACAGAAAGCTCCCAGAGGAAGCAACCTACTACTCTGTGTTTTCTACAGAGCACCTAAAGGTAAAGTGTGCCAAGAAAAGGTGCCACCAGTCAGTATTTTCTATGCAAGCAGCAAGCCAGCAGCAGATACCGGCCCCAGGAATGTGGGTCCTCCCTCACAGTTAGCTGGGATGAATAGGATGTCTATGCCTCAGATACAAGTCCCTCTGAAAGGCTAATTTTCCAGTTAGGTGCCAAGACAGAGTCCTGTGAGGGATGAAGAGAGACTCTCATTCTCCAGACCTCCACTGCAGGTGGGCAAGGGAAGGGCAGCCTGCCTGCTCAGTGCCCTTGCCAGGTAAAACTGTTTACAAGCCATGGCTTTTGTCAAGGGAATATAACCAAGGAAGCTGGTCTGCATTAATATTGAGAACTGATTATTTCACATCTGCTTTAGGGCTCCTGTAGAATTATTCCCCTTGGCTAAAGGAGGGTCTAAAATAAGGTAGGAAAACCCCTCCTGAAGGCTAGTCATTCTGTGTTAAAATATGAACTAAAATAGTGAATTTAGAGGTGGCCTTAGGTTTGGCTGACATGGTCTGAATGGCCGTACTGGGTGTTGCATGAGTGTGAGTGACTGAACCTCTGCACAGAGGATTTGTCCTCTGAGCACTCGCTCGTGCAATACTTGATTTGGGTTCCAGGGTGATGCAGGCAGAAAACTAAGCTTAGAAAGGCAGAGCTTGGCCAGGAATCACAGCCATGAGGTGGAAATGAGAGAACTGACATCTGCCAGTCAGCCACAGAATTTCTGTCATTGTCTCTTCTTTCAGTTCCTCGCTCTGCAGAATGGGACAACCTTCTCAAATGACTGTGGTACCAACAGGCAAGGAATTTAGCTATGAAATCCTCTGCTGGAAGCAGTTGTATTATTACTTGAGACATATCAATCTTTTAAAAATCTATTCTAGTCACAATGCTGTACTAAGCTTTCCTGAGCATACCTGACTTTTAGCAGAATTTTCTTTGTTTACAGGGACACGGGAAAGAGACTGGGACAAAGTTACAGCATGACAAGTACACAGGTCCAAATATTCTAAGGTCATAAAACTAAAGCAGGATACAGACCTCTGTAAGATCTTTCAGTTGCTTCACTTTTCCCCCAAAAGCCACTGAGGCTTGCTGATCACAGCAGAGAATGTTATGGCCAGTTCTCCTGCACCAAGTAATTAAGTGGTTGAATTCTGAACAAACAGACCTCTGTAAGAGAGTGGTATTTACAATTACTTGAATTAGTGGACATGAGCATATATAAACATTCCAACCAGAAGGAGACATTTTGGTCAATGAACCAGCAAACAACTGGAAGAAAAAGACAAAAATGTTGACCAAAAAAAGATAAGAATAAAACAGCCACCATCTGGAAGAAGCAGCAAGTTCAGCATTTCAATTTGCCAGACCTGAAATTCAGGTTTAAGGTATTTTTTCCTTTTCCACATTATTCCTGCATTTTCTGAGGCCCTTAGATGCTACAGTATGGGCAGCTGAATTTTCTGTTCTGTTCTTATTTTCAAGATGACAATAAACATTCACCAGATCAAATGACATTTGTGCCAGCACAGCTTTTGCCCTGTGCCTTCTTGACCACACAGCCCACAGATGGGTTTTATCTAAGTTCAAGATAATATAATGGATTACTTGAAGCATCTCCTGATGACAAAGCACTTTCAGGCATATTCACAGTGCAGGACTGAGAAAGGACAGCTGGACGTCTGCAGGGACCATGTGGGGTTGTTTATAGCCAGAGTTTTGGGAGCCTCAGCAGTGATGCTCTGAGTCAACGCCTCCTCCAGCGACCCAGGTCAGAACCGTGTGTGCTGAGGTCACATTAACCCTTCTCTTCATGCAACACAGATTCAAACCCACTGTGTTTCAGCAAATGATTGCCTACACCAGCTTGTTACTCCAGAAATCCTATATGGAGGTCTTGTATTGACAACACATTGATAGTGGATCAGACCGAGTATTTTGACAGTGGAACAGCACTTAACTTTTAAATAAGTCCACTGCACAGCTGTGGACTTATTAAATCTAAATAAACTGCATGTCTAAGGCAATTTTCTTCATTGCATGACAAACCTAGGTTGCTTTTAATCTGATCCCTAAATAGACCTCTCCCATTTGCATTTAGCCAAATATTTTGCTGTAAAACTTTAACAAGGGGAATGATGATTCACCTGAATTACAGCTATACATCTGCAGAAACTGTTTGCAAGGATGCTTGGATGCTCAACACACCCATGGGACAGCTTGCAAAATAATCCACAGGAATGTACATTAGAAAAACACAGCCATAAACGCAGCAAGATGAAGGTTTGACTGGGAATTAGTCAGTTAAGACAAATATTTTTGCACTGAGCCATTAGAATCACAATTAAAAGGTGTTCTCTATATGGTAGATGGATATGGTTCACATAAAAGAAATTGTTAGCTCTTAGGTCAGTAAGTGCATTCTTAACAATTCTTAACAAGCGCAAGCAGAAGGGGCAGATAAAGAGCCCGAGACCAGGTTGGCCTTGTATCACACATGAAGATTGATTGAGGCAGAGCAAGTGCAATAACAAGCATTTCAATCATGCCCTAGGCCTTGCTAGCAAAGAGCTTTTAAAAGGCAACAATAGAGACACTACTGCTGATACAGGAAAACCCCAGTGTGTATCATCTGGATCTCCCAGATGCAAGGCTGTGCACTCATGATGGATTGACTTGTCTATGCCATGAGAGCACGTGGGGAGCATTTCATTGTTCTGTTCTTCTGCCACTATTCTTTGGACTTAGCCCCCACAGTAATTGGGCACTGGGCTGCACAGGGCCACAATGGCATCACGTTACTTTTTCCCTGAACTATCATCACCATGTTCTGGTTATTACTTTTCTTCAAAAAAAAGAAAATTTTAAAATTTCTGCTTTTCATTGCTCAGAAAGCAGCTGAAAATGAAGACGATAAGCCCTAACAGCCCTAGCAGATACAATGAACTTGATATGCTATTTTTATTTTATTCTCATGTTGCAATTAAAAGGAAATATTTGCTACCTCCTTCTTCCCAATTAAAAATCTGCAGATGGAAGTTGACTGGGCATGCCAGACAGCACTCAAAAAAAAAAAAAAAAGAAAAGCTATAACAAACTGCAGAGGGACTTTATCTTAATACTGTCAAGAAGTCAAGCTGTAGGGGAATAAGGAGTTACATTATCAAGGAAGATAACAATACTGTTTATCTACAGCACCAAAGCAGTACTCTGCAGCTGCACAATGGGAATTTAAGGGATTCAGCCAGGTTTTTATGTGGAAGAGGTGCACATCGGATGGAAAATACAATAGAAAGGGAATGCACTCGTTTGGTCAATGATCAGAGAGATCCCAGCACTACAAATCACAGTACAAGTGATGCCACAGTTTTGCAGCACAGGAGCTATATTGGTCCTTGAGGATCTCCAGGTTGCCTGAGTTGTTTCCATTCTGTGTTGTGGATAGATTCTATCTACCATGGAGTTGCTGCCATAATTCCTATTTATTCTGGCTGTGCAAGAATAAAACACTGGACATTTGTGGGACTCTGTGTCATTTCACAGAAGAAAATGCAGAAAAAACTGACCAAGGCATAGAATAGTAAAGTTGATTTGGGAGAGCAGCGAGGATAAAAAGCAATGTTTTATAGAAAAGGATTTTGGAGCACTGGAAAACTGCTGTAGCAAAAAACAATGACCTGAGTGAAAAACAGACCTTTGATATATGAACAAGAGGGAGGATGGGCTCCTCAGAATTGCATGCTGAAGAGTTCTGCACCTTCTGCTCCATCACCTATTCACAACATCTCCTAGTTCAGCAAGCAGAGTCTCAGGGTCGCTGCTGATTTAAAAATAGATCTGCTAACCTGTGGTTTAATAATTATAAGCAAAGAGTGTACAATTTGTTAAGTTTCAGGCCAAGTTTAGTCATATTTCCACAGCACAGCAAATCCACCTACCCCTCTGGCAAGAAAATGAGAGATCATAGAGTCAAGAACAAACATGTACTCCTGGAGGACACACATTACATTTTTAAGCTCAGATGCTTAAAAGTTTTCACTATAAAGCAGTTAATGATGGGCCAAAACCCCAAAGGTTTTTATCCTCCTTCACCAGCTGTCAGCTTCAGCTGCAGATAAAAGAGGATCCTGATTTAAGCTTCATAGATAAAGCCAGCAAAACATGCAAAGTTTAGATCATTCCCACAAACACTGGCAAATTCCTTACACACAAGACCGTGGTGCTTCTCAGTGTTCCTTTTCTTCTGTTTGACAAATAGCAAAAGCATCAAACGTTTTTATTTGTGCCTGGGAAATATAGCTGTCTCCATAAACCTGTGAACTTGGTCCGAGAGTCAAAGACCTTAAAGCAGTTGTGGCAAATTGAAACAAGAGTTGAAGTGCATGTCTGATGGATGGAAAGCAGCCCCAAGTGCACAGAGGGTGCCACTAGGGATATTTCCAGTAAGTGGACTGGTATTGTTGCCCACTGTTGATTTCATTACTCACTGGATTTCAAATAACAGGTTGTAATATAGTTCTGTGAGCAAAATGCTCCTATTCTCACTGACAGAGCCTGGGAAATCTGTGCAAATGAGGATTTTTACTAGAAAGCAGAAGTAAGAAAACAAAGCTCCTGACTTCCTCAAATTATGAAGTTTGCACCAAACCCAAGATGATAAATCTAATGTGCAGTTATTTTATGGGTTTCTACATAAGATCTGATAGTGGTTTACTGATTAGCTCTGAGGGAGCATAGAGAATAGAATCACTTCACAGAGAGTAGAACGTGAGGAGTTTCAGACAATGAAAAGTGCATCAGCCATACATCTCTCTGAAATAAGTGTTATTCATCTTAATATACCTTCCTGTCCTCTTGCTTCATTTCAGTTGGAAAAGAATGATGTAAAACTTGGTACATTTTTGATATAAACTAAGTAATGAAAGAATTATTTGCTGTGAGTATTAGTTAAGAGTGAGCATGTAGTCATTTTTTAAAAACGTGGATTAGGATGAAGACTTTTTTTTATTATTATTTAGCACATACCAGATCTATAAAGGAAACATAACCCAGTTTTAGATGTCCAGGGAAACCACAGTGCACTTTTAAAATCTGTGTCTACATGAATACTAGTCCTCTTCATATTTGAAAAAGAATCAGAAGTAAAGGCAGGTTCTGAAGTGATTTAAATCACAGTACAGCCTATAGAACTGACTCAACAACCAGCTGTGCAAAGAGCCAGATTCTAGATGAAATGGACTGTAACATATTTACAAAAGAAAGCAAGGAACATAACCTTCAACTTTCCCTTAGGCCTCATAAAAGAGATTCAGCTGTGATTTAAGAGACCTGAGGCAGGAAGGTATCACAAGCTCATTCAGTGGGAAAAAATAAAATTAAAAATGCCCCAAATAAAACAAAAAAAAATTTACTTAGGACATCAGACTAGATAATTTGCAATTAATTAATCAATCTTTCATCCTCTCTACTTCACCTCTTCCAAAAAGTATAAAAAATCTATTGCTATAGTGATGTGATCCCATGCAAAGTATTCTTAAGGAAGGGGAAAAGTTAATAATTTAGTTCTCTTTGCAGCACAGTGAGTCTAAAGCAACAACAGCTAAACAGGAATCCTGCTCTATCCCTCTGGCACTGAAGTTCAGACTGGCACCAAAACCCCACCATTCTCTGCAAAAGAGTTTCTCAGTACAGTCTGAAAAACTGAGGGTAAACTAGAGGGGAATTGAACTACTTCATTTCTCCATAGCATTCACCACCTCTCTAGTGCCTCACCTGAATGCAGAAACCCACGGACCAGAAAGCACTGACATGCACAGGCTCCAACCAGGTTCCACTGAAGATGAGCCTTGCAGCCTCTTCTTTACAGTAAAATTAAAGTTCTGTTTGTCTTCCCATCTCACCACATGCTCTCATTCCAGGTAGACCTTTTTTAGGTCTGTTTGCAAGTTTATTTTGGTTTATTTTAGCCTACTGTCATCCTCTTCATGTCTCCTTCACTCACAGGACATTTCAGCAGACATGTTACCCAATGCTCCCAATTAATCAGACACGGACACAAGCCTTCTGGTAACCTGTGGCACAGTATCAATCAGATCCATAAATACAGGAAATATGGCCCATAAGACATTTTCATATTTAGTGAAGAGGAAAAAAGAAACTGAGAAGCAAAAAAAAAAGAAAAAAAGATCAGTCAGGTGCTCTATGAATCATGGTGTGGTTGGAAGTCTGAATTCCTTAATAATAATGCTTTTGCTGACACATATTGTTTTTATTTGCCTTCAGAACTGTCTGTGTTAATAATGAGTAATTCCACTTGGAAAATATTTACATTAAGGTATTTATTCTTATGTCACAGGCATAGATATTGTCTCCTTTAAAGGGAAAGAGCAGCCAGGAAATGACTAATACTGCAGCCAATTTTAATGTGCTGCCCTGGGATATCCCACCAGAAATCTAATACACACAGAAGGGCTGTGGCTCCAGCCTCAGCTATCACCACCTGGAGGACACAAGGCTGCATTCAGTCAGTCAGGCACAAAGTTTTTAGAAGTTCCCAGCACTGCGATGGTTTTCAAAGCCAGTTCAGAGTGGCTTTCAACCACAATTTAGATTCGTGTGTATAACATTTACAAGATGAACTAATACTTCAGGTAGAGAACTATTTGTCATATTTCACTAATACCACACCATTTTCCTGTACTAATCCTAAATTCAGCCTACACAGACATTCTCGTTCGGAGACAGAGGGAATCCCATGCACTGTACTGTGGCTGAAGGGATTAATTGTCCCTTCTGGAAAGCCTGTCTGTGGAGAAAAAAACAGAATAATAATTATCTATGCTGATAAATTTAAGGTGTGAGGCAGTAAGGACCACAGTGACTCTGAGCACAGAACTCTGAAGACAGCAAAGCTCAGGAAAAAGCTGAACTGGACATTAGCCATTAATGGTTAAGCTGGGAATCCAAAATCAAGTTTTCAGACTAATTTTTGCATCTAGTAGGAAAAAAATCTGAAAGCAGGACAATGAATGCAAAACAGAAGGATCCTTACAGAATGCAATTCCTACTAATTATTGTCTTTAAATTACCACTAAAAAATATCTAATCACCCTTTTTAAACAGCAGTTTGCATTTGCACTGAGTTTGTAAATTACACAGTAAGGTAAGATTAGAAAGATGTTTCCTGATGCTTTTGTTTTTCAAAGCACCAAAGATGCTTTTGCTTTTACTTCATGTCAGCTTAAAGATAGTTGCAGGTAAGAAATATGACAGCTTCTCTTTGTGTTAAGTTTAACAGTTAAAGCTTAAATGGTCTATAGTGGTTTCAAAGCTGCTAATTGCAATTGAATATATCCTTCCGAAAACAAAGGCATTGCCTCTCTTAAAAATCTTGCCCAAGAAATTTTCTCCACTTGGTGTTTGCTGTAAAAGGGCTGCCCAGTTCAGGCAGAAACAAGCTCTTCTGAGAAGCTGGGAAACGATAGTTAAATACCATAAAAAGTGGACTAGGAGGGAACTTCCCATTGATGAAAACAGCAAATAAAGACAGAGCAATGTGCTGCTGAGCACCAAAATCAAAAGGTTTCCCAAACTTATCGAAGTTGACTGTAGGTAAACCCACCAGACTGAGATGCTGAATGTGACTCTGCCCATAATACTCAACTGAAACGAAGAATAGAGAAATAAAACTGAAAATAATACAATAAAACATTACCCACATCATGTGTTTTTCTTCAGAGCCATATCCAAAGACGAGCATCCCAGGAATTCTGCAGATGTCTCCCTTAAATTCCTAACAGAAGATAAATATCTTGGGGCTGAAACAGAACCAAGAGAATAAATATATCAGGTTGAATGTACCCAAAGGACTTTTGATGTCTTCAGTATCTTTTTGGACTCTCTGACCGTGGGACACGGTGCTGAAATACAACGTGAAGCAAAGCCATGTAACCAAGCCACAGTTAAGACATGCCCTAGTCTCTAACAATTCTGGCTTCCAAACACAGCAGGTTCTCTGTTTGCTTTGCATGACTGAAGGAGAAAATCCAAACATGACACATTACTCTCCCTTTTGAACCTCCACTTTTAAATATTTCCAACAGCCTGTGCAGGGGGCAATCAAGGAACTAACGAGATCACTACATATGGCCTTCGGATGTCGCAGCCATTGTGCGCCCCCACAAGCCACACTGCACACCCTCGTTAGTGACATCTGTGGCCTCCCAGGACAGCCCACCCCAGCAGCACCTATGTGCTGGAGAGCCAGTTGTCCCTGTTGTGGCCGGGGACAAAAGGGTGACGTGGGCACTATTGATGCGGCTCCGTGACAGATTGTGCGGCACAGCAAGGCTCCCTGCGCTGCCCTCTGCTCAGGGTGTCCCCTGAATGGAGAGGCTCAAAGGCACGGCGTTTGCTGATCAGCTGTTAGCATTTCTGAAATACGAATGGGCAAACAGCACAGAAGGCTTGCAAAGGTTTCGGTGTTCCTGCCCACAAACCACCCAAACTTTTGCAGGTTGCTCTACAGATGCGGAGCCGGCTGGTGGTTGTGCATAACCTGTGCAATGGGCTTTCTAACACCTTGGCTGTCGGCAGGTTGTCCATTTGATGACTGAAGCCCGGTTACAAATCACACCTTACATTGTGCTGCTACTTCTACAAATGTTATTGTGTTACTTTCATAAATGTTTCTCGGCCTGCTTTTTGAAACTGGCCATGAGTTCCAACATGAGCAGTCTACAGTCCTCTTGGATGAACCAGAGCTAACAAAAGTACAGCCCTGGTTCTCTAAATCTCTGACAATTTGCTCTGGAGATGGATATATTTAGGAAAGCTGGAAAGTGTTGTTTCCAGGAAAGGTGACATGAGACAGATGCTAGTCATATTCCCTTATTTTTTTCCCTGAGACACACAAACACAAGACTGAATTTACCTCTGCCATGAAATAATATGCGAATGCTTGTTTCTCTGCCTTGGAAAGAAAAAAACCAAACAAACCTTTTTTTTTTTTTTTTTTTTCCTGGGGAAAAAGATACAAAAACATGCCTGAATATTGCCACAGGCACCTTTGACAAAGATTTAAAAGACATTTCAAATGGAAACCTTGGCAAACCTTCCCTCCTCCCCAAAACAATCAACTGCCAACAGCAAATATTTCTGCTGGCAAACACTTTTCTGCTCTATAAAATTCTTTCCCATTAGAAACCTCCTTCCCCAAAGGCCTGGTAAAAAGGGTTTAGAGAGCTCCATGAATACTGTCAAGTGGAGGTTGCACTCTGCCTTAGGGCCAGAAGGGACCATTAGATCATCTCATCTAACACCTGCATTAAAAAAGGAAAAGACAGAAAGAAAAAAACCCCCACACACCACAACAGAACAACAGAAAATTCCCCAGAATTTCACCCACTCACTTATGTATACAGTCAGCAAAATATGCTTACTTAGCAAATATCTTCCAGAAAGTCATTCCTCCACCCTTGCTCATCAAAAAATGGAGAGTACATTCAGCAATTTCCATATTTTTATCTATATGGAAAAACTACATTATATAGCTCAAGAATTTTTTTTCCAGAAAAGACCTACCCTGTTCTGCTACTGCTATCTGTGATTTGTAGCTCTCAAATGCTCCTCTGTGAATGCAGATTCTACATCTCATGGGGATGTACCTAAACATCAGATGAGTGTTATTGTGCAATATTGAAGGAATGAGTAATTTAGGAGCCAAGTTGTTCTACAGTTTGCAGTATGCCCATCAGTAACTGTACTGTGATGAATGTATAAGGTGGACATGTATTTTATGGGTATTGAGCCTAAGAGTGAATTTGGAGACAGATTTTGGTTCGTGCTGAACTACAATGATTTACCCTCCCACCTGTAAAGTCAAAGGACTCCACCTGTTAGAGCTTCTGGGTATGGTTTCTCTGTTACCACTGACTATACAAAACTCTTGCATATTTAACTACACAAAAATTAGTCTCAAACACAACACCAGAGAGAAAACGTGTTTCACTACATGTTTGCTTTAAAGTTATAAAATATTTTAAATTCCTAATCAATTAATGTCATACTATGTCCATATTAAAAATCATGAAACTTGCATATAACTTTCTAACAACATTTATGTTAATATCTTATGTATTTAACATTATAACACATTACTGAACAGTTTGCTAGGACTTTACATTTAAAATTCTCTACATGTTCTTTGCCTCCCCTTGCTTGCTGGAACTTTTCCTGTTTTGGGGGAAAAATCCAGATTGGAATTATGTTCTCTATTTATCAGCATCAGATTATTTTGTCTCGGGGTTTGTATAGCTATGTTGGTTTCCCGCAGTATAAAGAAGAGAAGACATTTCTGCCTTTTTGAGAGAAATTGTAATGATGATACAAAATGACATCCATTGTCCTCATAAAAATAATAAAGGATAATGAGGAGATAAAAGGCGAAGCAGAAGTTTAACCAGGAATAAATCCAACAAAAATGGAAGAATGTGAGCTTTTGAAATGGTAGGTATTGTGCCACAGATTGCAAAGTCAGCACAATTAAAGCTTGTGTTTGGGCGTACACACGACATGTACTGAGTCATTGTCCAGCCGGGCGGTCACCGGCTGTGGGATTGGCCTGTGCAGGGGCAGATCTGACACCCACGGAACAGCTCTGACACCCACGGAACAGCTCTGACACCCACGGAACAGCTCTGACACCCACGGAACAGCTCCGACATACAGACTCTGCTGTCAATGGTTTTGCCAGGAGAAGAACTACAGGATGGTAACACCTGAAAAAATCTCCCCAAATTACCCCCTCACCTCAAGTGGGAACAGCGGTCCCACTCGTTTGCCAACAATAGCTGTCAGGATTTCAAAGCAATCATTGCCACTGCTCTCAAATTTACATCCTTGCCCATCCAAAGATGCAAACACTGGCTCTTAATCATTTTGGGAAATCCATTCAACCTCAAACACCACCCTGCTGAGGCATGTAAGGGAAATTGCTTTCTCCAACACCGATGCATGTAGACTTTCTCAAGAAGAAATATAGACAAACTTTGATACCTCATAGCCCTCTTATCTCTGCATAGCATCATCATAAGCTTTCTCCTGTGTCAAAAACTATGCTAACAATCTGCAATATGCAGATGTTTTTTCTCCCAGAGAAAAAAACAAAAACAAAATTAAAAAAAAATAAGATTTACTAGTTTACTATAATTTATGGAAGAAACTTCATCATTATAGAAGAACCTTCATCTTTCATAGCTAGAAAAAAAAAAAAAAGCATCATGCTCTGCTTTTAAATGCCTCCACTGGGAGGCATCCCTTAAACACTAGACAACACTGGCAGGCATAAGACGAACTCCAGTCCCCTCTAGGAGTGGAAGAGGAATTGAAGCTCAGACATTAGGGTTTATAAAGTTACTTGAGGAGAGCAACTGCAATTAGAAGACATATGCTTAAAACAAATCTTAAAATTTATGAAAATCTGCAGGACTGAGGCACCTACCTAAGGCTAAATACATGCTCAAGTACTTTATTGATTTAGGACCATGGCTGAGAGGGAAGAGTTTCTCATGGGAGTCAGCTCAGGCTGGCTCCCAAATGTCTGTCAATGATAAAACTAGAAAGCAGATACACATTTGCCACTATTCAGGTTCTATTCTAAATAACCTGCAGTGACTTGAGGTTTACAGCAAACCTTGCTCAAAATCAGGTGCTAGCTGGGGAAAGAAAGAAGTCACTAATATAAAATCAGGGGCTCAACATTATGAATTCATCTGTGAAAACCTACAGGAAGACACTGCCTCCTTATAGAACTAGACAGATCATTTCTGTAGTTCCTACATTAGAACTCTGTACAGACAGTTCAGCACTTTGCAAACAGCATAGTAACTCTCCACAAACAGCTACAAGATGAACTAGATCACATTAAATCATTTACATGCACAGTGGCTAAAATCTCAGTGGATAGCAAAGCATTTAATAAATTACAGCCTGTGATAAGCAGACAGAATAGGTGGTGATGGTGAACTGTGTCGTAGGTTTCTGGACACCACAGAAAATCCCCCACAGCCTCTTCCAGGAAGATGAAATAGCAGGTAGGTGGCTGGTGTTAATTCCCTCTAGTACAGTATCAGCTACTTCACCAAATTAATGAATAACTTAATGTTAATTTCAGCCCTGTTGCAAACATACACACATAGATCATCAATATTAAATTGTTTCCAGTTGCAGAACAGCAATTTATTACCTGATATTGTGTACAAGCAGAATAATCTCCTCTTATTTTAACTTTCCCCTCTGGCTGGAAGTTTGTGGGTTACATGAGGTTATATTTCTTTGGAGATACATCCACACAGAGAAGATTTTGTTGAATTTGGGAACACAAGCAATGATCACTTTTTAAGATCCTGACACGGGTAGGGAAAGTGGTCTGTTCTGAAGTTCAAATAATTACAAAAAGCCCCTATTTAAAAAAAGCTGTATTCAGCTAAAGCATTAAGATCATACTGTCTTTGTTCTGTCTTAACTTGTTACTTTTCTTATACTGCTCTCTTAGAAATATTATAGTTCAAGTGAAGTGATCAAAACCCAGTGAGCACAGATCAGCCATGGATTAAAGACAAATTAAAGTTTTAATTTAATTAAAGGTTAATTAAAGACTGTGCATTAAAAAACCTCCACACCAAGTTCCTGTCATCTTATCTGAGCATGGCTATTAAAGTAATTTCTTCAGCTTTACTTGGAAATCTTTATACATAATATCAGTGTTGCAATTGCTCTTCAAGTCCTTTTAAGGTGCCAATCCACTGTCTCATTTTTACTGCTTTTTTACATCACCAGATTTGTCAGACACAATTCAATCCTTATGAATCAGAACTAGCAGGTTTTGTCAGCTGATGTTTCTCCAGATGTTTTATGATCTCACATCTTATTAATGCCTCCAGGATATTGCCTGCCAGTAAGATTAGGCACATAAACCTGGAATTGTTTGTCTCTTGCCCTGCCAAATGGCTCCCATGCTGACTAACAGGTCTCACCAGCAAGGTCAGCCAGAGAAGGCACATGTAGAGCTGTTCACAGGTCACATGCAGTGTATTTTTTCATTCATTCAGTGACCACAGTATTTTCAATGATATATATCAAAAACATATGTCTACTGGCACAAAGCCTACTAATCCAATGGTGAAATGGAAATGAAACAGTTATAAATAAAAAGAGAAGAAAGAATGGGAGATGTTTCCCACACCTATCATTTGAAATCTCATCATTGAAAGAAAATATCTCTCTCTGTCTTACAAATACTCTTTTGTGTCTGGTGTATTTCAAGTTGCCACTAGTCTGCAGGTTATGCCTTGAAAGGAGCCGAAACAGTAGAAAGAGCAAGATGTGACAAGAGAGCTGGCAGGAATCCAGGAGATATGATTTGCACTGTGTAGGTTTGAGGAAGCCTTAATATTGAAGATAACCTACTCAGTTTTGGGGTTGGAATCTTAGGCATTCAAATTCTATTTATGCTAAGCTCTACTGTTTATTTCTGTAAGGGTGGTGTCATTGCCATCTTTACAATTGCCTTAGACCAGGTAATGGGGAGACAACAATAATATTAACTACACGACATGTGTCAATACTTGTGTCCTTTGAACTAAAAGACCTCAAGTACATTTAGAGACATCATGACTGCAGTAGAAAGTAGGAATTATCACCTTACAAAAACATTGCTGGCAGCTATATAAAAACTTTAACTGCTTCTGCTGCTATTCCAAATTCAAGTTTGCCTCAATATCATTAAATAAATTTCATTCAAAATCCAAGACTTTATATACTTTTAGAGTACAAAACAGCATGTCTGTGCTTGTGTGGATGCTTCCCTCCTCTCCTCTCCTCTCCTCTCCTCTCCTCTCCTCTCCTCTCCTCTCC